>NW_004624742.1:24690485-24795031 GCF_000247695.1 Heterocephalus glaber
GGGGGGGGGGGGGGGGGGGGTGATGGCAGTGCACCTTTTACCATAATATTTAATTGAAACATTCACCATACATGTCGATCATTTCTTGGTGAAAGGTATTTCAGGCTCATTAGAGATTTGCAAAATAAGAGACTCCCTATATGAACACTAAGTAGTAACTTCCCAGTTTATGTAGTCAAGAGCACAGAGAAATGAGGTGGGTGGGATTCGCAGCAGGAACAGATACAACATCTTTCAGAGCTGTCTTCTTGACTCCTGATCAGGGAGTCAGACCCTGTCGGAGACCCTGTCAGGATGGAGCTAAATGGCTGCAAGCCCTAGGGTTTTGTTTTCTAGAGATCTTTGGTACTTGGGGCTCATACAAATAACTGGAGATAACTTACACGCTCTTTAGTATTTTTCAAAGCCAGATTTTCATTCAACTAAGTATCCAAACACAGAGGCTGCTGAGCAGTCCTAGCTGTGCCTGTATTTCTTCAACATCCTATAAAATCCCTTTCTCTGTGCTGGGAATGATCAGCGTGCGGCCCTTAAAAAACAAAACCCTAAAATTAAGCACAATTTAAAGAAAAGATGGAAACATACACTTACTGAAGAAAAAAACACTTAATAGGACTTCAAAGTTTTTTTTATTATTCTCCATATTTCTGTGAGATAAAGATTTACTGTCCTCAATTTCCTGGTGACAAAACTGAGACATAAGGCCCTAAAAGTAACTAGTCCAGGAGTACATAGCTTGCAGTTACCACATTTTAGATTTGGCAGTGTCTTGGCCCGTATTCTTTCCCTTGTACCTATGCCACTGTTTATTATTTATTGTCAATCAACAAATTAACGCCAAACATACAGCTCAAACCCAAAGATATTTATTATTTTAAACAGTTTCTGCAAGTCAGGTATCCAGGAGTGTGTCCAAGGCTGTGGCTCAGGGTCTCCCATGATGTCACGTGCTGCAGAGCACCTGACTCGGGTTGGAGGATCTGCTTTTTAGGTAGCTCATTCACTCAACTGGCAAGCTGGTGCTGGTGCTGTATTGGTGGGTGCTCTACATTAACTGTCATGGAGGTATCTCCATCCGGCTGCTTGAATGTCTTCATAGCACAGCAAGAGACTTCCTCCACAATTAGTGACCAAGGGGAGAGCAAGGCAGGGGCCACTACATCTTCCGCAACCTGGACTCAGAAATCTTGCTCTGTCTTCTCTGCAATCTCTGTATCTCTCCATGGCAGCCTTATGCAGTGTAGCAGGGCTGAGGACAGCCGTGGAAGTCATCAAGAAGCAGGAATCCTAGGACGCCATCTTCAGAATGGCTCCCACACCATCTCTCTTGTGGATGATCTAATCTTGTAGATCTCTAATCTGGCTTAGTGTTCTGCACTATTTAAGTGAGCATCTTGACAGGGACTAAGTGTGTATACTTGTTCAGATATTACCCCTTGGTTAAAGCTTGGCATTTTTTAAGTAAGGTTCTGATAGACTTCATTTTACTTTATGTACTGTACATCTTAGTATTGGGAAATTCAGAGTATGGAGATCAGATGTATAAGAATTTAAACATGTTTTCTTGATAATTGAGGTTGATAAGTAATATACTTCTTATATGTAATTAAAGGATATTTTACAAACATCCAAAGTACCATTAAGCAAATAATGTCTTTAATGACATGAAATTAAATTAATACATCGTTTGATAACAGTAAAATTCACTTGGAATTAAAGCCAAAACCACAGATTTTAATGGGCTGACATCTCAACAAGTCTAACGCATCATGGGTTGTGTATATCTTGCAGCATTTGTGTTGGTCAGGGGATTGAATTTCCATATCTTTTTCTTGATTTCCTAAAATTCAAGCCTGAGGCCTAGACAGCTGTAACTTCTGGTTTCTCATGACCAGTTTTTTTGCTCCAGGCTTTTACATGGTGGATATGTGAATTAACCTGGATTTAATAATTCCACAATGGATAAATATAACAACATTTCACATTGTGCATAATACCTACATATATGCCTAAAGTTAATGTACAGTCATTATTTGTAAATGAAAAATAAAATATTAATGAAATGCCTATGTAAAATGTTTAAATGATATTGTATTCACTTTGCCTATTTTTAAGCAAAAGATTAATCTTAGCAAGGCCTTCTGGAATTATTTAATTTGAACAGAGATTCTCAATCTCCCATCATAACTTAAGATAGGGGTGCAAAAGTTGCAAATGAGGTCAATATAAATTGCCCCCATGGAAAAAACCAAATCTATAGTTAAGACATTACAAATTATTAATGTATCAGATAAAAATTAGTGTTCACCTAAAATCAGAATATTTTTACCTTTGACAGTATGAGAAGTATACTCTCTTGACTTTTTAGGCAACAGGTTTCAAACTTACTTTCTGGCTTTTTAAGTCTTTATTTTACTACCTTGCTACAAAGAAATTGTGATGACAATGTCTGTTTTGTATATCTGAAGGCTGAGTTATCCATGTGCATAAAACACCTGAGCAGACACACAAAAGGTATCCAGGAGACTTTGAATGGGAAGGAAAATAACTACACTAAGCCGCGTACAGTATTCGTGTAGTGTGTTCCATGTTTGTTTGACACAGGTGTGATGGGTCATTTTACTTAAGTCTGCATCCAAGTACTAACCATCCAAGTGCACCTACACCACGTGGTACTCCCAGGGGTCTCCCATCCAAGTTACTTAAGTCACTGTTAGGCTTTACCTTAGGTAATGATGATGTTTTCATTCTTGGCTTTCCAGAGTTCAGATGAACTTGAGAAATCATACCCAAGTGTGGTGAGCACTCCTCTCCTCCTCCTAGTCTATATGTTTTTGACTTAATTGTCTAGACAGGCCACAAATTTAATTTCAGTCTTCATTTTACTGAAGGGATACAGGAAAAAGGGCCCCTTCCACATCCAATATTTGCAAGGAAACCCCTAAATGACTGCACGTATTTCTGCAGAGGTGTCTTCAGTGATCCCCTTTCATGCCATTGTTCATGTAACTTATCCATGTACAAATGATAAAAATACTACACTATGATTTTCTGTACATTACGATTTTGTCTGTACACTGTGATTTTCAAAGTATTGTCATACATGATAGTATTGCAGAATGTGTGTGTGTTTCACTTTACATAGAGTAAACTCAAAGTTGGAATGTTACATGAGAGAGATGAAATAAAAACAAAGAGATACACATATAACTTGCCATTTTATTCAGTATAGGAGCTTCAAAAAATGTATATAATAAGAGATATCTAACATGCCACCCTTTTAATTGTGCTTTGTTCCATATGATAAGGAGGGAGCATCTTTCCATTCTATGAAAAGTTCTAATGTTGAAGATATGTTTAATATAGCATGGCTCTTTTTAAAAGCTATTTCACCTAGGTCTCAATCACGGACATTGATGTGAAGCAGTCAGCAACACTTTTTGGAACATACCTATGAGTAAAATTTCAAACTTAGCAAAAATTAATAATATATCCATTGTGACTTTTACTCACATATATGCATTTCTGAATGGCACATTGCATATGGTGAATACCCTATGAGACTTACAATTTAAAAGATGAGATAAAAATACAACACAAATGGGCATTCTACTATTTTCTTCTCAAGCTCCAACATGTCATTTTGGGTTCACTGTGTGATACTTGCTCTCTCCATCCTAAAGTAAGGATGCTTAAAATAAGATGTTTAAGAAATTCTCAGAGGCAATTTTAACAGCATGCAATTCTTACCCTGTTTATTGACTTTCTAGTCTTCCAACATGTATTATACCACTCAATATATACAGTAGTACCTCAGTTCACGAATGCTTCTGTTCACAAATAATTCAATTCCCAAACAGAAGCATTCGACAAAATGTTGCTTCTGTTCATAAACTCTGCTTCAGGTGACAAACAGACGATGGCCATCTTCCCCAGAATGGCGTAACAGATTAAGTTTCTAAACTAACATACCACTGTACTCTTAGACATTCCTTGCATAATTCTAACCAGATTGTGCCTGAAAAATAAAACTACCTCACAAAAGTGAAATTATATATTCAAAGGAAGTGCAGAATGGGAAGGAAAACCTAATTTTCCAACTTCCATGGCTGATACTTCTCTTCTACATTTCACACCACAACTTTGATCATATAGAAGAAACAACAAATATTTTCTCTCTCTCTCCTCCATCTTCTCATTTACAAGATCATTTTTACAACAGTTAAACACATTAGATATTTTTATTTGGAATGGTAGTAGAAACAATCTTATTGCCATTTTAGGTTAATAATGGTTTTTCCTAGGCTTGGCATGGTGGCAGGTACTTATAGACCTAGATACCTGGAATGCTGAGGCAGGAGAATTGCTTGAGCTCAAAATTTCTAGGCTAGCCTGGGCAACATAGCAATAGTCTACCTCAAAAAAATAAAAATAACTTCCCTGCTAATTTAAATTTCTACTTCTTTACTCAATAAATATACATTAGGCACTTATCATCTATGAAATAATTTGGGGAATTTGAAAAAATGAAAGGAATCCCTTCGTTGAAGGACAGGCATTTCCAGAACCAGGCCAAGGTACTAGGGATGGGAGCCTATATGGTAAGTGTAGGAGGGCCCAACACATAAAGAGGGATGAAAGAGAGAAAGAAGGTCACAGTTTGGAAATTTCAGTCTTGGAGGATGACCATGGCTCAGGTTGTGAGAGTCAGAATGCTGACTTTCACAGCCAGAGGGGCAGACGTGGAGGTCTCCCATCCCACCCTGTGGAGCTAGGTCTCAGGTCCAGGGCAATGGTGACTTCTTAGTAAGCCTCGTGTGTGAAGTGTTAAGGCCAGATATTTAGTTTGGCACCATCACTATGAATTTTAAGAACACAACTAAATTCTACACAATAGTAACACCTCCACCACAGAGTCTCCCAAACCCAACATATCACGGCCCCTTCCGGGCCTCTTTTCCTGTGCTCCGGGCTCAGCTACTGGTCACGATTCATTACGGTATCAAGGCAGACGACTCGACTCATCTTTGAGTGGTTTCTTCCTTGTATCTAACCAGTCACTGAAATAGACAAATCCTGCCCTTTCTCCTTCTTCATAAGTGCACAGCCAGTACTCCAGTTGGTGCCATCTTTGTCATCCCCACCATTCCTCCCAGATGCCTGAAAAACACTGTGCTAAGATATGGATGCTTTGTTTACTGCAGTCGCTTCTCAGTGCTTATGGAATGTCCAAAAGTCCAGTCCAAATGTCTTACCATGATTAAGATCCTCTCAGTCTTGCCCGGGAGGTGTCATTCTAGGCTTACTTCTTGTTACACCTGAATCAGTATCCTGCACAGCCAGGCATTAAAAAGCATAATAAATTAACCTCTCTGAACAATGGTGTCACCATACCCACCCCTGCACACTCACCTTCTCCTCCTTGCAGTGTGTGGAAGTGCCTGCTTAGTCTTTGGTATCTCTTGCAGTGCAGAAGCTTTTTAATATGATGAGATTGCAGTTGTTCATTCTTTGTGCTAGTTCCCGTGCTACTGAGGTTTTGTTCATAAAGTCTTTTCTCATGCCAATGTCTTCAAGAGTTCTACCTAACTTATCTTCCGGCAGATTTAGTGTTTCTGACTTAATATTTAGATCTTTGACCCACTTCGATCTTAGTTTAGTGAACAGTGATATGTACGGGTCTAGTTTTAGTCTTTGGCAGGGTGAAATCCAGTTTTCCCAACACCATTTATTAAATAGGCTATTTTTCCTCCAATGAGGGTGGTTGGCTCCATTGTCAAAAATGAGGTGGCTGAGTATGTCTGGAGTTGTTTCTGCCTCTTCTAATCTATTCCACTGATCCTCGGGTCTGTTTCTTTGCCAGTACCATGCTGTTTTTATCACAATAGCTTTGTAGTATAGTTTCAAGTTGGGGAATATGATACCCCCAGCCATGTCTCCGTTGCCTAGAATTGCTTTTGCTATTCTAGGTATCTGCTGGTTCTAATGAATTTTTGGATTATTTTCTCTAGTTCTGTGAAGTATATTGTTGGAATTTCAATCAGCATTGCATTTAGTCTATATAGCAGTTTTGAAAGTATGACCATTTTCACTATATTAGTTCTTCCTACCCAGGAACAAGGGATGTCTTTCCATTTTCTTATATCCTTATTGATCTCTTTTTTCAGAGTGCTGTAGTTTTCAGTGTAGAGGTCTTCTGCTTCCTTTGTTAGATTGATTCCTAGATATTTCTTTTTCTTGGATGCTATTATAAAAGGAATGTTTTCCCTAATTTCTCTCTTAGTGAGTCTGTTATTTGTGTACAAGAAGGCTATTATTTTTTGAGTGTTGACCTTCTACCCAGCTACTCTACTGAATCTGCCAATTAAGTCTAGAAGTCTTTTGGCCGAGTTTTTTGGGTCTTCTATGTAAAGTATCATATCATCAGCAAATAATGGCAGTTTAACTTCTTCCTTTCCTATCTTTATTCCTTTTATTTCTTTCTCTTTTCTCATTGCTGTGGCTAATGTTTCCAGATCTATATTGAACAGGAGTGGTGATAGTGGGCATCCTTGTCTTGTTCCTGATTTTAGCGTGAAAGTTTTCAGTTTTTGACCATTTAGTATGATGTTGGCTGTTGGTTTTTCATAGATAACCTTAATCAGGTTGAGATAAAGACCTTCTATTCCAGTTTTCTGTAGGGTTTTTATCATGAATAGGTGGATTTTGTTGAATGCCTTTTCTGCATCTATTGAGATAATCATATGGTTTTGGACCTTGACTCTGTTAATATAGTGTATTACATTTATTGATTTACGGATGTTGAAGCATCCTTGCATCCCTGGGATGAATCCGACTTGGTCAGGGTGTATGATCTTCTTGATGAACCTCTGTATTCTGTTTGCCATTATCTTGTTGAGGATTTTTGCATCTATGTTCATTAGGGAGATTGGCCTGTAGTTCTCTTTTTTGGTTGCATCTCTATCTAATTTTGGAATCAAAGTAACACTTGCTTCCAGGAATGAATTTGGAAGCCTTGCTTCCCTTTTAATTTCCTTGATGAGTTTAAAGAGGAATGGTGATAGTTCTTCTTTAATAGTCTCGTAGAATTCAGCAGTGAAGCCATCAGGACCTGGGCTTTTTTTGTTGGTAATTTTTTTATTACATTTTCAATTTCACTCATTGGAATTGGGATGTTTAGAATTGTTATATCTGCTTCATTTAACTTTGGCAATTCGTATGTATTTAGGAATCTGTCCATTTCTTCTGTTTTCCATTCTATTAAAGTACAGGTTCTCGAAGTAGGTATTGATGATCCTCTGGATTTTTGCTGGATCTGTTGTGACTTCACCTTTTTCATTCTTAATTGCATGGATTTGAGCATTTTCTTTCCTTTTTTGATCAGGTTGGCTAAAGGTTTATCGGTTTTATTTATTCTTTCAAAAAACCACCTCTTTGATTCATTGATTTTTTTGTATCTTTCTCTTAGTCTCCATTGCATTGATTTCTGCTCTGATCTTTATAATTTCCTTTCTTGTATGAGCTTTGGGTTTGTTATGGTCTTCTTTTTCTAGGAGCTTGAGGTTCTGCATTAGGTTATTTATTTGAGTTATCTCTGTTTTCCTAATATGAGCATTCACTGCTATGAATTTCCCTCCTAGAACTACTTTCATTTTGTCCCATAGATTACTGTATGTTGTACTGGCATTATCATTTACTTGTAGAAACTGTCTAGTTTCTTCTTTAATTTCCTCTGTAACCCACTGGTTGTTCAGGAGCATGTTATTCAATTTCCATGTGTTTGTGGAAGGTTTGCAGTTTATGTTATTGATCTCCAATTTTATTCCACTACAGTCTGATAATATACAGAGGGTAACTTCGGTTCTTTTACATTTACTTAGACATGTCCTATGAGCTAGCGTGTGGTCTCTTTTGGAGAATGACCAGTGTGCAGCCAAAAAGAATGTGTATTCTGATTTTGTGGGGTGGAACACTCTGTAAACATCTGTTAAGTCCATTTGTTCAATAGCTTGGTTCAGTTCTAGGATTTCGTTGTTAATTTTTTGCCTAGATGATCTGTCTATTTGTGATAGTAGGGTACTGAGGTCCCCCACTACAATTATATTAGTGCTTATTTGGTTTTTCATGTCCATTAATATTTTTTTTTTGTATAGTTTGGGGCATTCATATTTGGTGCATATATATTTAGGATTTTCATCTCTTCCTCTTGGATTGTTCCCTTCACAAGGATGTAGTGACCATCTTTGTCTCTGTTAATTAGTTTTTGTTTGAAATCTATTTTGTCTGCAAATAAGATTGCTACCCCTGCTTTTTCTGGGTTCCTGTCACATGGAGAACTGTTTTCCATCCTTTTACTTTCAGTCTATGAATTTCTTTTTGAGTTATGTATGTTTCTTGTATACAGCATATTGCTTCTTAATCCATTCTGCCAGTCTATTTCTTTTGATTGGTGAATTGAGGCCATTAACATTGAGAGTTATAATTGATAGATATTGACTCATCCATGTCATGATGTTTTACTGTTGTTGGCTCTTTTATTTCTTGTTTTTCCCCCTTTCCCTTTGGTTTCTTACCTTGTCTGGTGGCTTCCCTCTGTTGGGCTTCATGGAGTTGTGACCTTCATTGTCTTTTTCTAGGATATTGTTTGGAATTGTTTGGAGTGCTGGTTTGGTGTTCATAAAATTTCTCAGGTGTTCTTTGTCATGGAAGTATCTAATTTCTCCATTGATTTTGATAGATAATTTTGCAGGATACAGCAGTCTAGGTTGGAAGTTATTTTTTTTTTAGGGCTTGAAATACTTCACTGCAGTGTCTGCTTGATTTGAGGGTTTGTGTTAAGTAGTCTGCCGTGATTCTGAGGGGCTTTCTTTTGTAGGTGATTTGTTTCTTTTCTCTGACTGCCTGTAGGATTTTCTTCTTCTGTTGTGTTTCTGGAATATTGACTATTATATGTCTAGGTGTAGATTTTTTTTTTCATGGCTAATTGGAGTTCTCTATGCCTCACTTGTCTGTATGTCCAATTCTCTACCTCTTCTGGGAAGTTTTCTATTACTTCTGTGAACAGTTTTTTATGTCAATTGTACTTTCTCCTGCTTTTTCATGAACTCCTATCAGTCTTATGTTATTCATCTTTGCATCATCTAGCAACTGCTGGATTGATTTTTCCTGGTCCCTTACTATTTTCAAGAAATCTCTGTTTTCATGGTCACTAACTGCAATCCTGTCTTCTACATCTGATATTCTATCTTCACATTTCCTTAATCTGCTGTGCAGGCTTTCAGTGGAATTTTTAATCTCCTGAATATCTGTTTGAATCTGTTTCATGGATTCCATTTCTTTCTTATGTTGGGTGATCATGGTTTCCTTTTCTTTCTTATGCTGGGCATTCATGGCTTCCAGCATGTTTCTGATCTCATCTATTTTTTATCTGTTTCTGTTCTAGAGCCTCTAATCATGTCTTTCACTCTGCTCACCATCTCTGTAGTTATGTGGGAGATTATTTCTGCTTCGAATTTTTCTAGAGCCTCATTCATCTGTTTTGTTACTGCCTGTGCTATCAGTTCAGGGTGTCCAGGGGGTTGATTATCAGACTTTTGCACCTCATTTCCCCCAGAAATTGCCTTTTGTGGGGTGGAAGTCTGGGTTTGCGACTTGCTTAAATGCCTTCTCATTTTTGATTTTGGTACTGTCCTTGTTTTAATTCACGGGTTGATACTCAGAAGTTGCTTATTGTAAGTATCTTTGTTGATGTATTTTATGGAATGATTGTTTCTCAGAGGTGTCTTCCAGATATAGCTGGTCTTTAGGTTTTGAGTCTCTAACGGTTCTGAGGCTATCTCATTTTCATTATACCAGGAAGGACAACTGATTAGATCAATCACAATACCTTAGCCCAAGTGATACAATCAGCAACACCGTAGCATCAAGTACCTCTTATAAAATGGCAATTTGTGGTAGTTATTAATCTATCACCTTTAACTGTGTGAATTAAATAAAAATCAAGGACCAACCCAACATATGTTTATAGTAAATAAACTCTTCAATATAGCAACTTTATCCTTCGGGATGGGGAATTAGAAGGAGTTGGGGAGGGATACGTAGGTAGGATAGGGGAAGGTTAGCAGTGAGGGCAGAGGGCACAGGCAAGAGATGGAAAGAGAAGTAAAGAAAAATAAAGAAGAAATACAAATTAGGGCCAGAATAGGAACACAGAGGAAGATGAAGAACAATGTGAGACAGCAAGGGAGTGAGCGAAAGAGAGAGAAACAAAAGAGAAAAGAAAGAAAAAAGAGAAAAATGAAAATTTTAAAAGAGTAGAAAAAGAAAAAAAGAATTAAAAATAAGAGCAAAAAAAATAGTGGTAATTTTGAAAATAACAAATAAAAGATAAAAATGAAGGGCCTCCTTCAGGGTATGTCTCTGCTGTCACAACAGACAATGTGGGCAGCAGTGTGCGGTTATAAGTCAATGAGTCTCAGTAAGCCAGTCACAGACTTGTAAGATTCAGGCAGATTTCTGGCTGCCAGTCCCAAGTTGAGCTCCCAGTCCTCCTGCAGGGTTGAACTGTGCAAGACTCTATTGCAGGTTCCAGCTGCCTTTCCCCTGAAGATAGTCCAGGTTCCGATGGGAGGTGGTGATCCCTCCAACTTGCCAAGTACAGTGGTCTGGTGTGCCCTTATTGCAGAGGTTCTTTTCACTTTTCCAGTGGAATTCAGTTTTCTTCAGGGAGCCTGAGAGTGGCCGTCTCTCTCTTGTTCACTTCTGCAGCTCAGGACAATGGCCTTTATGTCCCCCTGTGCCTCTGTAGTGTGGGACCCGGTAGCTGCACAGCCAAGAGGCCCGAGGCAGGGGGTGGAGGGTGGCACCTGTTGTTTCAGGCACCTGCACAGGTATGCTGGTGGCTGGTGGGCGTGCCGGGAGTGTCCTCACCCTCTCCTGATTGCACCTGGGCATGGTGGGCCTGACTGAGCGGGACTCCCTCTCTTAGTAACTTTAATCTGTCCAGGAGGAAGGACTGTCTTTGTTCACTGTTGTGTCCACAATACCTAGCACACTATATTGCAAGAACAAGTTATAACCTTTAATCATTATGAAGTGGAGCCAATCTTATTTCAATTCACTTTTAAACTGATAAGAGAGTATTTATACAAATTGATGCTGTCATTTCAGGCTTTAGGACATGGGAAAACCACCAACATGTATGGTAATTGGAGAAGGGAAGCTGGACTGTGATGCACAATTCCACCTTCCTCTGCTGTGCATGTAGTCTTTGAAACATGGTTGTGTGGTTATGCTGTGGGATGAACTTTGACATTAAAATCCTGGGTACACTGGCATTAGCAGAGCAGTCCAAGCAGAAGGGAGACAGTCAGTCCTAGAGCAGGTTGTCAGGGTTATAGGAACACACTGGGGTTAGGGCAGGTTGAGACCCACACTTTGGGTTTTGTGTATTGAATGTAGGGTTAGAGGAGAGGATCCTCTGTGTGGGAATCCAACCATCACAAGGAAAGCAGCCCCAAACCTCTTCTCCAAAGTTATTAATTTCATTAAAATTGATAAAGTAAACAAGACATACATTTTAAATAGCTTTATAAAATCTAGAATCATTAAAGTATTCTAATGTATTCTAATAACATTAATTTATTCAAATGCACAACTAAAGATAGAAACCCCTTGGGGCTAGCACAGTGATGCATGATATTCTTCATTCTGTTCCTAGGAATAAATGATACCATATTGTTTTCCAGCCTTAAGTGTCAAACAATACAATAAACCAATACGTTGCTATAGCAGCATATTCACATACATTCCATTTCCCTCTGGATTCTGGCAACTTTTACTCCTCCTCCTTTTTATTTCTATTTTTTGTTATCTACCCAGCACATCTGTGAAAACCTAGATGAGTTTGATACTGTGCATGTAATTGATACAGGGTTTGGCACATCTTGAAATCATGACACCATGATCTTTTCAGCCACTACCATAGATCTTTTCTTAAAAATAATTTCCTGTGTGCTCAATATTTAATATTTGGCTGCCATAAGAGAGGAAATGTATCTGTTCTGTCTAAGAAACACACCCTATCATTGAACAATAATATCACCCATCATAATCCAGTGTCTACTGCGTTTGATATGTATATGAATAGATATTGCATAGATTATATTTTTAGAACATTCTTAACTTAACATCTGCTATTGGATTTTTCTCATTTTACAGATGAAAAAACTCAGAATTACAAGATTGAGTAACATAATTTATGAAGTCATGTATGCAACAATTACTTACTCTATGCCTACCTATTAAGAACCTAGCACTCTTATACTATGTGGTTGAATTCACTGAATAATGAAACCATTCAGAAAGTTTGTCCAAATAAAGATATAATGTAATGAGGAAGATGAACATGGATTTTTTTCAAAAATCACATAAGTGTGTGATAACTTACAACTGAATTTATCATCCCCAGTCAGACGGTGGAATAATTCTATAGCCTCACTAGAACTTGAACTTTAGATGCCATTTTGGAATTACTCTAAAATAGTACATTTTTGTCACTTAGTCATGTTATACTTTGCCATTCTTGATGACATTCTGCTTATACGCCATAAAGAGAGATTCCCTACCATCTAAATGTTTAGTGAACACTTAGGGAAATAAACAATAAGCAATGCAGAGGGTGGATGTATGTTGGAGACAGTTTGAGGAAGTCAGGAGGGAGAAGCACTTTCATGCCTCCCTTCGCAGGCTGTGAATAGCCAGAAGGAGGCCCTGCATCAGAAGCTGACCACACCTGCTGGGCCATATCAGAGGGAGTAACCAGGCCCCAAGTAAACAGCCATGCAGTCTCTGGCCAGGGAAATACACACATAGCTGGGTAGGATGAAGCTTATTGTTTGTTTGACTTTTTAACCCCATTAGATTCACTCTCTGGTTTGCACCTGGGTTTCATGGTGTGGACATCACATACTATTTGACTTTTTAGTTCCATTAGGGGTTTTGTTTTATTTTGTTTTCAGTACTGAGGATAGAATCCAGCACTTTTCCATTCAGCTACATCCCCAGGTTGCTTTTTTGTTTTGTTTTGTTTTGTTTTTTATGTTTTGAGATAGGGTTTTGCTAAGTCACTAAGTTGTCCAGGATGGACTTCCACTTCTGATCTTCCTACCTCAGCCTCCCAGAGTTCTGGGATTACAGGCATGCACCATCAGACCTGGATAGCTCCATTAGTGTTATTCCTTAGCTGAGGTCAGTTGTCCTAAAGCATCCACGATTTCTGATTTGTCTCTCCAAATTTAAATACAGTATCCAGGTTTCTACTTGGAAACTTGTATGATGACTGTTCTTGGGAGAGGATACAAATAAAGGACATGGACTTGATGTCTAAGTGGTAAAAAAAAAAAAAATGAGTTCAATCTTTTTAAACATCTGTTTTCTCACATGTATAATGGGACTGATAACACCGATCTCTTAGGTTTGCTGGGAAGATTAGTTCACAGATTAGTCCTGTGAATGCACACATTTGAAAATGCTTACATGATTTTTCATTGTCAATCCCTCATCCTCTGAACACCAAAAGCTTTTGTGTGCAAGACTGAAATCTTTTAGCACTGACTGACTTCCATCATATATTGAGAACAACTAACATATTCCACATATAAAGTATTCCTCCTCACACTAAAAAGACCAGGAATACCATCATGGTGCCGAACCTGTGTTTATTGTGATTCCTAACCTGGAAAGACAGATAGTGAGCAAAAATCTGAAATGTGGAGTGAGGCTGGATGTGTATATAAAATGAATAAGATGCAGTGGCAGCTGCTCCGTTTATTTTTGCAATCTCAACAGCTGGTGCTGGTGGCTGAGCAGTCAGGTTTTCTGTGGTGAGGCTGCTACAGGCCCTTCTGGTCATGCTAGATAGCGGTAGCCTGAGGGAGGTTGTGACTGCAAACACCTCGTGAGCCAGAAACGTAAGTATCCCTCATTGTGAGCATCCCTTCCATGTGCTTCTCCTGACTGACACTGAAAAACATAGGGGTCTATTCTAATTCAGAACTAGTTAGTCGGTCGGGCCGTCCCACTTAGGAGCTGGCAGCATCATCTGGCAAAGCAAATAGCAAGCGGTTGGCAGATTTATGAGGTGCTGGCAAAAAGCAGAAGGAAGAAAAGTGAGAGTAATGGTCCTCGAGAGGAACAAACTTCTATTGGCATCAGAAGGTAGAAAACAGCAGGGTCTACGGTCATAGAAGCACCTTATAACAATATTCCTTATGATACAGATGCAACAAAGAAAAATGACCACAGGTTTTCACATAAGCTCTCTAAGCTGATGATCCACTGTTGAAGAAAACGAGGCCATATTTAACTTCTGCCTCCACAGAATTTCATTCTCTTCCTTTGGAGCGAGAGGCTACCAGACAACATCTTTTATACTAGGATTTGAGTCAATACAAGAATGGTGCTCTTTATAGAAAATACTATTCCAGACAACCATCTAGGATTAAATATGTTTCTAAAAGAAAAAATCATCAATTAGAAAACTCTTTCACTATCTGCATTTAAGCACATGAAAACAGTATGGGACAGAACTTCAAGGTGCACCTCAGATGTCTACCTCCAATAACGAAGGGTGGGTGTGTTCGTCAGGTGCAAACATGCGTTCCCATGTCTGAGTCCTTTCCTGGATTTGTCCCTCTCGAGGGCAGAATTCATATATTGCTCAGCCTATTCCCTGATCTCTCAGCAGAGAGCCCATCTTTGCCTCAATTCAAAGACCACTTTCACTATTGATTTGAATATCTAAGAAAGCTCCCAATGCCAGATTCCTGCAAGAAAATCACAGATATCCTCCTCTAGAGAAATACACCTTCCCAGAAGTCACTCTCTCTCTCAAGGTTTTTGCCAAGGTCCTCCCTGTTATCTACCAGGTGAGCACAGAGTGTCAAAGGGGAAGGAAGAGTCACTGCTTCTAAAACTTCTGACTGGAGAAGGAAGGAAGCTTTAGACTTCTCTGGGTACTAAGAAATGTAGCTTCATTTGAAACAAGGGAAATCCCCCAGGGAAAATACTTTTCTTTTTTATTTGCCATAATCTCCTGTCTGGCTTAGCTGAGTAGCAAAGTGGGAGCAGTGGCATTGCTGTTGGGATGCACACAGGACTCTGGCCAGAGGCCAGAACTGGTCCTGCAGGCACAGGCAGCCTGGGACATGGTGTGACTCAGCAGTGTCTGTGGCTTTAGGGCAGCTCTGGAAAGCCAGCATGTCCTCCCCTGAGAATGCCTCCCCAGAGTCTAGCCGGCTGAAGATCCTGCTTCATTTCTTCTCAATTCTTTAACAGCAAAACAGTCCTGGATTTGGTAGATGGGGCACAACAGGGATTTAGTAGTCTTGGGAGTTGCTGAGTCCTCTAGAGAACGTATCTATGACACAGACACGGGCAAATTGATTTGAGCTCCAGTGTTGAAGCTTGCAGGGCAATGAATCTGTGATTTTATACCCAACATAGAATGATTAGTTAAAAATGAACTTATTTATGTGGTGCATAAAAATATACAATACTCACTATGGAAATTTAACATAAATGTTGGTAGGTTGGAAATGTAAAACAAAGGAATAGGAGGTGCCACATCCGTAATATTTTATGCCTTATTGTCTGGTCTCACAGTTAAAGATCATTCTATTTATTGCTCAGGTTAAATTTTGTTCAGGGTTTATTCAACTCAAAGGTTTGCTAATCTGATTAGAGTTTACATTTTGCATAAGTCAAATTCAGCTCTTACATGAAATGTAAGTAATTCCTAGAATAATCAAACATGATTATTTTAATGTGCATTTAACTACAGTTAAATGCAAGCCACATAGTATAATGCAAAGGAGTTCAACTTAAGCTCTCAGAGGATGTCATTTATTAGTATATCCATGATTAAAGAAATATTTATCACTAAAGTGACCACTCTGAAGAAGAAAAACTACATAGCCATTTGGACTATGAGTTTACGTACTGTTAATGTGACCAATGCATGAAATTAGTCAGGTAGAGCTCACATCTTGTTGGCAGCCTCATTGTAGAAGAATTCTTACTTAGACAGAAATTTTCTTAAAGGGCCTACTGAAAGGAGCTTGATAAAGCTTGTGTTAAGGGTTCATCTTTTGGACTTTACTGACTTACGTACTACTTAGCATGTACCTGGGATTCCACTTTAAAAGGTGTCTGATTCAAATATCACAAAAAGTATGTCCATGTGGCCTTGCCATTTTAGGAGCTTAAAACAATTGAATTTATTTGGTTTGAAAAGCTTGTATGAATAGGAACTGCTAGGGAACAATGAGGGAAATGCAAAGAGAAGAGGAAGAGGTTTAAGAAGAAGAAAAGGGATGAAGAAGGGGGAGAAGGAAAAGAAGAGGAGGAGGAGGAAGAGAAAAGGAATGGAGAAGAAAAGTAAAGGAGAATATAATTGCACTATTGTCATGCTATATCCTAAAATCAGTGTGTTCAAACCGTCTGTGGGTTGCCATGACCTCATCTAAGATAAAAATGAAACTGGTGTTCATAATTCTTACTTACATAGTGTTTACTCGTTTTCTAGGCTCTTCAATGGCCAACAAGGAATTATTATTCAAAATTTTAGCACAAGATCCATTCTCACTGTTACCAATGTGACACAGGAGCATTTCGGCAACTATACATGTGTGGCTGCCAACAAGCTGGGCACAACCAACGCGAGCCTGCCTCTCAATCGTAAGTAAGCCAGTGCTGTTAAGATGTGTCCAGGGGCCTCCTGCCTCCCATCCATCAGCAGATATAAACGCTAAGAATGCAGTCTGCTCACTGTAGAACTCAGGCTCATGTGACATATTCCTTATACAAAGGAAACTTGGTCCCCTGATAACATGGGCATTTGAGAATTTTGAATCCCTCCTGAAGTCTACATGTGTGTAGAAAAGTATCTCTGAGGTGAGAAAAGGGAAAAAAATACACAAATTAAAGGACTAACTGAAACATGTTCCAGCTGAGGATTGTTGATTCAATGGGCTTTGTTTTTTGAGAGTTTTTTCTAATGTGTTGTGTTATCTTCAAGCATAGATTAAGGATGGCTTGAATAAATGCTTCATTGGTTTTCTTTAGACATTCATCTTGGAATAGCCAGAATTTCACATAGCTTTAATAAAAATAAATATTAAGTAAATAATCATGGACAAAATATTTTATCAATGTAAATAACATTTTTACTCAAAACTGTATTTTGAAATATAACTTAAAAGTTTAATAAAATGAATGCTACATTGCTAATATATCATAGTGCTTATGGATGAGAAATGAATAAAGATGAGAAAATACAAAGATTGGTAGTTAAAAGGAGAGAAACCGATACTAATGTTACCTCCTGCAATTAGTTTTAGTGCTTATGAAAAATTGAGTAACCAATACATTGCTACAGCTAATGGTATTCCTAATTTTCAAATCAGAATGTTTCTTAAAATGCTCAAACCTCCAGAAAGATTGCACTACCTCTTCAATGCCACAGAGTTATCTGAATCATCTGTCTTTGTAGTTAGCCTCTTTCTGTGTGACATATGTACAAGTATTTATGTTTTCATCCTGTGACAGTAAGCTACCCTTGAAAAACCAAGTAGAGTGCAGCTCATCATAGAAATTATCATATCCATTTTGCAGAAACAGGGTTGGGATATCTGATGGGATATACTTAAAAATATACGGCAGTAAAAGTTTCATCCTTTATGAACTTTGAATTAGCATAACTTAAGAACCTCTTATGTTTAATAAAGTATACTAGTTGACATCACATCTTTTATTATCTTAATATTTCTTCCTGTTTATGTTTCAAAGAAAAACCTTGCCTACTATGCAATAGCTGTACTATAATACCCTCGTTTATGCTTCTTCCATGAGGATGATTTTTCCATATAATTATGAATAACATAAACCATGGGCAATATTATATTATAGAACAGTATGAATTCCAACATAATGTACATATTGATAGTTCTTTAGCATATTATTAATATTTAAATGGTTTAAATAGTCAAAAAATTAAAAGAATAAATAAATTTAAGAAACAAAGTAAAAAATTAAGTCTTAAGACCATATTAACTTTTTGTGTTAAAAATTTTAAATCACATTCTGATTTTCAAAAGTGAAGTATTAATGAATGTGGCAAAGTAGGAACAAATGTCAGTTATTAAATGTTTTTTATCACTCTGACAATCTTATAACAATTGAGAAATAATACATTGCTAAAATGAATATGGAACTTCAGGATGAACTTTCATGATCTCTCTCTACCACTGATTTTCTGAATGTTGAGGTGCTACTGAACACTAGTACAATTCTTTAAATTTGTTAATGAAGACAAAACATGCAAATTTACTCTATAATTTGATTAAATATCTGTATGTGCAGAACTCTTGTCTGACATCATTTGAAACTCTTTCTGTACTAAATATTTGTGTTTTATACTATAACAATTATTTCTTTTTGTATGACACTGGGGATTAAACCCAGGGCCTCAGGCATGCTAGGCAAACACTGTACCACTGAGATGCATTCTCAGACCTTTTAGCTATTTTTATATATTTTTTCCATCAAATGATTAGTTTTTTAAGAAGTCAAGTTTAATGACTGATAAAATATTTTATCTCACATATTACCAAGCACAGGACCTGCTATCAAATAAGCAACAAGTAACTATTTAGTTAATAAATGAATTAAATATTGGGTAAGTGAAAAATGGATTAATGAGTAAATGACAAGAGTGGTATGTTTTAGCTGTAGTATGTGTACTTCTTGAGATACAAGGCAATATCACTGTAATTACAAATACAACACTTACTGTGGACTATCTAGCCTAGATTTTATTCTAATTACTTTCTATAAATTTGTTCATTTCATTCTTCCATGATTCAAAGACATAAATTCTATAATTCCCCTCTTATATGTAAAGAAATTTAAAGAAATAATACAAATATGGCCAAGTCAAATTGTTAGTTAAGTGACGATATAAAAACTAAAACCCTGACAGCATGGCTTCAGAATCCAAGTTTTTAATTAATATGATGCATTGTTTATCTTTATGAACATAAAATAATCATAGAAGGCTGAGGAGTAGCTCAGTCATAACACCCTTGCCTACCATGCATGAAGCCTGGATTCAATCTCTAGCACTGCAAACAACAAAACAAAATAAAAATTCATAGAGTGAGAGACACTTTATTATTTACAACATACTCTTCCAAAGATAAATTTGTACATATAACATAATTGAGATTTGTCAACTTGTCTTTAGTAATTAGGATGCTATTCTTTAATATATGAAATTTCATTTTAAAAGCAAATGTCCATATATTGCCACCATATCTTCAAAGTGATATTTTCAAAGTCTCTGAATAGAAATGTACTCAACCTTTCAAATGATTCAAGACTAAAATCCAAGCCTAAGCTGCGACTTGCTAACTACTTTTTAAAATTGCTACTGATCAGCCCTTTTTTATAGGTAGAGGGGTGTATATTTCTTAAATTCTCATCTCCTATTTCAGGAGAAAGAAGATAGGAGATACCGTCTGTACATAGTGATAGTTAATACATGTTTTGAATAATTTTTTATGTTTTCATGATTTGTATACTTGAATAATTAATAAATTAAAAAACAGTGATTAGAAATGTAGGCTACCTGGTACTTTGCTATGATAGAACATGTACAAACAATGATAATAGCCTTTCAACTCAGCTGCAGCCAAGAGGAACCAGCTGCTTATTCATACTATTTATGACCAACTCTGAGACTACTACAAGACTATTACAATCTACTTCTGGATTGTAGCAAGTAACATTTTCCAGATCACCAAAACAATAAAAGGCAAGCTAAAAGAGCTTTGACATAAGTAGGCTATCTAAACGGAAGTATATCACTTCTGAATGCGTAAAATATTTGTATGCATGCATGTGACAGTTAGTAAACGTGTGTTTCACCAAGGGAATCAGACAGGTCTTGGTTTGAATCCCCCATATCAGACATCAGTTGTGTGTGACTTTGTGCAAGTTACTTGAATTCCAAATCCTCAGTTGACTCATTTATTAAATGAGGATGTTAATAGTTCCCACCTCCAGAATAGGAATGAATTGGTATGATGCACTTAATGCACTAGGCACTCAGTATGGAACAAAGTAAGCATTCAATAAATGTAAGACATTATTACTATACCATTCCATCCCCCAAGAACACTCAACAGTTCATGTAAATCAACCTATTCATACCAAAGGTTACAATTTTTGGAATTTTTGCATGAAATTCATATGTGTTACCTAAAAAATTTCAAGGAACAAGAATTTGAAGAGAAATATTTTCATTATGTTCCCTTGTTTTGTACTGTTTCAAAGGTGGAACGCTAAGCATAAAGGGATTAAGTTCATTCTAAATCATATATAAGCAGCTGACTTTATGTGATGATTATCTGTCCACTACTTTACAGAGAGCTTAATGGTAAACAGCCCCCCATGAGCCAAGGAGAGAGAGGGCACACAAACTTGAAGTCATATCACAAGACAAGCTCATAAGAGAACCTCATCTTTTCTTAGTACATTAATCTGACTTTGTGGAACCAATTCCAGATTAAATATGATGCCTGTCGTGTAGTAGTGTGGAGATCTAGGAGATTTGGAACAAAGGCAGAACCAGTACTCATGGTTCTATTTTGAGCCTTGGAACATTGATTGGCAACATATATTTGTCAACTATGTATATTGCCTGCCTACAATGTACAAAGCTGACATAGATGTTGGAGAGAAGAGGAGTCATAGACCTAGACCCCAACCTCAAGGAGTTCTCAGAAAAGTGAAAAGAGACAGACAAGTAAACAGGCCACTCTAATTCAATATGGGCAAAAGGCTCATTCCTGGTTTGAGAAAAGGCTCTCAATCCAGTCTCAATGGCCAGGAAAGGAATTTCCTCTAGAGTAACTACTATCACTATTTGAATTATAACAAAGCTACAACTTGAAACACCATCATAGCCATCGTGTTCTCATTTTCAGAGACCAAACCCTACAGTTCATTTAACAACAATCATGATCTCTAGTGGCACAAATGAGAAAATGGCCAATTCAATCTCAGTGACTTAAGGCAGGCTCTAGAACAGAAGTCCCTTGAACATTAAAACTAAGGCCATATTGAATTGATCCTGGGGGTAAAAATGGTATAAAGATAAAGAGAGAGAGAGAGAGAGAAGGAGACTACTATAAAAGAGCTAATATAAAGACAATCTGATATATTTGAAGATAATAGGCAAATTTCATTTGGTTAGAATAATAAGCAGGAAGAAGAAATGTATTTAGACTACACAAATTGGAAGGAATTAGGACAAGAAGGTTTGAAAATGAGTTTGGTATTTTATCCTGGATTTATAGTCCTTGAAAGGTTTTAATAAATCTATGCTAGGTACATCTTTGGTCTGTGAAAGACATTATTCATCAGTGTGGATGACAAACATAGATATTGAAATTTCAATAACAAAGGTGAAACAAAATAATTACATAAAAAATTAGCAAAGGCAGGAGATAGGAGTTAAGGACCAAATCTGAGAGAATAGAATGTTTAGTGTGGGTGATACATTAACCAGAATAAGAACATTAGAAAAGGATTAAGCTTTTGCGAGGAGCTAGAGATTGAAAAGAAAGCATGTGTTCAGTGTTTAGACATTTTCTGTTTGAGGCAATATCCAGTAGTTATTTGAGTATTAAGTCCAGAGTGCAGATGTGGATTTGGAAGGTAACAGAATGGAGGTACTGATTTTATCGATGAGAATAAATTGGATTTCTCCTAAAGACATGAACAGTGAAAAGATGAAAAAAACCAGAAACCTGCATCAAAAAATAAGCTAAAGGAGAGAAACAATCTGTAAAAGGAAACAAAATAAATGTGGTGGAGATGAAAAAAGAGTAAGCCATAGATGCCATGGGTGGTGTCTTGGTTACTTTTCTCTCGTTGCTGAGACAAAATGCCCAACACCCAAAGTTAGACGGGGACAAGTTTATTTAGCTCACAGTTACAGAGGTTTCAGCCCCTAGTCTACTGGCTTCAAGGCAGGATGGCATAACAGAAAAGAAAGAGTTCATGGTGGGCAGAAGGTATCAAAGCAAGCAAGGGCTGACCTTAGTTCTTTCTGTCCCTTATATTTTATCCAGGCTACTTAGAGTGTGTAGCACTCACACCCTTAATTCTACTGTCTGATCTTAGCATTGCAGTATAAGTCGATCCCAGTGTCACACACTGGAGATCCAGCCACCTCTGAAAAACCCCCACTAGACTGAATGAGGCTTTGGGGGACATCTAGACACAAGCCATTCCAGCATTCCATGGGGGAGACCATTCCAGCAAGAGGGGTATGACCAGCAGTGTCCTCTGCTATGTCAGGCCAGAGAAAGGCTGAACCTCACCTGTTGTCTCTGACAATTGAGCAGTTATTGGTGATCTTTGCCAGAGAAATTTCATGGAAAACTAGGAGTAGAAGCTGGGTATCTACAGATTCATGCCAAATAAATGAGTAAGAAGACACAAGGAGAACCAATGACTCTATGTAGAAGTAAGGCTATCAAAGGAGGAAGATGAGGCTAATGTTAAGCTTGCCTTGGGCTTCCTTTCAGATGTGTAGAGTGGCTATGTGGATGTCAACAACCCCCAGTATGCAAAGTCACAGCACCCTGGCCTTTGGTGAGCCATGGCTACCACAATTCCTGTTTTTCAGCAACCCTGCCTCACTGGCTGCTTTTTTTTGTTTCTTTTTTGGGTTCTGGAGAAATAAGCGAGGGCTTTAACATGAAGTTGCCTTAAAACTCCTTGTCTTTAGGCTTTAAGTGGAATTGTAAGAAGAACTATGATTTGAAGTAGAGATTTTAGCCATTAATTTCATCAATAGAGCTACTTCAAATTACTTCAGGTAAAGAATATACTTTCTCAAGTAAGAAGGTTGGAAAATTTATAGTAGAGAAAGTAGAAGAAAGCTAGTCCATATACCCTGAAGATTTCACACCTCGAGTATGTATCCAAAACCTTCTGAAATATTTTTTTATTTTATTTTATATTTTTTTAAATCTGCATTTAAAAAAAATAACATTGGAAATGATGAGACTCTTCTTCCTAACAGTGTAGATCAGTCCTCGGGGGGAAGAAGCACATTAACAAAACTCATAATGGATGATAATTTGCCATCTATTCATAGTAAAATTCCTTATTAAGTAAAAAGTTTAGGAGTAAGAATTACTTATTTTAATGTTACTTTTCACCCATATGTTTTGCTTCTTGAACATGAGCAACTGAATAGATGATTCTTCTGTATTTGTTCCTTTAAGAATATGGCATGGTCCCATCCTGCCATCTATGGGCCCAATTCATCAAATGTACACCATCATTTTAAAAAGAATTTAGGAACCAGTAAAATGTAGTTCTTCCCTTGAGTAAAGCATACTGTATTGTCCTCTTTCAAGTATTGTATATGTTTTATTTCTTGCTCTCCCAAAAGGACAAATATTTAGACATGTATTAAAAGATTTACTACCTAAAAGGAAGTAGGAAAAGAGAATTTAAAAAGAAGAAAAGCCAAGCATTTAAAATTCGCAGTTTTGATTTAATGCAATCTTCTCTTGAGACCCAATATATGAAAATATTTGGGAGAAATTTAGCCTCGATACTGTGAAAGAGTTTTTACTTCTAGTCCCCCAGTAGGTAGGTAGGTAATGATAATATCACTACAATATATGCACCTCAAACTGTCCTTTAAGGTTTTTGTGAATATGGTCTTAAGTCTTTTCTAGAATATAGGTCCTGATGGTAAGATAAGGACTCCTCGCCTCTCTGCATGTATAAATTCATTCAAAGGAAAAAGGCATTCATCTCAAAATATTACACTTTGAGCCTTCAAAGGACTCACCAAAAGTTTATCTGCACCTTCCTTGGGTACCCTGTGGTGACAATAATCTAACTCTCCCTTTAAATCCTTGTAGTCAGTAATACTTAACTCTCTAGAAAATTTCCTGTCATATCTTCTTCTTAGCCTGTGTATTGATGGACCCTCAACTTTTAAAAAATAAGTAGCTGGTATCCAAAAGGGAATGGAAGAGGCAACCAGAGGAAGTAAGACTGGGTGTAATGTGACAGCCCTTTTCTGTTTAGATTTGAGTGTTGCAAATCTGTTAGATTTTGACTGACTTGTTGACTCAGAAATTAATTGTCCTCTTGTAAGTAATATTTCAGCTTCTTATTTCCTTCAAATGTTCCCCAATGCTAGCAAACTACTATATGGATGTTCTTTTTTGTCTAATATTTTAAATCAAAACCGATCTACCTTTTTGCATCTTGGAAGAGATGAGGTTTTCATTTTGGTTGAAAGAGGCAGTAATAAATTTAGACTTCGTAATTATTGAGGACAGAGTGCTATGTGAACTGCCTTGCTTTGTCCTCGCAGCTGTGATGATGTTTATGGGAGGTCTTTCTTGGATATTCTCATAATAAATATTTAACAAAAATTAGGCTTGTGGCTGTAGGTAGATTTCAATATTGTTATTTAGGTCTATTGAATGACGCTCTGTCAAATAGAACACGCACAGACATATAATTAGCACACAAATGAGGGCTGTATATAAATTGGCTGAAATGGAGTACAGTAACATCCCGGTTCCCGAACACTTCTGTTTGCAAACAGTTCGGCTCCCAAACAAAAGTGTTCGGCAAAATTTTGCCTCCCTTGGCAAAGTCCACATCAAGTGACAAACAGGACCACGGCCATCTTCCCCACGCAGACACAAACGCAGCCACCTACCTCCAATAAAGCTCGTAAACCACTGTGTAAGCAGTAGAGTTTTTCTCTTCTCCCACCTTATACTTGAAATGTATGTGTATTCTCCAGAAGACAGTTACAAAGTGGTCAGAATGAAGGGAGGAGCCAGGAAAGAGACCAACCCGCCCAGGCCACACCCCAGTGACCTGCCTCTTAGAACTAGACCCCACCTCCCATCAGCAAGTCAGTCATATCCCTCCCATGATTCAGTCCCCTTCCAACAGCCCAGCCTGTGAATGTAGGAGGCTTTGGAGAGACATTCTCCATCCAAGCCCTAACACCTTCCCTCATTCCAACACTATTTCCACTCTGCAGGTTTGACATGAAAGGCTTTAGTGAAGCAGATCCAATTTAAAGCCATAATCTTGCATGAAAGATTTTTGGTAGTTCTCTCCATCTCAATCTTTGAATTCTAGCTCACTTATAAAATAAAGAATAACCTGTTTGTAAAGGATTATTGTGTGGATGAAGTGATATAGGGCACACAAATGGCCAGGGCAGTTTCTAGTCCAAAAAAAGTGCCCACTAAATGTCAATGTGCTTTTCTTCAATGGTAAACACAAGCAAGCTCAGATCTGTGTAACCCAAGTGAGTAACTTTGTAACTTTATCTCACTGAATATCCAAATAAACTGAACTGGTTCTTTAACTCATCTCTTCATGTAACTGTGCATGACATTTTGATATTGTCCTTTTTATTAGAATTATTAATTAGGTCTGCCATGCACATGAGCCTTCACTTATAATGAATGGGGAAAGAATGCACAGGTTGATAGAGAGGGTTGTGCAAGATTAATTACTCTGCTGATATGTTTCTGTGAGGTTAAGAGGCAACTTGGTAGCTGCCTCTTCAAGCTACTAGTTCTGTGCAAAGCTCCCCAATGCTGACAAAGGGTCAGTGAATGCCAAAGGGGGAAGGGTACTTTGGTACTTGCTCTTGTCATTGAGGGTTGCAAGCTTATGAGAATTAGAGGGCAAAATGGTGCAGAAAAGTTAAATTTAACCATAATTTTACCAAGAGCCTTCCCCTAGAAATCAGACAATTCAAGTCTAGCTTTAACCCAAAGAGTTCTTTAGCAGTGAACTCTCTGGCCTCTATTTATTCATCTATAAAGAAGGGACTAGAATAATTAATCCCCAAGTTCTCGTCTAGCTCTAATGCTTTGAGCTCCTAAGAAAATCATATATGTTACAATATCAGTTGTTCGTGTGCAGATGTGTGTCGTTATTTTAAAAGTTATACTTATTCCCTAACAAAGTAATAATACTGCCAATATTTTCCTTTCTGCACACTTATGTCATTGAACTCAGCCCAAAATTATTTCTTATTGACAAAAAAAAATTGCATTTCAATGTGTTTGGTGTTGTGGTGAGTTCCCATAAAGTTTAACTCCAAAGCACTGCTGACCTGATCATTTTGTCACTTCCGCAAAGAATTTACTCCTTGGGAAACCTCCTTTATATTCACAGTCTCAATTTGGTTGAGCAGCAGCCTTTGAAAAGATATTGGAGTAGACCATCTTGCTTGCTGTTTTATTTCACACAGTTCCAAGCCTATAACAAAGTAGGCCAAAATGTGAACCAAAATGTGACATAATTAATAGCAGAATTGCGACTATTAGAGCTTTATAAAAATGAAAATTTGCCAACATTTCCAGCTTCAATGAAGTTTCCTGAACAGTACTTTTCATTTCCTAATCTTTGCTCTGGGAGGTCCTTTAAGAGAGTCTCCATTATTTCTGAGAAGTGTCTTTGGGCATGCACTGTTTTCTCCAGAGCTCTGACGAGATTTGAGTCTCATTCTGACTACTTGACCACATAAGGTGGCAAAAATTGGACCACTCCTCCACCTCTACTTGGTACTTTGATTCTTTTTATGAAAAAGTGGAAATGTGGCTCCTAATAAGAGACCCAATGATATGTGTGAACAAAATCCTTATTATAAAGTGCTGAATGTAATTATTATTAAACTTCCTATTTCTTTTTAGTCAGTTTAAAGCATAATTAATAGTGTTCCACCCAAAGAAAAAGCAAAGCAAAATTGGCTCTCATTTTTTTTTCCATTTTGATGTTTCAGATAAAGGCAAAAAGGGGAGAAATTAACTGTTAAAGCATCGATATTTTGATGAGCCACATTTTCTCTAAAGCACTGTAAATTCAGTTTTAGTATCCATAAAACTGCTGGGGAAGGGATTAAAATGCCTTGTCCTCACTAAATGTGTCTATTCAGCATGGCTGGATTTCCTTACTTATAAATGTAATGCAATTGGGATTTCTCTACAGAGACACAAATTAGCTATCCACCCAGTATAGACTTAAATAAGATTTGAATAAATCAAGCAAGACTTGCTGTGTGGAAATCTTGTTTCACCTATGCTATGGTCAGACATTTATAGTAGTTTAGATTTTCCTAAATTTAAAACTTAAAAAAAAAAAAAAAAGAAAAGAAAAACAGATCTTGCTTTCAACAGTCTTAAGGCAAAGAAGCAACTTTTCTTCCCTAGCTCTCAAATGTGGCTTTGGGTAGTTACATACTCTTTGGTTTCCTTCTTTGATTTGTAAAAGCAACCCAATTAATGCACATGTGAAAATACCTGATTGGTGAGGCAGTTCATAATACTTTTCAAAGAATCATTCAGGTCACTACTCAGTCCACTTAGTAGGAAACACACATTTTCTAAAATACTTCGTAAGACAAGATGTGACAGCATATATTCCTAAACTGCCAGGGACACTAGTATATCCTCTAAGAATTCATGGCCAACACTATGGGGAAATTGTGTTTCCTAAAAAAAAAAAATCATAACTTCTTGGAAACACTCTGGGATCTAACAATGTGATTGCAAAAATGTAAAAAAGAGCTATAATCAAAATGAGCAGCATTAACTGAGTAAACACATCTTTAGTAAGACTCACATAAGGTATGAATGCACATCAACTCTGCAGGCTTGGCTCAGCTGGAAAGGAATAGATTGAAAGGGGTTATTTCCCTCCAGTTAGTACACTACCTGTTGGAGATCATATTTGACAGTGTTTTTACACCCATTTTGCTTCACATTGCAAAACCACCTGTATTTCCCCAACATTCCTGCCAGCAGCACCTGAAAGAATGCTCCTCGCACAACAAAGCAATCGTAGGCTGGCACATAGCACCATCATGATAATCTCCCCTCTGTTACTTTCCTTCCTTTGTTAACACAGCCCTCAGATCTTTTCTTCTTATTATTCTCATTCCTATTATATTTTTTAAAGAGGAAAACAAACAGAAATGACTCATATTTTATGAGTAATAGCCATTCATCTGCTGCTTCTTTTGCTCTCTGGATCATTCGGTCTTGTTTTTCCTTCTGTCTTCAACTTCAGAACTTAATAATCATCACCAAAAGGTAGAAAGATGCTTCTCTAACCTTGAGTACAGATTTGTAACAAGACCTAACAATTTCTGGATAGGCAAGCTTGGAATTGCTTTTGAAAGCTTCATCACTGAAAATGTAATCAAACTTAGCTGACTCACAATTGATTTAAGTTGCAGCCTAAAGGCCAACCTTTGACCAGGGCAGTGTTCACACTCGCATTGATTCCGCCTGCAATTGAATTACTCAGGCAATTCTGTGTATTTTCAGCTTCAGCCCTGGAGTGCAGATGGCCAATTTGGGATGCAACTTTGTTTTGCTTGAAATTTGCAGGAAGATTTTCTCATATGTTTCTGGGGAAAAGCAGGCTTACTTTTCAAAAATATTCTCTTGCTCACAGAATTGGTTGCCCAAAGGACATTTTGTTTGCTTGTTTTCATCTTTGTTTTGATTTGAGAAAACTTTGCTTCCTCTTCAAGCATCTCTTTTGATTTCTGAAAGATGCATTTTAATCCTTCGATATGTATATAAAATTTAGGGGAAATTAAATTAAATTTAATGGGGAAAACTGTAATATGCTATTAGACAGAGGCAAAGGTCAGAAGTAGATTGTACTAGAGACAAAATATTTTTTTGTGATTGAAGCAAAAGAATCTTCTATAGGTCACTGTAGAGTTGTGTTCAATGACAGCACCTCCCTCCCTTCCTCTCCAAAATATTTGATAAGATTGACACAAAGAAGCATTACAAATACTCTTTGGGGGCATAAAAGGCATTTATTATGTATTTCTTAATTACTTTTTTCTCTTTACATTGTGTATCAATTATATACTATCTACCCTCCTCACAAAACTTCTTTCATTTTTACATAAATCATACCACTTTTATGTATTTATTTACCTACTTACAAGATAGATTCAATTTTATACCTTGGGAAAACTTCTTCATAGTTCAATTCAGGCTTTCTAAATAATCACTATTATATATTCAGTAGTACATCAGTAAATATTCAACTGAAATAAAGAATGTGTATAACAACACTTTAAATAATAACAGCATATGCAAATGTCTTTATTGTGAATTCCACACAGCCAGTTGCTTCTCTTGCATATAGCGTGTACCTCCATGGTTGCAGTTCAGCCTCTGTGTGATATATAGAGTGGTATTCCAGAGATGAGAGCATTCTAACAATACAAGATTTTTATTTTTATGTATGATAATAAATAAGATGAAAGTAACATATGAAATGGCTTTGCTGAGTCAGAGAATAGGTGTGAAATAGTCCAGGAAAATATCCTCAAATTTTTGTGTTACCCAGATTTTAAGGCTGAGGACTTCACACTTTTAGGTTTAGTCTCCATTAACATTTTCTCCACCAATTTTTAAGTCTAGATAACCAACAAAATAATAAGTCAACCCCTACTTTGGAATATTTGCCACCTTCTGTGCTATAAATACACTATTCACTATGGAGGATGTCAGGCTAGCAAGGGGATGTTACTGAATTTAGAGGTGAGAGGAGATGAGCTGTATCACACCATCCTGTGTTAGAAGTGTAGTTTGCAAATATTTCCTCCTCTTCTGTAGATATCAGTAATGAGTATCAAAAATAGTAGTAAAAGAGCTTGGAAATGACTTTTGAGTAGTTACTGCATTTGTCTGTAATATGCTTTAATTATAACCTAAATTGTATGTTAATTATTTAATCATAATTTTATTTAAATATGATTTAATTTTCATAGTGGCTGTATATCATGAGAACTTCACAGAATTCCTAAAAATTTTACAGTCAGTTGTCAGGAACTGATATGAGCAGGCTTCGGAGTCCCACTCCCACTTCAGTAGCTAAAGAGGAAAATATGATTCTTTACATATAAACCGTATTACTCTATTGAAATTCTCTAATTTTATCTTTAAATTGCCTACTGTAAAATGGAGTTCATAATACTGACTTCACATGAAGTTAGAAGAATTAAATGAGATGAAAAGTGCTTGGCGCATGATAAGGATGTATGTATCAGAGGCCCCTCTTTTCCATCTTACAAAACTTCTATCCTCATCCCTATAATTCTTTTATTTTGAGATACAAATGACGGAATCCAGCATCTTCAAATCCATATAATACAACACCAATGCAACTGAAATTTTATTGTCTCTGTGATAAATGCATGCATGCATAAGTATTTTCACACCTGTGCTGCATTTCTTGGTTAAATTAGCAGCCACAGGAAATATTCCTTCTTACATTGTTGATGCTATCACTGTCCTTCCTTCCTACCCCACACGACTGGGTTTTAAGCAGCATTATTTCTGCAGTCCTAAGTTACGAGGCCTCAGGGGAATTCTTATCTTGTAATGTTTTAATCCTATGAAGCCAGAGGGAAAAATATAGTATCTGGTCATAAAAAGATTTCAAGACCTTGTATTAACATCACAATAGGATCCGAATCCATTGCTGTCTCTCCTCTAACCTGACCAAAGTCGGAGGTGGAGGAAGACTTACTCTAAGCTGCTTTGAAATAGATACAATCAGTTGCCCTTCATATTTTCTCCTCCACACATTAACTTCAATATTCTTTTTATTTTTTTTTCATTCTTCTTACTTGTTTATAGGGAGAAAAATCGTACTTCTAAAATGCATACTTCTAAGCTACATAACCCTAACTCTAAATATATATATATATATAATTTACGTATTAGACAAGGTCTTGCCATACTCAGTCTGGTATTGAACTCATTATGTAGCCTGGACTGGCCTCAAATCCATAGCAATCCTCCTGCCTCATCCTCCAGAGTGGTGGGATTACAAGCATGTTCCACCACACCCAGATGAAAACTATGATTTTTTTTTAATCATTGAATTTATTGGCCTAAATTTCCAGTGCCATGTTATTTTGGGAATACAGAGGTTGTCTAACCTTTCAGAGACTGCTAATTTGGGGTTGGCTTTTTAAAAGTTATTAATAAAAACATACACATTATATATATTTATAGGCTACCACGTGATATTTTGATATCCATGTTTTCATATAATATTTAAATTGGTAAACATGACTGTTTACCTCAAATAACAATTCCTCAAATAACAATTCTTTATGAGGAAAATATTCAAACTCATTTTTTTAACTTTTTAAAAGAACATACTTCATTTGCATCATTTAGATTGACAAACTGGTAGCACATCAGAATTTCTCAAACTTCCCTTTTTGTGACTTTACATCCACTGATTAAACCTGCCCCATTCCTCTAGCTCCCTTACTATCTCTCACCTGCTGCTAAGCACCATTCTATTTTCAACTTCTATGGGATCAACTTTTCTAGATTCTACATCTGTTTTGGATCACCCAGGTACTTGAATTTCTAGGCTGTATTTATTTCACTGAACATAGTGTTCCCCAGCTCTATCCATGTTATTACAAATGACATGATTTCATTTTTTATGGCCAAATAATATTTCCTTGTATGTAGGTGCCACATTTTCTTTACCCATTCAGCAGTTGCTAGACACTTAAATTGTTTTCATTTCTCAGCTCTTGTGAATAGTGCTCCAGTAGATATATGAGATCAGATGTCTCTTCAACACACTGACTTCATCTCCAGTCGGCCAGGATGAGATTGCTGATCATATGGTAGTTTCTCCTTTCTCTGTCTTTCTCTCTTTCCTTTTATTTTGGGGAGAAAGAGGAGGTAGGAACCAAAGCCAGAGCCTCACACATGTCAAGCACATCTCAGGCTAGTGTTCCATCACCGAGCAACTCCATACTGCTACCCAGAGTGTCTGCAGTATTTCCCTCCCATCAGCAGTGGACCAAGGCTTCCTCTTCTCCACATCCCCCTCACCACTTACCTATTGTCACTTTTCTAGTAGCCATTCTTACTAGAGCAAGAAGATATTTCATTGTGGTTTTGATTTGTATTTCCCTGATGGCTAGTGAGGTCGAGGCATTCTTTTCATATACCTGCATGTCATTTGCATGTCTCATTTCATGGGACTTATTGAGTTTTGAAGATATAATATATATATATATATATATATATATATATATATATATATATAGTGCTGAACAGTGCTGCAGTGAAGAGGGAATATATATGAATATTAACCTCTTAGAATTATGGTTTTCAAATATTTTCTCCCCTTCTGTCGGTTGTCTCTTCACTCTGTTAATTGTTTCCTTCACTGAGTAGAAGTTTTTTAGTTCAATGTAAATACCATTTGTCTATTTTTTATTATGTGTACTGTGCTTCTGGGGTCTTGTTCTAAACATCCTTGCTCATTCTAGTGTCTGGCAGTATTTCTTCTGTTTTCTTTGAAAACCTGGTTGGAGACCCAAGCAATTACCAGATAGTGTTAGTTCTTAGAGGCAAGAGAATGACAAACTTGAAAGAATGACAGGAAGTCTGAGTCACTGGAAAATGGCGGTGTTCTTACCAAAGATAAAATGGACAGACAGACAAGTGATGCTAGCACCTGAATAGCTTGGCATGGAAACGATGCCTCCACTAACATGTTACATAGATGACATTAACCAAAACTATCTTTTCATATATTGATAGCTTACAAAATATGAGTGCCTATAAAGAATTTCTTCACTCTTGTAATACTTTGGTTTTCATGGTATCTGCAAAATAATCCCAGTTGCCCAGATGGAGGCTAGTTTCTTCCTCTATTCCTGAACCATGGTTCACTCTCCACATACACATACTCATTTATCACCTCCTTATGTTTCTAAAAACTCATATGTATCTGTGTCAATTTCTACATAAAGGAAGAGCAATTATTTCACCCTGCTGATCTATTATGCTGATCAAATAGTGAGATAATTAGTGCTGAACTATTTAATGAGATATTTAACCTTTTACTAATATATGCTTCCTTAACCTTTTCTTTAGTAAACTGTTAATCTATTCCCTAATTCACACTATAATTGTTTGTGTCTGTCTCTTTCTTTAAAATTATGCAGGATGTTGCAACAAGCTCTCCAAAGACACTTACAAGCAAAACCCTTTATGTCTGAGTAATGTAACAAAGTTAAATACCCTTGTCCCTGAATGATTACATGGAGAACCTCGATGTATAGAATTTAAATGTCTGAACTTCTGATTACTGAATTTCTGGATTAACAATGGCATGATTACAGCTGATTAATAAGTATTTATTTGTGTGTCTTAGAAAATTACCCATAAATAGTTTAACATTTAGTTAGTTTATTCTGTCTAATGAATTCTCTGCCATAATGTATAATGTTACCAGTCTCAGACCAAAGAGAAGTTCAATTCTTTAAAGAACTTACCTTTATTTGGTTGTTGTCCTTCTTATTTTGTTTTATTTTTTTGTTTCCAATAATCTGTGTGACTAGTCCCAGCCAGGTATCTTAAAGTTGATGATGACAAGAACCAGATAACAAAGCTGAGGTGTTTGACACAAATGAGGCTGCTCTGATACTGCAATTTCTGTGTGCACACATGCTACTAGCTTATAGGCTTGCAAAATGAAAAGTATTCAGAGAGAAGTACTCCAGCTTTCATTCTGTATGGCTGGTGTGAGATCTGCTTTAGTATCTAGGTTCAGTTAGAGAATGAGGGAAAGCAGAATAGAATACAGGGCTATATCTAGATACAGATAATCACAGCTTCAGGAACTCAGAGGGAATGTGTATCACGAGGGGGAAAAACAGCTCCAAGCAAGTATTCTGCTGATGGTGATTTAGAATCATTATCTTCGCATACAAAGACAACATTATTATCCTTTGTGATTTAACAAGAGGTGAATTCAACACGAGACAGACCTTGCTTTTAGCAGTTTTGAGAAATATTGCTATGTTGTTGCTATTGTTGTTATTCATAAAAGAGGGTACAGCAAAGTGACAGTCATAGACAGAGGAGGATGATTTCAAACCAGAAATGGAACTGATTACCATATAGATGGATAAGGGCAAAAATCTGGAACCTAATATGATGTTTGGTAAAGATTTAACAGTATGTGTGTGTGCATGTATACCTAGATTTAAAATCACCCTGAATTCATTTTAGTTCTTCATAGTTCTTGAGCTCTATCATATATATGTGATTGCCACCTACCCCTTCCAACAGACCAGCAGATACATAGTCATCAGCATATGTTTCTGATTTTCACTTTGTAAGGGTTTTGTTGCTCCCTCAGTGCAGCTGGTATCATTCTGAAGGATGTAGCCATGTCTTGTGCTTCTTCATAAGTGATCTTGTAAAGTGATACAATTCTAACATCGATCTTTTATGAAATGACTTTGGGATCTTAATATCAAAAACAATAGTGTGTGCAGAAATGCAAACCATGTCATCCATATTCTTCGCCACTAAAGCAAAGTGTTAGGAGACCCTCCACCAGAAGGATAAGAATTTCCCAAGAGCAAGTTCATCACTTTTTATTCATTAATATTAAAAGGCTGGGAAACTTGAAAAGAACTGACAAAAAAAGTTAAAATTCTGTGAATCACGTTTTTAGATAACTTGTCCAAAGCATCTGTGTTTGTTAGGATTAGAAATAGTTGCAAATGACAAAACTTAAAATAACAATGACTTAAACAAGATAAAATTTCATTTCTCTCCCACATGGAAGCCTATGATAAACAGCTCAGGGCTGGAATAGCATCATTGAATCAAGGATCAGGTCTCCTTCTGATTTTGTTTCCTATGGAAGCATCCGTTCCCAAGGTCGTGGTCATGTCCCGGTCCAAGATGGCCATTCCAACTCAAAGTACCATAGCCATACTTCATGCTGTGAGGAGAAGGAAAGAGCAAAGGTGAAGCTCTTTGTCTCTTCTTTAATAAATACTTCACAAGATTTGCACATTCCCCTTACACTTACGTCCCATTGGTCATTGCCAACTTTGCCAAACTGTTGCAGGCAAAGGGGAGGATTTTGTTCTTTGTCAGTGTTGTTTGCCAAAATTTGTGGGTATTTTCCTATGAGAAGAGGATATGATGAATATTGAAGGCCAATGGTAGCCTGTACAATCTAGCCCTTTGTGACACAAATATCCAGTCAATGTCCTCATCTTGTATATAGAACATACTCATTCCCATGAAAGACAGAGGCCATAGTGTGCTCTGATGATGCTGGGTGTAACTGAAGCCAGGATCTCTGGGAGGTGCAGTTTTCTCTACAGCAGCTGAATGACACACACCTGGTCTAATGACCTGAGGCCTGAAAAAAGATATTTTCTGTCACCCACAATCAAATCTACTATGGTGGACTGTGAACCAGAAAACTACAACAGTGCTTTTATTCTGAGAATGCACGAAAAGAAAACCCAGGGCATCCACTAATCTGCAGCAGGGATCAGATCCTGCCAGTTGGAAGAGTCAGGGATGCCTTTTCCAGCAGTGTGGAATCGTCTTTAGACAGCTCTCCCAGACAGCCACGCAGTCTGCACTCTGGGAAGAATTCCCAATCTGTTCTGCTCAGTGGCCATGTCCTTGCCCTTTGGGAGGTTGTTTCTTGGACACTGGGCACCACAAAAACATATGAAGAAAGTGCTGAAAGTTGCAGCTTGTGTAGCTCACTTTGTACTGGTGCAGACTGAGGACCTATAACTCTAGGGACTGAACAGTTGTAAGTGAAGGTCTGGATTAGGGTTTCTTTGCCAAAACAATTTGCTCAAAAACTCAGTAGACTTCCAGTCTAGCTAACTTCATTTATTAAGAATCTTAGGAAAAGATGTATTGGTAGAAAAGATTTTTGAATGCCCATCGTTCTAACCTTTTACTTACTCTCCACTTTGTTCTATCTCAACTAAGCAACTGCTACACGGAAGAGATCTGAAACGGTAGACTTAGCTAGAAAGGCAATATGGTAGGACCCCCTCCCATCTGCCTGGGTGCATTCCAGGAACCCCAGGGAATGTCTGAAACTGTAGACAGTGCCAAACTCAGTGTACACTATTGCCTCCTGTATGCCCTACACTGTTTCTACAAAGTACTGGAGTTAATCTGTTTTTCTAGTAGTATGCCCAGTGCTTCCTTCACATTACTTTTCTTGCATTTTGGGACCATTATTAAATAAAATAAGGGCGACTTAAACGCAAGCACTGCAATACTGGAACAGTCCATGTGGTAACGGAGGCAGGTACCATGTAACTAGCGGATGAGCGATGTGTATCGATCGCATGGGTGTCCCAGACAAAGAGATGATTCAAATGCCGGGAGGAATGAGACAATACAAGATTTCATCACACTACTCAGAATGGTGGGAAATTCCAAACTTACAAATTGTTTGTTTCTGGATTTTTCCATTCCAGAAATCCTTTCATGCCATGCCTTACTGTGGGTAACTAAAACCTCGGGAAATCTAACCATCATGTTTCGCTGCAATCAAGATCTAACTGGGAAATAATCAGCCTTAAAGACTAATGATCAAAGGTGCCCACCCCGATCACCCCAGCCCTGACTTACCTGCGGGCACTGCTCTCTTGCTCAGTGGCTGCTCTATAAGGCAGGTAACGAAGGATAGGCTGATTGGGACTGGCATTTTTGACCTCTAGATTTCAAGGCTGATTATTTTCCAGTTAGGTCTTATTTTGGGGGAAACAGGGCACCTTAGCAAAGGTATATTTTCTCCCATTTCTGAACAACATCTAATACTTCACACAGTTTGTGACACTGACAGTGGCATAGCAGACAACATAGCCTTCTACTTTCTTCTATTTTTCCCTCTTCCTTGAAGATTATCATATTGTAGATTTCATCTCAGAAGAATTTTATATTAAATAATGAACACTCAGTTTGTCTTCCAAAGATGTCCACATTCTATAATACCCTAAATGAATAGGGATCTGGAGATTACCAAAATTGAACTCACCCAGAGATAATGAAAATGATTCATGTATTTTGAATTCAATGAGAAATTGTCCTCACTAAATCAGGCATTCGTGTGTACAGAACATATGTACATTTGTTAATGTAGAAGTACAGTAGGCTAAGGAAAATAAATTATAAGCTTTTCTAAGAGATTCCCAAGTTCCTCTGCTGAGATAGAATATAAATTACTTGTTATCTCCAATTCAAAAAATTATGCTGCATTTTACTGAAAATGGCAATAACAAATTCTTAAGACATCAATTCTGACCTTAAGAAACCAACCATCTATGAACTCTCAGTACCTATTTTGTCCCTTATCCTCTTCCTCTCATTTTACATGTGAATAACTCATTCCAGAGAGAAGAGGTAATAAGCATTCATTGGCATAGTTAGTGGTAGAACTTAGATAAGAACTCGGTTCTCCTAACACTTTATTTTTTGCAACTGTGCTAAAAAGAAAGTACTACAGAAATCTGTGTCAATATCTGTGAAGCATCTGAGATTTTACCCTACTTATAAGCTAATGTTAGCTTGCCACAATTTCATAGATGCTTGCAGAAAACACAAGACTCTTGGGTCAGAGATAAAAGACTTCATTGCTCACAGCAAAAGCAGTAGGCAGAGAGTCAGCAAATTTGTATCAGTTTCCTGAGCCCTGACTCCCACAGGGGTAACTCATATTTTCTAGATGGATGTCTCTACATGCAGTAGTTCCTTTTTTCAGACAACACTAAGTTCAGGAATGCAGTGCTTTATAGTAGCTAGTAAGTAAGCCTGTTCTTTGTCTCAGAAGGAGCATCAGCTCATCCCACAAGAAATGGTCCAAATAAGAGCATTTACTTTTCATCCTTTACTTGGGATTTTTATTCCTGGCATTCTCAACAAATATGTAACAACACAATATGCAGCAGTACTAGAGACTTACAAAGATTGTCCCTTGACAATCTGTATAGAGGGGGAGATAAAAATGGTGGATGTATATCTAGGGCACTTCTCAGAATTTATTATGCATAGGAATAAACCAGAAACTCTGCTAAAATGTACTCTGATTCAGTGATAGTGGAGCAGAGATCGAGATTCTCAATTGCTTCACGTTCTCAGGGTGGAAGTTGCTGTGAGCTCAAGGATCACAGTCAGTTAAAGAGTAGGGCTCTAGGTCAAGTCTGGATAGCTTTCAGAAGGTCCCCATCTTCTGGCTCCTAGACTTCTATTTCACAGACCCAGAGGGTCTCTCTAGTCTTCTTCTTAGGACTTAGTGAAATATGACAAAGTGATGCTGTCTAAAAATATGTAAGACCAGAATATGTATTCTGAGTAGACTCTAGAACACTCATTTATAAATTTACAGTGGGGGATTGACTTGGATTATGATATTCATATCGCCATGGTCAGTTCCTAAAATGAAGCTGCAAATGAAGCCATCAGAGTCAGTCATCGTTTTATTAATTCATCATGAGAAACCTCTTGCTGAGGACAGAAGCTACTGGAACTCTACAGGATCAAGTATCCTCCCTATGTAGACAAATCTGCATAAGACACCAAATCACAATCAGAAGGTTGCGCGGTGACCATGGTGACATGGCAGTACATGACTGTGAAATCAAAGTAAGAGAAGATAAATTAACCAAATATGCAATGATATCAGTCTAAAATCAATGTTGCTTCATTTGTTTCAGAAAAGCAGCTGTTTTATTACTAGGAAAAGGTACATGTGATATTCACTAATGGTGGCTGCTTTTCCTGTGAAGGGTACATACATGATATTCATCTTTGAATCACCCACCCCTGATTTTCTTCTGTGACTTTATTTTCTTTATGCATGTGGTTACCAAATTCTAAATCTTTACTTCCCCTTTGGTGTGACATCAAATGCCTAATAAACTATGGCCATATTAAACATACCCACAACACCCCCAAGCTGGGACAGTGTCACCATGTGACTCTGAATGTGGGAGGGGGGAGGCCCTTGGTACTTGGAGATGCTCAAAATAAACAAAAAATCCTTTATTTTTGTAAGAACTCTGCCTCTGGAGGTTTCCTAATCTAGGCTTCTCTGGGAGCACATTCTTTCCAGGCCTGTCAGTAACTGAAAATTGCTTTTAAGATGATATTAGCAAACCAATCTGAATAGTCACCCTTTATCAAGTGCTCATTGATTTCTCCTCTTGGGGTCCCTTTGACAGTGTAACAAACCAGAACGCAAGGAGCTAAGTTTATTCATTTCTGAGCGCCTATCACAAAGATATGTACAGTCAGGCATATTTATTAACTAGTATTGTTTCCATAGCAATAATTCCAACCTCCAGAAAGTTAATAAACTTACACATTTGCAAAACAAGCTTGAACACACAGATATATTTAAATGAACATATACTCATATGTCTCCAATTTAGAGCCTTCAGACCTCATGCATACGTGGCCAGTCCCTCTCTATGTTGGAAATCCATGCTTAAGCAAGCATTTGTGGTGGGGAAAAAAATGCCTGGCAATTGGCTATACCAGATGCTTGTCTTTTCTTGTAGTAAGAAAAGAGTTAATGTGGGAGATACTGGTGTTGAGCATATTATCTCCTGTTCAGAATACTGGGAATGCATATATATTATGATTTTGTACTCACATTAGACCCAGAAGCCTGATGCACCAATGATACTGGCATAGAGTTGGTCCAAACAGAGCCCTGTATTTCACTCTTAAACACACTTCTTCCTTAGGAGCCATTAGAATTTCTCAGAATCCCAACAGCCCTCTTTCTCCCTTTGTTTAGCCTTGCTATGTGTCACAAGCCTAATGCCACTTTTAGTAATTGTGACTAAAAGTAAGGAATGGGGATCAGAGAGGTCAGCAACACTTATAGATGGCTTGTTAAAGTTTTAGATGCTAATGAATAACTTGCAGTGGGGCTAAGGCCTAGGTAAAGCCAGAAATCATCACCATCCTAATAGAAAAGACAAAGGCTGATACCCAAAGTTAATGTGAAAACTTAAAGCTCCAAAGCGTGACTGAAGTGCTGTAGGAATGTACAGTGTGAAAGAAAGTCAACCTCCTCTGGCTCATTCTGGTCCTGGACTCTGCACTGCATAAAAATTAGCTCTGACGTAGGTTTGTCCCTGCTATATACCCTTGACTTTAGAACATGTGTGTCCCACAAATACACTTCAAAGGTATTGTTCTATGCTGAATGAGCTCACATTTTGATTTTTAAATTTTTATTTCCATCGGTGCATATTTGTGGTACATAGTGATTACCTTCATCCATGGTGTGGCGTCCATGTACATAACACATTTTAGTTCTTTCCTCACCTCCTACCCTTCCCCTTCTCTCGCTCCATGTCTTGGTCACCTTCCCTTTTATAAAAGATCTATCTCCCTGTTTCCTATTATCTATCTTTTATTTCATCTCTATTTATTTTCTGGGTGTTATTGTTCCAAAACGTACAAAAGTATGTTTTGGTCAATTACTTTAACTTTGATTGTGGAAAAATTGATTGGCTAATCATACAAAAATCTAGTATTTGTTTTTTAAAAATGGTAAATCCAGGGTGCCATCTCAGACTATGATTAAAAATAGATATACTTACGTTTCTGGGATTTATGATAGTAGTCCTGTATTGCTTAAATAACGTGATGGCAATTTTCCCAAGTGTACTTTGTGAGGTAATGATATGCATGCAAGGTGAGGGGGCCCTTCATTTTGACTTTCAGAGAACTTTAGAAAAGTCTGTTCCAAAATATATTTAGGAATAAGAAGGAAGTGATGATAAAATGCTATTCATGGCAAAAATGATCCTAATTTCTAATATTAATTTTCACAAGATATATGAACTCTTGCCCCACTAATCTATTTTGTTTTGCACAAGGTCTAAAATAAAAACTTCCTTTTACATCTCAACACACTGTCAATTTAATCTGGTGTTTAGCTAACCTTCCTAGAATCAAAGATAGATATGGGAGCTGGTTCTGGTGACACATGGCTATGATTCCAATGCTTGGGAGACTGAGGAAGGAGGATAGCTACAAGTTCAAGCCCAGCCTTGGCTACAGAGTGAGTTCAAGCTCAGCCTGGACTATATAGATTTACCTCACCTGAAAACAAAGCAGAACAGAACAGAACAGAACAAAAAAGATAGACACTGGGGGCCGAGAGTGTAGCTCAGGGGTTGAGTGCTTGCCTCACATGTGCAAGGCCTTGGGTTCAATTTAATACTCAGGAACAGCAGGAGAGAGAGAGAGAGAGAGAGAGAGGGAGAGAGAGAGAGAGGGAGGGAGAATGAGAATCAGCAGGGTCTTTTTCTACGAATGTAAAAGAAAACCACATAAACACAATGCTAGCAAATTGACAATTCTAAATCTACAAACTAAATACTATGGTAACTAACCATCAGTTTGGTTTAAACTTATATTAGTTTTCCTCTGTGGACTAAGATAATCTGCTGATCATATTCAATTGTGTCTTCATATATATGAGAGAAAGAGGTGACTAGAACCATAGAGAAATATTTCTCCTCTAAAAAGAAATGGTAATAATAAACTACCTAGAATAAACCAATTTTAAAGTACTATTAAACGTATTTACTCTGCAACAAGAAATAATTAACCACTGGAATTATGCATTTAGGAATAAGAAAATTATTCATTGTACAGAGATTTTACATTGTGTCTTATTCCTGAAAAGCATATTTGACTGGTAGGAAGTAGCTATACGTCACTTCACATTTTATAAATGTAGGTAATTTTATTTCATTGAAAGCCATCCTGATCCAGAGTATTACCCCAGTAATGTACTAGAACTAGTGGGAAGAAGGTATATGAAGACCTCAATGAGTTCTAGTTGGAAGTAGGGAGGACACATTTAAAGACTTGTGAGATTGTCTGTGGCATGGGTGTACAAGTTTCACTGTGTGTCACTTGTCAAAGAAAAGGCTATATATGAAAACCTGCAGCCTATAAAAATAACAAATTAAAAACAGCTTCATATTTTAAAAGACAAAAATTGCTAAATGACTCCTCTTAAGAATCTTTTTCAATTATAGGCTCCCTATATTAGTCAGCTTTCCTGTTGCAGAGACGCAGTTTGATTAAACCCACAATTTAAAGGAGGAGAGGTCTAATTTGGCTCATGGTTTCAGAGGATTCAGTCCATGGTCAGTTGGCTCCAAGGCAGGAACATCATGGTGGAAGGGCACAGTGGAGCAAAGCTGCTTAATTCATGGCAGCCTGGAAGCAGAGCAGGGGCATAGTGCCAGAGAGTCAGGGTCCAGGGAACAGTTACAGATGCCAAGGTCCTGCCTCTACAACTCACCAGACATACCACAAGTCTGCTTTACAAACCCCCAGGCCAGATCTCAAGCCCAATCAGATTGACAGTTAATTTTAGCCATCACACTCCCCTTGGCAACATCCTATGTGTGTCAACACACTAAGAAAAACAATAGATAAGATTTCTCCAATTAAACTGATAATGTGAAAAAATTGTATTTCATCATCAAATTGTCTTGCATGGGAACTGTGTGTGTGTGTGTGTGTGTGTGTGTGTTGTAAGGAAGCAGGTATCAAGAGATCAAGTAAAAAGTTCAAAGTCACGGAACTAGTTAGTAGCCAATATGAAGCGCTGACTTTGTTTTGTAAATTTAGTGGTTATTACCACCACCCCTAGAAAAGAAATGGAGTTTGAAGTAAGAAAGGAGCAAATGAGAGACATGAGTATTCAGCCACATTTTGGTCCAAACAATCCTGAGGTCACCCACCTGAAATATGGTTCAAGTCATAGTTTCAATTTGAGCTGGAAAGAGAATTCCTCAGGAACTTCACATATGATAAAGCCTCTCTCCCCTTTTGCCAATAAGGAGTGCTGTAGCTTTCTGTCTCCAAAGAAGCCTGGATAGAATCAAGCACTAGATATTTATCACGTTAACTCTCATTTCCTGAGGGCAAAGACCACAGGTAATCTCAATAAAATTGGGATGTTTTGTTTTAATAAATAAATAAATTTTAAAAGCTGTAAGCATTAATCTAGATCATTACAGAAGACTTTCTTAACTATACGGACGAGACGCCCAGTTATTGCAACAATAACAATAATAAATCGCTTTATTTATTTCTCCCTCGGATGTACTAAACGTCGTGTTAACTGCTCAAAGAGAGCTTTTCTAGCTTCCAACTTTAAGCTTTACTTACTCTCCTACTCCCTCTTTCCCTTTCTCTCAACTTCTCCCACCACACATTACTATTGTTTCTTTTTTACTTAGTTCCTTTATTATCTGAAGCAATTTATTTATCTAGATTCTAAGATTCATGCATTACCCCTAACAACAGATAAAAGTGATGTATTACATAGAAAACACATATAACAGATTTATATAACTGTTATAACTTTATTTGAAAATACATATAAACACCTATGTAGATTTCTATATATATATCATATATGCATACTTACTATACATGTGTGTGTACTTTTTTTTTAATACTTTTTCAAGTGTGTACTCATATCTCTATTTATGTTTTCATTTATCCCTGGAAATCTAATACTCATCCAGGGCTTGTCTCATAGTAACTTCAATAAATGGTTGGTAATAATGAAAAAATAAACAAATTATTTATTCTCTAACCCTGCTCATCTGGAACATATGGAGGCCCTCATAGGGCCTCAGAGTTGTCTAGAAACCAATGGCTGCCCTTCTTCAGCAATTTTCTGCCTGGGTTTGAAGACAACCCTTATAGGTGGGAAGAAAAGCAACAGGGTTACCTGGACTCTCCTAGGGCAGACCCGATTCTTAGTGCTCATCATGCCTTGAGGTAGAAGGGAGGGCTCTCTGGTTTCACCCCCAAAGAGGCCCATTTCATAGGCCAGTTAATAAAACGACTTCCTTACAACAGCTAAGGAAATCAATAATTTAACTGACAATAAATAGAATTTATTTTGCTTTGAATGGGTGGGACGGAAATTGTTTTATGATTCCTGGAGTTTTACATTGCATCTACCAGTTGTCTTAGTCAAGTCAGGTTATTATAACACAGTACCAAAGATAAGGTGGCTTAGTAACAACAAAGAAATTTCTTATTAAGAACAAAGAAATTTGCTTCCTGCCGGCATGGTTGGGTTTTGATTTACATCTTCTTCAGTGTTACAGACTGCTGACTTCCAGTTGTATCCTTCCATGGTGGAAAGAGGGTAAGGGGATGCTCTAGGGCCCATTTAATAAGAACACTAATACCAGTCATGAACTAATTATTTCTCAAATGGCCCACCTTCCACTATTGTCATATTGGGGTTTAGGATTTCAGCAGATGACTTGGCAGAGAAAGGAACAGACTTTCATGATGTATTGCCCTTATATACTTCACCGTGAGTAAATAATAAAACAAAATCAATTATCATATGCCATGTAGAATGCATAACACAGAATACTAAACTGCTATGTGGAGATAAAAAAAGAGTAGAGCAAATGCAGTTTACCTGAATTTTATCCTCAGCATCAACAAAGCAGAAAAAAGTCCTCATATACACATTATTACCAGAAAATGCAACTGTTCAAAAAATCCAACTATTAGATTAAAGTATAAGTAATAGAAAATGCTTATCAATTTCTATATCATTTCTGCCTTTTGCTAGAAATATTATTTTTAGAACAATCTTCCCTCAAGCCATTTTTCTAAAACTCAGCTAGTACATTCATAGCACAATCTATATAAAAAAAAATACACTTTGGAAATTGCACCAAACTCTGCAATACTTAATCAATTTTTATCTCAAGCAGATGGTTTTGGAATATGATAGAAATAGGGGATGAAAAGGAAAGAAAAACAACCAAGAAGAAAAGAATGTCATGGGTCTGCGTTGCTCTAAATAAAAATCAAGACATTTTTCTCAAAGCTTATGTTTTTTCCTCCAATTGTCCTCAAAAATTCAAACTGCTACAGCCTGAATTTTTTATTTATTTTTATGAGTACATGTTTGCAGCACGTAATACTTACACTCCTTGTTTGGAATTGGTACATGTATGCAACGCATCTTAATTCCTTTTTTCATACCTCTTCCCTCCCCTCCCTCGGTCTTTTGATTCGTTTCCCATTTGAGAGAAATCTAGCCCTCTACTTTCTATTACCTTTCATTTTGCTCTTTGTAATTTGTGTTTCTCATATAAGAGAAATTATACAATATTTAAGCTTGTACATCTGATTTATTTTGTTTAACATTATGACCTCAAGGGCTATCCATTTTCCTACAAATGGCTCAAGATTGAATGTTGATGTTGTCTTTAAATTTATGTTAAAAACCTAACCCCAATGTAATAATCGGAGGCAGAGTCTTTGGCGATTGGACCATGAATGGGATTATTGTCCTGGTAAAAGAGGCATGAGGGAGATTCTTTGGCCCTTCTGCCATGTGAGATCACGGTCAGTAGCTACCATCTGTGAAGAATAAGGTCTTATCTGACACTGAATTTGCCTTGCACTTGCTCTTCTGGTTCCACAATTCTGAGAAATAAAATCCTGTTCTTTATAAGCTACCTTGTCCATAGGATTTTGGTATAGCAGCCTGAATGGACTGAGATAATCCTTAATGCTTAATCTTTAGATACTGAGCTTTACTGTATTCTCTATCTCTGCACCAACAAAGGAAAATGACATTGCCTTTCTCTGGTGTCGAGTTTGTGCATTGTGCCTCTCATAGCGTCAATCCCAGGAGGCTAAGGCCATGGGTCCTATGACCTCCCCAGGTGTCCTGTCCTTGTGACATGCTGTCTACATGGGGTGAAAGGAGTCAGGAAGGGACTTACACCTCTCTTGTTTATCGACGATTAGTCCTGTTATACATTTAATCGATGAGTCACAGGAAAGAAAATAAGTTCATTCTTGGTAATAGAATGGAGATCAACTGACGTATTCCCTGGTTGTAGATATTTTGAAGGCAAGACTCCCTACTGGCCAGAAACCAGCTCCAAGTTGGCTTCCAGTCCAGTCTTTCCCTGGGGTCTTCCCAGCATCCCTTCACATCTCGTTTTCTCAACTTGTTTCCCTCCATCGCCAACGGCTCTTCTTAGACAAGTCCGACTGGATTAGCAAACACAAGCCCTTATCTGGAACATTCTCCTTGTTGCTTCGCCATACAGTAGTCTCTTTTATCCATGATTTGGCTTTCCATGCTTTCAGTTACCTGAAATCAACCACAGTGCAAAAATATTAAATGGGAAACTCCAGAAAAAAATAGTTCATACATTTTAAATAATTTTTTGTCACAGTATAATGCCATACTTGTTCTACTGTAATGTTATTGTTGTTAATCTCTTAATGTGTCTAATTTATAGATTCAACTATATCATAGTTGTGTGTGTATGCATAGGAACAGATATAATGGATCATATATAGGATTCAGTAATATATGCAGTTTGAGGCATGCGGGGAACATCTTGGAATGTATCCCCAAAGGGTAAGAGCTCAGAGCATATGAATGAATCCTCCCCTATTCCGACCTCCACCTACAGCCTCTCTACACAAAAACCTCATTCACTTTTCTCTCCTCGAAGATCTTAGTGGCTAATTAACCAGCGTTCTCACACTACTGCAGGCTGAGCTATGAAAGAGAGGTGCCACTTCCTTAAAATTTTTGAGTTCTTGAACTGTAGCAAAGGAAAAATTTGAAACCAAATACTTGTTTTCAAATTCAAATTAGTGAAAACCTCATATCATATGAGAGTATATTTTTCAGTTTTACTTCCCAGGACTTTCTCATGGCTGCTCTCTCTGTTCTGCTATGGTGAAGGCCCAACTCGCCACCAAGCAGTTTTTCGAATGGTCCATGAGCTAAAGATGGCTTTTATAGTCTTTAATGTTTGAAGAAATCAAAAGAGTATTTCTTGACACATGAAAATCATGTGAAATTCCAATTTCAATATAAATAAATACAGTTCTGCTGAAAGAGGGCCTTGCTAGTTTGCTTATGTGGTTTCTATGGCAGTTTACAACCAGGGTTGAGAACTTGCTGAGAAGATGATCGTATACTACGTGGAGCCCCAGGTAGTCAGGTATTCACAACCTGGCTCTTCACAGGCAAATTTTGCTGATCCCCGCTTAAAGGCAAGCTTAATTAAACTAGAGAGACCTGGGTTCAAATTCAACTCTGCTCCTTATTAGCATGCTGTGTAATCAGGAGGGTACAGAGCAGGGCTTTGGGAATGAATGAGAAGGTACACACAGACCTCTTCAGCAGTTCCCTGATAGGGAATGACACAAAACAAATAGATGATTTTTTGCAAAATGGGCTAATAATTTTATCATGAATTTCTGCCTTCTCCATGACTCGATTTCCTTTACAGATAAATACACAAAAAACTATAAAATATTTCCCTTGCTTGTGATATCATTTTCTAATGACAAATTGCCACACTGCAATGCAGATTCTTTAAAGTTAAAAATAGTATTAAAATCTACACACCTAAGTATCCGAATTAATTTCCTAGGTTTGTAATAACAAATCACTACAAACGTGGTGGCTTTAAGCAACAGCAACGTATTCTGTCGTGGTTCTGAAGCCAGCAGCACAAAATCAAGGATTTGGCAGAGTTGGTTCCTTCTGGAGATGCTGGGGGAATGGATTCGATGCCTGTCTCCTCACCTCTCAGAGTTGCCAGTGATCCTCCGTGTTCTTTGGCTGTGGCAGCATAAATCCAAGCTGTGTCTCTATCTTCACGTGGCCTTTCCTGTATGCCACTGTGTTAAATCATGACGTGCATTTTTATGATTTGTTTCATATATGGACATGGATCATCAAGACGAAGAATTTCTCATAAAAAGAAATTTACAAAATTTAAGCATTCTATAAATCAATTAAAAAGGTTACGAGGACCCAAACACCACTCTCTCCAGCCTAATCTGGCTCCGCTGTCCCAATATTATTCTCTGTCTCTGACATTTCCTACCTCCAAATCATCCATCACATTTATTTCGTTTCTTTTCTTTTCCCAAACTTATGTGCTGTTTCTTTTCCTCTCTTTTCTGTATACCTGGCGAAGAAACTGAAGAGTCAGCTGCCACTCTCTGCATGTTCCTGTCTGCATGCCAATACTTGTTGCTCTGTCCTATTTAGAAGGCCTGAGTTCTTGATGAGGAAATGTGCTCCGCGCAGAGACCAGCACAATTTTGGCAATCATAGGGAGAGACACTTATTTTCCCTGCTAAGCAAATAGCTTATTACTGAAAACCACTAAGAACTGAGCTGAAGTCTGTATACAAGAAACGACATGAATATAAAAGTCTTAGCCAGGCTTAAACTATTGTGTATACATACACAGAAACATGCATAAGCACACAAACTCCAGCTGTTTATTTTTCCCTTTTCTTTTCTTTTGAATATGCCTTAATTCTGTAGTAACCCCAAGCCAAGGATTAAGTCAAGTAGGAGCTCAGTAGAAATCTGATCCAACACTGCTTTTGGAAAGAATTCATAGAGAGGCTCAAAGCAGTGAAAGCATGGCTTCCTCCCAGGACTCGTCAGGGAGTGCTTGCTTTGTGACCATTTTATTCTACCTAGTTACCTCTCAATAAACAGGCCATTGGATGGTTTGGAAAAAGAAGCTGGGCACCAGTTCTGTACCTTCCAGTGCTGTGCAGGATGTATGCTCCCATAGTGATTTCCAATGGACAGTCACTCCTAACTTCCCTTGGGAATGCCTGGTACATACTAGACATGGATGTGCCCTAAATTGGGAATCAGAAGACCTGGATTTTAACCATCGCTGTGTAATAGAGGACCTTGGAAAGTCACCTAAAGTCTCAGGGTGTGGGATGAGATTATCTCTAAATCTCTTTATAGCTCTGAGTCAATAATTACATTATGATCCATGATTTTAACCTTGTGAGACATAGTTACAAATACTTCATTATTTCCACATTCTGTTTATTGCCTTGATAATTTTATGAAAATTGTTGGCATCCAGAATTGATACACTATAGTTGTCCATAAACATTTTCCTTATTTCTTTGAACTACAGGTGGGAATTGTGATTACATTTTTGAGGGTTTGTGTGTGTATGTGTGTGTGTGTGTGTGTGTGCGCGTGCGCGCGCGCATGAGCATATTTGTGTCTAAAAGACATCTTTGTACTTGTGAATACTAAGAGAAAAATGGAAGGAAAGAAAGGAAATATGAGTACAGGTGGCACTGAGATTTGTAAAAGAATTGAGGTGCTAACCAAGAAAGGCTTTTATTTTCCTCTAATTCTTGGCAACGACATAAATAAATACAATTCAGAGGAGAAGGTAGAGGAAATAAAGATTGTAAAGTCACAGAACTGAATCTAAATCCTCAATTCACTACTTGCTTATGTGTATAATTTTTACCCAGTGTTTGAGACTTGAAACTACGTTGTCTAACTCTTAAACTTGGGAAACAAAAGCTGTAAGTATGCTGTGATTATTGCATAAATAATATAAATGCATTCCCTAGCAGGGGCCTAGTCATCCTGAAATGGTGATTTTCAAACTTTAAAGTATACACAAATCACCTGGGCATTTGTTAAAATCAAATTCTAATGCAGTAGGTCTGAGCTAGGGCCTGAGATTCTGCATTTCTGAAAATATCTAATTTAAAGCTGAAGTTTTAATTGGAACTCTAGAGACATTTAAAAGATGTCAAATGCCTGATGCAACCACTGTGGAAATCAGTATGGAGATACCTCAGAGAACTAGGACTGGAAGTCCCATTTGACCCAGCTATTTCCCTCCTGGGTATTTTCCCCAAACAATTAAAAGAATCATACCACAGAGATATATGTCCACCCATGTTTATAGTGGCACAGTTTCTAATAGCGAAAGCTTGGAAACAGCCCAAATGCCCATCTACTGGAAACTGGATAAAGAAGATGTGTTTTCTTTTATAAAATGGAGTACTACTCAGCCATAAAGAAATGAGAAACTAGAGACATTTATAGCTAAATGGATGCATATTGAGGCCATACTCTTAAGTGAAATAAATAGGACACACACGTGTAAATACCGAATAGTTTCTCTAGTGTGAGAAACTGAAAGTGTAAATAAGGATTAAAATGATTAAAATGAATAATTGATAATGGGAAATGGGAAAAGGTCCAAAGGTGTAGGGGTGGTGGGAGGGGAAGGGGAAAGGAAAGAAGGGAAAGGAAAAATTATGAGAAAAGAAAAAAAATGGAAACGAAATCTATGTAAATAGGGAAGGGTGGAGGGGGTGAAGGGCGCACAGGTAATGGGGAAAAAATAAAAACAAAGATACATCATGTACAGGTACAAGCACCCAATGATAAATGTAAACATATTGTTTACCTAAAACATGTCAATGAAAGAATAGAATATTTTTTAAAAATAATGTCAAATGCTCCCCCAACCCACATCCTTCCACCTCCAAGCATAGTACACATTTCCATTGAAATGTTGGTCTTTTTCTCTCTCTTTTTCCCTATCTGTATGCCCATTCTGTAGGGTTATCTGTCACCTATAGTCAGGACAAAGGACACTAGCAGGGCATCATTTTCAAGTCATCTTGTGTCCACCAGCGTGCTGGGACAAGTCCCCCAAACTTTGGCTGCGTACTGTGTGCCTCCCTTTCTTTCTCTCAACCTCTACCACCAGTTCTCAAATGCTAAAACTTATTGATTAAATTCTTCATCCTCCTTTACACTAGAAAGGCAGTGTTTTCCGGGGCAGGGGGGGCCGGATGTACTCCTCCCCTGGTTTCAAATTTAACTCTATGAAGAAAGTATAACAAAAAAAGCAAAAGGCATAAAACAAAAAACTTGCTCCTGCATTTTTCATGACTCATAGTTTTATCATTTTTTATGGTCTTCTATTTCTCAAAATGATAGCAAAAGATCTAGCACCATTTATTCATCTTTCCAGTTGTTTCAGTCAATAATAGATGATAATTTACTCTCCCTCTGTATGATTGGAGCATATTTCAAATTATCCAGTTAAGCTTAGTCTGTAATTAAAATTATGTGGGCATTTAGAACATTATTCTGCAGAAATGCTCTGGGGGATTTCTCTGATCTAACTCCTACAGTCCAGGTGCAAAGCAGCAGAAAAGCATTGAGAAAAAAAAGCAACCATTTCTTGGGTTCATGTGCTGGCCATTTATTTGCCAGCTCCCAGGTGAAATCTACACATACAGCTTTCCAGGAGATGAAGTATCTCCCAGAGTTACCAGGAAACATGAAATCTACTCTGGTTGCACTTAAGTTGAAAGTGGGTCTGAGCCTCTATTCTGACATATCATGGAACACAGCTCTTGTAAACTAGCAAACATATTCCTATGTGAGATGCTACTGTCATTCACAAAAATTGCCTTCCTATAAAAGGATTATGCATCTCCGCTCATTTCCAAACGGTGTGCAAGGCCTCCCTCTCATTGACATCAGTGGTTATGTGACTTGTTTTGGCCAAGGAAACAGCTGATGTGACGTGTGCCACATGTGCAAAGAAGCTCCAAGAAATACTAATCGTTCAGTCTTAGACTCCTTCTGCTGAGAAAAGGGCATGAGCCAGGTAAGTGGCATGCCTTGAACCCGGTTCTACAAACAAGAGACCATGGAGAAGGAGCAGCACAATAGTTGACCTGCAGTCAACAAGATACAGGAGCAAGAAATAAATTTTCATGTTGAATTCAGTGAGATTTTGACTGTCACCATGGTCTAACTTATCAAAAGCCAACTAAATCGGTGCTCTTACTTCTACAAATGACTTCAGGAAAGTAGGAGGAAGCATTTCAACTATACAGAAGGACCTAAAGAGCCAAGTAATTTCCTACAGCAATTTTTAAATGTAAATGAGATCTCAAAATAAAGAAACAGAGAGAGAGAGAGGCCTTGTGCTTCAGTATGTAGATTTATTCAAGGTTCTAAGGCTTCTTAGCAGGACAAATCTGTCTTGAACACTAGGATGAAAATGATTATGAGATGTCAGAGGAGGGAGAACAGGTTATTTATATCTGTGTGCTGTGTGATCGAGGTAATAGTTAGCACTGTATCTGCTAGCCCTGTTCTAGAACTAAGAAAGCACCACAGTAAAGCTAAAAATTTATGGACAGAGTTTTGAAGAGAAATAAGATCTATCTAGATTCTAGGGGAAATTCATGCTCTCAAATGTATGTCAAGATAATTACAGAAAACAAAGTACAGTAAGTTCTACTGAAAAAGACTATTCTTTTCACTGCCAGTCATAATTATTATTATTTTGCCAAATCAACTGTGATGTTTCTTAATGATAACCTGAACCAAACCCTTGACAACTGCCTTGTCGCTAGGAGGCTTTTAGCCATAGAAAAATATAAAGAATTTCAAGAATTTATCATTAGTGTATTCTTTACTTTCTCATTTCACCTTAGCCTGCAAACCAGCAGTGGAGCAGATTCAAAAGTGACCTCTAAAGGAATTGTAATTGTTCAGAGTCAAAAGTATGGTTACTCGTATGTTTATTAATGGTAGAAAACATGCAATCTAACAGTCTCCTTCATCTCAGTGATTAATGAAAGCTATATTTATGCATATTCATGAAAAAAGATCTGAAAAGAATTCTTTGTCACTTTTTTCTCCTTTTGATGTAGGCAGAACAGATACTAAAAGGGCACCTTAGGCGCCTGATCAACCCTGAAAACTCTAGAAGTCAACATAATTGGCTACACTGGACCCTGAGTATTTCTGCTTTTACATCCACAGTGTACAGAAAAAGAAAATCAGAAACCAAGAACCCAACCATTTCTATTTCAAAGGACTATTTCTTTTAATGTTTTATTTTCTTTATATCAAATTGTTAGTATTATCTATTCAATTTTGGCTTGAAATTGGCATTTTACAAATTCAAGTGAGCACATAATTTCACTCGGTTCAATAAGTGTCTTTTATCTCTAAAAAGTAAAATACAATGGAACTAATGTGTACAAGAAAAAAATCCCCTTTAACTAGTATGATCATATTGTTTAATCATTCAAACTGGGAAGGTTTTGAGAGGAAAACGGAGGCCTTATTAAAATTTATATGAGGATTATCTCAAGTAAATCAGGATGTATAATCACATTACTATTGAAAAATTGGAATGCCGAGTCAAAATTAACTGCACTTCTCAGAGATGTAGCGCAGTTGTAGAGAGGTTTTGTTTGTTGTGTTTGTTTTTGTTTTTAGCATGATCAAGCCCTGGGTTTGATCCTCCTCACGGCCACAAAAAAATCACAACCAAAACAAAATTCAAAATTGATAGCACCGTGGATCTTTGTTACATATTGCTTAAATGGTGTCTATGATAAACTTCTAAACCTTTGATTTCCTGGTTGGTTAACAGGGAGGCGGGGCTCTCTAAATGACTTAGTGAGGTTGAATATTTCTTGCCCTAAGACCCAACTCAAGATCACAGCCAGGATGTGCTACGGACTTCATGTACATTATATATTTGGTCATTAATACAACCTGATGAGATAATTTCTCAATTTTGAAGAACATAAAATTGAGTCTAAGGACCTAATGATAACTTGTTCCAATTCATAAGCAAGTGTGAATTGATTCAAATCCAGTTATATCTAGAAAAATTTAAAAATATATTCTGTGTTAACATCCTTGAAATTTTGTCCCTTCAGTGTGGCTTTCAAAGAAGTAGAAAGCAAGTCAGGAAACTAACTCTTCCCCATTTCAGGGAAGGGAAGAGATATAAAGCTTACACTTTACATGGCATCGTATCTATTCACTTTTAATGACTATTAGAATCTTGATTGGTCTTTCACAACTTGCAAACTGATCACCTACATGAAAGATAAAATGTTGGATTTGAGAGATACAATAATGTCAATCACCTTAACAAAATCTCAGTGTGATCTGGTGGAAATAAATTGAATGAAATTTGGAGCTGAAATATGCTAGATGACTTTTGGAAAGTTGTTCTGGTTCTCACACTCCTAGTATCCTCAACTGATAGTACTTATCATAAAGAATTCAAAGAATGACAGTAAATCGAATGAAGTACAGCATGAAAAATTACACAATGACTAGGGCATGTGAAGATCATATATTAGTTTTATTTGTTTTCCCCTTTGATAGCACTGAAGAACTTCAACACAGATAGGAAGAGTAAGAAATTTGAAAAGGATCTGAGTTTAAGTCCTAGCTCTGCCATTTATTAGCTTTTTTATCCTTGAGACAATCTCTGTGGCTTAGTTTTCTCATCTGTAAGTAGTAGATGTCCTTAATATCTTTCAGCATCATTTTAAGTTGTACATGAAAGGAGCATAAAAGTTCTTCAGAAGTGATGACTTTCAACTATTATTATCGTCAATCTCATCAACAACATAGACTTTTTTTTGGTATCAGGGTCAAACTCGGGTCCTTGCACTTTCAAGACAGGCAGCAAACATAGACTCTTAATAAGTAAGACAATAGGGTGACATCCATAGATATCAGAGGTCAAGTGATCAGACCACACAGCTGTCATTGGATGATTTTTGAGGATCACTGGGATGCACTATAGTAGCCAACGGGAGAATAGCAGAGTACAAGTTTTAAAAAGCAGATCCACTCCTAGATCTTGGAAGCCCTTTGAACATCAGGGAATATCACAGCATTTAGAATGGCTGAGGATTTTTTTTTACCAGAATGATAATCTAAACTGTATTGCAATGTATGAGATTTTGGTGTGGAAAATTGTGTGCAGTTAATGGTGTTTTGTTGGGTGTTATATTCACTGCAAAAACTAGGATCAGTATGGAGTTAAATCACAGCCCAGCCCAGCTCATGATTCACACGTACATTTTAGAAATTTGATTCAACCTTGAAGGGTTGCTATTGTTCTGTCTATTTTCTTCTTTCAAAGAGTTTGCTGTTCATTTTTGGAGTGATGGAATTAATCTACATTATATTTTGGTAGAGGATTTACAGTTCTACATTTATCAAAACCTACTGAAATATACGCCACAGAAGATTAACTTTATTGTAGGCAAATTTTTAAAATAAAACAGAATATCAGGAAAACCCAAGATGGAATGCAGACTCAGAAATGCATCTGTGTAACAAATGAATCACATAACACACTGAGATGAGTGAGGAAGAAAGAAGCTGATCTAAGGAACTTTCTAAAATTGTCTTTTGATTTCATATTTTCAGGCAAAAGTCTTTAAAAATTGTACCATAGCTGGTAAATTCATTGTTCATTGTATTAGGGTTAACAATTCTGAAATTAGTATTACATGTGTATTAGGGTAGAACAAAAAAGGTAATATATTACAAATAATGAGACATGGCTTTTCCACTGTGCAGAAAAATGCTAGAATGAACAATGTGGTGAATGACCAAAGTTAGAGATATCAATATGAACTCATATATATATATATATATATATCAGATAAATATAGATATGTGTGTACACATGAGCTAATAGGCACATATGCATTTCTTAACAGTGTCTACTGAGTTTAGAAGTACTACCACCCCAGTAGTGACAAGTATTACTGCCAACACCCAGATCATGATATCTAACACCATCCTCCAATAAATGGAGTCAGGAATTTTTGAAGAAATAGCTGATTCTGAAACTTGGCAGGGAAAATCCAAAATGGGCCTAGAACAGACATCTTATTGGGCTAGGATGTAAGGAAGCATAATTGGTAGAAAGATAGGTAGGTAGATAGATAGATGGATGGATAGATAATAAATGGATGACAAATATGGCAAAGCATTCAGAAATAACCCAAAACAACTCCAAGTTACCAAAAGATGGGACCATTTGAGTTTTAAAATAAATATTAATAGGAGCAATTACAGGAAATTCTAATTAATAAATATAGGAATGAGGGAAATAAATCAGTACAACACAATGGTAATGAGTGCTACAGGTAAGAAGTACTGATATATATTAGAGTAAATGGGAAACATTGTAAAACTGAGGAGGATACTTTTATATCCTCAGAATATCTCTTTCAAAACATATATTAATTACTGTGGTGATGAGATCATATACCAACAAATTGTGATAATCTTCTCTGCAGAGGTAAACATAATTTCTCTCCCCTTAGGTATAGGCTCAAGTGACTCATTTAATAAAGCATGAAAAAAGAAAAATGGAGAAATATGAGAGGAGTCATCTTAACCAATTGATTGAGGTTACTTTCAGTGGTAATAAGATATACTAGAATAGTGCACTCCTATAAAGTGGGGTGCCTTAGCTCTGTGGGGCTCTCCTCCCAGTGTGTGAGTGCTGCCAAATCATGAGAAAGCATCATAGAAACACAAAAGGAAGGATGTTTTGCAAAGATCCAGCCAGCTCTCTTCAAGTGTCAAAGAACTGAGACACTGAAGAATCATCACACACTGAAGGATTCTAAGCCAACATAGGAGCTAGATACAGTGAGGCATCCTGGATTGGCTCCGAGAATAGAAAGAAGAGCATTAATGAAAACTAGGAAAACTTGAATGAAACCTGTAGCTTGATTAATGATGTTGCATCAATGCGAAATTCTTTGCATTAATACTGGTATTCACTATTGGTTATTCGCAATTGATATTCCATGGTGATGTAAGATTTTAACCTTAGAACAGGCTGAGTAAAGCGTATGCAAAGATTTTCTGTTTCATAAATACCCCTCCTCAGTAAGGCTAAAATTTAAAAAGAAGAAGCTGCTAAGGTAAAGGCTTGCCTTGCTAAAGTGAATGACAAATTAGTCAAATGGAGCTAAACACTTAAAACTAACTACTAGACATAGCAATAATCGGTTTCTCTAGCATTGTGATTTATTTCCTTCAAGTGTATAATATTGTCTTTCAAAAGCATTCTAAATTTTACTTCCTACCTCTTCTATACTACCTCCATCTCCAAGTTAACATTTGCTGGAAAAATGCCAAATTTGTCAGGTTTTCCACATTCAAATATCACCAGTTGCAAGCTCCCACATGCCATCTCAGGATCTAAGATTCTGTTACCTTTGTATCTCTTCACAGTCCCCACCAATCACTTTGTGGCTTAGATATGCCCCATCAAAGGCATTTATATAACAAATATAAGTGAAAGAGATTAATTCTATACACCTTAAAGAACTAATTCTTTAACTGCAAACTATCAGGCTTCATAGAATTTTTAAGAGTTTATAGTGGGGGAGGCTTTTCCTGAATACTTCAAATAAACCCATGGAATATTTCTAAAGCCATTCCAACTGTGTTTTCCTAATGTAAGGGCATTTTCATGTTTTGTAAAATTTGTTCTCAACATTCCTATTCATTTCACGCAAAATAAAAATTATACATCTGTTCAGGTGTTTTTATTTTGCTATTCTACACATCCGTCCCTCTGTGACCCTTCTTATTAGGCATATATATCACCATCTGTGGATATAAAAAAGACATGAGAAATAGGTTAATTGAATATTCACAACAACTTTCAAAATATAATACATCCACATATCCCTCCCCATGGTTGACTGGGAATATTACTCTCTCTCTCTCCCTTTCTTTGTGTTTCATTTTCTCTGAGTGTAGTTGTGAGTGTGAGTTTGTATATGTCTATGAACTTGTGTATGTGTAATAATGAAATAGATACAATCCATTTGAAAGCACCGTCGCTAACAAGATACAAGGCTACATTATTACATTTTGATGATTTCTCCTAGAATGTTGTGTATTCCCAAGGTAAAGTATATGTATGAAAATGCTGCTAAAATTGCTAAGCAAACCTTAGCATTCAATTTAACACAACTATAATTTTTTAAAAAATTCTTCAGACCTTCAGGAAATTCTTTGAGATTCATTATCTGAACTAAGTGCACCTGCCTTCAGCACTTTTGCCTTCCTGTATGGTTACTCTCCTGGCTAGGCAATGAATTCAGACACAGGAAGCAGAAAGGTTTGCAAATATATTTCATGGCGATTTGAACCTTAGCCTTTACCTCAGCATACAGACCACTATGGTGCGTAAAGGCTTCATATACCTGGGTCTTCAGCATTCATCTACAGACTGATTTTCATTTAAAGGCAGGAGGTTTAGAAAATGCCTTGTTACACACCACAGACTAAGTAACATTCCCTAGGTATGCCAAGTTCAGAGCCCTGTAATGTCCTTTTACAATCTAGTCATGACAAGAATTTGTATTCATGTTTTTATGGATTATGTAACATCATACAAGTACGTTTTGCTGTTTCCTGGATGATATATACAAAAAATTATCAAACAGAAACACGATAATAATCCAAAAGAAGTTCTCAGGAATGTCTTTCTCAAGTCTACCAGTTAATAATACCCCAGGGAGGAAAAAGGACATCTGAAGATATTCTCAACTCCTACGATTACAGAGAACAATACAGAAGGATCAAAGTTGTTCCCACCCCTTCAAAAATAGAGGACATACAGTCTTACTAGAGTTTTTAAAATTTTCTTCTAATAGCTCTTTGTTCATTTCATTTCCCAAATTACCTGTGAAAGAAACAGAATTTGGTAAAATATTAAACTTCAAACGTTGAGATTGACCAGTCCTCTACTCTGTACCTCCTTGGTATTCTCATCAGTTGTTTAGAAAGCAGTCGATTTCCTTCCTCCTTGTGGGCAAGAGGACATGTGTTTGTGTCATCTTTACATATAATTTTCAAACAAAAAATGTTTTAAAGTGTCTATTTTCATGTGGCAAATAATGTCACAACTGAGATCCACAGTGGAATTTCTCTGCTTGTAAGGCAGGGAGGATAGTGAGGCATGAGATCAGCTTCTTCCCACTTTCTGGCCTCGGCAGACATTGCTAATCAACCTCGGAACTCTTTGCTGCTTGATCCTATTGCAGACTCAGATGCCACGGCCCACCAATCAGAGGTGTGAGGCCAGGAATAACTGTTCTTAGACAGCATCCAGAACGGCTGTTTCAACTGCCCTATGATGTAAAACACATGTAATCTGTAACTTGGGAATGAGGGGGAGCAAGGCAGTTATATGCAAATGGAGCCTCTCAATCTATTACCCAAAAATCTACTAAGTCTTTGTCTAAAATCTCATTCCAAGCAGCTGCTCCTTAGACAGATACATATACCAGCCACCCCTTTAGTGGGGAGGAGATCATTCCTTTTAAGGAGTCCAAGCTCAGAAGTGATGGGAAAAAGACTGTTGGGTATTTGGGGGTTACTTTTTGGTGTTTTTCACAGAATACATAGAAGATATCTTGGATTTATGATTCTTAGATGGACTGCATTTTCATTTTCTAAGCTTACTCTTTAAATGTTCAAATTGCTCTCACCCTAACCTTCTAGCAGGTTTGCATGTAGGGCACCTAGCAACCTCGTTGGTGAAATCTACAGAAGAAATCTAGGAACTTACTGCTTGAAGTTCAAACTGCAGTCTCTGATTAATAAAAATAATAATTAGGCCTCAAGTGTGTCTTCTAGATTGTCCAAATCCTTTTAATAAGAAATGGAGGAGAGTAGTGTCTATGGGGAACTCTCTATCAGGGATTAGGGTTCTAACACTCAATGACCAATTTCTTGGAAACTTGAACATAGTAACAGGGTACAGTCAGGTGAGAGCTACCAATATATGACATGACTTCCTACTTTCTAAGACTCCAACCCTTGATCAATTAACTGAACCATTCTTCCTTAATACAAAACTTCTCTCCTGGCAACTAAAAGCTATCCCTGGGTGAAACAGGTCACCCCCACAAGGTTATTTCTGCCAACAAAGAACAGAGCCACTACTTGGTTTATACATCAATATCCTATTGTTAAAAATAGTTGCCTGTAATGAGCATTATGATATTATCTAATTAACAAAATAATATTATCTACAGTTAGCATTTGATTGACATTTGTCTGGTTCATAATTACTTGATACTTAGTTTCCTGTTGTTGTTGTTTATATTTTTGTTTTTTACCATACTGGGATTGAACTAAGGTCCTTTGCACTGAGCTGCATCTCCAACTTTTTTTTCTTTTTAAAATTTTTATTTTTATTACTACGTTTGCAGTATATAATATTTATAGACATAATTAATGTTCCAAAGAAGAAATCTGTGTAGGGCTAAAAAGTTAACCCATTTTTATATAATAACAAATAATTTTTATTTGCCTACTCCAGTATCTAGTATGTCCGAAAGGCATACAGATGGAAGCTAAACAACAAAATTACTTTTATTAATTCTCAAAAGTATCAATTAAAGCAATGAATTTTCATTTAGAATGTTGACTTATTTATGGCTATGAAACACTTTTCTGCAAAGCCTAATTTATTATTAAGTCTTATTTTCTAATGTTCTATGAGAAAGATATTTGATATTAACAAAGTAAATATGTTGGCTATTCTATACCAAATTAAATTAATTATTACAAGTATGCTACTAGCATAAAGATACTTGGACTGTAACTACATATAGATAAAACTGGAGTTAAGTCATACAAGTTAGTTTAAAAACCATTACCTAGTAAACATTGTTCTTTTCCAGATTGGCTCATGTATATAATCACAATCTTAGGTTAAATTTTTTAAAACTATTCACAAACAGATGTGAATCCACATCTGTGTTTAATTCCCTGAAAAAGATGGAAGCTGTTATAGCAATATATTACAGATGAGTTATGTCTCAGCTATAAATTAAAAATATCTCCATTGTATCATTCCTTTTAAGCCTTTTCATCTAAAAGGTTTATCTTTGATTCTGATTTCTCCACTTATGATACATTCTGATAGTGCCTGGCCTACTTTTACAGCTTAAAGAGTATTCATTTCAATGAAATACATTAACATATAAGCCACAGACAGGGAAGATGAAATTGCCTTAAATAACTACCAAGGAAGTAGGTGTAAATGAAAACAGTTGTAACTTGAAAATTAATTCAGGCATTAATACTTTGATACCAGACAGATTCTAGGCTAAGCAATTAATTACCCATTCTGAAATACTTGAAATAGCCTTATTATTTAAAGACAGAAAAAACCAAACTTAGAGATGAGACTGGTCATTTGAAAATAAGGTAAGTATCAGTTATAAGTTAAGATACCCTGGTACCTGCAGTTAATAAATATATGTTATGGGAATGAATACTTTTCAAAATGTAATCTTATGTCTAGGAAGTATGTTCTCAGAAGAAATTTTAATAACAGAGGGGATAAAAGAGAAAAGGAAATTACATCATAGATACATGTAACTTTTACACATTGACCTAGTTCTTTCGTAGAAGTATATATAATGTTAATAAATAAAATCTATGTTTAAAAATCCTAAGAATAATTTAGGTCACATATGAAGCAACACCTTTTCCTGTCAATATCAATTCTCTGGAATGTCAAAAGATTTGGCACTTTCAATTGCCGAATTCTCCTGAGAATACTCTGTAAAGCAAAATACACTGTTGTTTGCTTATACATCAAAGAAAACCCAGAGCTGCAGTAGTTGAAGCAGTAAAAATGGATTTTAGTCAGGAACTCTTCCAATTGAGGAAAAGACCTCAGTATGGAACTGGGCTCACTTCTGCGTGCAGCAGGGAAAAATAGTGATTTAGGGTGAATAATAGAGTAGGTGTCAGCTGCGTGGACAACAACTGAGTAAAGGGGCCCTACTCATAGTGAAGAGACAATATCAGGGATAAGGGTTCTTCTGTTAAATAGACCTGAAAGAAATCTGGAGGAAAGCAGCCAGAATAACCAGGTATCTCGAGAGGGGTGAGATGTCTGATCAGCTATGGGCAGTCATCAGATAATGGGACGAGGGATTCTCTCCAACATAACGGACCAGGGTTCTTGCTACAACTGGGAACGCAGTTGTAGCCATCCAGATGCTCAGGTAGAGTCTTAAAGAACTTAGAGGGACCAGGCTATATTTAGGTCAAGGAAAGAGTCTTTGTTGATGTCAAATGTATTCTAAGAAAGAAAAGAAGACAAAGAAGAAGGAGGAGAAGGAGAAGGAGAAGGAAAGCTGATGAAAGATAAGGAAGCTCTCACACTTAGGGCACTTATTTTGCTATTAAGCACATGAATAAGAATGAGTTATTTCCAGGCTTCAAATCCTTTCAATATTAAGGGATGTATGTATTTTTAATGAGCTGACTGAGAGACCTTTAAGATCATATGCTTCGGATTATCAATGGACTTCATATCATGTGTAAAATCAAATTGGTTGGAGTCACTACCTGAGACCAGGACACAGAGAGGTTTTGATATTCTGGCCAGCAAGAATAACCATTCTTATCAATAACATGATGCCCCCAGCGGAGAGGAGATACTAGCACATATTTTTGGTCCTAATTTAAATTTTTCCTTCCATAGTTGCCTATACAAAATTAAGTCATTTGCTTAAAATCTTAAACACAAGTACAGGAGAAGATAAAACTCCAGATTTCCTGATTTCAAGTCTCTTCGGTATGCCGTACCAGATATTCCAGAACATATTATTACACAAATAGTTAATTAGGTGGTTTATTTCTAACATGTTTGTCTCATTATTTATGTGAAAATAAAAGTATGGTTGAAATTTCTTCAAAATTGAAGTATGTTTGATTTTTCTTTCATGAATATCTGAAATGGGATATGATTTTTTTCAGAAAATTTCAATGTTCACATATTTGATGTGAAGATCACTGTAAAAGAGCAGTACTTGGATACTGCAACAGAGGAAGGCTTGTGTTTTATTGTTAAGGTAGGAGAAATCTCACTGGCCATCCTCATGGAATATGCAATATTATTTAATTAAATACAAACCATATCTATAAAAATTCTTCTTAAGGTCATAAAATGTAGAGTCCCACCACACTGTGCTATAGTAAATCCCTTTTATAATCCTGGCCTCTGAGACAACATAAATGCCCATGGGGTAGGTGTTCTAAGTTATACTCAGAGAGGTGGATTATACTCTTAAAACACAGACTACATAGGAAGGGCTTATTTCATAGTTTACCAAGGAACAAAATTCCCTAAACCCTCTGACAAGCTGATTGTTGTCCAATACAACTAGGTTCACTACACCATGGGAAAATATGCTCCAGGTACTTAGGATAAGGACCACGGAATGGTGGGAGTAGCGGCCCTTGGGCAGCCAGCCACAGGCTGTAGTCTTAGGAGCTAATTTGGGGGTTGACCATGACTTATTCCCTTACAAAAAAGAGTAAGAATTTGTAAATCGAGTGTCTCAAACCGGATAACACTGTAGGTGTCCCATTTCCATGGTCACAGTATTTCTGCTTGAAGGGCTGGATTAAAAAAGAAAGTCCAGGGCTGGGGACTTAGTTCAATGGTGCTACCACCTGCCTCTCAAGCACAAGTTCCTGAGTTCAATCCCCGGTGCCAAAAAAAAAGTTCACAGCAACAGGAAGAGAAAAGTTGGGTGAGTAGGAGTAGTGAAGGAGTCAACCTCAGTGAATCCTGAGAGCAGTGAGTGCAAGTTAGGAAAGGTCACTTTCTAGGAAACAGCAGCACCAGACCCTAGGAGAGGAAAGAGCTCCTAAGGACAGTTTCAACTTTACAATGTTATGCCCCTTAGAGAGTAACATGACTGAAACCTGTGGGTGGTTGGGAAGCTAATCTGTCAATGAGAATGAGACTAGTCCTCTGTGACTAGTTAATCTGTACTGACCTGGAGAACTCCAAATAACACTCATGGGTGGCAAAGGCAAGAGAGGCTAAACTAACTCAGAGGACGACCACTCCGTCGTTTGGCCTTGAATAGGAAAACTTACTGTGTCACCGTGCTGTGACTTTCACTGTGGCATGGGTGATTTAAATACACCTTAATTCTACCATTCCACAATATAAATGAGAAAGAAAGTCTCCACCATTGGGAACATCCATGTTATCCCCAAATCAAAACCAAGCATGCGCTCTAGACCCTAATGTATGCAGCACCATATTACTACCACGCACATCCATTGGACTGATTCCAACCAGTATTTATTAAACACTCCCTATGTTCCTGGTATTAGGCTACATACAAGCTGGAGCTTTCCATGGTGAGCAGATGATCTCCACCCGCATTCACTTAGAGGTTGTTAAGTAAGTATTTCAAAGAATCCATGAAAGTGTGTTTAACAAGCAGAGTAGAGCCACTGCCATGGGAATCACCACCCCCCTTCAATCAGTGCTACCCTTGACCGAGAATCCCCTCCTCCATGAGTACTGCTTAAAGCATAGGCTCTAGATTTTAACAGTCCTGGGTTTACAATCATCCAGTTTACTTTTCAGGTAAACGCCCTTACCTCTCTGTGCCATGTTTTCTGCACATGAAATAAGTTTGCTAAAGTATTTTAGAGACTTCCAGTGCTTATCTACATTAGGTTCTCCTCCCTTCCCAGGTATTTGAGTAGATTTTAGACAAGATCATGTGACTTGTCTTGCTGTGTGGGGTTTCCAAACCACACTGTGAAAGAGCCACTGTATAACAGTTTCCCCTGCTTTCCCAAGTTGAGCAAGGAGAATTTCTGTTGCTTCCATATGGAACACAAACAAGATGGCAGCCTGATCTCTGTAATGTATACACATATGCATTTATAGCACCAATAAATAAACATTTGTTAGGTTAATTCTCTGCTCTTTCCAGGTTGTCTATTATTGTAGCATTGTCTAATTTTTTCTGGCTTAAGCTTGGACTGTATATAAAGCATTTGAAGTGTTTAGCCCCATGCTTATGGCATAGGAAGCACTCAATAAGTGCTAGTCTTGACTCTAGTCACAGGTGGTTTCTCTGAAGAGGTTTCACTCGGTTCCCTGGTGTCCAGAAGGACAAAGTTTTAGACACTTCTCTTGACAAGAATTCTCTGATTCTCAGTGCTGTGAAGCTCTCAACCTTTATCCACACAGACTCGTATAAAATGACTAGCTCCTTCTTTTATTTAAATCACTGTACGTTGACAATATTTGCTGTACCAAAGGGGCTCATGTTATTCAGCTGTACAAAGTCGCAAATAATATATATTTGAAAACAAGTGGTAGCTGATGTAAGCACCAGATGGCTCCAACATAAAATCAAGGGAGCTGCTTTTAGCTCTACCCCAGGGCTCTTAAAGCTGCCTTCTCAGTGCTCCTTTATATGTTGTAGTTTATTTCTGAAGTGACAATAAAATTGGGAACAGCAGAATGGAAAGGAGCGACACAGCCTCGGCGTGTTTTAACAATCTGCTATGCATATGAGATGAAGCGTTGCCATCACTAGAATCAACAACATCTTGACACATGATTCAAACGTCAAAAATATCCAAGAATGTAAGATGTCTTTGAAACAGAGACAAAAAAGCTGAAGACAAATCCAGATTGGAGCCTATTCCCTAAAAGAATCTCATCTCCTCTTTTCTGAAAGATAAAAAACATGTAGGGCACAGTTTTGGCCCTGGGGACTGAACCTCTAAGATGTACAACCATTTGCATTTAATGGCAGCATGTGTGAAGGTGTCATGGAGAAGCAACAAGAATGCTGCTGCTCCACTATGGAAAGCTCCTGTATCTACAGAGGTGGTGGCATCTCCAAGAGATAAGTGTTGAACTGTATCATTATGTTTTGCTACAAAGTAAACTTCTCCAAGCATAGCGTCTCAGAACAACAAACATTGATTTATTTTTTTCTGTGAGCCAGCATTCTGAAGTGGTTTACCTAGGTGGTTGTGGATCAGGCTGTCTCACAAGGCTGTAATCACCACGACCTCTGAAGCTGCAGTGATCCGGGGACAGACAGACCTGGAGGATTGCTTCCAGGATCACTCAGGGCAGTAGCTGTTGGGAGACTTCTCTCACTGTGTGGGCTTTCTCACTGAGCTGCCCGCAGCGTGACTGTTCCCAAGCTACAGAGCAGAGGGACTGAGAAGTTAGTGCAGCACCAGAGACGAGAGCTGCAGGGAGCTGAAGGCCATCACAATTCCCGCCACCTTCTAGTCCAACAACCGTGGAAGTGATGTGAAGACCAGGAGCCAGGATCACTGGGGCCACGTTGGAAAAGGCAACCACCGTGGGGCCCTGGCTGGGCAGAGCTGGCAAAGCAGTCCTCCTCCCTGCCTACCTCCTGGGACTGGATCAGCTTTCTAAGATGCGAACGCAATCACCGCTTCTGTCCAGGACCACACTGATGTGGAACAACCTTCCATCTATTAATGTCTCAACTTTATTTTTTAAATTGTCGACATCTCTAAGCATCTTTCCCTTTGTATTCTACTTCTGTGGTCAGCTATTTTTGTTTCTGTTCTCCTTCAAGGGACGCTAAAGCTGCAGAGCTCCTAGTCTGGTTTCTGGAAGCCATCTTCCCAAGCAGAAAGACATGAGCAGACTAGGAGTGCCAGAAACAGCCTATTCCCTTTCCACTCCAGTGACTTTGCTAAATTGCAAAATACACATGCTCTCATTTCCAATTAATTATCCCCAAACAAATTCTTCCCGGTCCATGGTCTCTTTCTCTTAACGAAGCAGTTAGACTGACAGTATCAAAAAAGGGAAGAGAGTGTTTGAATCAGCAGTGAAATGAGGGTGCAAACAAACATGGATTTGACTAAGAGCTATTTCTAAAGGGTTGCCTACTTCCTACTTTAGCTATATGAAAAGATAGAAAACATCAAAATATTCTGGAAGTAAAGGAAATTGGCAAATAGCACTCTCCATCCATGATTATTGGTCACAATAAGTATTCAGTATATGTATGAAAATATAAAACAACTTGAACAGTGATTAGAGTGTCAAATCTACATGCCAGCCTCCCTCTAGATTTTTTACTTTATTATTGTTCATCTACTCTTTTGACCAAGTTAGCTAGTAGCTGGAAAAGTTTCACCAAGGCATTAATCAATAGGGCTTCTCTTCCTATAAGAAACTGAAGTTGGAGTGATGCATATCGTAACTTATATTACCTTTGTTCTCCAGTCCTGTAGGTTACATTTTATTCTTTATAATGAGATCTGCTCTTTATCCAATGCCTTCTAAGAACCACAGGCTTAAGTATTAAATATGTAGACTCTAGAGCCCAGATACTCTGGATTTGAATTTTGCCTGTGGCACTTACTTTCACTGGCACCTACACAAGGACTCAGTTTCTTTAAGATCACTTTTCTCCTGTCTAGTAATGGCGATACTACTTTCCACTTGACTTGGCCCATTTTCCTTTTCTATAACTGGGCAATATATAATGAAAAGAAATGTGCTCCTCACATTTATAGAGTCTGGGAAGTCCAAGGTCAAAGGATCGCCACTACTGAGGACCTTACTGCTGTAGGAACTCTGCAGAGTCCTGAGGCAGCTCCAGGTACCACATGGAGCACAGAACACATGAGCCAGGTAGAGGTGCCTTGCAGAGAAGCTGTTCCTGCAGTGACCCAGGAATCCACCAGCCCAGCGATCCACAAATGGATTCATCTATGGACGGATCTATCCACTCAGGAGAGCAGAGCCCTGTCCACAAACACATCCCAGAGGTCTCATCTCTCACAAACCATTAATATATGACTTGGGAAATGGATTTTCCAACATATAAAATGTGAGGGACATAGTAAAGCCATTCCCCTGAAGATTAAAAGAGCTAATTCAAAACATTGAAAACATTTCCTGGTAATACATAGTCACTATCACTAATTTCTAGATCTGATTTACCTTCATTATGATTAGGTAGGAATAGATATTTTAATGTTATCCTATGTCAATTTTTATTTTAATTATTTGACTGCACCTTTCTTGATAGCAACTGCTGTCTTGTTTACCTTTGTACCCCAGCACATGATATAATACTTGGCACGTGGCAGGGATTCATTCAGCTTTTGAATAGATGAGTTTATTTAGCAAAGGGAGATCAAGTGATTTTACTCCTTATTGTAAAATTCTTATTTTACCGTCTGTTAAGTGAATGAGGATTTTTGGGAAAAAAATATCTGTCATAAGATTCTTGATTTTAAAAGGGCTTGGTCAGTCAAACTTAACACTAACTGTACTGATTATAACCAAATGCTGATTAAATAACTTGTTAGTTAGAAACACCAGAGACTGAAGAGCTATTGTTTCAATTTTTTAAAAAATCTTAAATAAAATATTACTTTTGCTTTTGGTGTTTACCTCTTTTATACTTATCAGAACTAGATTTTTCTCCATATATGTAATCATTAGAATATAAAATCAAAATATTTCCAGGTTGAATTACACCATGAATATTGCATATTCAGGTTGATATTTTCAGAGGGAGACAGCAGAAGAAGCATTAGTAGATAATAGATGGTGCTAAAATCAAATATCTCTCTCTCTCTCCCTCCCTCCCTCCCTCTCTCCCTCCCTCCCTCTCTCTTTCCTGTCTCAGAGAGAGGGAAATTCTATCCTCCTCAACTCTAAGTTGTACTGCAGTGAGCTACTCAGCTGCACATAGCCTGTGCTCTCTGCCTCAGGCCGAGTTCTTCCTAGAGAGGCAGGTGCTGCGGCTGCTCTGTTCCATGTATTCACCAAATCCACAGGAAAAGGAAATATTGAGAGATCTATCAGAAAACGAACCGCGTCTGTGGAACACTACAATCCACATACAGTAAAAGACAAAAAGGAAAATAATGAAGACTATAGCTAGAGGGCCAAGGATGTAGCTCAGTGGCACCACACTTACCTGGCAAACACAAAGTCCTGAGTTCGATTTCTGGTACCAGAAAAAAAAAAAAGAATACAGCTAAAGAGACAGAGAGACAAAATGAACGATAGCAAGAGGAAAGAAGGAAGGGAAGGAGGCAAAGAAGGATGGGAGAGAAGCCAGGCAGCAGACCCTCCATAGACCTGCCATTTAAGTGGGATGTTAACACACTGAAATCGGGTCAGGGACACTGGCCATCGAAGGAGTCTATCTTCAGGCCAGGAGCTTGGGAAAGTATTTCTTTACTTCAGAATGATTCGGCAGTTGCAGTGGAAGCCAGCCAATCTCAAAACAGAACTTCTAAAATATAAAGGGTGTAGGTAGGTTGCCGCTACCTGATAAAGGTAAGCACACCTCATTCCTTCTGTGGACCCTCAAAGACAGACAGACAGACAGTCAGACAGACAGACGAGTCTTGGTCTTCAGCCTCAGACACTGGATCCTGAACCATTCCTCCCTGCTAGACGAAGAGCTTCACTGGGGCACTCACGTTCGTTTTTACAAACTGTTATATTTCTAGCAACCAACACAGCACTTGACATGCAATAGCTAATAATCTTCCTAGCATGTCCTAATGAATGGAAGGCTTTAGACGTGACAGTAGCCACTCAGCTGCTGAGTGAGGAGACCTGACACAGCAGTCAGGAAAGCAAAACCCGGATCTTGGTTCTGATCCCAAATCCCACTGTGGCAATGGCCCTCCCTGTACTTTTCTCTCCCTTGACTTTCTGCTCCACAGTTTGAATGCAGAAAGAGCCCTAGAAAGGTAAGATAACTTGTCATTAATAATCAAAGAACCAGGATGGAATCCTGAGTGAACATTCTTCCCTCTGTACTCTGTACTAGTGTGCTCTAATAAAGTAAATTGAATTTCAGTGGAATTATGAACTACCCTCACTGATGCCATCTCAGCCATAGCTATTCAGGCTGCTTTCTGCTCAACTCCCCAATAATATTTCATTCTGCCATGTCATAGAAGACGATAGCAATTGTAATGCTTAATACATGACATGCATGAAATCCAAATTACATTAATAATAACTACTAAGTTTTAAAATGTCTGTTATATACCAGAAACTATTCTAAGATTGGTACAGAAATTACTTCACTTTCCCTAACACTTTTTCAGGCAAGTTATTATTTTCTCCATTTTACAGCTGAGTACACTGAAGTTTAGAGAAGTTATGTCATTTACATAATATCACCACTACGAGATAAAATAAACAGATATTATGCACTGTTCCCATTTTTCTAGATGACAAAATGGGACTCAAAGATTATGTGACGCGCCCAAAGCGACTTCACTAGCAAATGTGCAGGACATGTATGTGCAAGACATGTATGTGTTGCAAGACATCAATGTGCACACCACAGCATTCATACAGGAGCAGAGGCTTCCTCATACATAGATCACACTGTGTGTGTCTTTCACTCATCTAAGAGAATGTTTTAGCATCTACTATGTGCCAAGACTGCTTCGATAGTACCTATTCCCAATTTTGATGCATCCTAGTATGGATTTTTTTCTTTCAGCCATAGCCTTCACATACTTTTGAGCAAAACTAATGTTAATTTGTTATTCAAATATATATATATATTACTTAAATGAATCAGAAAAATTTATGTTAAGCAAGTATCATTTAAAACATATTCTATTTCAGCAAATGGTAGCAACAGTGAAAAGAAAAAATAAAGGAAGGGAAGGGAAAAGGAAAAGAAGAGGAGAAGAGGGGAAAGGAGGACATGGCAGGGGAGGGAGGAAAGGGAAAAAAGAAAAGCTCACAAGTTAAAGAAAATCTGAGGACCTACACGTTTGAAAAGGAAATGTATACACGAGGTTGATGTCTGAGAGTTGCCTTGATGTATCCTGATCAAACACAGCTGCAGGGGACACAAAAAATAAAACAAACAGATAATACTTAAAAACACTGCTTTAGTTTCTTACAAGGCCTAAAATCTCACATAATTTTATTGGCTAAATACTCCAACATATGCACTTGGTGCTACATCCTGTATTCATTTCCCAAGAGTTTAATTTTCAGTGCATAGAACTTCTTTCTCTGAAATATGAAATTTGTACAGGAATAGATGATAACTGATACCTTGTTTGACTAAATTGTTTCTGGGACTATTAAAAGCCTTGGTGTTAACATCTAGAAGATCTAGACCTGGCAAAATCTAGATACACTGAACTTGATAAAGTTTTGTTCTCTAAAATCAATCTCAACTGAAATCATATATATTCCTTTTATGTATATACAGTAGATTGTGCAATTACAACACATTTGTGTTCAATCACCATGGTCTTTTCCATTATCTATCTTTTCTTTCTATGCGATAATGAATCATTTTGTAATTAAATTGCAAGAGAATAGAAAAATTGAGATACTGTCAAGGAAGCAAACATCTTGGTCAGCTGCATTTATTTCATCTTGCATAATAGAAACTGCTTTGGTTCTGCCCTATTTTTTAAAGGATTTTATATGCGGACTAGGATAGAATTTTCATTTGGAATCAGTAAGAGAAATCGTGTGCCTTGGGATCAGATTTAAACTATCACTTTTACATACTTGATCTGGGTCTAGGGGTCACTATTCTCACCAGTCTTCCTGCTCTGGGTTCCTGCAGTAAAGTGTGTGTATGTGCAAACCAAAATATTCACACCCAAGCAGGTAGCAAATATTTATATGCAATTGTCCTTGTGTTGCTTCATCTGGTAAATAATCATCGAGTACCTGCTGTGCAACAAATGTATTTTAGGCATTGAGCATGCCATAGAAAACACAGGTAAAGTTCCTGACCTTTGAAAGTCTACCTTCTAGTGAGAAAGACAGGAAATAAAGAAGGAAAACGTTCATCATGCAGCATATGTGCATACCATATCACACACACGATTTTGTATACATTCACTCTCCAGTGTAGATGTGCACACATGTGCATTTGCACATGTCTAGGTCAACTTGAGAGATCAGCAACTTTTCCCATGGTGAAACATGCTCCAGAATTGATAGATCAGACTCTTGCACCAAGAAAGCTTGCTTGTGGGGCCTTGATTTTACTTACTTGTTCTTGCTTCCTGGAGCTCTGAGAGCCAAGTGCCACCGAGGAGTGAAATTAAGGTCCCCCTTCCCTGTCAGGCATTTCACTAAGGAGACTTGGCTCTGGGAGTTTAGCTGTATTTAGAGTAATGTCACTGAGGTTTTCCTTCTTCCTCTTTATTGTCACCGTACTAATTCCAGTTCCTGGAGCTCACTGGCTATGTGACTTAGATATTTGGATACATCACTGTATTTGTCTGTCTTGGTCAACTTTCCCATTTCTGGGACACAGCCCGTGACACCTATAGTTTACAAAGGAGGTTTATTTTGGTTTATTTTGGTTTCAGTGCAAGATCCTCTGGTTCCAAGGCAGAAACAGCATGGTGGGAAGGGCCTGGGCAGAGGAAAGCTGCTCAACCCATGGCAGCCAGGAAGCAGAGAGAAGAGAGGAGCTAGGGACAAGAATATACTTTTTCAGTCCCCCTCCAGCCAGGCCCCGCCTCCTCACAGCCATTGAACTCCTGAGCTTATCAGAGGACGACTCCACCCAGGAGCATAGCACCCCACAATCCAGGCTTTCCACACACGTGACTTTGGAGAGGCTCAGGTCTAGACCATAACAGGCTGTCCTTTTCTTCAGATGAACTTTGGATCAGAATGGTCTCTCGATGACTTCAGGCTGTAATGCACTCTTTCTAGCTGGAATCATTTGCCCTGGTAGCTCACTACTTGTGAAAACTAGTACTGGCCAAACTTCTCAACATTCTCATGCTTGAACCAGCGATGAACCCATCTGACTTCTCCTTCTGTTGTCTCTTGGCTTCATGGACACAGCATATGACTGATTCCATTGCAGAAACCAAAGTTTAGTGTCTCAGTTTTCACCAACCCCCCTGGCCACTACAAGCTCCTGAAGTCCCCTCCACTTCTTTTCTTACCATAGAGGAAATAATATAATGACTTTATTGTTTTCACTTATTGCCAATCTTCCTTTCAGTATAATTTATGGAGAAGAGAATTTGTCTCATTCACCGTAGGCTCACAGCTCCTGACATAGTATTAGGAAAATGGAATACACTTGAAAGGTGTGTCCAAAGGGGATAAAGACACCAAAATAATCTGATTTGCCAGTGTGTCTGTGACCAGGCAGCTTAGCTATAAGGAAGTCTTCTCACAGCTTTGCCCCTACCCTCTGCTATCTTGCCTTGACTGAGCCAACAGTTCAGTGGCTCCTTGGCAGGCCTCGTTTCCAGAATGCTGTGTCATCGCCACGTTGCTTCAGTTTAGGCACAGGGAGGGTGGCAGAAGAGCACATTCTGCCAGTTTGTTCTATTCCTGTGCTTGCACATTGAACATGTTCTTTCTCTCCTGGCTCAGGGAAGCTGCACGTGATTGCAATTCCCTCTCACCTTCCACACTTGTTGTGGGTGTCTCATAGCAGTGTGTGTGTATGTGTGTGTGTGTATGTGTGTGTATGAGAGAGAGAGAGACAGACAGAGACAGAGAGAGAGACAGACAGAGAAAGAAATAGAGACAGAGACAACGAGAGACAGAAACAAAGACACAGACACAGAGAGGGTTTGGTACTGCATGCCACTCCACACTAGCCGATGGATAGACTGGCCTTCCATATCTCCACAACAGAAAGCCAGTATTCCAGGGACATGTACCACCATCCTCAAGCTGCCTTGTTTTAGTGCTAGTTTTCACTTCTTAGTTTCTTGATCATTTACAATGTACTGCCCAAATAGAACTGCAGATGGCTAGATCTAGGTCACAAAGGAAACATGCAAACCATTGGTCCCTTCCTTTGATATGTGAGTCACAGTGCTGGATCATCTCAATTTTGTTATTCAGCTTCAAAGACCCCCATTACCTATGATCAGTGTCCTACCGAGGACCCCACAGATAGTACATGGCAGTGACAAGAGGTCAGGTCTGCCTGACTCCAACCGCATTGATGACACACCTCACATGACTGAGTTTTAGTAAGGGTGTGGGTTGTTGGATTTTGTCAAGGCTCCCTGTTCCCCCAATGTGCAGACTGAGGGGTGATATGCACATCTAGGGACATGGGTGTCTTGATGTATCCGGGTATTTGTTAAGCCCTTGAAGATCTCTTAAAAATCCAGCCAGGATAATCCAGAGACAGCAAGGAAAACCATTCCTCAGTATACTCTTAAATGAGGAAAACTTGAAAGAGCTAACAGATTGTGATTTAGTCTTTGGAAATAAGGGTTTTGTAAGTTTAAGAGAATAAAAACAGTCCAACTATTAATTACCAGGTGTCTACACCCTGTACTTCTTTACATGACATCCACACGACGGGCTTTCATAAATATATCAGTGGCTTTATAAATGTGAGTGGGAAATACTTCTCTTTTGAATTCTTACTGTATCCTTGAAAACACTTCTTTTATTTTTATTTCTATTCTAATTGGTATTAGGAAGAAAACCGCATGTGTTTGCTGAAATCTGAGGCGTTTATTTTTCTGTAAGTTTGAGAAGCGAGTTTCAGAAACAATACCAGTCTCATCCAATCTTTTCTGGAGATTGCTATCTGTATAATGATGAAAGTCAAACAATCTTGGGCTTCAGTGTGCTGTGTGCAATGTTCGCTAAAACCCTAAGTGCCTCAGTAGCTTTGGATCAATGTTATATCTGCTGAAAGTTGGTGGTTTACCTGGAAGTTTAAAGCAAACATTTCAATTGGTTATAATTCATAGTATGGACCAAAATTCTTTCACAATCATCCCCTCAAATTACACCCATAGGGGAATATACTTCAGCAATTGTGACTAGAAGTCCAGAAAGTTATTTTGAATGTAGTTTTAAATTAGTGCCCATTTGTTGCTACAGAAAACATTTTTCTCTCTCAAAAAGCAACTGGATCTTATTAACTGAGAGGACGTTTTTGCACTTAGAAAAGTAATTTCAACCAAGATTAAGTATGGCAATATTTACACTGTCTGGGGACATTTACCAGGAATGTAATATATATGCATCCTTTCTTAGTATTGACATAAGGGTTTTTCTTCAAATGGATACTGGAGATATAGATGTACAGAAATGCTTATAGCAACATTCTAATTCTTATTCTTCGGTGAATCCTCCTTTATTCTATCACTTACACATGGCAAAAACACCTACAAACAATAGTTGCACGTATACACAAAAGCTTATACAAAATAAATGCAAAGCATCTTGTGTGTTTGTTAAGTTCCAGTGAAAATTTTGTAGTTGAGGGGACCTGTCAGCCTGGAGGCTTCCCTTAGTAAATATTTGGAACTAGTTTTCTATTCTTTTCATTAATAAAGATCATTTTCTTAAGGAAAAATTACTTTTAAGCTTAATTTTTAAGGTGACTTATATGATAGTCACTTATAACAACATAAAACATTGGTAGTTATTCAAATGGCTTTAAAGTCCTTCATCATAACTGCAATTGAAAAATAAACTAGCATTAAGAGACAAGAGTATTTACCCAACCTAGGTTTTTTGCTAAGTAACTTGTGTGTGTTACCTTATTTACCCTTACTATAATACTGATGTTAGCTATCATCATTATTTCCATATATTAATGCACAAACTTAGACAGGGAGAGCAGCTTTTAAATATTGGAGCTAGGATTTGATTCTAAGTAAGTTTCCCCCACAATCTCTATTATTAATAAATAATCACTGTGCTAAATTATCTTTTAAACTACATCCACGTGATGGAAGCGAAGACAACCCAGAGAAGTATGTAGGCCATTCTACTTCTTAATTATGCATCAGAAAGTGAAATCCAGAGCTTGCCTCACAGCCACACACGCAAGGCTCCCGAAAGTGATGGAGCAGAAGTCTTCTGACTGTCAGGCATGCGCTCTCTGTGTTGGGCAGTAACGCCCCGAGCTCTCCCTTATCCGGAATAAACACCTGAGTGCCCAGAGCTGCGTTTCCCCTCCGGAGGCGAAATCGTGATGCCTAAATTGTACTCTATGCACGATGTCTCTGCTATTCCATTGCTCTAAGAGGCCTGATATACACTTTATGGGCCTCCACATAAAGAGAAAAGAAGGGGTCACTATGGTTTTGTGTTTATTTAGCTTTGTCTAGTTTTTATTTTTCTTCGGCATCCAACTCAGCTCACCGTCTCTTCCGTGGCTGCCTCAGCACTAACCTTGCTCATTCCAGGGCAACAACTTCTTCATTCTTCTATAAAAACAACATTGCTTCTACTACACAACGATCGGAAGTCAGAGCTTTCAGATGAAACCATGGCAACCGAAAGGATTGATTTCTACCGTGTCTCCATAACACAGTCATGTTATCGCTCAACCCTCTAACGGATGACTCATACATATCACTGCCGTATAATAACATAAGGATAAAACAGCAACCTAGAAATCAAGTACGGCCTTCCAAAATACAAAGAAAAGGTTTTATACTGGACAGTTCTAGTAATGTATTATGTATGTACAGCTATAAAACAATAATTAATGCAATCTATAAAAGGGGCCATTACCAGTGACTCTTAGGGTCCTTTCTATAACAGTTTCCTCAATACCTCATTTCAGCAGAAATTCCACTTGTCCTGAACAAAACTACATTTACGAAAGACATAAAATCTTGTTTTACACGATGCCTCATTCTTCCACATAACTGTTGAAAATGGCTGCCTTGGTGAACTTCTCTTCACCCCTGTTTTATGTACAATTAAAACCATCCCTTGGCTAAAGCCATTCCCCACAGCCACTCAGTAGCCTGCAGTGATGGATTCTGCCATTAACCCAGAATGGTCGCTCTGATTTTCCACATAATGAGGCACATAGGAAAGACTCACTGAGACTTACTGGCGCTCCTCAGGAGAGCCCACTTGGAACCTCATGAGGAATATTTCACTGCTTACAAGTTGATTACCAAGACGGCAGAACAGCTGCTCAAATCTGATCCCTATGAAAACGACATTCTGGAAAGCTAAGCACTCTCTTTAAACTACAGCATTGGCAAAGTGGAGGTCTATAAGTTCAAGACTCTTATTTAATTGTGTAATTATGGTATGATAGCATTCTCTGGACTATCTGAAGAATTGTCCCTCTACGGCACCAAAACTTATACAACACAAGTGATTATATTTAGCACGGGTTCCCAATGTTAGAACAAGATAGGAAACTGGTGTGTAAATCTTTTTCTCAATGCAAAATCCATGATAGAAGCCTCCAGGTCTTAACACTGATTGAGTTCGCCTCTCTTCCACTTTTGGCGACAGAAGCCATTCACTTCCTAGCTACTTCCAACAGAAAGGGCCTATTCATGGGAAAGCCAACTGTAATGAAGAATTTTAAGATTTCTTGCTTTGAAATGTTCCATCTAAGTACAGTGTACCCTCAAGTTACAACCAGCCTGACATGATTTTGAGCAGAATTTTAGTTTCAACTTACAACCAGAGTCTTGAGTTACGACCCAAATGCTGGCCGCTTGTGCTTCCAGATGGTCTCAGATACAGATTTAACTTTTAAAGAGTTCTAGAAGGAACATTAAAACATCTTTTCCTGTGTGGGGTTCACTGAGAAATCCTGGGCCAATGTCTCTCTAAGGACACTGAAATCTGCCTGTACACAGGAGAGGGACTTTGAAGGCTGTGTAGAGAAGTCTGAGCCTTCAATGACCAACTTGAGTTACAACCAGCCCTGGTAATGGATTGAGTTCATAAGCAAGGATCCATTGTATTTATAAATATCATGAAAGTGGATAGAATGTTTCTTCTAGAAGGTGAGGGAACAGAATGCTAAGATACTCTGTTTCTCCCATGTTTACTCCTTATTAGCTGTGGGACTATGAATAAGATATTTATTCTGTGCTCAATTTTCTCATGTGTAAAAGAGGAACTAATTATAATAGTATCTACTTCAGAAAACTGTTGAGAGGTTGAAATGACTTAATATGTGTAAAACATTTAGATCTCTGCTTCATACATAGCTAAGAACTTACTAATTTCTCCAGTTGTAACTAATATAATAACAATTATTGTTATTATAGCACCTGTTGAATAAGTAGTCTCCGAGGTGTTAAATCAGTCATTTCTGAAGAGTATAAAGAAATCCAGAAGAAATTTATTAGATTTAATCAGCTTCAACTATTACCCAGACTAGATTTTGACATTATTTTCTTTTAAAAAAGAGCTTGATAATCTTGAGTTAATGGAATCAGTCTGATTTATATAGTTATATAAGAATAAAATTTTAAGTTTAAATATACACACATTAAAAATTTATGCCTTTAATTTTATGCAAAAATCACAATTTAGGATTAAAGTACATTTGTCCACAAAAAATTGCTGGATCTTTATCTATGATTTTACACATTAAAATTTTACTTCAGTGAGAACTCTGGGATCTCTAGTTATCTTGCAGTACCAAATATAACTTTTGAGTAATTATCCTAAACCAACTCTATGTATTAATTGAAAAAGGTACCACTTACATTCTAAGTAAAATTTCTTTTATTTACATAGTTGTAACTATTCATGTCATTTTCCATTTTTTTGTTTCTATTTGGTAAAGTTAAACTCTCCCTAATTTCTAAGACTGCTTAAGTTTTTCTTCAATGATTACATACATTTCTTCCATGCCCTGCTATGAGAAGTAGCATAAAGCTGCTATTGTTACTCACCTGGGTGTTTATATGAAACATCTTTTATCTTCAAAACAGCATTACAAAGTAGGAGGTTTTAACTCAAACTGATAACTTACAGCAGGGTCTGGAGACTTCCCTTAACTTGTTCAGCGTCAGGCAGCTCAGCCCTGGCAGATGTGAGATCTGATCCCCATTTTATAGGGGTCCTTCACAACCTACCAGGCTTTCTCCAATCAAGACATAGCTGATTCTCATCCATTAACCTCAACACTAACTTCTCCATCTTTAGTGCTTAGATCTCACTGTGGTTTCTTTGTTATCTCCCCATCCAGCCATATGTGTGACCCATAGATTCGTACAATCTGAATCTCCAACTCAACCAACTTCTGTTGCCAATTTTTGTTTTACACAAAAATTACCTCACTAGAGATTTTACCTTTTCTTGGTGTTGTGGGGGGAAAGAAAAACTTGTATTGGCTGATTGGTTGTGAAGCTAAAACTATGGAGTGGCTCTTGCCTGCACTGCAACACAATTTTTCATGCACTAAATTCCTGTATTCTTTTAAAAGCCTTTCTGTGAGACAATGTGGCTTTACATAAGCAATTTAGCTCTACACAAGCAAGCACAATGAAGAGCTTGGTTCAGTGGGATAGTTCTTTGTTTCTACTCTCCTTTCATTGAGATGAAGTTGTAGTTGTATGTCACCCATCTTTTTCAATGAACTTTCAGATCAGCATTAGGAATTCAAAACAATGGAACCCAATCAGTTGAAGAAATTGAAGTTTAAATGTCTGTATTATTGAACACCCAAAACTGACTTCACTCTCCTGTTGAATTTAGTTTTCCCCTGAATAAGTATTCTGATTAAGCTTTTTAAGCCTGGTCATGCTTTCATTTCTCTTTTGAATTTTACAGGACAATGTTTAGAGTGCATTCTCTAAGTTTATATCAATGAATTTACTATGTAGCAGTAAACTAATATTTCCATTCTTTTGACTGATCATCTTTTAAATTTATAAACATAATAGTCATAAAAAGATTTGTTTGTATTTATTGCCAGCTCACCAAAAAAAGCAGTGTCCTTTACAGCACTATTTCTCTTTTGATGATTTTTTAATCTAAAATTTTGTTAACATTTAGAACTAATGAAATTTTGACATAATTACTGAATGTTCTTATATTCTATAATCTCTCAATAATACTAAATCCCATTGTCTGATGGATAGCTAGGTTTTTTAACTTTAATTACAGCTTGTTTTCTGACTCTTTTGTCATCTGAGAGTGTCTCTTTGCAAAGTATTTCCTCAAATCCCAAACCCATTATAATCATGATCCTTGGGAGTTAAATAAATGGAGCATAATGTATCCACCCAGAACAGTCAGGGGAGAGCTCAAGGCCCAGAAAATCAGCTTTTTATACACACTGGGACAGATCACGACTCAGTTCCTCACATGACTGACTCCTCTTACTGGTTTGTTGAAAGATTGATTTTATAACTCTGCCCATATCATGGCTTATCATTGAAACTGGTAGTTGAGCTAGATTAATAGAGGAGGAATATGATTTTACTAATAAGTGAAATTGGAAATTGCCATTGCCTTATGTGTTAGTTACTTTTCTTGTTGCTGAGACAAAATGCCCAACACCCAAAGTTCACAGTACATAGAGGCTTCAGTCCATAATCAGCTGACTAAAAGGCTAGGATGGTGAACAGGCATCACAGAAGAGAAACAACATGGCGGGCACAAAGCAGGAAATGTAACAAGGGACCTTCACCGAGTCTCTCTGCCTCTTTTATCCCATCCAGACTACGGGGATTAGGGCGGTGCCAAACCAATCACTCATGTGTAGTGATTTAGTAATCACGCGTCCTTCACCCCGGCATCACACATTCCAGATTCAACTACCTCGGAAAAAGAAAGTCCCACCTCATCTGCACGAGGCTTTGCGGGGAGAGCTAAACACAAACCGTAACACCTTATCAGTGAAAAAGTCCCGGAGAAGTTCCAGTAAATTAATTAATTAACTTAAAGAAACATCTTTTGTTCATTTGTTTGCAACCCCTCTTGTACGCCATGGGAGAAGAGAGAAGCTCCCAAAGACAAGATTTTGCATGTGATTTTCCTCTCATAGTCATTCTCACTGTGTTCACTTTTAAGAATTTAGTCATTTTCTCACTGTGATAGACCCTAGCCAATAAAAATGTTCTATCATAATAAGGAAATTTGACTAGATTCTCAGGTCAGTACATTCTTAGAATTCCTCCAAAATGTAGTATTTTCTTAATATTTGCATTCTCCTTCATTAAAAATATTTTGTATTCTTTATTATTTGCCATCCATAGTGTTCATCTTCATGTTCCTGCTATTTTTATTACAACCATCACTTGCCACTTGAAGACAGTTTTTTTTTTAAAACAGAAGTTTAAAATGGAAATCTTAAATAATAATTTAAGGTTTAAATTAAAATGTAATTTAAAATGTCATAGAACTTAGGTGGTAGATACTTACTGGAAACTTACACTACCAAACCAAGGGCACAGTTATCTTCTAATTATACAGCCAGTAGTGCCCCATAATCATTCATGTATATTCCAGTTAATTCAGAATGTATACGTTTTATGTATGTGTGCAGTGTGTACAGGGATATCTGTGTATGTGTTTCCTTTCTTACTCAGAAACATAAAAACAGATGTAACTGGTCCTCCAAGTGGCCAGGTTCTGTAGCTATGCTTGCATACTTTGAGATTTGATCTTTACAAAGACATTTTGAGATCATCTGAATTCTACTCATGATTTTTAGTTTTAGTGCACAGTAAGAGGCAACACTTGATTGAGTGGCTGTATCGGACCTGGTGTCAGCTCTCTAAGAAGAAGGCATTCTGCATTTCAGTGTTTTCCTAGAAGGAGACCTTGTAAACTGATGCCTGAGCACCCAAGGGCAGTTTGCCAACCTTGGCACAGCATGACTCAATGTTATAACTTAGAACATGCAAGTGAAGCCCAGAGTAACCTGAGTATAAAAGGTGACCTAATAGCAAAAGCAGTGATGGGGTTTTGTATGAGTCTCAGAAACTGGATCCCAATCAGTTGTTTCCATGGTCAGGGAAGTTTTCAAATCAAAGACCCCCTGTGTATATGTTGCATGACTCTTGATTGTCTGCATGAGTGTTTGTCTTTTATGTATGATTAATACACACAATGTTTTTCTTTTCTTTCCTTTTCCCTTTTTGTAGAAATTATTGAGCCTACTACCTCTAGTCCTGTCACAAGTCCAGGTCAGTATCCACATACATTCACAAAGTATGTCTGGGTACTTTTCCCGTGAAACAAGACCTTCACACATCATAGAAACAACCCAAGTTCCTTCTGGGCTGCGTGCTTAAGGCACTGTTATTGTGTCTGTCACTTGTCCTCGTCTATCTGTGGTTTGTCCTCCCTTTGGATTCTGTGACCTGGTCCCGAGGCGACCCTGATTGGAAGTTAACATCTTTTGCTTCATTCTGTAGGGCTCATGCAGTAAATACATGTCACATTGTAGAACAGTTACAAGGTGATTAGCTGTGGCAATACCTTTGCAAACAGAGCTGTAGAGAGTTTACAAGGTTTTCCGAGTAGCTATTAAAAAACTATTTACTTTGGCTTGCTATTACATTATTGTAAAATCATTATGAAGCAGGGAGGCATTTAGTGCTTCCAGACGAAAAAATAACTGGGAAAAAACTGACACTTCCACTCTTGCTGTATTACGGTGGAAGATTCTGGTGTCTTGAAACTGTCAAGTCCAAAGACTTATTTTCAGTTGTTGGGCTTTATTTTGAGATTGTCTCTAATTCAACCTCAAATACTCAGTTGAAAAGATAGGCCATTGCAGTAAGTGTGTTTTTAAGAGTTGTTTTCAACTGTGAACATTTCTGAGTGACACAAAATCGAGATTAAAGGCTATTGATATTAGAAACAACTTTTATCTTTTTATATAGGAATTTAGCAGTTCATTTTGAATGTTGACTGCTGGCTATTTAAAGAAGAAAGTGGAACTGCTAAAGTGATTTATCTTTGAAAAGTTCACAGGGATTTCTTGTAACTGCTGAGTTAAAGGATTTGTTGATGCTGTCTACCCATAAAGAGGTATAAGTTAGTTAAATAGTTGTTTCTCCTCTCATTCCAGAAATGGCATGAAATTTTAGTCTAAAACAGGATTTGCTGATGTGAGAAACTGAGTGTTTTAGAAATGAAAAAAAAATCTATCTCAAATTGTAATCAATCAAAAATGCTTGAAATTGCCTTAGATGATTATGAATTGCCCCCACCCCCAAAATGAAACAAGTATGAGCAAGTCTATGATTATGTATTTAAAGAACCTCATAACACTTTCTGGTCGAATTATGGAATACACTTTCATAACCTCTCAAAAAGAAGCATATTTGAATAATCTATCTTAAATTATTTTAGAGTCGATGCATGCAAAGTTTAAGTTTATAGATAGAGTGAAGAGTTCTTCAAGTTTGAACATCATATTGAGGCAATGAGAACAATTAATTATTTGAATCTGATTTTTTTAACTTAACTTTTTAGAACTGATTTTCATGGATGCCCTTGGCCTCTACAGAGCAATAGAATCTCAGATTTAGATGAGAATTTAGAATTAATCTTATTAGTAATCTTTGTGGTCTTCTTTTCTCCGTCAGTTTTAAAGCGGGTGTCAATAACTTCCACGAATGTCACCTAGTGTCTAAAAGGAAGATTACATAAATGGTTATTTTCCTTCTTTGGCCATTGACCTAATTACTTGGATGAAGTCCTTCTACAATGAAAGTATAGAGCACCTTCCTTATCTACTCAAATAAAGAAGAATGGAATGCAAAACAAGTTTAAAGGGGTGTCTGGTGGCATTTATTAACATCATTTCCTGTGACTGGTTTTGGAAAGAAATCTATCTACAATAAATATAACAAGATTCTTTTTCAGTACCCCATCTCTTTCAGTAGTGGTTCATATAAAACAAATCAGCTGCCTAAAAACAAGTCAAAATTTCTCTTACCTTTAAAGAGAGTCACATTTCTTCAAATAAGGTACAGTATGAGAGTTAAGAACATAGACTTTGAAACCAATAGCCTAGGATTGAATCCTACTTCTATTGCCTTTTAGCTTTAAAGTAAAGTTTACTTTACTTTAAGTTTTACTTAAAGTAAACTTTAAGTCATTTCATCACTCTCTGATTCAGACTGCTCATTTTAAAATGGGGCAAGGGTATAGTATAATGTACTACCTAGCACATAGAGTTATTGAAAATTTGAGATCAATATCAGTAATACTTCTACTAGAGTGTCTTATCACAAATTAAGTAAAATAAAACTGTAGATAAAAAATTGATATATATATATATATAGTGATGTTCAGATTAGGAAAAATTTAATAACCTGCTTAAAAGCAAGGAATTGTACATTTCTGTCTCACAGTTACTCCGAGACCTAATAATTGTTACCACTGCCTATAGAATGCCTAAGCAACAGCTATTAAGTGCCCAAATTGGTCAATTTGTTGCTAGGGTGAAATGTTTCAACACTGTGAATGCATTAAAAATAGTTTAAAATTGAACTCCTCAGTCCTGCAATCTTTGAAAGAGATAATGCATGGGTTTTTTTCAAGTATTATAGGGAAAGTTAATAAATACATGTTGAACTGAACTGAACTGGGTTGAAGGACAGAAAAACAAATGCAACCATAAATGAAGCTCATCCTTCATTAATTGTGAGTTTGTTGAAAGCCTCCAAGGAACCGTTTGGTTAGACAGGGACTTAAAGAGTATGTGGTTATAGCAGGATGGAAGGAGTAGTATAAATGATAAATAAAAGCTTTTAAAAGTATGTGCACTCTGCTAAGCAAGATACAAAGGAGAAAGATTTGACAATATATAACTCCAAGCAAAAGATCATTAAAGGAAGATAGGAAAATAATTTTCTCTATGAATAAAGCCAAATGTTAAGTTTCCAGTTGTTTAAAACAAAGCTTTAAATAATGTTATTCAAATAACAATAGTAAATGAAAATTCTCACAAAAGTATTTAGGAAATACAAAAAGAATTAGATTTGCTAACTAGCCCATTTGCTGCTTCTACATAAGTGGAAAAGAGAATATAAAGTAACTTGACACATATCTCATATTTTCTAATATTACTGCCAAGGAGTTAAAGCCAAGATAAAGTGATACAGTTATAAAAATATTAGACACACTGAAAATAGATTTAAGAAAGTGGATTTACATCATTTATCCCCATAAGTTTTTTATAAAATGATGGTCCTATAGTCATAACGTATATTTTTATGTTTTTTGACAAGTAAAAATCTGTTACAATTGATGGGAATGAAAACTGAATTATTAACATCGTTATTTGAGAATAAGCCACAAAATATAGTGTGTAATAAGAACAAAAGAAAATTATTCTTTGATCAGCCTCAAAGTTTGAAAGGTAAAGGGCATTTTTCATGATGAATGAACAATGCAGTGAATTTGAAAATAAACTGCTTTTATTGTAATTGTTGTGTTAGATTGAAAGTTATTCTGGGTAAGGGACAGCAAACTAAAAAGTACCTTCCTGTTAGGCTAGCAAAACCAACATCTTATTCAACCACTTGCGCTACAGTCTCTCCATTTAATTGCTATGAAAATAATACATACATTTTTGTGGTCACCTATAAAGTATATGTTAATACTATATATTGAACTTTCACTTTTTAAAGAGTGAAGAGAAGACTAAGCTGTCTACTTAGAATAAAAACTACTATTCTTTCCGAAATAATCTATTGCCTTGCCAGTGCAGCTGTCCGGGGACTTTACCCAGGACTCTGGTTCGTGACCTTGATGTCAGCAAGTCAAAGCTGAACTTCTCAGCCCAGAATCGGCTCTTAATGCCTCAACTCTGCTTTCAGATTCTTAGGTCATAATTGTCTAGATAGCATCCCAATGATCATCCAAAAAGTTAATATTTACCGATTTTCATATAGATTTAAAAAATGTAAGAACACTAATTCAGCCAGCTAATTTAGTTGATATGCAGAGAATTAAAATTAGACGTTTCAAGCTGCCCCTTCCCGGCGTCATGATGGGCAGCAAGATAGCGTCTGCTAGCAGGGCTGTCCAGGCAGTCAAGCCACATACACCATGAATAAGGTTCCCTGAGAGAAGAGACAATCCTAAACCCAGTGCATCAGAAGCTTTGAGGTCAGCAGGGATCCCATCTCACTCTTCTGTAATTTCACAGCATTCTAAGGAAAGTAAATCACCGGAGTCGCTGATGCATCCGGGTCCACCAGACACTACAGAAATATTAAAAACGCTACCTCGGAAGTACAGAAGGAAACTTATATCTCAAGAGGAAATGGAGTTTATCCAACGTGGAGGTCCAGAATAATGATTGTGGCTGCTGTTTGTCATCAGACAAAAGAATTGTCTTTACAATAAAGGACTTCCAAAATGACATATGAAAAGTTGTATATTAAACAACTTTAATAAATCTCTTGCAAAAAGAAATAAACAAAATTAGACGTTTCTTTAGTGCACCACTGATGTCCTACCTGGTTTTTTTGTTGGTTTTTTTTTGTCCTTACTTGGTCCCTAGAAAGAATCTTTAGCAGACATCAACTGAAAATTGTTACTCTGTAGACAATTTTGTTTTTAGGTGCCTGCTACTGATATTCAAAATATAATGGCTCAGGGCCGGTGATTTAGCTCAGTGGTTCTTGCACCTGCCTCGCAAGAGCAAGGTCCCAAATTCGATTCCCGGTACCAAAAATAAATAAATAAATAAATAAATAAATAATGGCTTTACTTATAGATATTTAGACAGAGAAGTTATTTTAAAATATGATTTTTCCAGACCTGATAATAAACCCAAAAATCAACACAAAACCTTCTATTGGACTGAGAAAACATCACTATTTTAAAAAATGGCTTTATTAAACACATTGTGTTTATGTGTCTTTGAATATCATTTTTAAATGCATGGAACAACGTGGGTGCAGTTGGCAGCCAAAGAAAGAATAATATACTTATTTTTAACCAAAGGCCAGTCATCAATATGGAAAAACCAAAATGAAAGTGCCCAGAACTGTTTCATAAAATATGTTTGACTCACTTTAAACAACAGAAAGTGTCTTTGAAAAAACAAAATGTATTGTTTTTAAACTGAATCATTCAAATTCATGAAATGATACCGCATTATGTAAAGAAATCCCATTCTGAATTGAATAATTGCTATTTGATTCATCTACTTAGCAAATAATTTTTCACTCTGATGGCTTGCTGGGTTTCATGACAAAGGGAAATGCCTTTATTTGACTTACCTCAGGAAGCCCTATTTCCTACTTCCACTAAAAAGCATAGTTCATTATTTAGCAAACATTTATTGAGTAACAGCCATTATCAGGCTCTGAGTTCTGGGATCCTCAGATTATTATCATAAAGAAGTTAATAATCTATTCAGGAGACAGGCACATGTGTGACTAACCAATGTTTAATATAGTATGTTTTCTAATTTTTGTCCAAAGAAAAAACAGACCTTCTGGAAGAAATCTTCACATATGTGAACAAGGTCTTCATATATCCGAAAGAGTTGGCCAGGAATGAGGGGACTTTTCAGAGGAAGCAAAAAAATACTTGCAAAGTCAAAGAGGTTGTGGAAGATTGAGGGTACCAGGTGAATTGAGTTGTGTCTCTGTTATCTAATACAGCTCCTGGAAGTTAGCAGGTCTTCCATGTAGGCCAGAAAGTTTTAACAGCAGTACTCAGTCAACCACTTAACAAAGCACTGGAACCAAAAAGTAAGCTCAGAAATTTCCTCACAACTAGCTACATAACACCTTTAGCTTTACATTAGGTAGTATCGAATTTTCAGCAGTTTTTAAACTCATCTATAAATCAGTCAATCTCATAAAAAACAAAATGAATTTATTATCAATTGAAACAAAACTTACTCTTTTGCATGGGTGATAGAGGACCCTAAAATTATTCTTATGCCAGTATCTCTTATAGTAGTTGAAATAAAGATATTAAACCAGTTTTCAATTACATTATCAAGTTCTGTGCTGTAAAAAATGTGCAACTGTCAATCAAGTATCTTACTTCAAGAAATGAATAAATGAATGAATGCATGCATAAATGAATGAATGAATGAATGAACTTAGAACCCTTATGTAGACCATGGGATTAAAGTATAAAAAGAATCTCATAGATAGCTATGCTGTGCTTCAGTAATAAACTATATTGTGATTCAGTAGAACTCATTCAAGGATAGAACAGGGTGAAAATAGTTCCTCAAAAATCAAGATAGCAATAAGTTTGTATAATTTACCTGTTTCCTTCCTCAGTAGAAAATTCAAAAATCCCAGTAACTGGATCAATACATATATGCATGAGACTACCCGTGGATGAATAGATGAACAGGATGGATGGATAGATGAATGAGTCGATGAATGGATGACAAATTTATATGCGGTTCAAAGGACTAGGCCATAAGAAAAGTGCAGAAACTGGTAGAAACTGAAAAGCAGTTAGTTTGTGTAGTTTCTGTCAGTCCCCAAGAGTTTGAACATCTGAATGTTCACAAGCTGCAGCACACATTAGAGATGCAAAGGTGATTGACTATTGCCTGTCACTTGGATCTCACATGTCAATGGATGAGAGAAACATGGAAGCAAAAGAGATTAATATAATGCAACATGAGCCCTGATAGAAATATATAATGCACTCTTGGAACTCTGATCCAGCCTGTCATATATCCAGAAAGGCTTTCTACATGAAATGATTCTGAAATTGGGTAAAATATGGAGACCAAGACAGAAAGCCATTTCAGACAGAGTTCAATGTGGGCAAAGAAAGAGAGACATAGACTACACCACAGTGCACTGAGAAGGAAGTACTAATAATTCCTAGGGTGTAAATTGAGCAGAGAGTGCAGTCAGGCTAGGAAATTCACAGGGCAAGGTCATGAAGGGTTTTGTGCACCTTGCTTGGAAGTTTGGTTTATTTAACTTACACACAGGCTGAGCACTAGGCTTCCTGTGTAACTTTGAGGGTCAAGGTGAAGGGTTAATTGGTGTAATTAAGACTAGCATCAAAAAAGATTATTACATGATATCAGGAAAGAGATGAAAAAGCCTAGCTTGGGACAGTGGTAGTAGGAAGGGCATAATAGAACTGGTATAAAATTGCTTAGAAGAGAAACATATCAGAGCATGGTGGTTTTTGTTAGATTTGGAAGATAAGGAGAGGGCGGAACAATGATGACTCCCAGCTCTCTCTGTAGACTGTGGAAACACAAGGGCACAGAAACACAGAAACACCTTGAATATCATGCCAAATGCCTAAGAACTTATCCTTTTGTTTGAGAAAGGATCCAAGGTTCTGTTTTGTTTTAAACACAGGAATAATATCACTGTGGATGTTTTATAAACATAATTCTATAAAAGTAAGAAAATGAAGAACGCAGGTTAGGAGGTATCAAGCAGGCTTTGAAAGCCCAGTCACTAGCTACAAGTTAGGTCCCTGCTCTTAGAAAAATGGCTACCTGCGTACCAATCTCTCTCTCTGCAAGCTGGGTGATGAGTTCCCACAAAATAATTAACAAACTTGTGGCATTCTTTCAAAATTTATTTTCAGGTTTATGGGTTTTTTCCCCTAATTTGAAATAATCAAGCTTCCATTATTCTCTGATTGTTAGATGATAAGGAATTTAAGATAGCTCAGAATATATTTCAAATTTCAATTAATATGGCTCAATATAATGAATTCAGATATTAATCATAATTATCCATAATTAGTTGATTAATTTGCAGATACAAGTGCAGCTGAAATCCTATGATGCAATTTAGAATATGATGCTCTATTTTCGTAAAGAAATGATGAAATAGTGGGGTGCTCTCTAGTCTGCTTCTCAATGTTTATCCAATCCTTTCTTGCTTGACTTATCTTCGGCTCAGTCTCGAAATACAGTTTTAAGCTCCTGGTTTCTTGATTTGCTCTGGGCTCAGAGCAAAACAGCATGAAATGTAGGAATCAACACCTCCAAGCCAAGCACCATGTGTGCTAATCACAAGTGCTTAATATGTTAAGTCAAATGATGCATATATAGCCAAAGTGTTAAGATTGCTAGTATCACTGCTACTCTACTTTACATCCCTAATGTAACATATACTTATTAATGTGAGCTCCTATTAAGTGCTTACCAGGTACACTGTACTTATAAGAAATTGCAGAGTTATATCACAGTCATCAAAGCACTTACTGCCTTGCCTTATATTTGGAAGTACTATCTCCTGCATTGGTAGACTGTAAGATCCTATAGGGAAAAATGTAAGTTTTTTATACAATTTCTTTTTTTCTCTTAATCTTTTTCTTTACAGTGTAAGAAAGAGGGTCTAGAACATGGTAAGGACTGAACTCCCTGCATGAATATATAAATGAATGAGTGGGCTAATGTGAGGAAGAGTTCAGCTGGATGAGAAATTAGAATATTTGAAAGACATGTCTTCAGATTTTATATTTCAAACTAAATATGTGCACACTTTTCCAAGTCCAGCATGGAGCACATATCTGCATTGGAAGAGAATTCTCATAACATATCTACTCAAAAGAGGAGAGGCCAAAAGGCTGAGAGAAAGCAGAGCTTTTTCCAAAATGCCTATGAAAAACAAAAAAAGCAAGTTGCTCCCTCACCTGTCAGTCTTGTACAGAGGAAGTTAATCAACGGTGTTTCCGCTGGCCAAACACTGGTGAGAGAGCGTGTTGGTGTCTTGCTTTTAGGAAATACACACAATTCATTGAATTCATGATTTCATAGGCCTATTAGTTCCCTATTGGTGCTGTAACAAATTATCATAAACATGGTGGCTTAGAATGAGAGAAATTTATAGTCTCATGGTTTCTTAGGTCAGAAGTCTGAAATGGGTCTCAATGTCTGAACATCAGCAAGGGTGCTCTGGAGTTCTAGGCCATAGTCTCTTTTTGCATTTTCCAGTTTCTAGAGGTTACCAGCCTTCTTTTTCTCATGTTCCTCTTCCACCTGGAAAGCCAGATGTGGCTGTTCAAGTCTTTCTTATATCACGTATCCACAGCACTGACTTTTCTGCCTCTCTTTCAACATTGAGGACCCTTGAAATGCATTGGTTTCTCACAAATAATTCAAGATAACCTCCCTGTTTTCAGTCAGCAACAAAAATTCCATCTGCTGTCTTAATTCCTCTTTGCATGTTATGTAATACATCCAGAGGGTCCAGGAATTAAGATATAGGCACCTTTAGAAAGTCCTTATTCTGCCTACCACAGGACAAGTAACCCCTTTTTTCTACACTAAAAATTTCCCTCAGATCATACTAATCCTCCTTGGATTTTACAATAGTCAATTAATGAGTTTCTGAGGACACAAGTTATTTCAACATTGAATTTTATATTAAATGTTTATAATCGATTTCACTGTAGAAAAGGTAAAAATCTCCATTAAAAGATCACATTTGTCAGGCCATGTTGTTTCCATCAATACTACAGTATTTCATGAAACAAATGAGCTGATATTATACACATGAAAACACGCACACATAAACAGAAGACTAAAAGATCTTAATGCAAGAGGTAAATCCCAACTGGCTAACTGATCAATTTAGAAAAGGCATCTATAACAGGAAAGAATCAAAAACTGCAAGTTAATCTTGAAGCAATTGGAGTTAATGACTTTTGGTCTAAGAAGTGATTAGTCTTTCAATAATACATGGAGGAAACAGTTCCTCTCCTGAACACAGGAGCCTAAAAGCCAATAAGCAAATGCTTGTTTGTAGTTGTTCTAAGTAGGAATGCACATACTTTAAGTTGGCTTTTAATTCTGAAATATTAAGAACAAACAGAAAAGGAAAATTTGAATAGCAATTTTTGCATTTAAGAGAAAAGGGTAAAATTGCTTAGAAATGTGTCCTCCGATTTCTGCTTTCCACCATCATCACATATGAGGGACACAGTGTTCTCCTTGCTTTCTCTCTGCCTCCCTGAAATCACCAGATCTGTAGTCAGTGCACCCAGCCGGAGTGTCTCGCTGTCCTAGGGGTCCAGGATTATTGTGCCCATAGTTTGAGATGAGAAAGCTTCACCCCCTTCTTAGCAGGTTAGTTGTTAAATCAATGCCTGCTTCTGTGGTCATCTCAATGACAGTAACCTCAAATCTGCACCTACATAGGGGTATTTGTGTTTTAAAATAAGTGACTAGTTAACCCTCAATAACTTATTTCTAACAGTGGAAATTTCATCCAGTGAAATAGGCATCTTGGTGGAATATTATCAATCAGGAGAGACTTTCTGTTGCCATGTAAATCATTCTGTCCAGGGATTCCCATCCAGGGCCTCAGCCTGCTCATCTGGCCAGCTGTGGTACTGACTTTGGACTTTGGGTCTTTCTCCTTGTTTTCTGAAATAGACTAGAGAATTTGCAAGAGCAAATAGACAAGGCTGTTTGGTGCTTTTTAGATAGTGACAGTCAAATGATTTTAAGGATATTTCATCAACGTCTCAAAAATAATCCTATCGTGGATGAATTATTTTATCAATACGTAATTCAAAGTTCAGAGAGGTAAAACAATTTAAACAAAGACCCACAAAACTAGCGAATTTTTCTGAGTATCTCTCCATTATTTTAGGCATTTCACTTACATACTCATCCTATCTTTGCAACAACAGAATAGTCCAAACTCCTCTGTTGATTGGCTCAGGAATAATAATCACAATTCTGAAGGATATGAGGCAAGGCATCCCTATTTGGGCACTTTTTCTCTAAAATTACACGTACTTTCTTCCTGAAGTGAACCTGCTATCTTTTGTTCATCTAAGTAAATGAAATATGCCATGTTTAATGACACACCTAGCTTCTTAGCAGCTGTGAAGACAGACTATGTTAGTGGTTTGAAAAACATTCATTGGTTCAGAGGCGTGGGGCCTTCCTGCCACTGCCAATGCAACCAGGAAATCAAACTTTTTCCAATTCATGAAGTGCCCATCACATTTACTTATTGCTTTTCATTGCATCAGGGTAGCTCCAAGCAACTTGGCGTGGCATTACAGTCGTTAGGCGATCACACAGGTGAGAATTTGAGTCAGTACCTTTATTGTTAGGCTTGATTTTTTAAAGTGTTATGTATGTGTGGAAAATGTACAACCACAAGCTATATATCCATTTTACAATTGATATCGGCAACCTGACTAGGTCTACAGTGTGGATAAGTGTTTTCTATTACAAGTAATCTCTGCTGCCAGGCAGAAACTGTAGTACATTTCACTTCACATTTCATCCATAGCATTTTTCTTTGGCCCTTTTCTGGGACTGTGTCTTCCTCTACCACTGTTCTCCACTTGATCCACCAAACTCCCTCAACTTCAGGATGTGCCTCAGATTTTAAAATGAAGCTTATAGTCAGGTACCTAGATACTTGTCCTACATGTTCGTGTAGGATAATTACAGCCAATGTACCTTTCAAGGTGTGCCTTCTCATGAAACTTCTTATGCCAAAGGGTTCAAACATCTTCAGCAACAACTTTTAACAATCATCTATTATGTGTAACATGTGAGCTCGTTCAAAAAAATCTTAGGAGGTAGTTGGAAAATATACCTATGGAGATAGAAATGTGCTCTCTTTTTTTTCATCACATCATATGTTAGAAATGCTGCTTATTGTATTTGTTTAGAACTGAGGAGCTCTGCCTCCACTCTTGGACAATTTCCTGTGCTTTTACTGTTGTTGTTTTTCCCTGTGGCTTTCAATGTCCTAAAGTCCACTGCTCATTTGATCCTCAGAATCTGACAGAGCAAAACACACTGTGAATAGGCAGTTTGTGTTGCGATGTGAGACATGTACAAATACAATTCTCCATGCTAAGTCTGAGCTTTACACAGCCGGAGGAAATGCAGTCGCTAGGTGGCGCCTGCGGGCTGTGCCTGCTGCTGAGGACTGAGTAGTGACCTTTCTGTATAAGTACTGGTTTCTGTTGGAACTTTTTTTAACACCTTCTCCCCTCCTACAGCAACATTTCATCAAACTGTGATTTACACTAATCCCTTGAACAAGGATTGCTCCTATCAATGTTATAATAACCTTGAAATCGTCCGTACTCCCTGCCAAATGAAAAATGAAAAGTTGCATCCCGTTGCCTGGTTGTGGAAGCAAGTTATGACACATAATCTATTTGCATTTAATGTCTCATTTGTTTGGAGCTGAGTAAAATGCACTGAGGCACTGGGACACTGACTAACCCAGAAAGTCTGGAATCACATGGATTACATGCAGCTTCTGTCCTCGGGAGACTCTCTTTCCTTTGGGGTGACTGTGCTGGATGATCTTAAACTTTGTTTTCAACTCTTAATTTTTATGAGTTTCCTATATACCAGGTATGAAAGGTCTATGGGTCTAAATCAACTGTGAAATTGCTTTGGTATTTCTTATGAGCTTAGTTAAATCGACTGTTTCCCAGTCAGATGAGTGCATAGCGCTTTGTGCTCTGAAATATCTGCACTGAATCCAAGATTTGCAAATGATCAAGACTTAACTCAGGCATAAATCTCTGACCCCAAATCGGAAGGCCTGGAACTAAGCACATATGAGTGAAAAGAATTCTACGAATCTCCATGTTGCTATGCTGCTGATTAAAGGTCCCTTACTCTGGCTAACAAGTGGCCAATAACATGGATCTCAAGGACAGTGCAGAAAGTTCTGCTGGATTCATGAAAGCACAGGTCTGTGAGCTCCTCAACGCCTGCAGGACTGGCCTGAGAAAATGCCTGGTGACAGTAAAAGCAGGGTAACTCGTATCTTTTTAATTTATATTTGATTGACTTCCCACTTTCTCCATCGGTTCACCCCTATTGTCCTTGCTTATTCCAGCCAAGCTATAACACTAGGGAGGAGTTGTGGATTTGCTGATTTTACTTATTTTTCATACAAGCTACATAGCAGATAGTGCATGTTTGCCCAGAGAAAATGATACTTCATGAATCTAGACATCGTTCTGCCTTTCAGGAATAAAAGGAGAGGCAAAAACACTATGTTGAATAAATAAATAGGCTTCTAGGCTTTGGACTGCCTTGTAAACAGTTTGCAGATCTCAATGTATCTAATTAAAGAATGTAGGATGTGAACCTATGACCTGACAATGGGAATTATTAAAACAAGAACCTTCTCTCTGATGTCCTGTTCTGGAAAGATTTCTCCGGCAGAAAAATGCAACTGGGTCTGCCTGTTAGGCAGCAATGGATGAGTGAGAATAAATCTGATTCCATGCTAACTATGTGACATTGATACCCGGAGGGAGGTCAGCATGACTTAGTGGACAGCATTTGGGTGGAAATTCAAACCACAGTCATTACCATTTATTAAGCAATTACTCTGTGGTAGACACTGCTTTAAATAATTTTAAATGCATTATCTCAGTTAACCTTCACGACAGCCCTAACAGTGGGTATTTTCATCCAAATTTATAGAAGAAACTAAATCTCAGAAACCTATTAAGTGATTGAGTCAGAATTTATCTAATTCCAAATCCTGTGATCTTAAAAATAAAGCGAATTTCTCAGTGGACATTTGTTCCTGGACTTTTAAAGGCTCCCAAATTCGATGAGAAATTGAATTTTTTTTCTTTATTTTCTTATGATAATCCTTAAATAATCATTCCCCAAATATTTAAAAGAAAAATTAAATTATTTTTGCAGTGAACAATGAGAAGTTTGAAAAATCCCAGGTCCATGTGCATATGGTTTCAGGTCCAGCATATTTTCCCTTTTTAAAAGGAAATCCATACACATCTCAGTTTGGTAGCTCTGAATCAGTCTTAGGCCACATAAGACTTCCCTCAGTTTGAATCTGATTTTGTGATCATGAACAATGTGATCTCGTGAGGCTACTTCTGTGAGCCTCAGCTTCTTCTGGAAAATAGAGATGAAACATACATGTTGTGGAGTTTTGAGATATTTTAAGAAAATATCTGTGAACTCTAATGTACTTAAGGTATATATTAATGTTAATGTGCTGCCTTCAGAGAAAGATATTGAGCCACTAGAATTTTTATTATCCATTTAGAAAATGACACAGATTCCCTAACCATCTCAGAATTTAGGCAATAAATGTCCCTCATCCAATTTTACCAACTGAGAAACAAGGAAAAAGTAGGTTTCTGGTTCTACAAAAGTAATAGCCAAATTCTAAATATTGGCAGATTCGTCAAGATAAAAACTGCTCTGTGCTCTTTCCCTCATATCTCACATTATTTTGGGGGGAGATGCAAATTTCTGTATCAAATAGAAAAATAGGTAGAGAAACAGTTCAGCAAATTGGTGAACTATATACACCTACTTAACACAAAAAGACTCCCAGATTTTAAATTTTAGTCACTATGTGAATTCTGTGTATAAAGAAAACAATGTCTGCAAAATTCATTTGAATTCAGGCTTTCTAAATTATATCTTTAATGGTGTCAAAAGAAATTTGTCATTTGTCAAAAGAAATTAATATGTGACATTTTGGTGTATATATATAATATGTATATGTGTTATTTATTCTCCATTAAGTATATATGTACATATATATGTTTAAATTCTTGATAATCATAGTAAATAAATTACCTCCTTTGCATTTATTCCTAAAGCTTATTTTACTTGCACATTTTCTTTACATTTAATATTCTCAACAGAGTATATTTTCCATCAGAAAAGCTGCATTTTCATATAATTGGCAGCTATTTTTAAAATATACTTAATTCCACAGAAAGGAAGAAATGTTCCTGTGTCAAGAAAGAAATCTTGGTTTTGAGTTGAGAATGAAGATCAATAATAGTACATTAATAATAGCATAGTAATAGCATGTTACTATGGAGTCCCCAAATCACATTATATCATTTACTTGCATCTAAAATTTTATTAATTCCAGCTTTTACACCTTTCTCATGAGCCTACCTTCATTTGCAGAATAAATTATACCATAGGTGTTATAATATGAACTCTAAATTGGATTAATTCTGTAACTTTTTAAAAATTTCTAAAATCCAGATGTATAATTTGGCCAATTTAATTTTGAATGTAAAAGATGACAGATATGCTTTGTTACATTTTCCCTGTACAAGGATATTTGCATTGGATATATTTAATATTAACTTTAGCTGTCTTTGATTAACCATCTCAGTGCAAAGACAGATGCCGATATTTTGTGCTTGTGAGAATATGAACAAAACAGCATTTCTTTCTTTGTTTAAGCTTATCACAACAAAACTATAACTACAAATAAATCAGATAATGTATTTTCTAAAAGCCTGATGCTGAACTACATAGAATCAACATGTTCAAATAGTGCTTCAACTCATGGAACTTCTAGGAAGCCTCTGAGCCTCTGGAAGCTAAACTCTGCACTTTGTTTAGCTAAATCTCTAATGAATACCAAATGTAAAATGTACATAAATCATGCAATGGTAAGATGAAGGCTTTAGAAGAAGCATGAGGATTTATATAGTTCGTGGAATGTGCTAGTTTGGTGGCATTTTGAGACATTTTGTCATTGCTCAAATAGATTTGGAAATCCTGCACATGACAGCCTTGACTTAAAGATTTATATTATTTATCAAACACACTAGAAATTCTGAAAAATCCAACAATAAAGACACCTGATAAACTTCATCTAATTTTCCTAAACACACACAAGTGGGAAATAGTACCTCACTGCTTTTGTTAACCCACACCTACCTTCTCAGAACAAACTGTGCTGAATGCTGCTATTCACTGTAGTTAAAATGTGGATAAGCTGTTAAAATGCTTCTCCAAGGCCCATTCCAAAAGTTTGTCCTCTCCTGGAGCTGCAAAATCATCCAGCCAATCCCAGAAGTCTGCCATAGACTCAGGGAACATTTTAACATTGTTTCAGGCCTCAGGAGTTTTAGGGACTTTTCACAGAGGGGAAAATTATGAATTCACTCAGTGTCCCTATGTTCAGATTCAGATGCATCTTTTTCTACCAAAGGATTTGACATCTGAAAAAATAACCATAGAGCATATCTAATCATATATTCACATTTACAATAAATCCAAACTTTAAGTAAAACCATTCTTATTCTATCATTGATTATTTCAATATATTTTGTTTTCTGAAAATGAAACAGTTCATAGAACTTCATACACATGGCAACATGTTTATCAATGTTTTGCTTTTTGAATACATAAGTAATTAAGATGCTTTATTTTAACAAAAAAAGTTTTGTGATTCATAGCAGCTATAATAACTTCTATCAAAGAAAGACATCAGTCATTTTTATATATATATATGTATATATAGGAACTCTTCATCTATAGCTGTATATATTACACAAAATTTTTTACTATTTGTCTCTTTATGAATATTATCCTTATACTCACATATTGTTGTACATTTTGGCATTCTTTGAAATGTCAACAGCAAGTGCACATACATATATCAACATAGAATTGTTGATTTTTTTATTCATAAATGGTCACAGAAGATGTCTAGTTTTGACTTACTGTCAACTCTTACTGACTTTTTTGGAGTCAAGAAGCTTTTAATACCCAACCCATTTTGCCTACCACACAGTAAACCAAGCACTATGACAAGCAGTTTTGCAAGAGAAAGGAATTCATTCACAAAGCAGCCACACATGGATGGGGGGACTCCAGTCTCAAATCCACCTCCCCGGGGACGGGATTTGAGGATATTTATTGGGTCAAGAATCCGGGTGATTGGAGCAATGGGCAAGGTGATCGGAGATGAAGTACTCAGTGGTCTGCGTGTGCATAGTCAAGCTCTCTAGCTCTGCACGGAATGCACACTTAGAAAATGGCAGTGTTAGCATGATGTGAGGGTGGAGTTTTCGGTCTCTGGAAGTCAAAAGGTCACCCATCACATTTATGCGCGGGTCCAAGCCAACAGTCCGTTGTCTGGACAAAAGCAACCTTTAAGTCCCCACAAATGAATCTAGACAATCTTTTGCATAACTCATTCATCCAAAGTATTGCCTACAGCAATGCTAGTGAGACACTAATCATCAAGGACTCTGCTGTGTGACCTCCAGAATTAGTGATTTTTAAAGCTCACAAAGCAAGCAACCAAGGAGGAGATGTAGGGTCTCAGAGTCAGAGAAGTGTAAAGTACAAAGGATTGGTTTGTATGAGACGAGGCAAGATGTTCTTGCTGACTGGTAACAGTCACAGGTTTCTGTCCTCCCTTGAAGTCTTGGCGACTGAGGTCTTGTTCTTTGATGGTTAAGTACTTGGGAATGGCTCTTAGTTCCTCCTGAAATGTTTACATATTTACAATTATTAGTCTGACTTTTAATAAATGTTCAGCAGATTACTATAATTCATACTGCAAGGGCTCACTTTTAGTTTAACGTTTCCCAGTTCCTGACAAATTCACTTTACAATAACCCAGAAAAATGGCATTTGGGTCCTCGAGCAATATTCCAGACTGTGTGGTCATTCAGATCCCAAATTACACTAAAAATCATGTTGAAAATAGTTACCATAGTAAAGTTAATTTTATCTATTGAGTCATCATTAATGCATCAAAGTGATGAATTAAACAAAAAGAAAATATACAATCATTGGCTTAGGAATATAAATCAATTATGTATACATGCCAACTAATTATAAAGTTATCCCTTCATAAGATCTCAGCTTATTATCAGGCCTTGAATAGAAATGTGCGCATGTGTGTACACATGCCTACATGTGTGTCTAGGGTAAACAGATAATAAATTCATGGAAAATATGGTATCCACACTTGGAAACCTCTTGCTTTCTAATATCAATATTACCATTGAGTAATTTAAAACCTGTGACAATTTTAAAGGATCCCATAAGGAGATTACAATGTACTATTTCAAATTAGCATGATTAGATATTTTAGTATTGTTGCAAATACTAAGTGCTGAAATATCTTACAGAAAACCACTGCATTTGGCTAAAATGATGAGGGTCAGTGTTGAAGATAAGGTGAAGTTCAAGAATATTCCCAAATGCAAAGAGGATGAGGCCTTCTATTGGAACATGGAAAGAAATTGACTGATTCCAAAATGAAAACAGTACCCTTGTGAAAAAAACTGAATTTTCATTCTAGAAATCTCACTAGAAATTAATAAGGATGCAAGGGGACAGTTTACACTAGGATAAAGTGAAAAAGGTAATTACTATCATTTCCTCTTTTATATTAATTCAGTGATTTTGACATGCTTTGGTTTATTTATTCTCAACCTAACTTGATCTTCTTAGCTGGCTCTAAAACTTAAATCATGCAAATCACTGATAATATTGCAACCAATATAGCTGTAGCTATATTAACTTAAGATAACTTAAATGTTTTTTAATCACAGACACTTTTCTTTAAATATATTTATATAGACATGAAGAAACTGTACAGCCAATTGCTTAAGTAGTATGTTTGACTTTTTGATTCACAAAAATTTCTCTGCTAAAAAGTGAGACTTGGGCTGGGGATTTAGCTCAGTGATTCCAACGCCTGCCTCACAAGTGCAAAGTCCTGAGTTTGATCCCCCAGTACCAAAAAAAAAAAAAAAAAAAGTGAGACTTTCAAGATGTATTTCTCAAGTTGAATCTTAATTCAGTGAAGAGAATCACATTATTTATGAATACTGCAATTGAAGGTTCAGTAAAATTCAGCGTTGAGAAGAGGTGCAGATTAAAAAGTTAATGGCCTATACATTAATCTGGCATTTATTATAGTGCATTATTTTGAATCAAGTGTCTCAATAACATGTAGTAAGTACTTTGTTTTGGTGGTTAGTTATTTATCACTAGTAGGCTGTGCTAGATCAAAAATGAAAAATAGATCTCATCATATCTGCCTAATTATATTGATTAATAGTGACCATCTAGAATAAAGGCTGAGAACAACCATGTAGCTATATCAGGGCTCTAGAAAAAGTGATGCCATGATAAGATTATTTATATTTCTGTCTTCACTAGAATGGAATACCCATGAGGACAAGAAGTCTCCATTACTTGTTCTTTCTTACATCCTGAGTACCTATAATAATGATTACCACATAGTAGACACTATAAATATATATATGGTGTGTATACACACATAGTATACAAAGGAAAGAGCAAGGAAAATGGCCACACATATGATATTTTCTGCCTTTTCTGTTGTAGGTGGCTATAAATTTCCAACATCCATATAAACCACAATCTTTGAGTATGTGTTAAATTATGATGACTGAGTTCATTTTTCAAAAGAGGTTCTGACTATTAGAAATACAAATAGTGGGCTGGGGATTTAGCCCAGTGGTTCCGCTGCCTGCCTTGCAAGCACAAGGTCCTGAGTTTGATCCCTGGTACCAAAAAAAAAAAAGAAAAGAAATACAAATGGTGACATACAAGTGGAGAAGAATAATCCAAATAAACCCCAAGATGAGGCCTGAGTTTTAGAAGACTTTTCTGTTAAACATCTGAGGAAAATTCATTTTTCTATGTAGAAAAAAATAAACTCTTGCTGAAAACTAACTTAATTTTCCTAAAAGAGAAAGAGAAAGAAAGGAAGCTTCACTCTAAAGAGTCCTCAAAGTCTTCGTATCTACCCTGCTGTCTCAGAAGCCAGCAGTTAGAAGAGGACTTCTCACTGATGGGGAATGGATTTGCCTTTGAAGCGACTTTGCGTATCACTGGCTAAGTCCAAGGGATAGAAATAATGGAGGCCAAAAGACCTGGCAAACGGCTGGGTAGTGGGCACCCCTACAACTATCTCCACTGGAAACATTCCCTGTGGTTGAGTAAAGATCTCGAGGTCTCCCATGATTAAGGCAAATGATCTCATGAGTGGTCATGAGTATGCACGTTGATTGGGCTTGGCAGATTGCATAATCAACTGCAAATTAGCTTTTGGAAATGACTGGCTCTACCCAGTGGGCAGAAGAAATGAAAGGAAGGGAATCTGGCAGACAGCAGGTACCCACAGCAGCTGTATGAGTCACATTCCCATAATTTACTGCTGAAGAGAGCCAAGCCTGGGCCTTTCATAGCTGTGCTTGCCATTTCGATATTTAGAGGGATTACAGGAGGTAGCCATACACTCAAGCAATTTGTCTTTAGGGTGGCAGTAAGGCAGAGTGAGAATTCCTATTTATATTAGTTCACTTCTTGAATCCTGGTATTCAAGTCCCTTTTCTCTATATACAAAAAAAGCACATCTGCTCTACTGATAATTGGATATCAGACTTGTCTGATAAAAGGATATTAATTTTCACTTCATAAATTAATAGACTTTGGGAAGTCAACTAGTTCATCAATGCTCTTACAGCGGGAAGCTTCCTAAACCAGAATGAAGTGTTTGAAAAAGATAAAGGTGTGTTTTACATTGTTATGATTTTGAATGCTATAAACTTCCTTAACACATCCAAGAGAAGAATTGCTAAACCATTCCAAGAGACAATTAATGAGATGACTACTACCTCTCAACTATTAGAAGAGTCTGTTTCTCTGTTTTTATATCTTATTAGACAGAAGGGGCTCAGACTTACAGTAAAAATTCAGTTCAACAAGTGTTAATGAACTCATGCTGAAGTTTTAGAGATATCTTAGAGAGCATGGTAGCTATTAGCTTATGAATTTTAATTTAGCATACACTGATTTCTGTAAGGGAAGTAAGAAAATAAGATTTCTTTCCATCCTGAGTGAAACACAGAATATATATAATTTAGCACTATATTTTGAATGAAACAGATATCAAAAAGTAGAAAAATAGATTCTAATCAGAAAACATTATTGCTAGGTTTTATTTGATCTATATATCACCTTGCCCTATACTATATGTGTTTACATCTATGTACTTTACAATTATATATATTCTCATCTTTTATGTAGCTTCTTAAAAACTGAACACTGTATATTTTAAAAGAACAGCCTGAGTTCTTAAAGTAACACAATTTAGAGAAACCACAAAACTCAATTTTCTCCTAAAGATTACCTTCTTTGAAGGTAATTTATTTATAAAAAGATTCAAAATCCTGTTTCAAAAAAGTTCTCAAATTGTCTTAAGAAAAGTATAATTTTTAATCTGTAGAATGGTAGTAAATATTTATGCTTTAAAGAATAATATATATTTCAAGCAATTCAGAGTTAACTCTGATATTTCCAATATGTCTACAATATATATGTTATATAGAATCTTATTTCAAATGACTGAGCACAGGAAATCATAAAGACATTATACATTGCTAAATGGATACACATATCTCTTTCAATCAAAAAGGGTAGTCTGCCTTTACTTAAAAACAGGAATAGAAGGTCCCGGGATTTACCTTAGTGGTTCTGCCACCTGCCTCGAAAACGCAAGGTCCCGAGTTCGATCCCCAGTACCAAAAAAAATAAAATACAATAAAATAAAATAAAATAAATTTCAATATTAATAAGCTCTTCTCCACAATTCTTTCTGTACATTGGAGTCAGATAGAGTTATGGAAACTGGGCACATTATACTTTCCTCACCTGATTCATAAAATCTAATGTTTTAGACAGAAGCCAGATTAAACACATCAAAACCTAATGCATTATATTGATTGATTGATTGATTGATTGATTGATTTTCTAGCATTGAGAATGGATGTAACGAAGTCGTGGGCATTAGCTAGCTATGAAGGGTGTAGTGAAATGTGCAGAATGCTTATAAAGTAAGGATTTACACACTCATCCCATTGATAAGGCATCACAGGATGCTGGCAAGTAAATCATGAATTCTCGCCTTGTCGCCGATCTATTGCACATCTCCCTAGCTCCGCTGAGATCTGTTGGGTGATAGGAACCGAAACCGACATGATCAAACATTCTGGTTTTATAGAACTGTCCCAATTTAGGGTCTTTCGGGGCTCTCCAGGATGCCTATTTGTGATATTTTTTTCTTTCTGAAAAACACTATCGTAGGATTAACAAAAAGAAGAAGAATGCACTGTGTAATTCTAGCCCAAAGAAATATGAATCTTGTTCCCCTTATCATTTACAGAGAAGTAAAACTAAATCTAGGAAAAGAAGATACATGATACACGGAAAGTTTATCCAACATCGGGCAACAATACCGCCATCCTTCCTGTTGTCTCTCCCACCAACAGCTGCTGTACTCAAGCTACAAATCAGCCCTCCACCATTTCTGATTTTAGGACTTTTGAAAGTTTCCATGAATATCTTTCCCAGGCTAGTGGCAAACATCAGTATGAACCCAATTTTGGTCCTTTAAATTCCTCTCTTCCTTCTGGTTCCTTATGACTTGTTCCTGCCGTGCTCTGTTTAATGAGCTATTCGTGACTCGTCTTTCCGTCTTCCCCAGTCCGTTTTAGAATATCTCACATTCCTGGGCATTAGCTCTTGTTAGCAAATGGGCCAGAAACCCCACACTGAATATTGCCACCTGTCATATAAACAGGAACTAGGAAAAGCTTATAATTGACAGGTGTATTACCAACTACAGGCAAGGGCCACAGAGATATTTCATAGACAGTGTTACTCAGTTAAAATTTTTAAGGAAAGGCACAAAAGCCTCCGAAATAATTTTCTGTCAAGAAAAATGAACCAATAAACAAAAACAATCTCAATAGTAACAGGGCAGATTCATGAGATATTCATCCCCAGAGAGTTGGTAGCACATTTTCAGGGATGGGCACGTGCCCCATCAATGCTGATAAAATTGTTGAACTGTCTCATTAATCAGTATTTCCTCGGGAAAAGGCCTAATGTTTCCTTGTCAGTGTCACCATTACCTCCCATTATCTTTGTTCGTATTATATGTTAATAGTCCTTCCTCTCCTCTTTTACTTCCTCATAATCTCACAATTTATCAGATTACTATGTTTCCATTGTGCCAAATTGAAATGCTTGCTGGTACTTACTGTAATTATGCTTAATCGTTTACCTCCAGTCATATGATACGTTGGAAAGAAAATCTTATGATGTTTAATATAGATAATGCAATATTTAAAGAAAGGGGACATCAGTGAGGGAGATGTTACCTAGAAGACGCTTTAAGAAAGAAATGTGCTCTTGTGCTGAGTTTGACCAGCCGTGCAGTTGGAAGGAACTGTCTGCGCGCCACATCCTCCACTTCAGACGCGGGCCTCGAGGTCTCCGGGGTCACCCTCATTTCAGAGCAGCTGGCTACAAATTCCGGGACCCCACAAATAATCATGGGTTTTGTAATTCACTGAGAAAATTAAATTCTTTTATTGGTACATTGTAGGTATACAACACAATTACATTTCTCATTGGGAATTGTACCTTTATGTGATGCATCTTGGTTCTTATTTT
>NW_004624742.1:24797266-24822563 GCF_000247695.1 Heterocephalus glaber
ACAACAGACCCAGCAGAAATCCAGAGGATCATCAATACCTACTTCCAGAACCTATACACCAATAAGATGGACAACACAGAAGAAATGGACAGATTCCTAGGTACATATGAATTACCAAAGTTGAACAAAGAAGACCTAAAACCTCTAAACAACCCAATATCAACCAATGAAATTGAAAATGTAATCATTGGAAGTTATTATACTCATGGGTTACCACGGGGAAAGGAAAGAGGGTCCACAAAGGACGACCTGCACAAGGCAGAGCCTGGGAGGCTCCCCAATACACCACTTCCAGAGATCCCCCCCAAGGAGTCATGGCCTGTGTTATGGCTTCTTAGCCCCCATGTGCAATACCACACACAGATGCTGCTGTTCAGGGAGCCCGTTCAAGCCTTCAGTGTCTTGGTATTTACGGAGGCTCAGAGTCCACTTCCTCTGTGCCTATGCATTAGTGTGCAGCTCCTCACAAAGCTGCAGCTACCATTAACTGTCTGTTCTTTACTAAGTAAGAACTGGTATCACATGGCCCCAAAGCCCGCATCAGGAATCACATTGTCAGACTGGCTGGTAGCCAAAGGCCCTGACAAAAGACCCTGCCTGGCAGGACAGGCCAGGAGCTAGTGATCCTCTCCCAGGAGCCAAAGGCAAGGGGAAGCCACGTTTCTTACTACACAATCTGGAACTAAGCGCTAAAGGCAACAGAAGACAAAGTTAGGCCAGGTGAAAAGATAAACATGAAGAAGGGCTTAGAAATGTGAGTGATAGATGAAAGGGAATGATAAGGACAGGATTCCAGCCCACTAATTCCAGAGATGTCATAGGCAACTGAGATCAATAAAGTGGGCTAGGACAGAGGACGTGGGTTGTGATGACTTTCAAAGTCAAATGCAGCTCACAGAGAAGTTTGCTTCAGAACAATGAAAACTGAAAACATCTAAGATTCTTCAATTTGGGGCAGGGAGTGAATACAATGATGAAAATTAAACACAAAGAAATTCTGAAGTATCCTCTCTATTTCCTGACAGCACGTTTTAAATAATGCTGACAACTTCAAAATACCAACAGGAGCCCAACCAAGAGGTTGAAGTCTAGAATTTATATCCAATTCAACTATGAAATAGTATGCGCTTAATCAGTTTCTAAAACATATGACTTAAAGATGTGAGATAGCTTTCTTTAAAAGCTTCATGAAATTTCATGTATCAGAGAAATAATACTAGGATTCAAAGAAGAATCAGCAAGATTGGACAATCTTGTCCAAAGGAGAGAGGTTTTCTATCAAACAAAATATTTTATGAATTAAATGAGAAACTTTTTTAAAAAATGAGCTTCCTATAATTAGTATTTATATTGTGGATTCTTCTACATTTCAGAGGTGATTTTGGAGATTTTTTTGTGTAGTAGGGCAATGTCTATTCCTATTGTAGAATTCCACTGTGGTTCTTTGAAGTACATAGGATGATTTAGAAAAAGCAAGGCCTAGATTCACAGGTTTCTGCCGGGAAACTGCAGGATGATAGATGTAATGTGGTCTGGTTTTTCAGTAGTGGTAGTAAATGACCATGCAACAGAGATATGAAAGAAATTTTTCAAAAGGAAGATGAACACAACTTTGGTGATTAGCTAGATGGGGAGTATGAACCTGTGGAACATGCAAAGAATATCCCATCCTGTAAGCAGGAGTGACCAGGGTAACTGTGAAACCGCTACTAGATACAGAATTCTCACAAGAGGGAGCAAATTTTACAGGAAATATGGTGAATTGAATCTTTATCATAGTGAATTTGAAATGAAGGCAGAGTCCAACAGGCAGTAGAAAAGAAACAGTTTACACTTAAATTCTGGTGAAAGGTAAGCTACTTCTCTTTACATTGCTTAAGAGACTTTTGTTGAGCCACTTACATGCTGTGTCTTTCATTAGAAATACTTAAACAGGTGGCTCAAGATGAATTCTGAGATTCTTGGGAACAGACTCAAAGATCTATTCATATTTTCATTTTACCAAGCCAGTTTTGTGTCTTGTACATTTTATTACATTTGCAATAAATTATTTAGAGATAAAATGGTTTATATTTATGAGAAAATGCATAAATATAAAACTCGAGAATAGATAAAAAGAATAACAAGGGGCCACTAAGTGCTTGAAGAGGGAAGGGAGAAAGAGGTGGAGCGGGAGCCATGGAAGATGAAAGAAAGGGGAAACAGATCAAGGTCCTTCTTTATGCAGGACACTCGAAGGCAAGCTCTCCGGGGTCAAGGACAGGGTTCACAGAGGTCTCCATAGGAAAATGGAGAAAAGGACTCTGTGATAAAGGTTTAATTGATGACTTTCAAGAGAGACTGACCCTGTTGTAAGTGATTTAGAGCTTTTCCCTCTAAAAAAAAAGCTATTCTGTGCCAAAGGGACACTCACAGAGACAGAGCGGGCCTGAGAGAGCTACCTTCTCCGGAAGTTCTCCGACCTCTGAGATTTTTTCCAAGCACTTCTGATTATATTTAATCAGCATCCTATATGTTGGTCTGATCCTGCTGGGTAATTTACAATAATAGAAACTTATTTCTCACAAATCTGGAGACAGGAAAGTTCAAGATCAATGTGCCTACAGGCTCGGCATGAGGAAAGGGCCTAGTGTGAGACCTGCTTCCTCTAGCTCTCGGGGCAGAAGGAGATTGGAATTTTGGAGGAACTCCTATCTTCAAACCACAGAACCCTGTTAAATAGACCTTCAAAACACAAACTTCCCTCTGCCCAAATGCTGGCAGAAGGAAAGCCAATAGGCACACCCCATTCTTCTGTTTCCTACTATGCACATTAGGTGAGTGTGCTGCTTTTCCTTTTCGAAGACACTGCCCTTGGTGAAAGACAGAGTGCTCCTTGTGTGGTTCCTGTAGGCCGGGTTTTGTCCAGTCAGAGTTGATTGACATTCACACCTGGGAGAAAGATGACAAAATAGACTGTGCTGTGAGCTCATGGTTGCTCTTCAAGAAGAGAGAGGATCAAGCCCTCGGGTGGTCGCCAGAGACTGAGTTGTGCTTTGCCTCTCTCTTGCCTCGTCCTATCCATTCTTTCACTATGTCCATTTCTTTGTTATCACCTCCATCATTTTTATCTTTAATCAAAATAAATATGGATTCCTTATTGATTCCTCGGGTCTGTAACCATATCTGATGACCTTAACCCTTTAATAAGCACCACTTGGGTGATTGCAAGGCGTCAGACACTGAGCTCAGAGCTCCTTGAAAAAGTGCTTTGCGTATCAGTTAAAATGCTTGGGCTACACATCACAGAAAACCTCAATTCAAATTCGCTTCAACAATGGGAAATATTAGTTCACATAAAAAGTTGATTCAAGTCCTTTAATTCAGTGACTCGGGGAGTTAGGTCTTTCTAGTATTTCAAGTCTGTGTTCTGCTAACACACCTTAAGACCCTAGTTTCATGTTGCACTTCCAAGCTTTCCATACAAATACCAATGTCCAAAGGCAGAGAAGCCATTTCTCCTTCTGTGTTTGTTTTCATCAGTGGGGAGACATTCTCCAGGTTCTCTCAGAGATCTTCCCTTTGCATATTGTTGGAAATATATGAACAGTCAGGGCCAGGATCGACTCATATTCCCCTTCATAAAGCAATGACAAGTAAGGAGAATGGCATTTCCTAGACTGGTTTAGACTAACGGAGATTTACCTTCAAGTAACTGGACACTATGAGCAAGGAAAACACTTCTCTTACACTATAATCTATAAAACTGCTAGAAGATAAAACAAATCAAAGAAAAGTATGAGACAAATACTCATGTAGGTCATTCTGTATGTCTCATATGCTGTTGTTTTGCAGAAAGTCATTGGCAGTACACATTGTACCCTAACGTCCTAAACATTCATTAAATCAGAACAATGAGATTTGACATTAAGTTAGGTGGGTATTAAATACATATTGATTCTAAATTGAAGTTCAGTGTTTAAATAAGTAACAGTATTTCTACCTTGGCCCATATTTCATACATCCTTTGTACAAACAGAAAGAACCCAACCTATTGAAAAAATATCTCTCCAAGAATAAGAATTTACTATGTATTATAGATATTTTGAAGATTATTTCATAATACAAAGTAAAGAGCTATACATAGCACACATCTATTCAAATTTTAAGTCAGACAATTAAATGTGAAGTGGTTTGTACAGATTAGTACCTAAGTGATAATGGCATTCAATTTAATTCATGAATTTATATAAGGTTATTGCTTTATTTGGGATGAAAAGGGAAATGACTTTTTTATGGTCAGCAAGTGTAGTCATCTCAGTTTCATCCTGTTTTGGTGCCAATATGCAATGAATTGAGATCAATGTAGCAAATTCTGCTCTTTCATAATTGTGTGGGTTTTTGTTTCTACTCATCCTATTTTAAAGTACTTCAGATTGATTTTTATGGTGGCATCCAGGTTGTATCCTCCAGGGAAAGACTCATTCAACAAATTTGGGTTTAGTAAGACAGCTCTGTTTGAGCAGAAAACCAGCTTGACTAAGCAGGAAAATAGGTTTTACAGTCTAAAAATCTTGACCTTAAGTCATGGTTGTATATTAGTTACTAGCTAGATTAGCATGGAATCATAACATAATCTTTCCAGACTTAGTTTCCTCTTTTATAGGATAGAAAAATACTTCTCTATTAATCTGTGTTTATGGGGGAAAATGGAAGCCAACTCTGAAAGCCTTACACACACACACACACACACACACACACACACTATATCAGAAAAGTAATGTTAGAAGCTAACAAGACAGACAAGAGGCTGCAGAAATAAACCTGAGAGAGAACAGAGAGCAAGGGAATGAAGAAGGGCCAAGATTTTGAAAACTGGTAAAGGCTTGGAACTGTCTGGACCAAATTCCACACTACTACCTTGGATGGCTTAAATAACAAATCTACCTGGAAGATTTAAAATATCAAGAAAGATTTCCTAATTCACTGAACACAGGCCATTATTCCTTCTCCCTATGTTGCTTAAAATATAAAAAAGGAATATTGTCTCCCTTTGGTTTATGTTGTTTACTTTGCCTATCTTTGGTACTTCTACTAAGGTTACGTGCAGTGGGGAAGAAGTAAATCTTCAACAGCAAAAACATTTAAACTTCACAGGAACTCTACAAAGTATTTGAATTTCAGGAAACAGTCCCAAAAGTTATGTAACCTTTTCAAAATCACACTAATATTAAATAAGTTTGTGAGTCAGTTTCTATGTCTAAATCCATTTGTTCCCACTTTTATGTTTTCTTTTTTAATTATACCATGCAATGTTTATGGGGAAGAAAACTTCCAGTTTTATTAAATCTCAGATGTTGCAGGATTTTTGGTTGCATTGATGCTTGCAGGCAACAGATGCTCAGAGGAATTTGGGAGGGCTATGTGAAGAGTGTTCAGTCAGGAGGGATCTTCTCACAACAAGAGAAAAACTTAGTTTCTGGTATATGGTGGCAAAAATGACAAAGATATCTGGCTAATTCAGCCAAACATTGGATAAAGAATCCGATTCTCTGGTTGCTGAATGATGATGGAGATAAGAGACTTTATGGCACCACACGGGAAAGAATTTTCTTTGAGGAATAGAATGATAACCTTGATGAAGGTTCAAAGATGTTCAGTACCTCAGACCCTAACTTCAGAACCTTGGACTTGAAGCGGGACAAGTGAGGTTACAGTAACTGCCCTGGACTCATCAGCAGAAAGTGGATCTTTTGGTGAACCCTAAGACTAACAAGGTTGTTCCATGGGGCTGTAGCACCACGTGGTAGGCTGGGCCCAGGCTCCGCTCCCAAAACAACAGACGGAAGCTTCCCACCAAAGAAACGACTCCACTCGCTGGCCAAAGTCAGGAAGCTGGGAATTCGGGAAGTCTGTCACCAGAACCAGCACCTCCCTCCAGGGAAGCTGCCTAATTGGAATCCTGAGAGCGCTCAAGTGACCAGCACTGTGAACAACCAAACCCACCACTCCTGTGAGAGACACGTGTGCCTTCTCCCTCCTTCTCTGTTAAATTAAGTTGCAAATTCAAGTATTGAGCCTGCGCTTCCGCTTTGTGGGACATAAACCATGTCTGGAAACCTAACTCCAAGAGAGTTAGGAAATGTTATTTTTAGTTTTCCAGTGTCTGCAGTACAAGAAAAAACATCAGAAGGATGGGACAAAAACTGTTAAGTAAGCTAATCTGTTCTATCTACCACATCATTAATGTTTTTAGAAAATGGAAAAATGTTTTTCAAATGGAAACAATATGAGATTCGTTGCTGCACATTTATTACATCTAAAAGAAGACTAGCGAGCAAATATAACTCCTTAAGTTTCAAGGAAAAATATATTTTTCTTATAAAAGGGAAATGTTTGCTCATTTTCACCACAATGTTTTGTTTTCCAAATGCATGCTAGGATGTGTACCCATTGTGACCAACTCCTCAGTCCATTGTCAGTTTCTGAGTGAAACTTTTTTATTCATAAATCAGTAATATTTACTCCTCAGCTACCTTGTTATTTTCATTTTGACCCATCCTGAGAAGATTTCATATTAGTCACTGTGGCTAATGTCACAAAGGTGGGGACAAATAGTGTGGAACCAAGTGTGAAAACTTGAAGAGGCTTGAAAGACCTCGATTATGAGTAAGTAAACGACTCGTGGAGTTTAGAATAACAATGTGCGTGAACCTCTGGAACAGAAATGATCCAGTGGGCTATCGCTTTGCAAGGCTCAGAGAAACAAGTGTGCATCGGGAGAAAGCTACAAGCATTACACTAACACCACCTGCCCCAGGGCAGAGCCATGAGGAAAAGAAGAAAGAGCACACATCCTCAGATGTTACCGCGGCATTAAAAAAACCTGAGCATGTGGGATTATTTCAGCAAGAACTCCTGATTCGACTTTGTTGGGCTTTCATGATGATTATGAGGAATCACTTCCTAAAATATGGTGTGGTCTTATAAGGAAAGAGTCAATATTTGTGAGGGTAGATCTTCTTTCATTTTCAAACAACCTAAGAGCTCCAAAAATCCTCTGTGTATTTTTTCTCTTCCTCTCAGTTTTTCTGTCTCTGTATGGAGCAGAATTGATCGAGACTCTTGCAACTACTATGTTTACCTTGTTGTTTGGACGATCAAGTAAATACAATCATCCATCTGACAAATGTCTTGAGGCTGTGCTGTGGAGCACTGTGTGAAATTTTTTTTAATGTAACAAGATTTTACACACTATATGCTTTTGCGTAATAAGAAAAAATAATATTGCTAGTAAAGTATCATTAATATTATATCATTTGTTGTCTTATTACTGCTCCAGGAAGTGTGCCAAGTACTTTAAATTAGCAGACTTTTTTTTATCTCTAGCTCTTTTTTTCTTTTGCATTGAAGGACAAAAAACACATGGAAATATCTGTTTGGGATTCGTACAACAGGCCCTTAACAATGATTATTAAGAGCCAAATTTTTAACAATAGAAGCTAAAATACCGAAAAAGGCCACAGAGATGGAAGGGTAGAAAGACCTGCTGTGTGCCTTGTAGTGTGTTTGGCTCTGAATGTCACCATGTCTGAGGGTTTTAGGAAAGGTGTCCTTCCCAATCTTTTTACATTCTTCCTACATCTGAAGAAATAGGTTGCATTTTGCCTTCTTTTCTTTCAACATGAGTATTATATGGTAAGAGGTAGAAAATATTTTGCGAAAGACATATATAAAGGATGATATTCAAAATATACAAAAACTCCTTAAATCCACTATAAGTACACAAACAACTTGATTTTTTAAACAGCTGTAATAAAGATTTTAGCAAATACTTCATTGAAAAAATACACAAGTGACAAAAAAAAAAAAGACTGTGAAAAGATGTTCCACATTATAAGTCTTTGGGAAAATGCCAATTAGGACAACAGTAAGGTACTACTACATGCCTTAGAAGAACCAAAATTCAGAATGCTGCACCCAGTGCTGACAAGGTTATAAATCAACAGGAACTCTCATTCATTGCCAGTGGGGATGCAAAATGGTGCTGCCACATTGGAAGGTAGTTTGACAGTTTCTTTTAAAACTAAACATATGATCCAGCAATTACATTCCTTGGTGTTTGCCTGAAGGAGTAGAAAAATTATGTCCACACAAAATCCTGCACTCAGCTGTGTATAGCAGTTTTATTCACAATTGCCAAAATTTAGATGCAACCAAGATTTCCTTCCGTAAGTGAATGGGAATGAACTGTGGAAGATCCAGACAGTAGAGTGTTATTCAGTACTGAAAAGAAATGAGCCACAAGCCATGAAAAGACGGTTTAGAGAAAACTTAAATGCACGTGACTGTGTGAAATATGCCCATCTGAAAAGGCTCTGTGCTGTTTGACTCCTACTGTGTGACAGTCTAGAAAAGCACAGCTATGGAGACAGCGGAACCATCAGTGATTGCTAGAAGCAGAGGAGAGGAAGCCATGCATTGGCCAAGCACAGAGGATGTGTGGGGTACTGAAAATACTCCGTCTGACCATAGAAAATACACGTCGCTGTGCATCCGTCCACATCCACAGCGTGAGTACACAGCACCAAGAGTGAGCCGTAAAGTAAACTGTGGTCCCCTGGTGATAACCATGTGTCCATGTGGGCTCATCAGAAGGAACATCCGTACACTCTGGGGGATGTTGGCAAAGGGGAGGCTGTGACTCTGTAGGGGTAGAGGTTTATGGGAGAATTCTGTGGCTTCTGCTCAAGTTGGTTGTGTGGGGGGGGGGGGTTAAAAAAAAAGTCTATTACAAAAACATTATTAAAAGTATCCAAAAAATGAGTTATGTGGTAAACTACCCAGCCAGAGGAAAGGAGGATAGGATAAATAAGGTAAATTATCCCTTCTTCCCTTCTCCATCTAATTCCACGCAAAATTTTTTGACTCTCCACTAAAATTACCAAGGTCAGAATCCCACCCATCATCTCATTGCTTTAACCCTCAACCTGCAATACAATTATTTAATACATAATTTTTGTGTCTGCTTGTCTTCCTTACTTTTCTTGTTGTTGAAACAAAATGCCCATCACCCAAAGTTAAAGGGGAAAAGGTTTATTAAGCTAACAGTTTGTAGATGTTTCAGACCATGATCAGCTGGCACCAAGGCAGGGTGGCATGGCAGAGGGGCATGAAGGAGGAGAAACAGTCCATGCTGTGGCAGGGCAGGCAGAAGGTAGCAAAGCAGCAAAGTTCCAAAGCAGCAGGAGCAGTAGCCTGTCTCTCCCTGTTACCCCTTCCAAAGCTATCTGCCCTTTGGGTGGTGCCACCCACACCCAGGGTGGCCTTTCTTATTACCACACCCAGAACTATGCCAAACCAATCAGTGGACTAATTTAGTAATCAAACACCCTTAATTCCAGCATCACGCACCCTAGATCCAGCCACCTCTGAAAAGCCCCACCTATGACCACATGAGGCTTTGGAGGGACATCTAGACATAAGCCATGACACTGCTGTTAAAAAATAATCTGAAGAATATTTTAATGAGTGAAAAAGTATTATAGTTAAGTTGTCATTGTCAAATATTAAACGTTTATTGTGTTCAATTTCTCCTAGAAATGGAAGATAGAATTTTGTAATATGAAAACTTACACCAGATAAGTACAGTATCATAAAGAGCTTTTAGTAAATAAGAAGTAATTTCTTGTCTTTTTTTAATAATTGAAATTTTGGCAGCATCCCACATCTTCTGCAGCCCTCAGTTTCTCCAACCCTGTAAAGAAAGAGTTGCACATGAAGACTTGGATTTGTATGATCCTATGCCGGTTGCTCAGCCACAAAAGGATAGGAGATTATTAATACTACTGGATAGATGCTGATAATATATTTCTGAAAGGAAATCCTACCTACTGAGAATCCAGCAATAAATTGTTGTCTTAGAACATTTCAGTTTCACACACATTCTGGTAATATCCATTATATTAAAGGGCATTTGTAAGGTTTCCATATCTTGATTTATTCTACTCTGGGATTGCTTTCTGAAGGGATAATCTCATTTATGATATTGCCTTTTTAAGATGTAGCAGCATTATACAGAAAGATAAATTTCCACTGCCAACTAAATGCAAATGATCACCATTTTGAAGAAATAATTTCAGGCCATTATTTTATACGGATGGAGATTGGTATATGTTTAAAGATTAAAGGCAATAGAATAAATAAAGTTAGTTGTCCCTTGGGATAAAAAAACCAACAATCTTGTACTAGAGGTTAATGTCCAACTGGTTTTTCATCCATGTGCCCTAGTGGAGTCACTTTTAGACAGTTCCTATATCCATGTAGATTGCTGTCTATGAAGCCCACTAGAGAAGCTGAAATGCAATGGAAATCTGATATTAGCAAAAAAAGTTCTCATTCAATGCTCAAAGTCCATAGTCATCCTTAGGAGGATTTGATCATAGTTGATCAGTTTACCTAAAATGCCCCTATGTTTTTTCAGGTCTATGCTTCTCAAGAGCACGTACTAGTTATTTTCCAGAGAATACAGAAGTGTGTGTATATATATATATATATATATATATATATATATATATATATATATATATATAGCTTTGTACTTCTAAGAAGAATCCAGGTGAGGGAAATACTTTGGGAAAGTGACATTTGGAAAACCTTTTTAGATACTGCTATTATAGAAATTACTGTTAAATGTTAGGCACTTTCATTTATTTTACTGTTTTAAGCCAAAGCCAGAACATCTTAGCTATTTAAAATCCACTACTGACAGTTGCCTTTGAACAGAAATGGAACATAGCTGACAGCATTGCTGCAACTTTGCCTCTCACAATTATGGGTCTCTTTCTCTTGGAGCCTGAACATGACCTTGAGTGACTCCTTCTCATCAAAGCACACCTGGAAACCACTTACAAGTGGAGAAGGGGCAACACTGAGCATAAAACCCAGGAGCATGCATGCCTTAACAGTTTGATATATTCGTGTGTAAAAATGTGCATGTGCACGCTCACATGCACACACACAATGCCTCACTGGATCCAGTCATCCCTGGAGGTTCAGATATAACACAGACACCATGAATTCCATCTAAAATTATTCGGCTGCTTCCTAAATAGCCTACCTGCTCCTGCTCTTCCTCTCACACAGTCAGTGCCCAAGTTTTATAACGTAAGTTCTGTAATGCCATTGCTCTCTTCAAATTCCTCAAAGATTCCCCTTCCATTTAGAGTAAAAGCCCAAGATTCTAGAACAGTCTTCAGAATCCTCCGTGATCTGGAACCCTGCCCTATCCCTGTCTTCACTTCCTGTTCTCCTCTCCCTTGACTGCTGTTGAGATCCAGCCGGCCTCTGTGTGGTCCCTCGAAAGCACTGTGGCAGGACTTTGTCCAGGGACCATAGGCATGTTGTTCCCCCAGCTGGGACACACTTCCCAAGAATATCCACTTGGCCTCTCACTGAGTTCTTCAAGCCTTTGCTGGGTGTGGTCTACCCTAGCCACCACTTTTCTCATTGCATTCCAAGTCCTGGCTCTCAATTTCCCTTCCTTGATTAATTCATTTCTTTATCTCACCTATATGAAATAGCTTTTAATTGTGTTTCTCCTCCTCATGTATGTAAATTTCATTGAGGCAGTACTTTATTCATGACTTTGCCCCCAACATCCTATTATACATGGTATATAGTTAACTATAAATTATTGATTAAACTGACAATACATGCCCCAAAAAACTAATAATGGTTTTTACACAGGAACTCAGGAAAGTGCAGATGTGAAGTAGACATTAGTGTAATCCTGATAAACACATCTGTTTGCAATGCCCAGTTTGGAAGATTGCAATTTGTGGCTTAAAAGTAATAGCTATCACATTTTTATTTCTTAATAAACAACCTCCTAATCCTCTAGTGGCCCAAATTCCTTTGAAAAATGAAAGAAATGAGAATTTGAAATGATAAGGCAAAACATAAAAATGTCTTCATCAGACCAGTGGGCTCTGGGGTTTATTTAAAATGACAATCACAGGGGCCGAGGATTTAGCTCAGTGGTTTCATGGCCTGCTGCGCAAGCTCAAGGACCCGAGTTCGATCCCCAGTACTAAAAATAAATAAATAAATAAATAAAATGATAATCACCTTCTTGGCAAAGATATATCTAAGTACTTTTTTTTTTGGTACAGGGGCTTGAACTCAGGACCTTGCACTTGTGAGGCAGGTGGCGGCACCACTGAGCTAAGTCCCCGGCCCTCTAAGTACTTTTTAATCAGAAAAGATCTTGTGAATCAGATAAAGACATTTCTTCAATTTTTCTCACCACCTAACAGTTTGTTCTCTTTTGTTTAGAAAGATGAGCTGTGGCAGATGTTTTTTCCCCACGTTAAAAAGTTTCTATATATGCAAAATGTCTCTCAGTAACTAAGCCCCAGATGGCTTTTCCTCCTGTTTCCAAAACTAGCTCTTTAATATCAGTGTGAATCAATGTGATTCTACTTTTTTTTTTTTCTTTTTGGTGCCGGGGTTCGAACTCGGGTCCTTGCAAGGCAGACGGCAGAACCACTGAGCTAAATCCCCGGTCCCAGTGTGATTCTATTTTGGCAACAACAAAGACTAACTGCTCTTTGTGGTGTGGGTTTTATTTCTGTCTGTGGCTATTTAGTGTACCGATGAATTAGGAGGAAGAGTTAACATTGCTTTAAAAACTAAGCAGGAGTTTAATCTCCACTGCTCTTGATTCAGTGCTTCATCAGTATCTGAAGACCTCGCGCTGAAAATGGGAGGGTGGATGGTGCATTAGTCTTGAAGCTCAGTAGTTTGTTATTTGCTGTAGAAATGAGATTTCTAGTCTTTAGGATTAGGCCAGTATCCAAAAAATAAAGTACAGGGAGTGAGAAAATAAAATTCAGAGACGTTTACAAAAAGGAGAGGAGTAAAAGGCAAATTATTAACTGTTAAACCAAAGACATAAATGCAGTTTTAACCTATTGTGTGAGTAAAAAGCATGTCCTCACCAGACATGGGAAATAAAGGAGATAAATAATTAAATAAAAGTTCACATGTTTATAAACAGCTTCTCCAATAAATATTTAAAAGAAAAAATAGTTCAAGGGAGAAAGAAAGGACCTAGAAAAGTCAATGACTAGAAGTCTGTATTATTTGTTACCAGTAAAGATTATAAATGGTTTTACATAGAATAGAATGCATGTTATACATACTTTCTGGCATCATTCATGGTAGGAATCTACCTTATTTTTAGGGTTGTATAGGAAAACCCTTATTCCTATAAAACCCAATCAACTGAAAAGTTCTGTTTTATTTTGATACTCAATAAGTTCAGCTCATTGTTACCATTGCTGTCATTTTGGAAGGGAAAACACTATGAAGAAAAGTGAGTCACCCGTACATCCTCACTGTACCTGGGCCAAACCAACAGGAGGACTGCAGTTAGCTAAATAACACAGGTCCTGAAAAATCATTATGTGGAGAAGAACGATTACGACAGAAAGAAAAGTATTTGTCTGTACAAGGGAAGTATTTGTCTATACGAGCTAAGTGTACAGGAATTTTTCAGCTCCTTCAAGCAGGTAAGAAATTACTGACATCCCCTCCTGAACCCCAGTTTGGAGGGTGTGGAAGAAGCCAGGTCAGGCAGCACTGGAGGCCTGAGCTCAGCCCTTCTGGGGTCCCTAGGACTGGACCAGCTGGTTCCACTGAAGAGCTCTGTGTTCTGCAGCAAAGGCTATATACATTTCCTTGCCTAGTGAAGTCCATCGACCTCACTGTTCTATGAAATAAACATGCAAAGCACTCATGATGATGCTTATCTTTTAATAAGCATTAGCTATTTTATTATATAAAATAATAGAAGGAGCCTAAGATTTAGATGTGAAAAGAGCAAATCAGACTCAGTCTCCAGTCTTTACTAGTATGATTTTATGGAAGTTATGTGACCCCTCTGAGCTTATTTCATTAATTCTAAATTAAGAATAAGTATTCCTACCACTCAGATTTCTTTGAAAGAATCAGATTAGTATGAAAGATGCTAAGTATTGTTCTGGTATGGCCAGGATTCATAAGTTATTTTTTAATATCTCTTCTCATTTTTTTCGTATGGCACAGCTCCTCCTGGCTGCCAGTGGGTTTTGCGGCAGCATAATATCATGGAAAGAAGCAAGGACTCTGCCACCAGATGCCCTGTGTTTTAATGCTGGGCCTACAATTCATTCATTTCTTTCAACAAAAGGCAGTGCCTACCAGCTGTGTGGCCTCTGTGAGGCAGACAACGATTTATGTCCTTGTGAAGCTCCCTTTCTAACAAGAGAGACAATCAATAAACACAATAAGTGAATTATGCAGTATATTCCAAGGCAATAAATGCTATTAAAGAGATAGGGAGGAAAGGAGAAAGAGAAAGGAAGGAATGCAGTGAATAGAACAGAGTAAGGATGAGGAGGTCTGCAATTTTATGTATTAGTCACCGACAATCCTAAAACTTTGTAAAATAACTAAATGTCTTTGGCCTCAGTTTCTTCATGTGTAAATTGAAGGAAATAACATTGTTAAATTTATAGATTTCTTTGAAGTTTACATGAACTCCATACTCCACATACGTTAGTCGGCTTTCTGTCACTGGAACAAGATACCCGATAGACATGACTTACAGGAGGAAAGGTTTATTTTGGCTCACAGTTTCAGACGTTCTAATCTGCAGTCTGCTGGCATCAAGGCAAAAACATCAGGGTGGAGTGCATGGTGCAGAAACTGCTCACCTCCTGGCAGCAGAGAAGCAGAAAGGGAGAGAGCCAGAGAAGAGGGGGCTGGGGACCAGACACACCCTTCAAAGCCACACCCCAGTGACCTGCTTCCTCTGATTTGCTCCCCCTTCTAATAAGCCCACTGAACCATGAACTCATTGATGGATTAACTCATTGACAAAGCTTCGGCCCTTGTGAGCCAATCACTTCCCTAAAGCCCATCAGGAGCTAAGTCTTTACACAATGATGCTTTTGGGGGGACACTTTGGATCCCATATAACATCACATAAGGCTGCACTATTCACCAGAGCCAAGATAAGGAATAACCTGAAGTGTCCATGAATGGATGAATGGACAAATAAATGTGATATGGATGCACAGTGGAGTCCTCTTTGACCTTAATAATGGATGAATCCTGTCAATTGCAACAACGTGGATGAACCGTTGTGTAAAGTGAAATAAGCAAGGCACAAAAGGATAAATATAATACGATCTCATTCATATATGGAATCCAAAGAAGCCAGTCTCATAGAAGAAAGGAGAGGAATGGTTACTCAAGGCTGGGCTAGGGAAGGGGAAACAATGAATGGGTGCAAAGTTAGATAGGAAGACTAAGTTCTGTTGTTCTATTAAACAGTAGAGACTATGGTTAATAATACTGAAATGAATACTTCAAAATAGCTAAAAGAGGGTTTTAAGTGTTTTTACTATGAAGAAATGATAATGGTATGGGTCACAAATAAGCTAAATACCATGATTTATTGTACAATGTAGATGCGTATCAAAACATCACATTGCACCCCATAATTATCTACAATTATTGCATGTCAATTAAAAAAAGAACATAGAACAATGTTTATCACATAGTGAGTATTTAGATGTTGACTATTATTATTATTATTAATTAGAGAAATGTGGCTGCTGGCTGAATTGTATTCTATCAATTTCATTGTTTTCAGTCCATTTTAATTGTCTAATTTCTACCATTTCAAAAAGCTTGAAAATGTTTACAAATAACTCCTCCTGGAAAATTTTGTAACCAAGTAAGATTTACATGAACCATATAAGAAGTACAAATATTTAACATACATTAAACATTTTATTGGTAGTTTCAGTTTATTTACATACAAGCAATCACGGTGCTACTAAAAAACTTTAATAAGCAACAACACCACTGTAGATGACCAAATCAATGAAAATATTAATTGCATATTAGCAGGAAAAAAGAGCCTCTGATTTTCTCCCAAATGAGAATACAAATGGATTAAAGTATATCAAATACCTATAAATAAAGATTTTAGGCAAGAGATGTGTAAGGCATAACTCAGTTGGCCTGGGATTGGTGTGGAAAGTTTCCTGGAAGCAAAGTTTACCTTAATTGCCCATCATAATGCAGGACTGGGTGTCAGAAGGACCCAATAAAAATGAGTAAATAACACCTAGGTTCCTATTAAATATTTAGCCTGTCTGGAAAGAAAACAAGCAAGTGAGACATACTTTCATAATGACTTCTTCTACTGATTGATTCTACTGGATAGTGAATTTATCTGGATTACATCCAACCAGCTATAACGGAACGCTGGGTTTCTGATTTGCTTTTTCAGTCCCATGTCAGGAAATTGCTTCTGTGCATAAGCAAGTAAGAGAGAAACAGCAGGTGAAAAAATGAGTGGGCAAGAATAAGACTAGAAAACTAATCCAGGCCAAATAAAGAAGCACAAGGAAAATCATTAGTGCTGATTCAACTGACCAACATAGCTAATCAGCCCTTAGGAGAAGTACACCTAAAATCTGAAATTCAGAAAGCCAGTTATGGTCCTTTGATCTACATTATTTTTATAGAAGTAAAGTAAAATGTTTATTTCTGCCAAGTTCATATGGCAAATATATTATTTATTAATAAGGTAATTTATACATATATTGTACTTATGTTTAAAGAAGTAATTTATAGGACTTTAAAGGCTCAAACAAAAATTTAAAATGGCTTGTTAAGAAGAATATGTTGCTTTGAGTAACAGAATAGATAGGAAATTCTGGCTTCAGGTGAGGTTTGATCTAGCTGCATATAGAGTGTCAATGGGACACCCCCCCCCATCTATTTTCCATGGTGCGAGCTTCATCCACTTACCACTAACACACAGCATCCCTAAGTCTCCCTCTGTAATAGCAGAATGATGCATCATTTCATTTCTGGCTGGCCATTCTCACACAATCCCATCAGGAATAATCTGTGACTTGCTTTCACTCCAAATTAGCCCACTAAATATTTAATGTATCCAAAGGAATAAGATGTCCTGATGTGTTAGCAAGGTGAGTTATCTATCCTGCAGGCTTTGAGAGCAGAAGAAAAATGCAATCTCCAAATAAAGACAGTTCTGAGGGCAAAGGAGAAGTTAAACACTGAGAAAGTAACAAAAGCATCATTTCAAGAGCTCAAATTACCATCTCTACTGGAGATGGTTAATGTAATCACAAATAATTGTTGTGGCTGGGAAGTATTTTTCCATGAGGCTAGATCAGAAAATACTTTAAATCATTGCCAAGGGACCTGAGGTTCAGCCCTTGCTACTGGGGATTTTGGAGAACAGAGACTGGGAGAGTAACACGGTCAGGCTTTCCATTCTTTACAAAGGTCACAGTATTTTTGCACTCTCCACAGATGTGCACACGTCCACATCTTGTTCGTGCCACAGTAATTGTGTCTTTTAATAGCAAAATAAGTCAAAAGTTTGAGAGAGAGTCAGTTCCTTAGAACAAAGTGGAATAGGACAAAGGATCGAGGCACACATTTGTCTTGTATGAACCTCTGAAAAACATGTCCCAGTGCAACAGAGACAGTCCTTGGCTCATTTGAAGAGAAGATGCTGATAAAATGATACAAGATGACTGCAATATGTTTGACTCTTCATGCCCTCAGGCTTCCAACAGGTTTTAATCTTTAACCGTGAAATCCCATATCATTGTTCCTTGGTCTCTCTCTGTAAGACATCAGAGACCAAAGACCAAGATGTGTACAAAGGAGCAAACATAGCCAAGCACGGGTAATCTGATCCGGGAATGGATGCCTCAACAGAGGGACCGCGGAGTTTCAGGCAAGGGCTTCACCTTCTACTAACCCTGCTTTTCCTTGAAAGCAGCCCATCCCCATCTGGCCTCAACAGCAGCTCTGTAGACGAAATGATTGTGCACTTTCTCCCATCAATTCAGTGGCCCACAGGAAGTAGAAGGGTAAAAGAGCAAGTCTCTGTGAAGCAGAGAGGGTGAGGGCAGCCACGCTGCAGGCATAAACAGGACTATTAGAAGGCAAGAAGTGTGGACTCCGGAGGCGGGTAGTCAGGAAATGCCACCCTGCCGTCAGCGCTCTGCCAGTCTCATGGGAGACAATTAACGCAGTGTCACCAAAAGCAAACCTCAGCTTTTGACCAGTCCCGGCGAAAGGTGAAAAATTGCTTTTCATACCCAGTTGTCAAGAAACCTGCTGAACAAAAGCATCTGCCAAATTTTCAGGCCTAAAGATGGATTTCCAGTGAATGTCAACAAAATTTACTGCTAAACACATATGAAAGCAGTCTGAATATCTGCCATTTACCTCATACTATCAACATTAAGCAAAGCTGCCTGTTTTTAAAAAAAAACTGCACAGGTTAAGCAAGTTTTTAATATATAGAATCTTCACAGAGAGCCTTGGTTAGAATTAAAATTGATTGGAAGACATTATCCTTTATCGGGAACATATCAAGCTAATACTCAGCAATATTTGCCCTTTGTAGACACCACTGTGAGGTAAACAACCTTACAATCACATGCATGAGCAGCCATCATTTGGTTTTTATTCTGGCCTGCTACAATTTCGGACTGCCCCCAAACCCAGTTTCAGTTTTGCCAATCCATTAGAAGGACGCAGCATTCACGGAAAGGTGTTGGACTCACGGTTACACTATATTACAGCTAATAGATACACATGGAAGTCAACCAAGCGGAGAGAAGAAGCAGGCAAAACCCAGGGAGATTCCAGATGTGGAGTTCCCTTTGTTTTCTTCCCATGGAGTCGTGGACAGGACTTCTCTGTAGTGTAACATGTGACAATGGGAGCAAACTTTTGCCAACCAGAGTCCACTTGAGCTTTGGGGAGCACACTCTTTGTGAAGGCTCCATCTGGTAGACACCCATTGACTGCCCATGTGACTGATTGCAGCTGGATCCGGGAGACCAAGCGATACCATGTAACCCAAAGCCTCACCTAAATCACATGGTTGTTTTCGCCTGAAACCCATTGCATGTTGTTACTGGTGGGAAGCCCCAAGCAAAGACTGTCCATCACCATCACTCAGGACCCTCCAAGGGCTGAGAAGCTCTTTCCAGAAACCAAGGCCAGACCCTTCTTTGGACAAGGTTCAGTTATATACCCACCTAATGAAATATGAATAGCTCTATATTGTTTATTGAAACTTAATTTTTGTTGTCAGAAATGACAGTTGAAGGTGGAATAGAAGGATGAGAATGGAGTGTAGATTTCAGTCTTTTAAAGTTTCAGTGTGGTCCCCCTACTTTTTTCTCTTCCTGTCATTTAAATACAAACTAATCAAGTAACATTTTTTTCTACATAGACAGTTTGATATGAGGAAGTAGTCATGAAGTTATTTTATAAGGGTGTTTAAATATTACTGAAAGAAAAACATAGTATAAAGCCTAGAAAGCAACAACAAACCATCTTACTACGATGTCTAGGGAAAACTCCCAAGAAGTCTATTTAAGAATATATATTACAATGATATGAGTCTACAGCAAAGTTTTGTAAATTAAAGACTAAATATGTGAAAAAGTGAACATCAATCAAATAAAACATAATTGAAGATATCATACCTGAAAGAAAATCAGTACAGGGATAAAAATGTAGCACTAACTTTAGAATACAAATTGAACAAATTTTAAAACCTCAAAATTTTACCAGAGGAAAAAAAGGAATGTAAGTTGTTAATAGATTATCGCAATAACACCTTGCATTTTAAATCTTGAGCCAAGATTTGCTCCCGAACCCAATAAAGAATGGTAACTATTAAAAGATTTTCTTAAGGGTGTTTTATTCTTGCTTAAGCAAATATATAAATGTTATATCTTATGCCACTTCTAAATTTTTAAATAAATGTTATACTCAGATATACTAAAGTTATGTTATAGCTTTTGTTGTTGTTTTGACTTTTACAATTTTGAGCAGTATTTTACACAGGAGATGTCATTAACATTTATTACATACCCAAGAAAACAGTTATTCAATGTTACACATTGTTAGCATACAAATATAGTAAGTATATTCTACTCTCGTCACACAAACCTCAGGTTAATATAACAAATTCTTTATATTTCCTTTTTACTTTGAGGAGATTTAATGACTCAAACTTTAAATATTTTTCAAACATCTTTTCAAATTCTTTAAGGAAGTACTTATCCACTGGTTTTCAAATTACATTTTTAAAATACTTAATAGCCAACTATAGAAAGTAACAGACTTTCATTTTTTAGGTCATAAGTTATGTGGCTACCCAGAGAAGTATAAGAATAATATAAAATCCATGCTTATCAAATGTTAATCTTTAGTTTTTTACGTTAGATCTCTTTTGTGTGGTGGAGCTGAGGCCCCTGTTGTCCTATTCTTCTACACTACCTGCATGCTGAATTTAGGATAGCTCTTTCCCAACCACATTTATATATATTCATTCAGAATATATATTTTGAGATATTGTGTTTTAAAATTTTATATACTCTTTATTTTTTCTCCTTGCCTGACCTCTGCTGAATTTCTAGTGCTTCTTTCTTTAATTTTTTTCTCAGTTGATTTGGAAGCTATATATTTCCTATTTCTATTCTTTTAGTGGTTGAGTTCACTTGCACGTTAGCATGCAGAGTTAACTACAAATTTTTCAAAAAGGTTCAAATATATTCAGACACCTCTTCCCAAAGAAACAAGGAAATTTAATATTGTTTATTTATCCACTGAGCAACTTCCTTTCTCATGATCTTATACTCATGACACCTTCCTTGTACTATTTTGAGTTTTTATTTATGGTTTTGCTCATACACAAAGTCACACACACCCTGGTTTGCTATTATGTCTTTATTTGCCAGTTAATTATTCCAAAATATACCACTTTCTTTTCTAACTATCTTTCCCAGTGGATTAACTTTTTCTCATGTTAAGAAACATTTTTTAGTTCTTTCAGTGTGAATCTGTGGGTGGCAAGCTTCCTTAACTGAGGTATGTTTAAAAATTTGTTCAGGGTTTTTGAATAATAGCTGTGTTAATCCGAAGGGTTGAGCTGTCAAAGAATGCCTCTGCACGTTATAGATCTTACCCAGCACCAAACTTTATTAGCGATTCAAAAGATACAGGCAAGAAGCAGGCTCAGGCAAGACATTCATTTCCTGCAGGGACTCAAGACTAAATGCAGCTTCCAAAAATGTGCCTTTCCCTACTTTAGGGTGAATTTTCATCTCAAATAAACAGAACAGTATTGAGAAATAAATGCCCACTGTTCACAAAGAAAACCTTCAGGAATCTGGAGCTCGTTTGTTTTATACTCCGAAAATTACAGAGGTTGGGAATGGCGTAGGTGACTACCACTCCCCTGCCCATCCAGCATGCTATGCCCCATACTTCCATAAGATCCAGGTTCACTTAAAATAAGCAATCAAGTGATACCAAATATGCTCTGTAAAAAACATCTTTTCTTCGTAGGGAAGACTCCCTATGTATAGTAAATGCTGCTATCATGACACAGCCTTCAGCTGAAGGTCATTGGCATGGTTATAAGGACACTGTATGTCATTTATTTCTCCTGGATGGCCTCATAGAAGGAGAGAGCTGCAGCTCTGATGTTGAACCTTTTCCTCTCAATCATGTCATAGGATTTAGAATTCTGGGTTGACAGATTTGTTTGTTTGTTTACCTTTCCTTTAGTACTTTGAAGGTGTCCTTTCATTCTCTCTTGACATCCTGTAGTTGCTAATGAGAAATCTGCTGTCAGTCTAATTGTGTTCCTCTGTAGGTAATTTATCCACTATTTCTTCTAGCTTTTATGACAGCCTCCTTATTACTGTCCACTGAAGCTACCTTGTAACATTATATCTGAGTATGTATTTAATTTCACTTATCCCAACTGGTACTCACTTTATACTTTGAATTTTAATACCGTATGTCTGAACTGTTTCTTAGAAGTGTTTCTTTCCCTATTATTAATCCTGGTTTTCTTCTACTGAAACTTGTTTCAGACAGTTGTTAGAGCCTTTCACTCTCCTCTAACTTTTTTCTAACCACACATATATTCATGTCCATACATTTTAAAAGTTACTTTATTAGTCTTCTAATATGTTCCTCTGTGGTCCCCTCTTCCCCTGTTCCTCTGTTGCAGAGTGAAGTCTCCTTTTTCTTTGGACTTTTAATTCCTTGTGTGCAGAACATCTAGGATATCTTTCCATACTTGTACTTTTTATTTCATTTCTACCTGTTTGCTTTATAGTTTCTTCTTACTCTGAATGGATGCCTGAGTCAGAATTGTATTTTAGGGCAGGAACGTTAACATACTCTTTCTACCAGTCAACATGAAACAAAAATGACTTTTTCCACTGCTGAGTCTCTGTTTCTGTAAGTAACAAATTGGCAGTGGATGGTTTGTAACAAATGGAAGTGTATTTTGATCCGTGGTTCTGGAGGCACAGAAGTTCAAGAACATGGAGCCCGCATCTTCATTTGCCTGCTCTTAAAGGGCCTTGTAAGGCTTCAACTCTAGGTACAAAGACAGAAGATCCAGCAAATGTGCAACACAGAATAACAGGGTCAGAGTCCTGAGACAGTTAAGCTATTCTCCCATGAAAGACAGTCCACTCATGGACCTTACCCCCGTGCCCCAGGCACCTTCCAGCAGCCCCCTGAAACACTGCTCAGTGAGAAATTGTTTCCAACACATGAACTTTGGGGAGATTTGCAAACATGCTCTAAAAACTGCACCTACCAGCTTCCACAAGCATCTAAGGAGACATTTCCAATGCATCATCTTTTTTTAACAAATAGCAAAGGAATATCTACAGATCATTCAGCTGGATTCTAGTCCCAGGGTGGGGGGAGGAGGACAAAACAGAATAAATCAAGTTTCTTGCATTTTCAAGTCTCTAAAAGTTCCTAAAGTACTAAGAAATAATCAGTGTATCCTTATGACATGCAGGTCCCTTTAGGCCATTTAAATTTCATCTTCTATACCAGAATCATTGGTCTAGACAGTGAAGAACCACAAAGTTTAAATATCAAGATTTTTCTTGGTGTGGTGATACATATCTGTGATCCCTACACTAAAGTGTCTGAGACAGCAGGATTGTGGCTGAGTTGAAGACCAGCCTGGGCTGCACTGTGAGTTTCAGGCTAGTCTGAATCACATAGAGAGTATTTTTCTAAAAATCAGAAAATTGAGTAAGGCTATACATAGGCTGACTTATCTATAAATAATGGGAAAATGAAATAAGTGAAAGCTCAAGTTTATATATATATATCTCCAAGTTAGGAAAACAAATAGTAATACAGGTGATTTGTAGTAAATACTTTTATGTCATTAATCAAAACCTTTCCATTATTTTCGACAATACATTTCTTCTGTCACTGCACAAACAAACTCCAGGGCAGATTTTAAGTAAAAACAGTCAAAGGAACCATAGAGATCACCTAATTCAATTCTTCTAAAATCCCCATCAGTGTTAGTTCTACTAAAAACTGAACTGAAGGGGAATTTCAGTGTGAGAGAATAACAGGCCAAAAAGGATCGTGATGTCTGCAGAGAACAGATGTTTGTCCAGGTGGTCTGGAACATGGGGCAGGTAAAAGTGATTAGTAGGCTTGAAGGTCAGAAGACAGCTTGTGGAAGGTCAGAATGCCAGGCTGAGAAGAAACACAGGGACATTGTTCTGTGGGGAATGAGGAACTGCGTGTCACCTACACAACCTGTTGATAAGACAGTGCTGAATTGGTTGCTTCTCTGGGTAACAGAAATGACCATGACAGAATGGGGCCTAGCTCCCAGGAAGAAATCAGAATCAGATTTTATTGAGAACTTAACTTTTGTTTTAAAACAGTGTGTGCAGTGTGGAAACTTGGTTACAATTGGGGAAGGATGACATATAATCATTTAAGCTTGGGGAACACAAAAAGAGAGAATTTTGAGGATTTTGAAATGGGAAGTTCAAAAAGTCTTAAAGTGCAATCTGTTAATGCTTATTAAAAGTCAGAAAGTCCTGTAATGAACAATAACTTCCATTTATTTATTCGTCTAGAATTTCCTTATGTTAATGTCACATTATTGTAGCAAGTAAGCTGTGTATGTATGGATGGCTTTGCTTCTCAGCGCCATTAGAGGTACTTGAGCGGGGACATAGCACAAGATTTGTATTTTGCGAAGATTTTTTTTCTAGCATGTGTGAAATGGAATGAAAAGCTCTTTGAGAGCCAGAAAGCAGAATTAGCTGGGAAATTGTTTTGCAATCACAATTAGAAAATGTGCCTAAGCACATGAAACAAAATGAGGAGGGAGACAAAAGGAAAACAAAGAAAAACATCAAACAGTTTTGTAGGTTGGTAATAATGGGGTGAGAGAAAGTTAAAGGTTATTAGGAAGAGCAGAAATTCAAGATGTTAAATTTTTTAAATCTCACTGATGATAAGAGAGCTCCTTTTCCCAGCAGATGCAAATTTTCTCATATATTTCTCCAAAACTGCCCCATTCATTACCATTAGTTCAGCACTGCCTTTGTAAGTCCAGTCTATATCCCTAATTGCAAAATAGGATGTAAAATACAATGCTTGGGCTCTATTCCAAAATAGCTGAACCTATGTGGGTAGATAGGGTTTGGGCATCCGAATTTTTTACAGCTGCCAAAGTGATTTTGATGTACAGTGAGTACAGACAATAAAGGGCAATAGTGGGACCTAATGTTTGGTCCTTGACTTCAAGGAACTTTTGACCCTGATTGGGAAATAAGACACTCTCTTTATTTCACAAAGTCCCTCAAGACTGCCTGATGGTGATAGTACTAAAGTGACTTTACTTTTCAATTTCAAAATAAATTTACACATGAACACATTGTTAAAAGTTTTGGTTAGACAGGAGGTGAGCTGCTTCCAGGCCACAAGAGGTGAGCTGCTCCCAGCGCACAACAGGAAGCTTCTGGGCCACCTTACCACCCCTGCCAGGACCGAGGAGGTGAGCCACATGGGCGCCAGCAGCACCGCCCCCTCCCACATTGAAATGAGAAGACACCCGTAAACAAGTCTCAAAACTAGACTTCCAGATCACCTACAGCAACTCCAAAGGGAAAGGAGATGGAACAATCTGATACTCAACCACCTGGACTCCCTGAACTGACAACAAAAAAGGATCTGAAAAAAATGAAATCAGAAATAATTTCTCACATAAAAGCAGAGATTTTTCTCATAGTGCAAAACATGATTAATAAATCTAGAGAGGAGCTCAGGAACATGATGGAATCCCAACATAGGAAACAAATGGAATCCATAAAACAGATGCAAACAGATTTCC
>NW_004624742.1:24825504-24843103 GCF_000247695.1 Heterocephalus glaber
TAATGTCTCCTAGATCTTGATATTGTAATTTAAAAAATGTATAATTGATATTTTGTAATAAGAAGAAAAGGTCTAAAGGAGCAGGGGAAGTGGGAGGGGTAGGGGAAAGGAAAAAAGGGAAAAGAAAAAATATGAGAAAAGGAAAAAAATGGAAACAAAATTTTTGCAAATAAGGAAGGGTGGAGGGGGTGAAAGGAGGGCAGGAGAAGAAGAAAAAAATAAGAACCAAGATACTCATGTATGGTACAAGATCCCAATGATGAATGCAACTGTATTTTATACCTAAAATGTACCAATAAACTTAATGGGAAAAAACAAAGTTTTGGTTAACATATCTGATCTTCATCAAGTAATGTTAACATAGTCACTACCTTAGTGTAAAACATGAGCTGATGTGCTGTAATATACAGTGACTCTTGAATTAATTTAGCCAGCTTGACTTGAATATTCTCAAGCATAGATATGGCTTTAATAATTTTTGAATACTGAAGTTAATGCATTAAATAACTTTATTTCTGCCAGATATATGCTGCTTTAGAGAAAGATTTCAGATCTCTGCTATTTCCTCAAAAAATCCAGGTGTCCTTTCACTCTGTCCAAGCTATTTGTGATTGTATTAGCCAGACAGCAGACAAGGTCTCAGCCAGGTCTGCAATGTTGTAAGTGCTTCTGATGAAAGGGTTTTTTATTTCCCTAGATGATTCTAATTCCACTTACTGCTTCTCATTTTCTGCTCCCTATTTTCTTGTAGATGCTAAATTCAACTGGAGGATTTTCTCATCTCAGAAAGTTAAACATCTGTTAATGAAAAATGACCAGAAGTAAAGTACTTATTGGACTTTAATTACAGAGCAAATTATGTTTTTTTAATAGTTTATAATGCGGTCCTGCTTACCAAACGTGATGCACTCTATTTTAAAAATTTCAACTTTATCCTTATGCAGCAACCAAATTATCTTAATGGGTGTCCAAGTGACAAATTAGATGAATGCCTTCCCCTTGAGTCATTTTCTGATAAAGACACATCGTTTAGTTGCAAGATGACAAACTATGTGTTCAAAGTGACAAATCATTTAATTAAAATTTACAAGCGGTTAAATACTGTTTGACCCAAATGGAGGCTCTTATCATGAATCAATTTCAGAGGAGGAACAGGCTTTTCAGAAAAACCAATCCCAAATCACCATAGCACTTTGAGCACACCATACAGTTTCTATAACGTGGTGATTTTGAGCAGCTCTTCAGGTTAGTTGCAGTTTTTACCTGGTTCAAAAGGAATTCCAATCTTGTTGAAAAGAATTTAAGAGTTTTACTTTATACTTAAGCTCTATTCAGTTTCATGAATATTTAATATCACGTACAACGTTCAAGCAAAATGTTCTTCCATCTTAAGAGAAAATAGCTAAAATTTGATGAGTGATGGATTTTTATTGCATACAGAGGCCAATGGAAATTGCAATCATCTTTCATGAAAAGGCTGGGTAGTTTTTATTGTTGGAGAATAAGGGTGGCCAACGCATTTACTCACTAATACAGTAAATGTAAAATTGCTTAAGTAACATGCTTTATTATTTATGCTGCCAACCACATAATGTGAGGGTGGTTTCATAAAAAATATAAATTAGAGAAATTTCACATGCCAGCAGGCTGTAGATCTGTTTTATGACTCTGACTTAGCAGGTGCCCTTCTATTTTAGTCATGCCCCGTAATGAAGTACATATTTAAGCAGCATTGAGATACAGATAAAAAATACGATGGATGTAAGGAAAGTCGGTTCCTTTCTCCAGTGATGCTTAGTTCACAAGCTCTATCATTAGCAGTTAATGACTTGGGATTCTTTTCATCAATTCAACTCAGCTTTTTGCTCAAGGTTTTTTTTTTTTTTCCATGTAAGGTTGATAATGTCTTTTAAAATGTGTTTGTTTAATTTTGGTAGCAAGACATTCAACACTGATGGATTCATCAGATATAAAAATTCACCAGTGAATAAGAAAATTCATTTGTAGTCAGGGTAAGACATACTCCATAGCACCATTGTCTAAACTGACCTAAAAATAAGTAGAATAAATTTAAGTTTTTCACCCTGAGACGTATGAAAAGATATGCTGAAAAGCATACCGAAAAGCACAGGAATTTTATTAGAAATAATAACTTTATTTACAATATACTTTATGACTCCATTTAAAATATAAAAAGCTAATGAAGTTTGATTTAGAAAACCAACATTCAATGGCTACCACTAAATACTTAACAAGTAAATGTCCTATATGTAAGGTAAGGGCTTGTTTGCAATTCCAGTTAATTCAACAGGTAGCTATGATTTTGACAAGCAATTAGTTTCAAATAGGAAAATATTTTATAAAAGGTCAAATGTATAAAATGGTTCATCCTCAGTCAAAATTAATGGCTCACCTAATGTCTGTAGTACTGTTTACAGTATTCTGGAAAGCATACAACCTTTCATTATCTATAGTAGTCATAAATAATTGTCAAAAATGCAAATAAGAAAAATTCTACCAAATTAAAATAATTAGTTCACTAGGTAAAATTTCCTCTCATATTAAAAAACCACTTACTTTCTAAAATATGACACTGAAAAATGAAGGGATCCTTTAGCATATTGTTACAGAAGCATTACTGAGATTTGACTCTGAAACACAAACACAAATGATAGATTACAAGTGTAATGCAGATTATATAATTTTCTGGGTATTCATTTACTACCTTGACTTCCATTTTTGTACCGTGACACCCACTTTAGCAAACTGACAGACCTCCGGCGTGTTTTTCTTATACCATAAATATTTCAAATACAGCCTCGGGATTCATTCACAGAATTCCTACTAAATGTGACCTATGGACAAACCTAACTCCATAACCCAACCTTCAGCTCTGTGCCCAAACATATCACTGGCCAATGTCTCTTAATTTCTTCAGATCAGTTCACTTGATAAGGTATTTTTCTATGCATGTATAATTTTAGCATTGCTGCCTAAATACTGACAGTAGACAGATACTCAATCTTCTGGGATGATATGTAAAACAAAAATTCCATTAAAATTATGCAAAAGAGATTTCTCGATTAGGGTGAGAGCCAGCTTGTGGTTTCGATGATCTTGCAGGCAAGGCCGTCCTCATCTTTGCACTCTGCAGGACTGCATTGCCTCTCCCCTCCTCCAGCCAACAGAAGCTGGGGTTCTCAGTTTATGTTCTGTGGGCTCTGAGCTCCCACCCACTCTCCTGTCTCCATGACTATGCCTGACCCTTCCCCTGGCTCACTGTCCTCCATGTGCTGGGGCCTCCATTTGTCCTTGGCGACACTGCTCACCCTCCCTCTGGTGGCACCATGCTTCCCAGATGTCACATGACTCCTGCTTTCTTTTCAAATCTTTATCCAATTATCATCTTCTCAAAGAGCCCTGCTCTGACCAGATGTGTGTATTGGCTCTATTTCCCATTCCCACTTCTCCTACTTTACTTTTTTGCATAATGCATATCATATTCTAACATGTGATTCGATTTAACTGTTTATTATGTTTGTGGTTTATAATATGTCCAACTCCAAAAGAGCACAAAAGAAGGAGGTGGTGGGAAACATTAAGTAAATCCAGGCACAGGGAATAGATCGGGGAGGGCACAGCAGAAAGTACGTGGTCAGTAAGTATGTGTTAAGTGAACAAATTACAGAAAATAAGCATATATTTCCAGTCCCCAATACTGGTAATAGAACAAGACATGGCATTTTAGTATATTGCTACCACCACTACTATTACTTCTTTTACAAAGGGCTATCATTAGGTCCCTATGTATTGTGTGCTAGGCACACAATAAACTCTTTCACACAAATCTCCCATTTCTGTCCAACATCCTACTTACTCACATATTATTATCAAGATTGTATAGATAAGAGGGCTGAGATGCAAAGAATTTAAGTGGTCACATGTCTGGGAAATGAAATTAAGAATAAGCATGGATCTGTTTCTTCAAAGATTATATTATTAACCATTAGATAATACATTACATGCTCAGTTCTAATATCAATTTTGGTAAAAACTGTTCATTTTTCCTAATATTCTTTATATATACACTTAAACTTAAGAGCTGTACATATTCTCTTCATCATATTACTCCAGTTTACGTTCCCATTGATACCACTCTATCTCCCTGTACCCTGCTCCAATAAGAAAGCTTGTTTACTAAAAACTAGTAATGACAGGCGAAGAAAAGGTCTTGAGAGTTGAAACCCATATCTAACTTAATGAGTTCACAGGTATCCAGATTTTCAGTAGGATATAATCTAGTATCATCATTGGCTTCAAAAGATTGCCACTTCTCTTCCCCAAGTCAGCATGTGTGCACATTGTGAAATGAGTTACAAAGACCCAGGGAAGATACAGTGTTCCGATCATACCCTCCTCAATAGTGACCAGAGGACCCATTTTCAGCGGGGTGCAGTGCCACCTACACCCTGAAATAATTAGGCAGATAATGCAGAGATCCTACTGGCAGCCACTAAGGAAAGACCACAAGCTCCATCTGGCCCATGGTCAGCATCTAGTTAGGATAGTGGCTGGTACAGAGTAAAACTAAGAACTTGGCTCTAATGCTTTTGTTGCTATTGTCACTGGAACTAATTTTTCACTCTTGTTTTTCATCTTTAATTCCACTAACTTTGGAGAAAGTGCAGGAATTCAAAATCTTTACTGCAGTAAAAGGTACAAATTTTAAGGTCAGAAATGACATTCAAGCTTGTCCAAAATGATACTAGAGTTTCATGTGGAATCAGAAGACTCTGAAGAGTCTTGGTCATAAATCCTAAAACTCTTATGATGTGGATTTTCTCAAGAGTAATTGAACAGCCAACTCCATTCTCTCCAGCGCAACTGTGCGTCACAGGTCTTTGTGTTACATCAACTATCTGAGATAAGGTTTCTGTTCGTTATATGTGTAGCCTTCTTCCCCACCAAGATCCTGCAGTTCACAGTGTGAATTGCTCTGTTCGGCCAACAGGGGGAGCAGCATGTTTTAATGTAATTATGGGGACTGTAGTTGCCCGGATGAATTCCCTCACAGGTGTTCTTCATTTCCTGTGCTCGGTAGCAGAAAAGGTTCTTTAATTTTATACGCATGTCGATTATGTATGGACTTAAGTCTGCAACACAACTGCTGTTTTCCATTTCTGACAGATATCTAGAAAATATTATTTAATTTTGCAGAACTAAATTAATATGAGGTGGCACTAATGCAGTTAGAGCCATAACTTGATTTGCTATCATTGGCTGCTTCTCTTTATCTTTAACTCTTTCGTTTGGTACACAATGTTTAGTTATGTTTATACTCAGTTCATTTTATTTCCCTTTTAAATCTTCCCATGTTACTAATGATGACTAAAAACCACTACAACATTTCTCAACCCAATAGACTTGCTGTCCTCCTTTATTCATTGTGAGGCATACTTAAAATTTACTCATGTTTAATAACGTGGCATTTTACTGGATCAACTTTGACTTCTGACAGTGTTTTCTTTTCTCTTTTTTTCATTCTGTAATAAAGAGACTAGATAGCAAACTGTTGACAGAGGATTAAAACTTAACTCTGATCTACTTTTATTAACTATGAGTACCTTTGCAGATGTTTCAAAATCCAATGGGAGTTTAAAACTGAAAGCAGCAGCTCAAGATAGAGATGAGAGTAACTCCAATCTTCTCCATAAAGACATGCCCTAGTTCTGAGGGAGAGTTTTCTTTTGGGTTTCTGATCATATAACACATCTAACATAATTTTTTTTTTTTTTTGTATTCGATTGGGCCCTTTCTTTCTAGTTAGACTGTAAATTCCATGAGGGCTAAGACAAGAATCTGGCACACAAAGCCTTGTACAGAATGTATGGTGGCGTCATTTTTCCCCATGTAGAATTGCTTTTGTAGAATTTGCTCTGTATTTACTTTTAATATTCCACAATAAGAAATACATGATTTAAAAAAAATTGTCCTAGGAAACTTATTCACTGAAACTCGTGAAACAAAATGGCAGCCTGGTGTTAGGAGCTACAGAAAATTGACTGTGACCATCTGTCCTCACTAGGATTAGCAGTGAGGGGGCACGACAGTTCCCTCAGTTTATGTTTCCTAACATTACAGAGAGCACTTTATCCTGTCTCCTCACCCCTGGACTTGGGAACCTACAATCTACTCATCCATTGCCACAGCAGGAAAAAAAAAAACATGGTGAATCATGAACTTTGTAAAAGTTCTGTTCAAATGAGAGTCATGTCATTTCTGTTCACATTCCATTGACAGAGTGAGTCTTATGACTGTGCCAAAATTCAATAGAGCAAGGAAGCATAGTCCAGTCATGTGCCTGGAAGGAGATAATTAATTTCCCTAATGATTAAAGTAACACTTTGTTTAAAAATAGGCTGTACACCATTTTCTATTTTTTACTTTGAGACAGAGACTTGTTAAGTGACTAAATTGCCCACACTGGACTTACATTTGTGATCCTCCAGTCTCAGCCTCCCTAAAGGGTTGGGATGTATCTCAGTGCTGAGGCCCTGGGTTCAATCCCCAGTATCAAGATAAAAAGAAGGAGAAGGGGAGAAGGAGGAAGAGCAGCAGGAGGAGGAAGAAGAGGAGGTCCTCCCAGCATTACCCAGTCTCCTTTCACACTGCTTAATTTTACTCCATAGCTTTTGGTACCGTTTTATGTATAATGTTTACAGTTTACTTAAATATTATGCTTACAGCCCCTTCTCAGTCAATATGCACTGTAACTTATATGAGGGTGGAAATTTTTGTCTTCCTTGTTCAACAGAAACCTCCAGTGCCTAGAAGAATATCAGATACGTAAGAAATACTCAATGTTGTTGAGTGAATGAATGAGTCCATACAGGAATGGATGGATCACAAAAGTCCTATCTGCATGCACACAACCAGCTCTCCCACCATTCCTTAAGTACTACCCAAGGTTATTAGAAAGTCTTCTTAATTTGGTCACCACAAATTACTTTTTCCTTCTGAGGAAATACACTAGTAAATGGAATTTGATACTAAAACGTGGTTATCAATGAGGAGATTGGCTGATTGTTTTTAAGTAAACTGAATCCAAGAGACAAAAAATGCTCTTCATATTCTCCTCCACCCAGGAACTGTTGGGGTGACTGTTTTCATCAGAGCCGAATGCCAGCTCTCACAGCTCTTCCCATATAATTTCTGGCTTTGAGCACAAAAGCCTCTCTCCTTTCACTCCTGGGATGAAATCACTTGAAGTATCTTCTTCCATGATTGGCCAGGTGCTCTCAGTCACCAGACAGGTAGGGGGCCATCCTGCTGGGCGATGCCTCACTTTCTAAGCCCTGCTCTGCACTACAAAAGGAAACTACCTTGAAATCACCTATTAGTGCTTGATTTTCCTTTATGCCTCTCCTTTGCTCTCTAACAGGCGTGCTATCTTGAAAGGGTCCTTCTTCTAAGAGAGTCTGCTGAATTTTCTGAATACCAGCTATTAAATCTTTATTTTTCATCCTAAAAGATTTGTTCTTTTTTGACAGAGGGGGATAAAAGGCACCCCTAACAAACTTAGACCATTGCCACTTAAGGAACAATTACGGAGTTCAGGCTAATGCTAAGTATTCTCATTCATGACACAGTATCATTATATCACTAAGTAAACTTGTAAGTGGGTTTCATTTCAAGACTTCACATGGAATTACTGTATCTACTACTCTGATAATGCCACCTGTTCTGTGACACCTGATTTATAAAGGGTACAAGTCAGTATCGATTAATTTAACCAAACACACATATGATCTCATAATTAAAAGCATAAACTCGGGAATGAGACAAACTAGGACTTGAAACCCATTCTGCCATGTTGTGCCGAGGCAGCCTGGGCTGGTGCAGGACCCCTGTAAGACCCTCCCATGCTGAGAGGCCTCTGATGTTCTCTGAGGCCCTTACAATGTCTACCCCACAGGATTCAGAGGCAAGACACTGGCTCCATTTTCTCAGTAGCTTCTTCACTTCCGGGTTTCTCGAAATTCTTCTTCCTTCAAAGCTCACCTCGGATTTGTATGCTGCCTCCTGCGGTAATCAGCGTCTTTCAGACTCAGAATCCACCTTCTATAATCAGTCCTTCCTGGAGACTGTCTCTTCACAGGGCCGTCTTACGGGTGTTTGACTTTGGACATGTGTCTCAGATTCGTGGGTAACATTTGTGCAAGTCAGATGGGAAGATTAGACGTGAGCAAACAGTGTGTCCTTCTATCAACATTTGTTCAGCCTTCTGTGGGAAATACCAAGAGAACTTATTAGAGTAATTTGCAAAATTTTTGTTGGGCCAGTTTGCTTATTCAAATTAGAAATTGATTATACATTCAAGCTTCATAAAGAGAATACATTAGTGCAAACTTCTTCAATAAAAACATAAGACCTTCAAATCGGGCAATCATGACCAAGTTCAGGATGTTAATTTAGTTTAGCTAATTATGCAAATCTTAAAGACAATCATTTAGAAGTGATCCGTCTTATTTTTAAGAGTATACATTAGAATAATGCATGATTTTTATTTTTTAAAAATCTTCCATGGCATGATTGATTAGCAAAAAATGTTTTATGAGATTTTTAACTGAGCCAAAGATTTGGGACAGCGCTCTCTTTTTGAAGAATCAATGGACATTTATGTTTATTATGCATTAAGAAGTTTACCATTGACACTGGAGGAAAACCCAGTCTAGTTCTGAAAACACAGCAGCAGTTTTGCAATCCTAAAACTGACAAGTAAGTCCTGAGTGTAGAGCTCACCATCCATGAGAAAACAAGATACATTTAGGTTCACATACTAGTTAGCCTCAAACACAAATTTACTTGGTAATGGTATGAGATAAATTCTTAATGTATGCAACTGGAATTAAGCCAAAGGTTGTATATAAGCCCAATACTTGTTTTTTTTACTGTCATTATACATTATTTAAGCAAATTTTGAAGTAGCAAACCAGAGTTTTCTGACATTTTTCTATTTCTCCTTTACTTACACCAAATGTCTACATTTTCCTTCTTCTATCTGGAGTGTCTTCTCACTTCCTCCTCTAGAGTTCTTCAAAGATTTCCCTGCTTTGCTTTACCGTATCACCCAAACCTACTGTGGGCTCTTTACATCATGGCACTCACCCTAGGCATGATGACAGTGAGTGATAGAGCTGCTAAGATGCACTATGTGTCATATTGTCTCATATAAAAGTAAAAGCAATTTTAGAAGGTGCTTGGAGTTTTCTTTTCTTTATCTTCATTTTGTGAATGAGAAAACCAGGGCTGACAGGTGGAGTGAAGGAAGCCCAAAACCTAGAGTACAAAATTTAAGATGATATTCACTCTCAGAGCTGCAAGAACTCACTTAAGTTTTGTAGCATAGTCATTGGTACCTTGCTCGCTTTACCTTAATGCGTACTCTGTTGCTCATGGTCCTCTGAGAGGGAAGAACTGAGTTACTAGTTTGAATCCAGAGCCTGTGCTCAGTCTGATGAAACTGCCCCACCAGGGAAAAACAGCTGGTATTGAGCAACTGATAAATCATGTCAATATGTTATCCTTTCTAGGAAATATTAACCCAGCCTGAAATGAAATGTATGTGTTGTTCATTCATCTATCCAAGGGATATTAAGTAAGTATCTGCTACAATCCAAATCCTGGGCCTGGTTAGTAATAAGTACATTGAAGGGCCAAATCAATGGAACAGAGGTAAGAAAGCTTAGCTTGGCACATAGCAAAGTGTGCCTGGTGAGGACGTGATAGGTAAGGGATAATGAGCAAGTTTGGCCTAGGACATCAGTGGCTTTAAATCTCAGATGAATTTCACGGGCAGCAGAAAATCTTTGAAGTCTACTGAGTGGAGAGGTACACTCGGCGATCTGGACTATCAACTCAAGTGGGCTGAGGAACACCTAGGAAATGAGTGCAGCAAACTGCCGGGTGTGTCTGTGAAGGGGTTTCCAGAGATGACTGGCAAGGGGGCAACAAACTGATGGGGGAGACTCACCTGAATGTGGGTAGCAGCATCCATTGGGCTGGGGGCCCTGATGGAAAAAAATGGCAGCAGGAGAAGGAAGTCAGCATGGGTCTGTCCCTGGTACTCTGCTTCCTGGCCACCAGGAAGTGAGCAGTTTTCCTGCAGGGAGCCCTTCGACTTGATGTTTCTGCCTTGTCACTGCCTAAAAGCAGAGAAGCCAGCAAACTAATAAGAAGTACCAAACTTCATCTGGCCTCATCGTAGACAATAAGAAATACATTGAGGTATGAGATCATTCTAATGTTACACTAGTGCAGCTCTTGAGAGACTGACTTGGAATCTAGATGAAGGTTGTTTTGCTTTTTCCTTAGAAAAAGATCAATGAAGACCTTATGAAAGAGAAAAATCTCAGAGCAATTTTTTTTTTAAAACAAAGATGATTGTTACTAGAAGAAGAATTATCTTTAAATTGGAGTCGGATTTCCCAAAATAAAAAGATGGAAGGGGTAAGCTTAATTTTTATTTAAAGAAAGAAGATGCTTAAAGCAAAGGAAAGAAATAAATGAGACAAGAAATTTAAAGATAAACCACTTGAATCTCGCGGTCTGTAATTTGTCTTGATCTTGTGAGTCACAGGTGGATTTTGAGGAATGGGGTGACAGGATCGAAGTGGCCGAGAGGAGATAACTTTGTCAGAGACATATGGTACTGATGGAAACTGGGAGATACTGAGGCATAAGAGCCAACGAAGGAAAGTTAAAGTTATCTAGGTAAAAAATAACCCAATTCTGGATTCAATATAATTCTGTATCAAAGATGTATTTGATTTACATTTGGAGAAGGATCTAGAAAAATGTGTTCCTTGTTACCATGGAACCGCTAATTCAGTCATCCATCAAACAAATACATGTTGTGTGCCATAAGCACCAGACCATGTGATAGGAACCAGACTACAGAAAGTTCACAGAGTCCCTACCCAGAGATCCTTATGATTTTATGGCTTCTTTTCTGGTGAAAACTATAACAACATTAAGCAGCAAGGACACAATCTGAAACTATGTAGGGCATAGCAATGCAAACTGACAATCAAAAATAAATACTAAGAACCTACTTTGGGAAAAGTATTAGTTGGTGAGCTTTATGGAGGTAATTATTAAATATACAACTCAATCTCCCAGCTATAGAATTTGCAAGTCACAAATACACAATAGATTAAAACAAGAAAATAATGACCAAAGAATAATACACAAAATAAGAATTTATGAGAGTTTAGGGTATTTGTGGGATACAAGGATGGTAAGCAAAAACTTTCTAGGGCATTCAGATCTTAAATTGTGCCTTGCTGGAACAGTTGTTTTTCACCCAGCCCAGCCCACACAGTCATATGATTGTGGAATAGATGAGCTCCTCAGAACACCCATGGGGTACAGGGAAATACCTGCAAGCTTTATAGTCAAATGGAGCTGGCACAAAGCATGTCTGTGTGACTTTTGATAGTAATGTAGCTTCTCTGAGCTTTATTGTATTTCTTATAAAATGGAAAATAATCATAAGCCCCATTTCCCATATTTGCTGTGAGACTTCAAGAAAAGAATTTTATAAAGTCAGGTCCAAGTTTGTATAAATTATTAGTTCCCTCACTGAATGTGCAACATGAAAAACTTGTTGAACAGTAAGTCTCTCTTATTCCTCTTTTCCCTAAGACTTAGAAGAATCCGTGGATCATGTAGGAACAATGAACTTGTGATGAATGAGTGAGAAACTTAATATGAGCACCTCTGTCCTTGAGACTGAGTTCATACAGTAAAGATCTGAGAGAAAAGTTTGGAAACTGAAGCAGGTCTCACCTTTCTTCTGGGATGTGGGGCAGGACCCCTCTGCAGTAAGGGTCTCTGAGAGGGAAGGGAGAGAGTGACTCCTAAGTCTGTGGCTTGCCTTGGGGAGAGGAGTTCTAGTTTCTATGACTTTCCTGCGGAAGAGGAGTTGTGATTTCTATGACTCACTTTAAAAGAGACAGAGGGATGAAAGACAGAGGGCAGGAGAGGTCAGAAGGGTCTTGCTTCTGAGATTCTCCAACTTCTTTTCACTGAAGAACTCGACAGGCTGAAGTGCCATCCTTTGAGGAACATGTCCTGAGTCCCAGCACCAGGTGGTAGAGAGAAATGAGGAGAATTTAGAGGGGAGCTCATTGTGGGATGGATTGAGGAATGGCTTGTAGAAGGGGTAGAAGTAAGAAGCCTTATGAATTAAGAATTCCAGGAGCTGGTAGAGAGAAATAAGGAAGGAAGAGATGTGAGGACTCTGAGAAATCAGAAGGAGGCAATAGTATGTCCAACTACTTGGTCCCAGTTATGGAAGCAAAATATGAAGTGCAACCATCCTAGTTTACTAAGGTCTGAGAGGCTTGTAGAAGAAGAAACTTTCAGTGCTACAATTAGTAAAGCTTCAACTTGCTCATCTCTATATGTCCACCTGTTTGAAATTCTGAACCAACTGACATTTCTGAGGAGCAACACACCAGACTTTATCATCTAGGGGAAAACATGTGCACGCTATGGGCTGAAGTTCCACATCTTTGGAATTATAAGTCACAGGATATGGATAAAATATTACAATACGTTTATGATCCATGAGTTGATAAATAATAAATTATGAATTTTAAGTAGGAGGCATAAAAAATGACAATGAAAATATAGGTTAAAAACACCAGCCTGATAATCAAAGATCTTAACCTAATTTCCACTTCTCCTGAAAGGTAATTGGAAGGAAGGAATTTCAACAAGTTGCTTTAATGATATTCTTTCAGACCTTCATCTGATCATTTATATTCATTTTTTTAATCATTCGGTTACCAATTGCTACTTACTGAGAAAGTTAGGAATAAGTAAATAAATATATTATGGGTCAAGCATTGTACTGGGGTCTAGAGAAGGGCTTCTTAGTCTTAGCACAATTGGTATTTCAGATTGAAGACTGAGTTTCCCCTGGAATTGTAGGAAACATCAAAAAGCTTGCAGAGGAATTGCTCTTCAGAGTCTAAGAAGTAGACGATAATGGATAGGATCTTCAGAATGCCGTTATTACACTCAGTGAATCACCCCGAATTATTATTCAATCTTTATGCCCCAAGCTGATGGTCTTACTGCCTCACATCCACCTGTGCCCATCTGTAAAGCAACGGTCATGGGATCTGGCTGTCCCAGCTTCCATAGCAGGCTGACCTCCAAGCTGGGCCCGGGGTAGGGGGTGGAGCTGTCTTGCCCAAACCACAAGTTATGGGTGTAAAAATGCTGTGTCTTAAGGAAGGATGCTGGTGAGAGAGAAAACCTCCAAAGTCCACTACAGCAGTTCCCAAAGCCTGCTTGGATTTGATCTTCTGAGAATTTTTATGTTTTAGACAAGATGGCAAAAACAAGGGTTTTGTTCAAGTATACATAATCATTCAGTGACAGAGGAAGAACTTGAAGTTGAATCATCTAGCTACAAATGTTGTATTCTTACTTCTCAAGTGTTTTCTACTTAACTGGGAATTTGGGGATCTATATGTAAGAGTGGAAGGCATATTAAAGAAGATCCAAAGAGAAAATCTGGCCATTTGAATAAATCACAAAGACTCGTGCCCCATTGATAAATGAAAGAACATTTCAAAAAAGTGAAGTGACTGGATTTCAAGAGGTGAGAAAATGTAAATGAAGCTAAGGATAATGGCTTTCCAAATAATCTATTGGAAGATCATATAAATCTCTATAAATCTTTCCTTCAAATAACAAGTCAAGAGATTGAATCCAATAGGAAACCTGTTGGATCCAGAATTAATGAAACTGACATTGTTATCATAAGCTGTAAAGAAGAGGAAAGTGGGAAATCTAGTGAGAACTTCTTAGAAACAAAAATGTGAAGGAAATACTTGAATGTAGTGACCAATAGGAATAATTTCAATTGTCGTTTGATTATGCCAGACAGGTTGTCACCATGAAGAGACATAGAGAATATATTGAGTGTGTGGAAGTCTTAATTAAGTTCAAAATAAGAAAGCTCATGAAAATAAGGCTGACAAGAAGAAAAACAAGGGAAGGAGTGGACTGGTCGGCCACCAGTGTTTACAGTGAAATGTGAGACTAACATTTGTAGTGTAATTGTGGCTCAGTTAGAGTAAAGGAAAAGGGCAGAAGTTATTTCTTTTATGTACAATTCTGATTTCTAATCTTTTGACTGCAACGTGTGGGGCTCTTTCTCTTTAGGATTGTTCCTAGTTGCAGAACGAACTGCTCAGGACCATTCCAGATTCATGCTGATCCTTATTAGCTTTCCTTTCCCAGGGAGTTTCTCTCTGACATGAACCAAGCTTTCCAGTTACAGAGTTTTGAGGCATAAAATATGAACAACATACATTTGTGCTTCTTTTCCCTGTGTCTTATTGGAAAAGCTACAGGTGTTTTAGCTCCTCTCCAGCCTGGTAAAAGTGGGCATTCTACCAGATGATCAGCTGATTTGCCCCTGGCTTTTCTATTTCTTGTCAATGTTGGCATAAAAGATCCAACCAATCACTGTTGTCTATGAAATTGACATCTTGAGCATTAAATGGCATTTTTACACTAGATACCCAAAGGTTATCGAATATTTCATCTCCATCCTGCAATTCAGGAACAGGTGAGTATGTGGTTAAAGAAGTTGTGTGACGCCTCAAACATATCTGTGGTTTTAGCTAAGGTAGAACATAAAAATGCCACCAAATTTGTAAAGGATGAGCTGGAGCACATCCTATTCCCTGAATATATAAAGCTTCGCTCTGAATCCAAGCCTATATCATCTGCCCTTAAATGTGTAATGGCTTCTTCAGCTTCCCATCATCACTGCGCTTCTGTGCTTTCAAAAAGCTATTGAGATACTTGGGTTATGAAAGATGCCACATAAAACCAAATTTAATTCCATACTATTCCAGTAATTTGCCTCGTAAATACTTCTTGAAGTGGTGAAATACTTTCAGTTAAAGAAATAAAACTTACGTATTCATGACCTTTGTATTATTTCATCTTCTTGGAAGTCAAAGGACTCTTCCTGTGTTTATGCTACTGAAATAAATCTGCTCTAGATATATTTATAAAGGTTATTAGTCCAAGTGACATTGTTGTTGGAGCTAGCACTATTATCTGTTGTATTTTCCTACCAATTACTTTTTATGCATTTTTCTTAGTCATTTTGAGTGAATAGGCTCAAATTTTTTCTCATTAAGAACTACTTTGTTTCTCTAAAAGCTCATAAATTAATAGATGGCTGGAAGTGTTAATGTGACTCGATGGCCAGGGAATATTCATGACAGATATTTCAGCCAAGGTAGGCTTCAAAATCTTTGCGGATGAGATAGTGTGAATTTTATTTGACATTGAGACGGGGACATGGATTTAATCACTGCTAAGCCTGTGTTTCTTTCAGTGAATCGTGTCTCTATATAGCACCTTCTACTCTGAGCATGTCTAGAAACATTTCTTTTATCTTGCCCCTGTGGAAGTCCTTACCATAGCTGGAACATTAAATGTAAACCTACAAACTTGTTAAAAGTATGAAAAAGCAAGACATTCTGCGAAGTCTATGTATAGTGATATTGCTGAGGTTTAGCTTTGTGTCTCTGCATTAGGAAAATGTAAGGGTATGAAATTCAGCCATCCAATTAGATTCCTAAAAGAAAAAAATAGGAAGCAGGAAGGTTTATTGTGACCATAAATGTAAATATGTAGTCTGTGTGTATATATAACTCAGGAGGATGAACAAATGGGCACAATTTATGAGGTATCAGTAACTAGTTCACCCCATAGTAAAATTATAACTATTTGTGATATAACATGGAAGACTGTCCCATGATTTTAAAGTGGATTTTATTCATTTAATTCTGCTGCTGATTTTGACCCCCAACTGGAGCTAGGGGTAAGGTATGGGTCCAAAGAGTATTTATTCAAGGTCAAGTGAAGCTTACATGTTCAAAAATAAAATCTCACTATGATTCATTATTTTAGGGTTATGTGTTATATAATATGGAATACGATTATTGAATATTTAATGGACATAATAAGATTTAAAATATCCTATTTCAAAGGAACTTTGAATAGTGGCTTTATATAAAGCTAGCAGCATAATTTTCACATGCGCTCCCTCCCAAGGAGAGGGAAAGGGCTTTGACCATGCTTCTGTGGGTGTTTCCAGCCTCAAGTCCAACAGTCAGTCTACAGCATGAGGAGTGGGGATATCACCTATGAGAAGTCGGTGACAATCCTGGGTGCCTCTTGATTCCATAGGCTTTTTCCCCCGGGATCATTTTTTAAATGATAGAAATGGCTGAAGTTAAAAATAAATAAATCCTCGCAACTTTGTTAGAACATTCTAGATTATCTTACAAATGCCTGCTATTAAAGCTTCTGCCTAATCCTGCCTTACCCTGTGGGGCACTGATATACTCGGATTGGGAGGGGCATCTGCCAAGGACCCCACTGGTATAACTGATTAACAAATGAAAGGTGATCCTCTCCTAGTCTGCACAAGACATCACAACGGGTGGAAGTTCAGCCTGCTAGAAGTTTTGTTTGTTTGTTTGTTTGTTTGTTTTTTCTACCAGGGACTGAACTCAGTACCTTGCATTTGCAAGGAAGGCAAAGGAACCACTGAGCTAAATCCGCGGCCTTACTTGAAGTTTTTAAAAACATTATTGATAATAAGGATGACCCACACCTTGTCAGTGTGAGGCTGCTTTTCTTTTAAAAGCATATTTTCCATGCATTTTTATATATTAATTACCTATATTTTCAACATCCAGAGATAGCCACTAAGTTATGAAAAGTAGTTTGCCACATATTTTTCTGTGAACAGAATTAATGACAGAAAGAAGGTTTAAAATAGACACTAGCATTCTGTATAAAATTCAAAAAGTTGCTAAATATTTTGAAAATAAAATTCAAATATAAAAATAATTTCTTATTGAAAAAATTGTAGAATTAAGTCAGATTTGTGGTAAACTCATGTAATCCCAGCACTTTGGGAAGCTGAGGTGGGAGAATCACAAATTCAAGTCTAGGGTGGGTAATTTAGAGACTCTGTTTCACAATTAAAAATAAAAAGGTGCTGAGAGTATAGTTTGGTGCGAAGGTCCTGTGTTCAGTCTCCACTACCACACACACTCACACACACACTTAGGATTGTGTTAATCAATGAAGAGAGAGAAGAGAGAGAAGGAGAGAGAGAGACAGAGGCAGAGACAGAGAGGAGACCGTCAGGCTGAGGAGATGTATTCAGCAATTTAATTCAGGCTTTGAAATTCTTAGCCAAAGACTTGAGGGTTCGGTCCATTGAATGATTTTCTAATCAGTAAATCTCCCTGAGCCCCAGTTTCACCGTCTACAAAAGGAAGGAAATAATAGTTACAAAATGAAGAAAATAATAAAATTTTTCTTTTATTTATTTATTTTTTGCTTAAATTCTTTTATTGGTACATTTTAGGTACACAGCGCATTTACATTCATCATTGGGATCTTGTACCTGTACATGATGCATCTTGGTTCTTATTTTTTCCCCATTCCCTGCCCTCCCTTCACCCCCTCCACCCTTCCC
>NW_004624742.1:24843203-24908972 GCF_000247695.1 Heterocephalus glaber
TACAAAGACTTTGTTTCCATTTTTTCCTTTTCTCATAATTTTTCCTTTCCCTTCTTTCCTTTTAAGCGAAATAAATAGGACACACATGTGTAAATACTGAATAGTTTCTCTGGTGTGAGAAATTGAAAGTGTAAATAAGGATTAAAATGATTAAAATGAATAATCGATAATTTGAAGCAGGAAGAAAAGGTCCAAAGGGGTAGGGGAAGTGGGAGGGGAAGGGGAAGGAAATAAATTTTTTCTTACAAACTTGTGTTAAGAAATGATAAAATGTGTATGGAATCATGGTATAACTTTTTAAAAGCTGCTCAAATGGTGCTAGTACACAATTTAATAAGTGGAACTTACATTGTAGTTCTAAAATTCAATTCTTAAAATTGCATTGTAGTTCCCTTTCTATGTCATTAGCTAATAGGTCACAGAACCTACTTTAAAACATATAATCCCAATAAGCCTGTCTTCTGAAACTAAAAATTCAGAGATGCCTCTATACTCAGAACTGAGCATGACTGAAACAGCTTTTCTATCCCAACAATAGCCCTGAATGCCTTTTCCTCTGATCTTTCACATAGTGATTACCCAAGATATTTAAAAGTTGAAAGCAAACTCCACTGAATCTAGTTTTAGCTTTGTAAATAGTTCTAAAATAATTGATGATAGCCATTTTTTCATCTGACTAGCTTCTATTGGGAATGATTGAACGTTTGTCTACCTTTCATACTTCTTGCTCCCTCGAGGTGTAATAGGGAATATAAATTTTGCTGTGGTCAGGGTTGGGTTTGTACCATTGAGGAGAGCTTTTGGCTGTATGAAGTACCTGTTACTTCTCCTGGGCGATGTGGATTATGATGTCATGCTACCCTGTGGGTGCACACACATTTAGTAGGGTTTTCAGGCCATGTCAGTGCTGGTCTCAGGTTACTTAGACAACCTATATAAACTTGACAAAGTCAAAGCATCAAAGCATATTACAAGCCTCACAAAAGATGGAAAAGTGAAAAATAATGATATTTTTTATCCTATCTCCTTCTATTGCACAGTTGTCAGTAAAATCAAAGATTCCAGAAAGCTCCTTGTGATGCATCCGATTGTATACATTAAGTTGGAGAGCACCTTGACCTTCTTTGTGATTTTGTCAGACTGTGTTTCCTGGAAGCCTGCCCTGAGTCCATTGGGAGACCTTTCTCTACCACCTGCTGTCAGAGTTTCCACCGTCTTTAATCTCTCAACCTCTTCTCGACAAGGAACACTCCAATCAGTCAGGGCTCAAGGAATGACGTCTTTTTTCTCTCTCTCAGCAGGCACGGCAAGACACCTCCTTTCTTCTAAGCTCTCTTAAGCCTCACTTCTACCTTCTACTTTCCACACTGACCAAAGACACTAACAAAACAATTTCTAAGTCACCTTTCAATGACCAGTAAACAGGGCTTCTCTTGATCAGGTGGAAAAAAGGAAAATTTTCACTGTCCTTTCTTCTTTGCTGTGGTGTTATCACTTAGCCCTTTCAAGGTATAAAAACACCCCTCAAATTTATTGAGAGTTTCTTCTCTCAGTCCCTGTAGCAAATAGACTTCTTTGTTACTTTTTCTTTAAGTATTCCTTAGTGTAGGATACATAATTTCTGGGATCAAATTATTTTGAATATTTAAAAAATATTTTGAAAGGGGACAAATTTACGTAAAAGAATAGTTTATTCATTCAAAAACATTATACCGGGAAGTTTGTTAACCTCATTCTAAGTAATCTGAACACAAAGATAAAGAAAGCATAGTCTCAGCTTGAAGCTTCACGGTTGCTTGGGAAAAAAAGCACAAATTATATTCAAGCATTTGGGGGAGCAGAGATGACAGGAATAAGTATACTTGGAAGGCCAGGAAGTGCTTTTCAAGGTCATGTGATATGAGTAAGAGTCAGAGTTCAGCAACAGGAAAAATGGGGACAAATCCCTGAAGGAAAAGCCAGGTAGTTAAATGAGAAGCAGTAACTATATTATTCATAGCCTCTTGTGCTAGAGTAAAGAACTTGAATTTTATCTTAAGACACTGAGATATTTAGACCCAAGAAGTGCTTTTTTTAAATGTGCACTTATAAAGATATCTGTTCTTTGCCCTCCTTAGGTATATTAGACAGAATGGACCAGAACAGGGATATCAGTCAGGATGATAATGCAAAATACAACAGCCTTCGAGGAGTCCCATATGATAAATTGAGATGTTATAGCATAGAAATAGTGTGAGACATATTATTTCTCTTTTCACTGAACTCCCTGACTTTTGAGTATTTATTTATTCTTAAAATTCAATTTTTCATATTTTGCCTATATGAAGTTAAGTAATTATCACTGAAACACAGGACCAAATTAGTCTGCTGAAGAAAAAGATTAAAAAATATTATATAGCCTAATTTTTAAATCATACCATTCCTAAAAGTAATTTTGGAATACAGGGCAAGATCAAGGATGCTGAATCATTGATCTTCCTATTTGGGACTCCATAATATTCATATGTACAATGTACTATGATGGATGAGCATGAGAAAAATAATAACTGAAGATATTAAAAATGACACGGTTTCTATTCAACAATACAAGACACCATAAAAAATGAAACGCCAAATCATGGTTTTGAAGAAGGTATTTTTAATACATCTATATTCAATAACAGAGCTGTATCTTAAACACACACAAATTTCCTATAATTAGTAGAATCAAGACAGATCATTAAAAAGGGAAATGAGCAAATTAACATTGGCACTTCACAAAAGAACATATCCAATCATCAATAAAGGTACGAAAAAGCACTCAATGTCATTAGTCATCAGTCAAAAGCAAATTAAAACCACAATTTCGAACCTCTCCATACCCTAAATGGCTAAAATAAAAATGCACAATGAGCATCTAAGATTGAACACCGATCTCATATGCTTGGGTAGGAGTAGGTATTGTCATAGCCAGATGGGAAAAGTCTCCAGCCACTTCTGTTACAGCTTAACAAATTCCTACCCTATAACCTGGCAATTACATTTCTCAGTACACTTGCTAAAGGAAGACATATGTTCACCAAAAGTTATGTATAATGTCTACTAGCAGTAGAATTAAACTTTGTTACATTTACACAGTGGATTCTTATACAATGGTAAGAATTAGTGAACTATAGTTACAGCCAAAATTATGAATAAATTTCATTAACACAATGTTGAATGAAAAAACCAAGACACAAAAGCATTGATTGTCTGATTACATTTATTTAAAGTTAAAATATTGTCCCAATTAGAATGTGACATAATGGTTGCTCCTAGGAATGAGGATAGTTATCAGAAGAGGGCCAAAGTGGTTTCAGGGGCTGTGGTAATGTTTCCTTTGTGGCAATTAGAAGTTTACATTAAAAAGACAAATTGAGAAAAAGAATATGAGTAACCAGCTTCTACCATGAACACACAGCAAACTTATATTGTCATCTTTAATTAAAATCTAAACTTGTCAACTAAATTTGTAGTCACTTAAATTGGTCACAGGGATATAGTCCATGTAAAACATGTCACTTTTGAAATATTTATCCTTTTCCATAGTATCACGTGCAATTCTTAAAAGTCAATCTTGTCAAAAATGATTCATCTTACCTTCTCAAAATAATGAGCACATTATAAAGGGTTGCCTCCTGATTCTATGGAACAATTCACTATTTCATGACATTTAAGAAAAAGTAGCTTTTTTCTCCCTCCTAAAACAACCCGAAAGCTCCCCAGCTTTGTTTTTAGAGATGGTTATCTCAGAACAAACTAAACAGAAATCTATTTGGTGCACAACTGATTTGAAATGCCTCCTATTTCCTCTTCCTCACGGTTTTCTGTGAAATGATTTCCAATGAGTTCATCCCCAATGAGGCATCCTGGGTTCTAGTAAAAAGAAAAATAATCTTTTAATGTGGTCAGATGCTCTAAAGGCCACATAAAGTGGCCCACTGAGAACTCCTTATAGCAATATGATTCAGATTTCATATTCTAAGTTGTCTTGACTATTTTAAAAACAGCAGCAGTTTTCATTTCGGTGCTATTTTGACAATCTCATATAAAAGCATAATCTAATATATAAAAATATAATGGCATATTTGAAAATAAAGAGATGATATGGTCTCTTTGTTTTATAAATATGGTAATAGGAAGCTCAGAAACTCAGTGACAGAGACTAGCACTACAGAAGAGGTCTGGACCGAACGTTTGCTCTACGTCCTTGAGAATGACCAGTTGGTCCCACAGCTGAGACTGGGACATTGTCCTTGACCCCTGGACTTGTCCCATGCAGGTTCCCATCAAGCAGCCAACAGCTTGCTGAAACTGAACAGTAAGCACATTGGTGCTTTCTCTATATATTCAGAGTCCTGTACATTCCCAGGGCCTTATTCTCTCAGCATCGTAAATGGAATTCCTCCCAGGGATCTGCAGTTTGGGCAAAGTGTCTGCTTGGTAGGACTCTATTAGGGTTGGAGCTCTCAGTAGTCAGACTCATGCAGATCCTCCACTTACCCTGTCTGGAGTCATCACTTCTGACTCAGTTCTTTATCGTCCATCAGTCTGCTTCTCCGAAGCCATAAATACGCAGCTGAACTCAAGTGAAACAGTAGGCAGAGACTTTTATCTGTAGGCTTCTACAAAGAATTCCAGGTTTTCCTAATTACACTGCCCCATCATCTATCATCTTTGCTCTAAGACAATTTTGACAACTTCAGCTAGTGTTAGAAAACCGAGCCTGTGTCTTAGTGGTGAATGTATGTTTTCTCTGTGGTGTGCACAGTTTCTGAGAAGATGAGGTTGAAGACTTTTCTTATGCTAAGTCACTCACCCAAGTAGAGTTTCAATGAGCAGGCTGGGAGCACTTTGCTTGGACAACCCTAAAGCTGAACTGTTGCTACTGCTCTGTCATTTCCAATTTTACTCAGAAACCAAAAATATTTGTGGGAATCATTTTAGCAGTCTATTTCATGTATGCAATGTCAAGTCCATGTCCACATGATGTGATTGGGCTCATGTCCAAGAATGTACACTTCATAATAGTAGAGATTATGCCCGTCTATACACCTGGGCTGTGGAAAATCCAGTGTCTAGAAAAGAGTTTGGCACATATTAGCTGCTCAAAATATAGCATTGGAACTCATGACTATTATTGCTTTAAAATACTTGTTGCCTTTGGGCAAAAACTGTGTCTTACTTGTATGTTTTGCAATATGTCATACAAACACTTAACTGCTTTTTTTTTTTTTTTTTTGTACCAGGGATCGAACTTAGGGCCTTGTGCTTTTGAGGCAGGCAGTCAGCAGCACCACTGAGCTAAATCCTGACCCAACACTTAACTGCTTTTAATGAAAAGACATTATTGTCTAGACCAGAGATTGACAAACCTTTTCTTGAAGAGCCAAAGAGTAAATAGGTGCTATATTTTAGGCTCTAAGGTATCTATGCAAGTACTCAGTTCTTCCACAAGGCCCTAACTCCAAGGAGCACAAAAGTAGGTACAGACAAAACATACATGAATAAAAGGCAGCCAGACTACCCATCTCTTATTTTTATGTAGCTCTTAAGATAAAAATGGATTCTAGATTTCCAAATGTCCTTAAGAATCAGATGAAATAACAATATCCCATGACACTTAAAAATTACATAAAATCACAAATTTAGTATTCATAAATAAAACCTTATTGGAACATAGCCATGCCTATTCATTTACAAGTTGTTCTATGAATACATTTACATTTTAATGGTAGAGTTTGGGTATTTGCAAATATGAAATGAGCTACACAGTAGGACTCTTAAAAGGGGATGGCTAGAAATGACAAGGAATTTTCGTTTGCATTCTTTGTGGCAATTCCCATATGTTCATAACATGTAAAAAGACCAAAATTGTAATTTTTGGAAGACTGTGGCTCTGTTAAAACTTGCTAATATGCAAGAAGGAGAAAACACATTATTTCATACCTATTGGTGAGAAATAGTTATCTATAATTATTGATGCAAGAATCAATCGCTAAAAGGTTGCTCACAGGTAATTCTATAGAGTCACATAAATCAACAGGTCTAGGGTTCTCATCAGTATCCACTTTACAAACCCTTCTTTTCAGAAGAAATTGAAATTAACTTCTCACTTTTATCCTCTGACAGAGTTGAAAGTGCTAATGAAAAATCTAGAAAATACGTACAAGAGTTTGTCAAGAATTAGATGTAGATTATTATCCTCTACAAACTGTAAACATCACAACTGTTACTTAGGTTCATCAGAAAACACAAAACTAATGTTTATTTTTCACAAATTATTTTAAAAACTGCAAACAATAGGCAACATATATCCAACTAAAAACACAGGAATGCAAGTTCTCTTCAATTACAATCTGAGCTTCAGGAGGGCAGGTACTGCATCTTATGTTTGCGTCCTCAGTGGCTACTATTTGATGAAAGAATTAACAGTGGTAGTCAGGAAGACATTGATTCATTCATTTATGCTTTTGACCAACAAATCATTATTTGATGGTGATTCTGCAGTAGTGCTGTAGGAACACAGATATATAAGAAATTGCCTCTGCCCTTCAGCAACATTTTAGCTGAGGAGATAACATACAAGTAATAAAAGTGGACATAATGAAAAGTTTTAATATAAATTTAAAATAAAAGGAATTAGAAGCCATGTCTTTTTAAGTGTCAATAAATAAGACAAGAAATACAGGCTGGAACAGTTGCTGGGAAGAATGGATCGCTGAAATCTGCAGAGGTCCACAAAGGCTTCCTATTAGAAAAGTGACTTACAAAGACATTTTGAAGGGTGAAGAATCACTCAGCACGTCTTTAGTAAATAAATAAACAGGCTTAGGCTACAGAGAAAGAAGAAAAGGAATTGATAAAATTGCCGGCTTTCTTGGCACTGCTCCCTGTACCTGCCAAGAGGCTCTGAGAAAGCAGGTGTCCACTGGAGGCTGGGACTTCCACACGTCGCTGCAGCTGGTGAACCTGAGTACAGAGCCAGGATTAACCTGAGCACAGCAGGGTCTGGGACACAGTGGGAAACAGGAGCAAGGGTTTTTCCCAAAGTCAATCCTTGGAACCTCTAGAAAGAGGACAGCACAATCACCCTCAAGTATTCCTGACAAAAGTTCAGAGTCAACCACATCTATTCACACAAGGCCCCAGACAGGCCTTCTTAGGGTTGTCTCAAAATAGCCCTCTTTGGGGCCAGCTGGTTCTGCCGCCTGCCTTGCAAGCACAAGGACCCGAGTTTGATGCCTGGTACCAAAAAAAAAAAAACACCAGAAAACAGCCCTCACTTTCCTTTTTCCCCCACCACAACTGATTCCTCTTAGACTGCCGGGGGCTGGGATTATGCTATGTGAGGTAAAAGTCTCCAATCAGTATTTAATCACAGCAAATTTTCCTGTGATAGCTACTGCAGATAAAGAAGAAGCATATAAAATCTAGTTAAGAAACAAAAGTAATTATATTTTTGCATTTTAGAATATTTTATATTTGAATGTTCGTGCATTTATAACTGTGTTTATAGAGATGCTGTTTTCTTAAGGTAAATCATGGAAATATATTTTCTAATATGGTAAATGAATAGTCTTTATATAATTCAAGTCATTATAAGATGTAATCATCACCAATATCTTCTCTATCATTTTATAAGTTACATGCACCTATTACTTGACATACTGACCATCAACCTTGTGGTAAGCATGGAGTATTACTGTTGGATAATGTCAGTTTTTATCTTCAAAGAAAGGAAAGTACAAAAGATATGGCTATAATAAAATAACTTTTTGTAAATCTGCAGGATTTTCCCCTTCTGATTGGACTATCTTTGTAAATTGATCTCCATAGTGATCTTAGTAGAAGAATAGCACATATAATCATTTCAGTTTGAAATGTTTATCAAACAATCAATTTGTTCTTACTATGGAAATACTTGATGATAGATAAAATAGATTCAACTTTGAGGAGCTAAAAATCTAGCTTAGGTCTAACACACACTCAGGTTGCTATGCTACGAAGCAGAAAGGGATTTCTTAAAAAATGTATGCTGCCTTCCTGGGTCACTAAAAGAAAAATTCAATTTTATTACTATTGTCTACAAGACTCAATAATCTAGTCACTTATTGCCTGGAATCATGAGAGTACAGACTTTTGCTCACCATGGTTCACCAAGTTCTTTTGAGGCCTCGGGTCAGAAATGGCACATTGTCACTTCTATTTCATGTCATCGGGAAAAGCAAGTCAAATGGCTGAATCAAATTCATGGGCAGGGAAATGTGTCCTGCCCACAATGGCAGAACCCTGAAAAGCACATAGCAAAGGGCATGGGTAAAGGGGAGGCTAAAAGATTAGAGCCTGTGACGACTTACCATACGAGGTCATGTGAAATTGTTGTGATTTGGGTTCTTCTGATTGCTCTTTTGTGTTCCCAGCCACACTGATTTCAAATGAGGGGACATGCTTTCTGTCTGTGTGATTGCTGACCACCCACACACTGGTCGTGTGAATGACCGCATTCACAGACATAACCATGAATTTTGGCCTACGAGGAGTATATTTTGGCTTTGTTTGTACATGGGAACTTCTGCAAACATGTCTCTTGCATTTAGCTTCAGGTACCTTGAAACGTGTTCTCAATTTCATGTGTAATGACCCAGAAACCCTCACCAAGACTTCTGCACAAAGTGAGCATGCTACCTTGTGACAGAGTGCTATACCCTGTGTTGAAATTTGGGTGACCAATATTCCATGATTCTGAGCATTTGCAAGTATTAGTATTCAAACCCTTACCAAGCCACTCACCCACATCGGCTAAGCTGAGGTTGTAGAACCAATCAACTACCAGGCACAACAACATTTTACTCTTGCAACTCTGCAAATATGACATTTGCAAATCCAGTGGCAGAAAGGAAGACCACTGCCGTGTTTCTCAAACTGTAATGTGCATTTGAGTCACCTGGGAATCTTGTTAAAATGCAGATTCTGACTCAGTAGTCTGGACTGGGACCTGACAGTTGACAGTTCTCACAAGCTTCTAGCTGTTGGTAATGCTGCTGATGTCAGGGCATGCCTCATGGGAAGGGCTAAACTGGATTCTGTGATATCCTTCTGAATGGAATCCTTATCTATGAGTTATGTAATAACTGCATTTAATAAAATCTGAGAAGTGATCTCAACATGTAGAACATGAGAAAATATTTTTTCATATATCAAGGGCCAGATATACTTTTATATGCTGATAATTAATGGAATTTACATTTAGCAAATAGATCACTAATCAAAATAGAATCATATTTTCCAAAGAGCAACTACTGCATTGCTGTAAGCTCTGATTGTTGTCAACAATGCAGAATTACACCTGGACAACTCATGATAGCATCATGATGTCGATGCTTATAAGAATGTACAGGACAGGTGGGTGATTTTGTATTTCTCAACTCAGAAAACTATCAATTATTGCATTCATTGGCTAAGAAAATGTACTGATTTACTTATGGAATAAGGACATTAAACATAGGGTACTAATACCTATCTGAAAGTAGTACTTACAGGAACATGGTGGTAGGAAGGGTAGGTGAAATAGCAATGGGTAACCCTTGACATCTTTTCTCAGGGGGGCTGCAAACCAGGGATGGGAAATAGGGTTAAGTTTCTTAAGAAATGAGCAGAAGTGCTAAAGAGTCTATAAAAGGGAAAATTACTTGAGCATAAAGAAAAAACAAGAACAAACTACAATAATGATGTGTGCATAGATGTGGGTGAGAGAGAGGAAGTGAGGTGAAGACCAGTGGAATGATTCCAACAGAAACCCCACACCCAGAGTCCGGGTCCTGCTTATGAAGCATGGTGAGGTAAGCATATGGCATCCATATAAGTAGAAGCAATCAGCACATTTCAACTTTACTGAAGGAAAGGAAAGGAGATAGATACAGTAGTAGAACCCTAGAAATCCAACCAATGAATTCTACTCACACCTGGCACTTCTGCTCCTACTTGCATGTGGATTTTCCCACCGCCTTTCTGAGTTGTTGGGTCTGTAAAGTGAGTTGATCTTCTAATACACATAGTCTTTTCAGTAGTTGAAAAACATGATTGTTTGGAGTAGTTTGGGGAAGAACGGAAATGTGATTGAAAACATAATCAGAGATAATCAGAGGGTCAGAGAAAGTAGGATTTAAAGATTTGCTCCCTGCAAAAACTGAGGGAAACTTTGATTTTATTGTGAATGTTAGACTAGGAAAAGTCAACATAATTTGGTGATCAGAATGGGGCAAAAAGGCTATGACACAAAAGTAAGCACCGCATGGGCCTCTGGTCAGTAATGCCTGCTCCTCCTGTGAGTGTACCGGAGCAGGGGACAGGATTCAGCTGCTCTGTGACTGCCCAGATCTCCCCGTGATAGTACTAAATGCATCAGATACTCTCTCAAGAGGGTCTGGTGCCTTCCTACCCGTGATAGCCTGTGTGAAACGTCCAGGTTTCTTTGACAACCAGAACTACGAGTTTGGAATAGAGACCAGTCCATCCCTGAACTCTAATCCAGGGCCAATGCCCCATCGGGTGCTCCAGGCCAGTACAAAATATTGTGGTGCCTGGGTAATTTTTCAAATTGTAAAGAAAAGAAAGAAAACCCCCAAAACAAAAAACTTACTATTTCCCTGAAAGTGGTTCTTCATCCCTCTTTTCATTGGAATGAAAAGGCAATTATGTTTGTTTAGAGAGCCTATTATTATGCAATGTGACTTTTCAGCACCACACACAAAGAAACCTAAGGTGCTGGGATTCATCATATTTGAAGTATCATTATTATGTGATAGAAATACTTTGCAATGGGAAAAAGTTCTAGGAGTTTGGATATAATCACAGTTGTATTTTTCATAAGAAGCAGATTGAAGTAGCTCTGCATAGGGTCTATTAATTCTTGGTGCCAAACTTAAGCATAGCCCCAGTATCAGAACACCTGCTATTTTGTCATTCATACACCATCAACCTCAGCAGTCTATGACTAAGGGGTCAGGAAGAATCACTTATTCATTCTCACATCTATCCCGACAGTTTACATGGATTTATCTATCACACACTGAAACTCACTGAGGGCTGGGTTTAGGTAGGCGGCTGGTTTGAAGCACAGATGAGCAGCTGTAAGGAACAGAAACACTCCATGTCCGGCGAGGTGCGCAGCCCCTGTGAGAAAGTCTCCCCAGAAGAAAGACTTTGCTACTGAGAGGCCCACAGATCCCTTTCTAGGCAGTGGACCTTCATGAAGCCCATATTCAGAGCAGCTATTCTACCTTCGACTAGAAGATAGACTGCACTTTTCCTATGTCTGACCTGGACTGAATGAAATTTATCAAAAACACTGAAGATATGTCCAGAAATCTTCTGGATAAATCTTCAGTAAACACAGGCATTTCATTTCCACAAAGCAATCAGTTTAGTAATACCCTTTCTTCTTTCCAAAGATCTCATTTCCAACCTGATCTCCTCACCCACACTCTTCTAAGTAGAGAATATAAATACATGGATGGATATTGCCATCCATAAATTCAGAGTCTGTAAATATTCTCAAAAACTTTGCACAAAGCACTTTAATATATTTTTCCTGTTCTTTTCGTCTCTTTTATGCGTGTGTGTGTTTTGTGTGTGTATGTGTGCACATGTGTGCAGGGATTGAACCCAGGGCCTTCACACTAAGCTATATTCCCCACCACGTTTTTTTGAGATAAGGTCTTGCTAAGTTGTCAAATTTCCCAGGCTGGGGTTGAACTTGAGATGCTCCTGCTTCAGCCTATCAGTGTGCTGGGATTACAGCCCTACACCATCATGTTCTGTTTAAAAACTCCTTAATTTCTTTACTCATTAGAATTAGAATTTTTTAGATTCTGTATTTATAATGTGACCATTACTTCCTATGGATAATATTTCATTCACTAGTTTGATATTACATCATTTAGTAACAGCTTCATTGAGATATAATTCACATACCTTATAATTCACCAGTAAAAGTACACAGTTCAGAGATTTTTTAGTCACACAGCTGTCCAACCACTGCCAGAATCAATTTTAGAACATATCACCGTCAAGGAAACCTTTCAGCCTTTAGCCATCACTCCCGAACTTCTCATCCCTCCTATGGTAACTCACTGACTAACCTCTCGGCCTCTACATTGGCCTATCCTGGACCTTGAGGTTTTAGAATGATTTTACTGATTACATTTATTTGGGTAAGTATATCTCCTAGTTCTAAAACATTACTTCTTTTTTTTGAGCCCTGTATCTATGGCAGTATGTATGTACAAATATTGTGGAGCTTTTATTACAGCTTATATTTAAGCCCTATAAGGGGCTGGGGTATAGCTTGGTAATAGAGTATATGCTTAATATGCACAAGACCCTTGGAACAATTTGCAGCAACATGAAGAAAAGAAAGGGAAAGAAAAGAAACAAAAAGGCTCTGTGGATGCTTACACAGTTAGGAATACACAGTCTATAATTTTTGCATACACACACACATACAAATATAGGCACACGTACAGTACATTTTGATCATCTGTGAATGCAAGACTTATTTCTAACTTAGCTCAGTACTGATTCAGCAACCTTAATGTGACTGATCTTTTTAAAGTGTATTTTGGTGAAATATATCTTCAGTAGCTTCTCTAAAGTTTTTCTGGAATATACCATACTACTGTGTTGTGAGCAGTGACAATAAACCTTTAAGCTTATAGAGAAGATTAATCCCTGTCTCACATGCACTCTGGGATCTGGGGGTGTCACTTGTTTATTGGCCAGGGACATTTGGGGGCAGTGTAGAGAATAGTGCCTTTGTGCCCACTTTGAGATTCCCTTAAAGCAATTGCTAATGGATAATTACATGAGAGGATGAGGATGTTAATTAGCTTGACGACAGTGACCGTGTCACTACTGTCCTAGTGCTGCTTTAATAAAATAACGACCTGAGACTGAGGAATTTAGTAACAGCAGAAATTTAGTTCCTACAGTTCTGAAGGCTACAGGTCAAGGTCATGGCTCAGGCATTCAGTGCCTGCTGTGGACTCCTTGCTGAGTGCTCACATTGCAGATGGAGGACGGGACTCAGCCCTTTTGAGCCCTTCTGTGAGGGTTTGATGCCTGTCCGAGGGGCCTGCCCTACTGGCCCAGTCACCTCCTAAAAGATCTTACCTCTTCATGAGGTTGTTCTGGGGATTAAGTTTCAAGAGGAATTCTGGTGAGGGCATAAACACATAAAGCAGGCCAAATACATGTATCAGAAATTCACTTTGTACACCTGAATACATGTGGTAAAATAATTTATTTGAAGTAAGAGCAGCTGCTCATACATATGTGCTGTGTCTTGCTTGGACTGCTGCTATGGATGCCTGTCCTTCCTCTCCATGTTCCTGCACTGCCTCAGTTTAGCCTCAGCTTTGTCACAGGAGCCCAGGGATGTGTTGGAGACCCGGCAGTCCTCTGCTCAGAAGTGTCCAGAAGTCTCCAGTCACGCTAGACAGAAAATCCAGAATCCTCTATGGCTTTTGTGATCTCATCTTCTGTCCCATGAGCTCCTGACTTACACTCACTCACAGGACTCCTCCTTTATCCAACCATTCTGTTTTTTGTCATTTTTTTTAATATAATGGGCAAATGTTCTAGCCTCGGGACTGCAGTGCTAACCAACCCTCTTCCTACCACTGTTTCCCCTCAGATATTCCAAGAACTCATGTCATTACTTTATTCAGATGTTTAGCCAAGCTCTCTAAATTCCTGTATACATAAAAAGTACACTTCCTTCATATCCACTTTTGTTTCTTCATTCTATTTTTTTTTCTTCTTATCCCTTATCACTCCTGATGTTTTATTTTTCTCCCTCTTTCTGCCTGAATGTGAGAAACTCATTTGCCCACTGGTGTAACCCTAGGGTTTAAGAGATTCCCTAGAAAATAGTAGATATTCAGTAAATATCTGTTGAATGAATGGATATCTGATTGTCTAAGTAGGTAGATGAATAAAAAGAAAGAAATATTCAATTCTGTGTTCTTTTCTTTCATTGCTGAGAAAAAAATACCTGACACCCAAAGTTAAAGGAGGAAGGTTTATTTGGCATAATTCATAGAGGTTCAGTCCATAATCAGCTGGCTCCAAGGCAGGTGTCAGAGGGGCAACAGTTCATGGCAGCAGAAGACAGCAAATGCAACAAGAGACCTTAACAAGCATCTTTCTGCCCTTTTTATCCCATCCAGACTCCCGGGATTGGGATGGTGCCAAACCAATCACTCCCATGTAGTGGTTTAGTAATCACATGCCCTGAATCCCAGTGTCACACACTCTAGATTCAGACACCTCTGAAAAATGAAGTCCCACTTCATCCGCATGAGGCTTTGTCGGGGGGGGGGGGCATCTAAACACAAATTCATAACAATCCCCTTTCCTTAAGACAGAATAATTACAAAATACAGATATAGAATTTCTATAGACTTTTGATCTTTGCAAGTTTAATTTAAAATGCTTAGGTACTACAGGTTAGTCTTTAGCTCTACAATCATTTCTGACATCCTTGAGTGGACACCTAGATGAACTTGGTTAGGTAAAAAGAATTGAGGGATTTAATGATTAGATTTTGACCTGAAGAAGACTTTGAAAAGATTTAAAACAATGGGAGTTTTCTACTAAGAACAACTAAAACCCAGTTTTAAAGCTGATATTTTATAGCCATTAGATGAAATATTAGAAATGTCAAAGATGCTCCATCACTAAGTTTCATAGTGCCATTCTCTTCTCTTCTTCAGTTAGTGCATATCACACTAGAAAAAGTGGAAGATACAGCCATTCTGCACTTTGTTCAAACTATTTTTGGTGTATTTTAACATTAAATAAACTGAATTCATGATTTATACTTTCTTCATATTTTCAATTACACTTTTACTTGCTCTGAAATCAGTATTTGTGGATTTTGAATGCAACTAAATAATCCCAGGAGATGTCTTTGGCCTGATCACAAAAAATAATGTTCCTTTTGTAATTCTTACATGGAGAGCCACAGCTATGAAAAGGCTACAGTTACATCAAATACACCACTTCTGAAAATTCAGTAAAATGTACGAATTGTACATTTTCAGTATCACCAGGCTGAAATGTAGACATTTCGTAAGCAACCCCATACGATAAGAAGTTTGGAAAATCAGGATCATCTAAGAGTATTGAGGGAAAGCACAGTGTGACTAACTGTAAAAAAGAAGTGCCATTAAAAATCAGAACTATGAATTTGAATTTTAAATAAAACAAAATAAAATAGGCACTTTACTTTTCTCCATGACCTTGTTGAGCTGCAAAGCAAAGGAGGGAAAAGACAGAGCAAGGGATGTCCCAGTGGGGTGACCCCAGGAGAGGAGCTGGGGCAGACTTTGCAGCAACAGCAGAGCCAGGGAAGGGACTAGGGATGAAATGAAATTAGAAAGCTGAAAACAGAGAGCAAATGTGTCTTTAAACCAGGGGTCAGGAGCTGCGATGGCCAAAGTTTGCCAGAAAGTACCAAGGCTACCAGATGCTGAGAGATGAGAGCTTGGGGGGTCTAGGAGTGTGCTGTCTCCTTTAAATACCTCGTCTTCAAGAAATGAGGAGGGACTCTGCACCGGCAGGGAGAGGCGGGACTCGGGGTCTGTATGGTGTTTACGGTGCATCTGCTTTGTCCATCCTACCAGGTGCTTATGGTTCTCAGAAGAGAGACAAGAGCTGCAACAGGACCTTGAACATAGTAGGGCCTTGAACATTTGTAAAATAATGAATATAAATTCACCTCCCCCTTTACCAGTGAATCCTTCACAGATAAATATGACTGACCTATAAATGACATTTCCACTTTAAAACAAAGCACATCTCTTAACTCTTCCTCTAAGAAAAGCACTTAAACTGACGGCAAACGCGAAGTTTCTACAGGGAGAACATTTGCAGAAAGTGAAAAGTATCACAAAGCAGCGATGTTTAGAATGGGGGGGCCTTTTCCACCTGAACGGCAACATGTCATCTCCACCACAGTGTTTGAACTGTCACGGAGGGCCTGGGACTGGCTGGAGAGCTCCCAGGGTGAGAACAAAAAGGAATGCAAAGGAATGCACCGGTGGTGGAGCTAACCGCTAACCGGAGCAGAGGCTCTGATAAATGACTCTCCGGACAGAGCTCCTCCTGGACCGCTGGCTCTGGGGCACTTGGTGCAGGCTGGTAGCAAAAAGCAGTTAGACTCTGCCAGTCTCTCGCTTGCAAGGGTTCTACTGCACCATCCATTGAGCATTTGAATTGAAAATGAAATACAATTTAGACTTTGCATCAACTTGCAGAAACTTCCAAAGTTTTGTCTTAATTGAACCATTCCTAAAGTAACAAAATCTGCTATGATACATAGAGATGTATGCTCTTGATTTAAAATAATCCATTTAAATACTGGGTAGCAGTTTGTTCCTTCTTTGAAAATGAGCTTTTCCACCGAGTTTAAGTGCACTGAAAATAAATAGGGCTATGTTTGCCAGTACCAGTAGTTCTATTCAATGTGGCTTAGGAAAAAAAATTCTAAAATTATCCAGATGACATTCTTAATCAAAGAACAAAAAAACTGCATAGTAATCGTGCCAGGATTTCCCCTTGCTTATTTGTAAAAGAGAAGTCTTAAGAAATGCTACCTATAGGTGATAAAGATTTTTGATGTAAAAAAAGATTTTTGAAGTACTTTTTTTCTCTTTATTGAAGAAAATCAAAAGGGGCTTTTTTGCTGCTTTGGATTTTAATGGCAGATCTATTTATTTATTTAATTTGTTTTCCTTATTTCTGAAGGGCAGCATTAGTAATGTGATTAAAAACAAAGCTCTTACAACCACATAGACTAAATTAAACTTGAGATACAATGCTTATGTTTCTGTTTTTCACATCTATAAATTGTGATTGTGAGGAGCACAAAAATTTATACACACAAAATTCTTAGAATAGTACTTAAGTATAAGAAGCCTATGTACAAATCAGCTATCCACATGACTTTGTTCTAGACTGAAGAACTCCTCAATCAGGCAATTACTCCTTTAGCTATACATTTCCGTGAGAGCACATTGATATTAAGCCTTTGTATGCACTGGGGCTCATTCTCAGTGCCTTCATATTGCAGAAGTTTCATAAATAAATGAAGATGAGTTGTTTTTATTTTTGTAAAGCATTTATTTGAAAAGTGTTATTGTACGTGTGCTATTTCAACTATAGAGAATTGGAATTAGCACAGGCTGTGTGGACAGCAGGTGTGGAACCTTCAGCCCACAGCCAGCCTGCACTCAGTTTAATGTCATTCAGCCAGAAGGATGGGCACCAAGCACTGGTGTGGCCATGCATGCCTTCTGCTGTGAAATGCAAGAGGGGTTTGCACCTTTTGGAGAGTTACCCAGTAAACATATAAGCTGGGCTCTTTCCAATCCACCTCACTCCCACCATTATTCGCAGTCTCCATTTGGCCTTTCAATAATTGTCTTCCTGTGGCTCAAAAACACTGGCAAGCATGTCAGTGTGTGCATGTGCCTGTGTGTGTTTGTGTCGTTGGCTTCTTATACACGTATGCACAGTGCATTTGGATTATGGGCGCATCTCTCATTGTTTATTCTGTTGCTTTTGTTGGTCAACGTATGGCTCTTTTCATGTCTCGGTCTCATGAAATTCTGGGATGTCGGAATTAAAATGGCATACTGAATACTTTATTGCTTACTGAATTTACTTACCAGAACTCCTTATTTAACAGATATTTAACTATTTGCTATATACTCAGAGATAGAGAATTTGCTTTCTTCTTTCATTTTTAAAAGTTACCAGAAATGTTACACATCCTCATTAACTAAAACAGAGGTAGCAATTCCTATACTTTTTAACCTACTGATTTATTGCACATAGTCAACTCTCCATAGAAAAAAACAAGGGATGTCCTGCTTGCTCTAAGCACAAAATAAGAAATTAGTGTTGAAAGAATATATTAGACATGTATTTCCAAATAGATTAGACTTGTGTTAATGCAGGTAAATGCAAATCCACAATAGCAGTGAATTTAATTAATTAACCTTACATCAAAGGATTTCCTTCTTCAGAATACAGAAAGAACGAGGACAGCGGTCTATCTTATTGGCATGGTTATTGACTCAAGATGCTTGTGCCTTCTGGTTCAAAGGTTTGTCTTCTTTTACTCTGCCAGAGAACCTTGTAGTGTGGGCCATGCAGGAATCTGCAAAGAAGACAGTGTATGAAATTAGTCTCAGATGAATACCCAACTATGTACGTGTGCCAATATGCCTACAGCCTCTCAAAACGGGAGAATGAGAGGACTGACCTTTTTAAATGAGCTAACAGAGTAACCACCAGTTACTCAGGCAGTGAGCTTATGTAGGCCTCAAAAGTGGGAGTAAGAGCAGTATGACAAGAAACCAATGAGACAGGACTTCAACATGGCTGCTGTACAGGCTTCCTGCTCCCTTTCTGGCATTTCTTTGATATGTGCTTTTCAAAGCAGGTGCTATTCTTATTGCAATCACATTGTCACACTCCGTTATGAGGAAGCAATTAAGCCCGTAATAAGTTAAGAGGTGATGTTTTGTGCGTTTTTTTTTTAAATCTCACACAACCGTTGATTTGTTAGCTTTTGAAAACAGATAGGAATTTTTCAATTACACCCTGCAAAATGCCTTTTGTCATTCTGAGTGTTTGAAAAGCAAATGTATCTTGGATCCAGTGCTTTTGTGTTTACAAATCTGGATATGATTTAGTAAGCTTTAAAGAGATAGGAAGCACATAGTAAGGAAATCAGATTTACATAATTTTCTGCTTGCTTACAGAACACAGCAGTTGAGATTATCTTGTACATTTGGAAAGAATGTTTTAATATGATAAGATGAAATACCACCTACAGTACATTTGATCTTGCTAGTTTGACTTCTTAAAATAAATTATGAGTTGATTCATCAGAGCGACTTTTAGCATAAATTGCTGTTATAATGTAAAGAAGCAATTCTAAGGGAGACTGCTTTTTTACCTCATCTACATAAAAAGATTTAGGTTATTTCCACATTTATTCTTGCCTCTGTGCAGTTTATTTGCTGTAACTTTACATGGCAGGAACAACAAAATCCATGCTTTGTTCATTCCATCCATTCTTCTATTCATACATGATAAGTAGCAAAGAGCAGCTTAAATGGAGAAATGAAAAGTAAAATGAAAGTAAAAGAAATACGTCAACTTGAGTTTTTGCATATAAAAAGGGGTTTTAGGGGAATATATGTGTGTCCTGTCTCCCCTACTAGAAACACAGTTAGATTGTGACCTTGGGGAAATAAGATGAGGTGAGGGCTTTACTCTGCTGCCACACTGTGTGTGTATGTGTTGTATGTATCCATGTAGCCTCCATAGTTGCTGTAAATAATGAATATTCTTGTCCAAACATCTTTTAGCTGTGGGAGTGTGATCGTCAGGAAAAGACGAGGTAGTGCTAAACCAAAGGACCCAAAGGACCCTCTTATACAATCATGAGCCTGGGGGAAATGTTTGATGTTTTTCTGCCCTGACTTTTGCTTTATGTATTGTGAGCATTATGCTTGACTAAGCTTTCTGTCACTGTCTCTAAATTCTATTTGTACAAGTTTGCCATGGTGGCTATTTTCTGTATCATCTGTATTTATTATCTGACCACAAACGAGTTAGAAAAATGAACATGATTATAGGCTGACTAGGATTAATTATTCACCGACAAGTGTTTCAATTTTTTTTTTACATTAAAAAGGTGGGGCCAGGTGCACCCGGGTCCTCTGGTCAAGCTTGCTTGCTAAGTTCTTTACAGAGATTATATATATGAATGTATTACCTCATTCAGCACACAGCATGGAATTGGAGTCATCTTGGATTTATAAGTAGCTCATGATCATTTCCTTTCAACTCAGTAGAGCAATAGGACCAACCCCCTGGAGTCTCTGATTGCAGCCTTTGTTTTTATTATTTTCATAGGTGGGGAAAGGTTTGTAGAAAAAATCAGTAATAGATATAGCACAAGATTATAGAATGTCTCCAAAACAAAAACTTGACTTAAAGATCGACAAATAGGTTCACAAGGAGATTTATTTGAAGCTATATGAAATCGTGCCCTGCCAAACTTGCTATGCTTCAAGGCCTCCTGATTGGGAGGAACTTCTGAGAACCGTGAAGCCCACTGTGAACACATCCTTCTCCAGCCAAGACCACTTACTGCGTGTGCTGCTCATTTGATCCTTAGCCATTTTATCTGTACGTCTTTTTGTTTTCAATTTCTAACTTTTGTCTCTTTAACTGTTGCATTGCCTTTCAACACTTCATGTGACATGCTCCAGCATGAGAGGAGGCTATTGATTTGTACTTGTTTCCCACTGTCGAAACAATTACCAAGAATGGAGGTGCTGAAATCAGCACAAAATTATTAGCTCACAGTTGTGTGAGTCTGGTATGTCAGCCAACCTGTGTTCTTGCCTACAGACTCAGGGAAGAGACCCTTTCAAGCTCACTCAGGTAGCTGCAGGATCCAGTTCCTCGTGACTGTAGGTCTGATGTCCTCATTTCCTTGCTGCTGTCAGAGGGAGGGTGCTTCTGCCTCTAAGTCACCTGTGTCCCTTAATGCATGGCCCCCTTGGGCCATAAGCCAACAGAGCAAAACCCCTCTGGCTTTTAGTCTCTGACTTCTTTTGCCACAAGAGGAGATAGCTGCCTGCTTGTAAAAGAGCTCCTGTGACCAGGTTAGGCCCATGTAACCATCTTCATATTTTAAGGTCAACTAATTTAGGACTTTAATTATTTCTGCAACACCTTTCACAGATGCCTTATTAGGGTTTGGCTTAGTAACCAGGAAACAGGAATCCTGGCAGAGGTGAGACATGTTTAGAATCCTCCCAACCATACACTCCGTGATGTATTATTCCCTGTGACACTCAGACAGCTTACACACAGGTAGATTCTACACAATAATTTCTTAAAGGAACTCGCAAATTCGTAAATCAGTGAATGATAAAAGAAACACTTTTAGAAGTCAGCTATCTCACCATACAAATTACTAATAGATAAGTGTCAGCCTCCGGAGAAAGATACTTTTATTTTCTCTAAATTAATTTTGGGTCATTACACTTCACCTTATATCAGTGATTGAGTTGATTCATCATGTAAGCTCTTGCCATTCATGGGTAAGAACTTGTTTAGCAAATGACAATAAATTTCAGAGTCTCTTCCCCCTGTAAAGTCTCAATTAAGCAACTGAGAATTAAGCCCTGCAATCAAATAGTGTGTATAAACTGATTTGTACATTATAAAGCAAATTCACAAATATTATCTCCTCTTACACAATAATCCAAGGATATTATTAACCCCATCATATGGACAGAAATTTAAGACTCATGCTACTTTAAGTACTTTAAGTATTTTGTTTTTCTAAATTCTTTATACTAAAATTTTCTAAAAGCAATTACCTTTGAAAAAGAAGAGGCTCGGGCACTGATTATAAGGACAACCACCAATTTCAGTGAAGAATGTTTTTAAACCTTCTTTACATGCCTTGCTCAAATGTTTGTTATTATAACGTATAGCTATTATACTCTGACTTAACACAGAAAATGCATCTCAGGAATTAAATAGTAAGTTGTCTGTATCAAGTAGAAGGGTCCAGTTTTTTCAATATTTCTTCTAACCATCTGGAAAAGGACCTACCTACCAACAAAATGATGAAAAGGTACAATCTTCAAAGAAACACTTATACAATACTTATGTCTCTAACTGGCCCCTAAGAAATATAGTGACACATATTTTTTTCTTCTAGAATTATGGAGTTTTTCCATATTTTAAAATGAGTTTTTTTAATCTATTCTTTTCATAATCAAGATATTAAACCATAGTTATCTTATTTGGTCAAAATGTCTTGTCCATACCTTAAAAACTAACCAGAAAACATTCAGTGGCGCAAGATGTATTTTAAGAAGAGTTTTCAAAGAACAACTGGAATAGTATATTCATTGAATTTAGTAAACATACCTGGGAATAAGAAAGTAAAATGTCCAGTATGAAGAGATGCTTTGCAGGTCTCCAAAATAAGTCCACTTGTAGTTTTGGTAAAGCTTTCAGTCAGAGGGTTACCCTAGGCCACTCCTTCTCCCAGTATTGTTCAAGTTTCAGTATCTTTTTCAACGTCCACTGTAATTCTCAGCCACTCCCTTTCACTTACAAAATCCTTCCCATATTATCCTCATGTCATATTTCAATTCACTGTCAACAAACAATAACACAAGGCCTTTCACAAGTTATTTTCTTGCAGCTGCTAAGCCCAGATTTCATCTGTGGCAGTTTTCATAGTACTATAAGTAACTTTGGCCTTGACCTAGGCCTTTGTCTTTAGCATTCAACTGTGAGATTGCACAGGAATTGTCACCTTGTTCCTCAAAGGATAAAAATGGCATTATGGCAATCTTAAATAAGAAAACATTCACACAAAAACCATTACGACAAATTGAAGAATAGTGAACTAGTCAATTTGTGCATTTCATTGAACATTCTAAGCCATACAAATTTGAATGAAGCTTTCAATACACAAATAAGCCAATTCTGTAACAATAGACATCACCATTGCCTATTAGACATTATGCACGGTACAGCCAGCTGCAGCAAAGAGAAGGGGGAATTGGGATTTGTTTTCAATGTTAAATTGAAATCCAAAAAATTATTGTTGTTCCTCTGTAATAAACAGGGATGCTACTTAATGAAAACCTCTATTTGTATTATTGGTGAGGGTTTTTATTTTGTTCCCAATTCAGACATGTGGGTACAGCTGCTCTATTACTCACAAGACTAGGTATTTGCCATAATGTTTAAACTTTGCAAAAGATCATCTTGCTCCTGTGAAGACTATCAGAAGAATAGTTTTAAAATAGAGACAAAAATGATCTAGTAAAGAGATTTACAGAATACCAGTAGCCAAATACACAGTGCTTTTTGTATCCTTTTTATGTCCCTTTGTCTTCAGGGGAAGAGAAATGTAACAATGAGATATTAACATTTAACATGAGGAAACCCAAAAATAATCATCTGCCTTTTCTAATTTTAGGATTTGAAACCATGCAACCAAGTACACTTGTGCAGCCCAAGACATTTTATAATGACGTTTCAAAGAATACACAAAAATGTATGGCTATTTCATCTACATCGTGAACAAGAACTTACAGGGCGTTGTAGACATTCTTTTTGACAATTAGAATGATGTCAAATGCCCCTATTAGTTGTGATTATAGTTAAGTTTAGTGTGAAATGGAAAGTGTATATTAGAACACATGCATTTGAGTGTTGCTCTCTGATCTCATTGGCAATTATTCTTAGATACTGGTGCACTAGGAGGCAGAAAAGTTACTGCAATAAAAACAAACTGATGCATTTATTATTTTTAAACTATAGCTTTGCTCTCTAGGAATGTATGGTTTCCTTAATCCCTTTTCCATTATTCAAGTTTTTAAGTCCTGACCTCAAATATGAATAATAAACTGAAATTACTCCTTCACTTGAACAAAAAAACATTGTTTCATGCTGAGATGTTCTGAATGCTGATTTTCTGATTTCATGTGTACCTTTGCAAAATGAAGGTATCAAGACATAGTCTAGATATATGCAGAATTTATAGAAACTTTTTTTTTATTCTAGGCAATGCTCTTCCTATACAAATAAAGTCATTATTCATAACAAATTTCCAATAAACAAGTATTGAATAATCATAAATATTTGATCAAGATATGTTTATTGTTTCGTACACTTGAGACACTAAAAAAGCCCAACTTCAGTACACTGAGGAGATGTAAATAAAGCATACATTGACTGTACATCTTGGAAATTATTTCCCAATTTGACACTTCAAAGTATAATGATAGCACTTCCACCATGTACATAGAAGAAGCTCATTATTTTATTGGTTGAAATGCTTACAGAGGTGTTTAACTGTTGGATATTTTCCTGGACTATGAAAGTATTTTGATCATATTAGATTTAGAAATATTTCAAGATTATCTTTGGTACATTTAATATTAATAAGTAGTAAGAGTTATAAAAGACTGAAACAAGATAGTAACTTAATATAGGCAGTACAATATGCTGGAAAAGGCACTAAACTCAAAGTCTAGGCACTGTCCTACATTCTCTGCATAGTTTTTCCTTCTCAAAGTTTCAGTCTCTTCTGGCTTTAAAATGATGTAAGCCTAGAAAGTGTTTCTCTAACAATATTTCCGATTTAGCACTATTTTGACAAAGGAGAGTGGATTCTTTCAAAGTTTCTTTTAACCCTGGAATTCTAATAATACATGATTTAATGAAAATCATTTCTTTTCTTCTTTATTTCAATGACTATAAAGTAAAACTCAAGGACTAATCTTATTCATTTTTGTGTGCCTAGTACCAAGTACAATGTCTAACACATGGTAGGTGTTTAAAAAGCGTTTGTTGAATAAATAATAAGATTGCTTCTATAAAAATCAGTTAATCCTAAGTTACAATTTTCTGACTTAAGTCTAAGAGATCAATTTTTCCACTTCTAGGTTTAAATGTATATGTTTAGGTTAAGGATAATGGAAAATACTACTAAAGTAGAAGCATCACTCAATAAGACAAAGACTGGGCTGGGGATTTAGCTCAGTGGTTCCGGCACCTGCCTTGCGAGCACAGGGACCTGATTTCAATCCCTGGTACCAGAAATAAATAAATAAATAAATAAATAAGACAAAGACTTTGCTATACAAAAAGACAAAGCTTTTGCTAGTGTTCTGCAGCAAAAAGGAATAGTGAATACATAATTTAATGCTGATACCCTGGAATATTTATTAATGCAGGAAGTGCTATTTGTGTTATAGTCAAAATCATTTTCAAAAAGTAAAGTTCATGCCCAAATTTGAATATGCATAAAAATGAGTCAAATGTGAAGTGTTTTGAAGCAAAAAAAATTTTTTAAATACTATATTATCTTTCTCTAGTCAATACAATGACTAGTGTCTAAAGAAATGTTGTACAACTTATCATCTCTAGCTTTTGGAAGAAAGGTACTAAATATCCTTAAAAATCAGTGTCAGGTTGCAGAATGTGATCAGTGGTAGGTTCACTATGCAAATTTAATCTTTTTTTCCTTTTATCCATTGGACTAGAATTCCCTAATATCTAATTTTTGTGCACATCTCCCCAAATTCCTTTCATAATGATTGTATTTCCCCCCCCCCTTTTTTTTTTCATTTTACAAGTTGGATCACCATAGGCAGAAAGAGAGCCCTGAAGAAAGAACATTTCAAGGTTGTATAGGAAAGGAGCATTTTATAGTTGAAGTACTAATAAAAAATATAAGAACCAAGAGTGTCTTTAAATATTTAAGAAATACAACAGGAGACAGGACTTTCATTAGACACTGTTGCTGGTATAGCAAAAGCCAAAATGATGATATTGTAAAACAGTGGGTGATATTCCTGGGATAAAATCTATGAGAAAAAAAAAGATTTAATTAAGATATTAAGATGGCTTTTCATTATTAAGAATATGTGCCAGCTAACAAAATTATTAATGCAGACCTCATAAAAATGATGCATCAGGGCCGGGGATTTAGCTCAGTGGTTCCAGCGCCTGCCTCACAAGTGCAAGGTCCAGAGTTCGATCCCTGGTACCAAAAAAAAAAAAAAATGATGCCTCGGAGAAAACTATCATAAGCAAAAAAAATGGTGGCAAGAAGATTGGATAATTATTTGCTTTTGATTGATTGATTTATCCAAAATTAATTTATTGCATACCATATACAAAGCACCATGTACTATAAAGAAATATGAAGTTGTATTAGATACAATATTCACCATCTACTCATTTTTATTTTTTATAAAAGAGCATTGTCATTACTCAGCTGCCCCTAAAATGATTAACTTGTTTATAAGCCGTTATTCTGGAAAGGAATTTCAAGAAAAACTAGTGGGCAATCGGACTGTCAAATAGAGAAAGAATACAAGCCCATCTGGAAATGTTGAGATGTTGACCAGTCCTTGCCTGGTAACCTTGCTGCCTTCTACTGGGGACCCAGTGAAGAACTCTGTGGAATCCACTTCACAATTGTTTGCTCTTCACATAGCTGGTTGTCATAGCAACAGGTAAAATAAGGAGCAGATGTGGGGCTAAACACAAACAGTGTGCAAAACCAGTGTACTTTGCAAATTTATCTCATGTAGAGATAAAAAAGAGCAATTATTCATTAAGTCTTATTATATGCAGTCACTGTGCTAGCCACTTGGGAAGAGGAAAAGAAAAGAAAAGAAAAATGAAAAATTGTGATCGCTGCCTTTTAGGAACCCACAGCCTGGGTAACAGCCAAGTAATGCCCAAGAGAGAGGTCTGAATCATAATGGGGCCTCCAGAGAGAGGCCAAGCAAGGTATTCTTGAGGTAACCACAAAGTGGCTTCCTAAGGAGTGTGTCAGACAGAAGCTAGAGAATTGGGAAGCAGTTGGAGGTGAATCTAAGAAGAAGAAACATGGATTACAAACCCAAAGTTTTACAGGACAAGGCTTAGAGCATTATAATCTACTTAGATTAATTAGATACAAAAACTATAACCCTGCACATAGACTAGTACACTAGGAACAGGTGTTCAGTATGCACCTGTAGGTACTCATGGGTTATGAGTTTAGCGCAGGGCTTTTCTGATCTACACCTTTAGAGCTATGCCTTAGAAGGAGCATACTGTGGTGTGATTCATTGTCTCAAATTCATAGAACTTTTACTCACATGACTTCATTTTAATAACTAGGTATTTCTTCTTGGGTCAAGGGAGGATTTTAGATTGGCACTTTTTGTATAGGTATGAATACATTTTGAGATCTATAATGCACACTTGTCAAGCCTGTATTAAGTATTTTCCTTGGTTGTCTCATTTATTTATTGAAACAACACCGAAAAGAAGATAATTGTATCTCCTTAGTCCAGCTGAGAAAACTGAAGTGCTGAAGTGCTATGTTGGTGCAGAGTATGTTTGATTGTGAGAAATCCAGTCTCCGTACGTTAGTAACACATTCAAATAGAAATCACAGACAAAATTGATTTCTTAACAACTCTGGTGCATGTACAAGTCTGTGTATTTATGGCATGATGTCTTTAGAAACAGCCAAGATAACAAGATGTTCCTTTTCAGTAAGATGGAAGCAGTGTTACTCTACAATGGTAGTCAGTGTTATTTAGTCTTGAATTTTTGGTTAATGATATTGTCTTCCTTTGAGTGTTCCTTTTTTTTACCTTGGGTTTTATGGTAAAGCTTCATTAAAAATGCAGAAATTAAAAGACTGCATCTATAATTTAGTTCTCCATAATGGATATTTGATTATACCAACCCCTTGATCAAATGCTATTAGTGATACAAAAATAAATTAAGTACAACCCTTGCTTTAAAGAAACTTAGACTCTATTAAAAGATATGTACCTGGAGTACTAAAGCATAGGCCACAGCGCGATTAGCAGCCACATTCCACCTGGGCTGCTAGATGGGAATGGAAGCACAGAGAACGGTAAGCTTGAGCTCTGGTTTTGTGTTTGCATCGCTCAAAACCCACCAGCCGAATATACCTGGAAAACTAAAGGGCTGCATCAGAACCCTTAGAGTTCCGACAGGTTCTAACTTTCTGTGTAGCTTCTCTATTTCAACACACGCAGACCATAGAGGCCGGAAGTCCCGGCAGCCGAAAACAAAGTGTGCGCAAATGTACCAAAGCAGGAAAGGCCTGGCCAGGGCGAGACTGGAGAGCCCCCTCTGAGTGTGAGCCGCATGCACACTGTGGCGGAGGACAGAGGCGCTGGGGCTGGGCATGCAGCTGGAGGAAGTCTGACAGGACGTGCCGAATTCGACACAGAGTCATCTGAATGTTTTAAAGATTTTTAATAGGCAACATGTAACGGCAACAAACAGCAAAGCATCGAGTGACTGATAAGAACCTAATGAAGGGCCCCAACCTAAGGAAATCAGAACCTCAGGGTGGGAGAACCACTGGTCTGCATTGCATTCGAAAAGAAAAAGAAATGGACAGTAAACAGAGTATTCCAAAAATCAAGAGGTAATCAAACATTATGAAACTCTTGATCCTTAATGCTGAAAGAACAGTGTCGAAGCAGAACTGAAAATGAGCTGGTGTGGTGTTACCTTCCTAACACAAAAGATAAGAAGGATACAGTTTAATAAACAAGGCAGTGTGATTGTCAAAGCTCCAAGTATAGACACCCTGTATAAAAACGTAAATAATTTCACACCCACATAACCACGTAGATAGAGTCTGAAAAACCCTTCAACTTGTAAAACTCTTTGCCGGTTTCTAATTTCTCCCATTTTTTACCGCACTAGCAGTGTCACAGTGAAGATACAGCTGGTGGCAGTGACTATTAGTGACCTTAAGAATACAGCTGCGTTTCTATTTTTATTTCTGTAAAAATCCTTTTTTCTTCAGCTAGTTGATGCCTTCAAGACCAAAACAAAAATCTATGTAGTAAAGTCACTTTGTATTGTATTTTTTGTGTATATATACATATTTCACAAAATAAAGACTGTGTTTTAAAACATACATACACACATCTACCCACACCTCAAAATATGTAAGGACTCTTATTTAAAAGTCCATTTGCATCCCCAACCTAGGATGGATAACTGGACAATAATACCAAGTTCAAAGATACATTTAGAGTTATACAAAATCACCAGAATTGACAACATACTTCAAAATAGAGGTAGTATATTCATGTTAGTTACTTCTGCTTTATAGAAATACAGTAATCAAAAGAAAATCCAGCATATTGAGAAGATATTGATGAGCAATTCAAGCTTTAAAACTTTCATGACTGTCAAGGATAGAAAAAAAGCAGCAGAACTTGTCTCTATTTGGGTGGATTCGTTTTTATTCTCCCTTCCCCAAATTAGAGGTAATGCTATTTACAGATGTGGGGACTCGTTTCTGAACATGGGTAATAACAGAGGCAAATGTGTGTTTAAAATTTCTAATGAAATTGTTGCTGAGTAGATGAGATGGTGGACCATGAACTCTGGCAAAACTGTTATTCAGCAAGCAGAATGTGATTCAAGGACAGAGGCCGCGCAGAGAAATAGCTTAGTAGTCACTACCATCAAGCTGCCAGGGAAATTCCACTGGTCAGTGAGAGAAAGGAGTACTGTGATTTCCCTACCCATTCTCTTTGTTATAACACAAAATAGAGGGACTTTCTGTGAGAAAGTATTATTTAATGTTTTATGCTTTTAAAAGCTCAGCCTATCAAAGATGTTGGAGTTTCCAGCCATTCAGTCTTCTATCAAATTAAAAATAATGATCTAAATCATTAAAATAAGTATCTAAATATAGATTTTTCTGTAGCCTTAGACCTCTAAGTCCAGAAAAGTACACAAAGTTCTTTTGCTAGTCTAATTGCTTCTAAAGAAAAGGAGAAGAAGGCAGGAAGGAATTTGCAGCCACATATTTAAGTCTTACCTTCTCTGCCTTAAATGCCAGAGACACTGTGGTAGGGGCTCACACTTAGAGCCTACCAGACTGAGAGCTGCTCAAAAAGTAGATCAGAATATGTTCATCTCTCTGTATCCCAGGAAACAGCATACAGCACAATAAAGATGTGTTGAGTGAAAAAACAAACTGCTCCACCACACTGACCTGTGCCAGGTGGGCACGGTTCTTCAACCCCAGAGTCGAGACAAAGAAGAGAACCCCAGAGGCCTATGACATAGGAACATGCAGCATCCACCCAGACAGCGTTTTCTCCACAGAAGCCAATGTACCACCAGTGTGAGGTGGCACATGAGAACTGGTTTGTCTCTGCTATATCTGAGCTACAGTATCTTGGCATCTTAGAATGAGGACTATGTCACACAAGAAGTAACAAAGAGGAATAATGAGATTAATCACCTGAGTGATGAGTCCTCCCTGATTCTTTCAGACACTACAATCAGAAGTTATATATCCAGTTACAAAGCATATCCCCTTTGCTTCTCTTTTCTCTTAAACTCCACCCACTGTTTAGGTAGAATAAAGTGACTCCAAAAAGTACAGTATAATCAGAGTGTCCCAATATCCCCTCCCCTGCTGATTGTGTAGAAGGTTAGATATTCCTTAAAAGACGATTAAATTATCTTATGAGCAAAATCCTCCCACACCAAATGCTGAAATAGGGTCACACCATCAATGAGATCTAATTAAATAGTACATAATTTTTCACTAGACTAATATGTTCTCTATTTTGAGTGCATATTAGTCACTCTCTTTTGCATGAAACCTAAGTTGGGTACAAATCATTCATTTCCTTTAAGGTATAAACCTCCTTAGGAAAATGTAAGTTGAGGCCAGTTTTGTCTTGGGGAGGCAGAATTAATGTAGCTCAAGTACCTACCTAAGACTGTGACAGGAATCTTAACAATATGACACAAAGCTAGTTTAGTTAAAGTTTGAATAATTTAAAGAAATTGCCTAGGCGAGTAATTGGTATTGTACCAAAACTAAATATTTCACAGTTACATTTGCTCTTGCCTAAAAATAAAAACTAGAGCAATACAAGGGAAAACTGCCAAGACTGAAAATAATATACAGCAGCTGTAAGTAGTTGGGAGTGATAATCATAATTAGACAACATGTAAGATATGTGTTGAAACCCCCAGCTCGGATCTTCCTGTTGACAACTGGGAGAAATCCCAAAGGCTTAGACTTGCCATCTAGCCTGAACACTTCTGCTTTATGCCTGAGAAAAGGCCTCCAGAACCAAACTTGGCATTAAGTGACCCATGACACCACTCTCTCAATGCCATGTGTCGCGCTGGCTTTGTCTTGTTGGCAAAGGAGGAAGAGAGAAGCAAAGAAAGAGGCCACACTCCCTGACTTCAAGGAGACTGCAAGCCAGAGGAGACTAGCCAATTATCTAGCAATAAAAGGGATTTTATAAAATCCTTCCAAAGCAGCCAAGAAAATGCAGGGGAACTGATATTTTTTAAGCCAAAATGGAAGGCATTTTTGGAAGTCCAGAGAAACATTTTCAAGGTGTTGATGCTTTTGCTGAGTCTTGAAGCCAGTTCTCATAATATCTGTCAGTTGCTTAATTTTTTAACATCAAATAATCTATTGGGATTTTAGATGCGAAGCAAATCGAATTGACTCAAATAGTGCTGAGATCCTTAAATGTAATGCCATTAACCCTGTTCTCTAAATGGTTCAGTTCAAACATACATACAAACTACATTCAATGAATGCCAATCGATGACAATAAAGTCATAGAATGAAGGTAAACAATAGCAAAGACTAGTGTACAGCCATTTTACAAATTAAGATATATGTACTAAAGTACATATACTATGTCACTGAGTTTCGTGAAACAATAAAAATAAAAAATAAAAATAAATAGCGACTGTTGCCTGAAATTTTGCCCTGCCATAGCTTCTCAGCTAGCCCTAATATGCCTGTGTGTTCTCCTTGTAGCTAAATATGTCCCATGTTCTATATTTGTGTTTATTTGTACCCCCTACTAGAGTGAACTCTTTTTGAAGGAGAAGATTGTATTTTATTTATCTTTTCTTGCCTGTTGTTTAAGTCAGCCCCTGTGTACATAAAAGACATCCAGAATATAGTTAAGGAATCACGAATAATATCCAACTTGCTCATAAGTATCCAACCTCATATTCCTTTGACTAACTTTGCCCTTTGTTTTTCGGCTTATTGACTTCATAATTATTTTTCAGTCCATTGCCTTTAATAATTGCTGGTTAACAATTGCAGCAACCAATTCAAAAATAAGATTCATAAACAAGCATCAATTTGTGGCATTAGTGATAAAGTATGCTATTTTAATGGTACAGTAATTGTAATTTGTAAATATGTTATTGATAATGCCTTTATTATATTTAAGACAGTAAGAGACAAAGTAGAAGAGATAGACATATTGGGAAAAAACATGGCATTAAGGGTAAATGAGAAAGGAGTATATAAGGGCATGTATGGAATTCAATAACAAAAAGACCTATCTATCTTATTAACCACTGCATTGCCAGGACTTAACATAGGATTTGGTGTCTAGTTCTATAAAAAATTGTTGAATGAAATATTAAAAATTTAGTATCTTATTTTATGTAGAGCTTCATATCATCAGCAAATAATGACAGTTTAACTTCTTCGTTTCCTATCTTTATTTCTTTTATTTCTTTCTCTTGTCTAATTGCTGTGGCTAATGTTTCCAGTTTATTTTTTCTAGGCTATATCCACGTACCTTGCTCCAGAAAGATTTTATAGGCTAGAAAAACACATTTTAATTACAAATAATTTATTTATTCAATTGAATCTTTCACTTAGGCCTTTCTTAAGCATCTACTATCTACCATACTCTGTGTCAAGAAAAACAAAGGCAATAAGACATTACCTGGCATTAGAAATAGATATGTAAACAAATATTTGCAATGTAGCATGCTAATGCTAAAATGAAGGAATAATATCATTTACTAATGACACAAAAGGGATCCTGAGCTCAGCTTGTAGGAAAAGGAGAAGGGATTCAGGAAAGGTAGCTCTAACATGCATTTTTAAAGATAGCTGTGTTCTGAGGTCATCAAGACTCCATCCATCCACTTATATGCTACTCAATGTGTCATGGTAACAAAATGACCTTACTTTATAACCTGAGCTTTAAAATTTTTCTTATCTATAAAACTTTCTGTGCTTGTCTATTATTTTCCTTTACTATTATACTAGTTTTATCACACTCAAGATCCCTGTTTAGAAAAAAAAAACAAAACACTGCTCTGAAACAGTTGCTATTTCCATGGTCATACACCAACTAAATACTCATTTACATTTTAAAAATATCCTTCTGTGTTTTCATGGAGAGAAAAGAAGGAATCTTAACAATGCTAACAATGCAGCAACCAGTTTCTAGTATTTATAGATTCTTTAGAGAACAGATATTGAAATCCTATCTATTCAGCAAAAGATTTATTTTCCTCATCACTTTTTCACTTTAAAACTCATATCTGATACATACAGATGTGTTAAATAGCTGATTATACTGTGTTTAGTAAAAAGTAGGAGCTTCAGCACTAGGACTCTACTTACCTGGAATCAACAATTCCCTGTCAGGGGATCTTCCCACTAGCAGAGGCCAATGCATCTTTCATCCTCTTTAATTTCTTAGAGGTAGAAACAACACAAGCAGTTCTTCCTGCTACAAGGTAACATAGCCATTTGTGAAAGTCCCATTGAAAACCTCCTGCCCTACTGGTAATTCAAACACAATGCAAGTAAAACTGGTCCTACCTTGGAGTTATGGGTTTAGGGGTGAACCTGCACATTTCTTTATTAGATTCCACAACTTCTACACGCAAATTGTGCTTAAAATCAGGGTTAATTAACCAAAGCAGTTAAAACAATGTGGGTGGATTTTTTTTGTTATTTCTGTTGTTATTATTATTGTGGCAAATGAGAATTAGTCCTGAGCAAGTCTGGGCGTGTCTGAGACATTCATATAGAATACAATATAGGGCCAGGGATTTAGCTCAGTGGTTTTGCCGCCTGCCCCCGGTACCAAAGAAAAAAACCCAATATAATCCACGCACAAGGAAGCAACAGCGCTCCTGTGAAATGAAGTAGAATCCACTCTGTGGCCTCCGACCATAGATCCAACTTAATGCACCCTTAGATGTGTTGGGAAAGCTCAACCTGGCTTTTAGGCAAACCCCAGCTGAGCTTCTCCATGTGTAAAACTTTGGTCTTTCTGATGCAGATGTTCCAAATTCCTCAAAATCTGCTTCAGCATAGAAACCTAAACACCATTCATTACGATGGAAATCATCCTCCTGCCTGGAGTCTGAGTCTCAATTCCTTCTACTTCAGGCCTCAAACTTGGTCTGACAAGACTGAGCTAGATTTAGATCCTAGATTTTGGCCTACTCTCTCCTCTCCTCCTGCCTTTGAATGTTATTTCCTCTATCCAAATGGTCCTTCCTTTCATTAAACTCTGTTCCCTTGCCCAAGCACATTTAAACACACAATTCTTCTACGCCACTCCAGCTGGCACATGCAAGTCTAATATTCTTAGGATTGTATCAGAATTGTTCCCACCCCCAGCCCCTCACACACACCAGTGCTTGGACGGGAGAAACTCTTTTTTGCTGTTCTGATGTTCAGTGCAGTATTTGGCTGGCAAGAAAGATTTACAAGTCTACGCATGAATGAATATTGTCCACAAATGTACATATTTACCATTCACATAGAGGAACAGGAATGTTAGGGGCTGTTTATTGACTACCTAGCATGTGTCAGTCTACTGTGTTGGATGTGCTCTGTCTCCAGTTCTTGTAACAGGTTGGGGGGGTGCATTATACTATTCTTGTTTCTGTTTTGCCCTTGAGAAACTGAAGCTCAGAGAGGTTAGTCAAATGGGCCACACATTCTCATAGAGCAGAATCAGTTGTGGACCTAATTCTGCCTGACCCCTAAGCCTGTGAGCTCCACAGTACACCTAGCTGCCTTTTGATTATTGTTACGATGCTGAAAGACACAAATTAGATTTTGATTGAATCTTTTCCTTTTCTTTCCAGCTCCAAGTACAGCCCAGTATGGAATTACCGGGAGCGCCGATGTTCTTTTCTCCTGCTGGTACCTTGTGTTGACACTGTCCCCTTTCACCAGCATATTCTACCTGAAGAATGCCATTCTACAATAAATTTAAAGACCCATAAAAGGCTTTTAAGGATTCTCTGAAAGTGCTGATGGCTGGATCCAATCTGGTACAGTTTGTTAAAAGCAGCGTGGGATATAATCAGCAGTGCTTACATGGGGTTGATCGCCTTCTGTAGAATTGCTCATTATGTAAATACTTTAATTCTACTCTTTTTTTGATTAGCTACATTACCTTGTGAAGCAGTACACATTGTCCTTTTTTTTAAGACGTGAAAGCTCTGAAATTACTTTTAGAGGATATTAATTGTGATTTCATGTTTGTAATCTACAACTTTTCAAAAGCATTCAGTCATGGTCTGCTAGGTTGCAGGCTGTAGTTTACAAAAACGAATATTGCAGTGAATACGTGATTCTTTAAGGCTGCAATACAAGCATTTTGTTCCCTGTTTCAATAAGAGTCAATCCACATTTACAAAGATGCATTTCTTTCTTTTTTGATAAAAAGCAAATAATATTGCCTTCAGATCATTTCTTCAAGATATAACACATATCTAGATTTTTCTGCTCGCATGATATTCAGGTTTCAGGAATGAACCTTGTAATATAACTGGCTGTGCAGCCCCGCTTCTTTTTCCTGTCAGTTCAGCATGGGTGTGCCTTCATAAAATAATATTTTTCTCTTTCTCTCCAACTCCTACAAAATGTTTTGCTAAATCTTACAATTTGGAAGCAAAACTAAACCGTAAGGATAGAGTTAAACACAACCCTATCTCTAAAGAGACACTGGACTATTCCTTTGTTAACCGGTGGGGTTTGAGAATTTTGCCCCAGAATAACTCAGTTTTTGTGATGAAAAGTAATCTCACAACATAGGAAAGTAAATGTACTACATGAGGTTTTTTTGTTAGTTAACACGATATGTTACATCCATAGTGGGAAATAATTCCCACTGAAAATGACAGCATAGCTTTCTCAAGGGTTTGCCTTGCGAGATAGAGTCTTTCTCTTTCACTGTTCCAAGCCAACATTTTAAGAGGGTTTGTGAAAAAGGACAAAAAGTCCTATCACCTAATATCATATGACTTGGTAAGTGCTCACGATTAATTTGGTTTCATGATAGATAAGAAAGTATGACAGAGGGCCGGGGATTTAGCTCAGTGGTTCTGCCACCTGCTTCACAAGCGGAAGACCCCGAGTTCAATCCCTGATACCAAAAAAAGAAAAAAAAAAAAGTATGACAGACACAGTGCTCCTGCAGACAGGAGCATTTTGCATATTTTCTGTCTAACAATATCACTGAGTTGATAGTCCAGATGCATGCTACAAGGAATTCCAAAATATAACAAATATTTCACATTAGTATTCATCAGCTCAATCCCTGAGGTAACTGATTCTTCCATGAAAACTTTTCTCAATAGCTCAAATAAGTGAAGCCCCCAAAATTACCATGCTCTATATTTTCTCACATGATATTATATATAAAATGATCAAACAAAGATACCAGGGATGACACCATCTTAAGATCTATTAATTATTAAACCATTGTGAGTATTCAAAAGTTTTTCTACTTTAAAAATGATGACCACATTTTTGAAGGAAAATGCTGTTAGTCTAACTATTATATTACAGGAATAGGCTGATGGTTTCGCTCTTTCCCAAAGAAAGGCCACAGCCTTGAAAGCCATTTTACAGGTTGGATGAAGTTTCCAATTTTAGCACACCTATATTTCTACAAACAATCACCTTTTGTAAGTCCATACCAACAATAAAGATTCTACTAACAAAGTTAGATACAAAACATTTTACAGAGGTTATACATGTTCAAGATGCCTATACTTTGCCCTAAAAGGAATGGCTTAAAAATTGTGATCTTTTTATTCGAATAAAATATAAAGATGACATACACCATAAATCTGTTTTAATTAGAAAAATGAATCATAAATGAGGGAACATAAATACACAGTCTTCCCACAAAATGGCAATAATATGACATAATGCTATTAAATTTGCTAGCTGTAATAAATTTAGGACATTTTGACTGATTTATTAAAATGGGTTCTTAAAAATATGGCATTGAAATTTATTATGTATTTGTCATTCAAAACTATATTCTTTGTGGAATTGGTGAGTAAACTACAAAATATTTTCTTTGTATTGCAGCTTTAAAGTGGCACACTCCATAATAATCTACTTACTAGAAATAGTGGTGCTACCACAAAAGTGTTAACCATCTGTACCATCGTTTGGGAGAAAGAAACAGATCAAGAATGCATATTATACAGTGACCGTTTTCCTAGAGTTAAAAATACCTCCTCTTTGTATGGTTTGTAGGGTACATGTGAGGTAAATTGAGGTATAAACTATGGATGAACCAAATAATTAGTTCAAAGTGTTGTCATGATTCCGAATTTGTGGAGTCCGGTGTTTTTCCCATAGGACGTGAGAAGTACAGTCATAGCTCAGTAGCTATATGTATTTGCCTTTATGTTAGAAGAGACTTTCTTGAGTGACATTTTTAAATAGAGGAGGTATTATGTTTTTCTGTATCACAGCAGCATTCCTAGTCTTTAGGCCCCTGGACACAGTGAAATCATGAGTATTTATGAGTTCAGTATTGTTCAAATAAGACTACAGTATTTGCTTTTTGTGTGAATGTATTGCATATAATGTTCAAGTAGATGATTTTACATTTATGGGACACATGAAATGTCTGATTACTCCATTTTATCAGTCCTGACTGTACAAGATTGTTGCAGTTTCAGAAGAGCAGTTTTATAACATTGATTTATCCTTCAATCTATGACAATTTTTTTAGCTATTCATTTCAGCATTATCTTTTCCACAAGTTCCATTTGTGGGATTCTTTTTGTTGCCCCTAAATTTTTTTCAAAGAAAGAGAAATGGAAAATAAAAAGCAGTTGTGAGAGCAGAGAGAAAACATAAAGACAGAAAAGGAGGCAAAAAGAGAGGAAAAAAAAAAGGAAGAAAAGAAGGAAGGAGGTAAGATAGAAATAAGGAAGGATGAGAGGGAGGGAAGAATCAGAAGATTAGGGTAGTTAACTTGTTCATTTGCATTCTCAGTTTAAATGCAGGTGGTGTAATTATGTTTTACAATGATCTCATCCCAAGCATAAGTCCTGTTACGCCATTAAATTCCTATTATGCAGCAATTATATAATGAAAAGTACTGCCCAAGTTATAATATCATGTGTTTTTTGAGACACTAAGATTTGAGAGAATTTCAAACATAAAGCCACTTTTGGGGGGTTTATACCTTAGCTGAAAAATTAATGCTTCATCATAACATTTAAGCTATATCTAGAAAGTAGACTGGAGAACTAAGAAAATTACCCAGATAATTCAGGACGCAAAATATATATATAGTTAAAGACCCCTATGTGTGAAGCCAGAAAACTCTGAGAAACTGAATTATCAAAGCCAATCATCTATATTGAGCAAATTATTGAATAATTGTTAATTTATCCATTGTGCTTAGCTTTGTGACACAGCCAAAAGTTACCTATTTAACCTTTTCAATAAAAAATTGTTTTTTGAAATCCAGAAATGATTTAAAAGAGGTCAGGTTTTTAACTATTTATTGAAGTATGTGGATGTACAGTATTTCAATAGATATGAATATGAATAAATGGTATGCCTTAAGATCCTTTGAATATGTATTTACTTTAAAGACTGGAAAAAGCTCTTCCTGTCTTTTAGTAAAACATCCATATTTCATAATCTGATGTAAAATATGTTGTACTGTTTCCAATAGGTGAATATAAAGTCAGTTTATCAATTAAAATATGTATTTGACTCATTTAAAAAATATATTGGTATAAGAAAAATAGGAAATAATTAACTAAACATACTCCTGCTATTCCCTCTTCCATTTTCTGCTCTGTTCATTGTATCCATGCACATCTTTCTGGTGCTGCAAAGCAAGATGGGGAAAAAATTTTTGAAGCTCTAGTTTCAAAGAGTTCCACTGTTGCTGATTCCCAAAAGGTTTGAAAATCTGCATTACACCTAGCCAGAAAGAACTGTCCTGGAGATACCTGATTATCAAATATTTATAATTTTTATTGCTGAAATGCAGCAGAGTTAACAAAAAAGACTGATGATAGATTCCTGACGATCTGAGAGGCTGATCAACTAAAAACTCCAATGCCTGCAGAAGCCAGGTAGAGCATAATTTCTTAAGAGAACTAGGTGTAAAGCAAGGAGGAGAGTGAGACTCCCACATGGTGTTCAGATGCAATTTCTTTAAAAATGCATTACTTTCCAAATAAAACGCTTAATGGGCTGAGAGCTCTTAGTTTGAGAGCACTGCAATATACACATGGGAGTTCGTTCCAAATGAATGATTTAAGCCCTTTTCTTCCAAATCTTTCCATTGAAAATAGCCAACCAGATAAACAGGAACAATGTGGTAGATCAAACAAAACAAGAAACCATGAAAAAGAGCATGATTGGTTTAATGAGTTATCTGACATATGAATGTTATTGCTATTCTGGGAAAGCCACATACACCAAAACTCCCTCCTACAAGAAGTGGAAACACACAAACATGTCTGAATTTCCCACTGCCTCGTTCTTTCTGCTTTTTCAAATTCTGTCATGAACATAATGGAAAGAGAGCATCAAGTACCAGACCTGGAAAGCTAGCTCACGCAACACGATGAGTTTTTCTCAGAACATAATAGGTCAAAACATAAACACTTTGAAAAGACATGCGGGAATTCAGAAAATAATTACTTACTTCTATTTGTTAGAAAGAGAGGTAGGGATATAAGAGAAGATTTTCCAAGAAAAACACATTCCAAATAGGAGAGTTTGATCAAAGTCCCAGAGACTCGATGGGCTGCCCTTGACATTCACCTACAGTTTTGTGGAATAACTTTAAAGGAGCAGAAAATATTTAGGAATTGATATCTCTAGTAGAAAGAGGAAAACCTAGCAAGCTAATCAAATAAATTCTTCTTAGTCTTCCCGGAGAGGAAAATAAAGGGACAGTTTCATTCTGTTCCTACAAGCATCACCCAGTCTTCCTAAGGCCAGACCAAATTCTCCCTGGCCTTCCATCCGACAGAGGTCTCTACATCCAAGAAAGATGGGGCACCTGGCATTACCCTTGAAGTGCTCCAACTCTTCCACCTGGCATCCCATCATGGCAAAACGCTTGGCAGACATTGTCATTTCAACTTTCACAACTCTTTAAAGTTGAAAATATTATTATTGTCACATATTAATAATAAAAATGAGATTCAGAAATTTTAACTCACTTCCTGGAGACACTTCTACTCAGTGGAGTACTGGAGCCAAGTGTGAAATGTGAAAATACTCTCCATTTCTTCCAATTCTTATTACTCTGCTTAGAAATAGGAACAGGTTGTTATCAGAGTTACCTCACAAATGTCTATATGTATATATAGCTACTTATAAATAAATAGTTTTGCATCATCTATCTATCTATCTATATCTTTCGTTCATCTCCCTCCCTTTATTTTCCAATGCCTCCAGAGAGTATGAGCTTTAAAATTAAATCTCGTTGAAGTTTTGAGAATGTAGAATGTATAGTGCAATTAGCTTTGGACACAGCCTTTAGTTATATTAGACCCAACACACCAAATGAAGTATCTTGCCATAAACATGTATCTTCTTTATATGCAGCATTTTGCAAAAGACCTGCCAAATTTTGGATAATCTGTTAGGACTCTGCCTCAGACACCTGTGAACAACAGAATTCTTAGGGAACTAGTGACAGAATATATGTTCATGAACCCTTCTGTTTGAAGTTGCCAATAGAATACTGGTTTTAACCTTGAAAGATGTTGTTAGAGCCAATTCATATCAAAATACTAATTATGTATACATCTTTTTGTTCTGGAATAATCAGCAAGAGAATCTCCAATTCTCATTGTAGAAACTAAATTATATATGACCTAAGAAATGCATTTGTATTTTGTTGTCAAAATATAATGCAAATCCTGTCAACATCACCTTTTAGTTTGAAGAATTTGGAAAATGTGACTTTCATACTTTTATAAAATGAGCACATTAATTCACTAATAAAGGCCCTGGTACAGTGTTATAATTAAATAAAGGGAAAATCCAAAGAACACACACATTTATATATATCTAGAATATTAAATTTAATATGCTAATTGAGGCTAACCCAGCTTTCCCCAGAGTGAGGAAGAGAATTCAGTTGAAATTTTAACCACAAGAATTTATTTCTATGTTATAAACAAAAACTACTTTTCCTTAGCATCACTTATCTACAACTTGGAAGAGTTCAAATACAATGAAAGATACAGAGACCCCATAAAAGCAGATTCAGGTACCCTGAAATGGTATGTTCTGTATAATCTCTGGTTCTTTATTATAGCAAAAATTTTGCCCTGAGATTACAAAAAATAAAAATTTTAAAGAGTTAAACAAATTACTAGCCTTTTGATCTTTGATAATATAAGATCCATTTAAATAACTAAAAAATTAAATTGTTTATGCCTTATATTCTACATTATTTATAGTCTACTTATTTTCTCCTTTATTTCACAAACCATCACTCATTAGTCTGAAACCCATAGAAAGGGAAGTAAAACAAAGCATAACAGCCACCTTGATTTAAGAACCTACCCTACTAAAAAATTAATGTATTTTAGACACTTGTTAAACAACTTAATGAGACTCTTTGTTGTGTGATGGAAACATTTAATTCATGGAATAGTAGGGATTACACATCAATAACAAGAAAAATGAAATAACAGTGAGATACCACTGTTTCATCAAGCGAATACAATGGAAATGGTAAGAACATTGTAAGAAATCATAGCGAGAGTTGAATGGTCTGCTTCCAGTTAATGAGCCCAGGCCTACCACAAATTTTGGTGGGGTAGGAACTATTAGAGTAAGTATGACTCATTAGGCTTTCAAAGTTTTTAAATATAAAAGAGGGTGGATTTCCTCCTTTATTTCAAGTCACTTGCTAAAAGCAGTAGGATGTTCCTCAGCAGAACTTTGAATTTGCTACTTTCTTCATTAATTTTGACCTTACATTCAGTAATGTTAACTTAATACGAAAGCACAGCACACTTACACCTCCTGCAGTTCTGAATTGTGCTTGAACAAGTACTCTACCCACATGGAGAAAATTTGGGATATTCTAGAAAAAGGACATTCAAATTTTTCCTTGAAGACTGTAATATGCTAACAATAAAGAACAAAGATTTCTTCGTTGCTCTAAAACACCTAGTAGGGTCCGCAAAACTTTTACATAGTTTTCTATGTAGTTTCACAAATGTGAATTATACTTGCCCAGAAACTCAAAACCTTCCCACTACTCATCTGACAAGTGACCTGGCAAAATGTGGCCGATAGCTCCTGTTTGACATCCTCCTCACAAAATTGTTACCAAAGATTTGAAACTGCTTCCAGTTGATGTCTTTTTCGAAACAAAACGCATACTCACACATGAACACAAAATCACATTGCCATCAGTGATCTGGAAAATAAGCTTGCAAGCTCCCCTTGTGTTCTGGATAATTTCAAAGAAAAGAAGAAGAAATGGAAACAGTGCACCCAACAGTTTCTGTTTAAGTTCCGCTTGCTAAGGTTTTAGCATAAGGAACATCTTGTGATTTAATTAATCAGAAGATGGCACCTGCTTTAAATACTAAAATGGAGGAAAACAGATTTTTTAAAATTTGGAATAAAATTTGTTTCTGGTAATACATCTTTCCTGTTGGTAGACAACTATTTTATGTTTTGGAAAATCTTACTGTCTAATACCTTTGAATGTTGACAAAGATGAAGACTGGACTTTGTTTTATTTTGTTTTTAATTTGAAATAAGGTCTCTTTTTCTGGAAATCTGCTTTTCCAACTTAGAGATTAACAAACTTAGTATGTGTTCAGAAATTCTTGTTTTCTTATCAGTTCAATTTCTGCAATGGACTAGCAAAGTCTTACAGTTTTATGTATGAGAAATATACCAATAACACAAGATTTGATATAATGGTCTCCATTTTCATGAACATTCTCAGCCAAGTGTGGTATAAGAATAATTTATCTTCTGTTTTGGGAAATTTTTAAAATGAAACGAGTTTAGACTGAAAGAGATTTACATGAACCTTTATTAGGTAACTTGAAATGTTCACATGGCATTCATTCATTTTCTCACTCATGCACTTACTCAACAAGACAATACAGTGTGACTTAGGCAACCTTTGATGAGTCATTATCTGGTAGAATTAGTCTGGATGTTTAGGAGACTATTAGCAAGTTGGGAAAAAGGTACAGTATCTGTTCCTTTAATCCTCTTTCTAAGAAGGTAAGTTCATCTTCAGACTGAAAGAAAGGGGGGAGAAAGGAGAGAATATATAAGAGAAGGAAGAATTGAGGCAGGACTGCAAAGAGGGAGGGAGCAAAGGAGATACAGTGAGAGAAAGAAAAAAGTTAGTGTACATTTTCACCTGGAAAGATAGCTGTTGAATGATTTGTGATCCTGAAAATGTTGTGAATAAGTGTGTGTGTGTGTGTGTGTGTGTGTGTGTGTATCTGGTTGCCAGAGTCTACTAAGAAAAACAATGGCTTCTCTTACAAAAACACAGTGATACAAATAAAGGTTGTTACTGTGTTTTTCATGTTGTCATTTCTTATTTCCTTAAAATTTTGATTATTCATCTAAAATTAGAATTTGACTACAGTATATCTTACTCTTCTCAAGAAAATATAAAATACTCCATCATAGCACACAACATAGAGATCTTCCCTTTCCCTGTGACTTTGATAGTTAACAATGAATTTTCCCAAGCAATTACTGAAACTGGATACTAAGGAAAATGTGAATTTGAATAGGTCACCGTTTGAATTAATTGCACAGTGACAATAAAGAGCCAGACCTTCTTAATTGTCAAATATAAACTTCTGGTGATGTTTGCAAAAAAACACACACACAGACAAACAAAAACCAAAACCAAAGCCAAAAACTTCCAGAACTTGGAGAATTTAACCTCTATATCTCTACCCCCTAAAATTGAAAAACATTTTTCAAAAATAAATAAAAATAAAACTTTATTTTAAGGGGTCTCAGTATTTCCTAAAATGTGACGTAAGTGAACTTGTGCATCATTGTCTATCGGTCATAGTGGTAAACAGAACAGATTGGCTAAGTCAAGCAATATAGGAATTCACTGAAAGGTTCTTGAATGTCTCTCAGAATCATGGAAAATTCGGATAGCAGAATGAGGCCAAGACAGCTCCAGTCATGCCAGAGGAGCAGGTAAGCACAGCACATTGATGGGATTCAGAATATCTATCTCCAAATACAGCATGGTGACATACTGCTTTCAAGCTGCAGGAATTTGAGAAGGCACAAGTAATAGAAAGATTCACCTCTCCCCTAAAGTAGGTCTTAAGACCTTCTTGTGAGATGCTCCCTCCCTAAACCCCTAGGAAAGGAGCATCATTTTCTCCAGAGACAAAGGAAGATCCAAAGAGAAACGAGGACCTCAAATCACACCATGGAATGGTTCTTGACTGTCACAGTAGTGAGCAAATTTCAGGATGAACCAATGAGAGGCTTAGGCATGCTTATGGGACTGAGGTGAAGAAGTACACATTGCAGAGAAAAAGAGGGGGTGCTCAAGAGAAAGGTGCTCCCCATGGTCGGGAACTGGAGCTACATTTGTAGCCTTAGAGGTGCCTTGAAGATGGAGCTTTGCCTAAACATTTGTATCTGTTTCTTCATCTTGAGGTCAGGGTGCTGCCCCTTATCAGCTAGGTTAATTTATGGATTTCTAAAGTATCTTTAAGGGACTTGGATGTGATGAGCCGGGAAGGAAAAAACTAAACCAGCCTGGGGACTGAGATGTGGAGAACCTTGGATAATTTTCACTATGACACAGAACTGGTTTCCTTGTCTCCTTTCTACTACTTTTATTTCTCCTACCTTACTTCCTTTCCATTTTCCATCAAATCTAGTGTTGTAACACTCAGGTTTGTTTCTTTGTTTGTTTTCTTTTGGGCCTTCCTTTCCCCTTGAACATTTTCATGTCACGTACAATTTATACTAAATACTTTCTATGTTTTCTCTTGATAATGTGTTTGTTGGCCATCAAGTGTGTAGGGCAATGGGAAAAGGAATTTTTTCTCCTCCTCCAGCCTCAGGGTAACCTACAACACTATCACTATTGTTTTCCTGAGTAATATCTGACTGTTCCTCTATGTGCTTCACTTTCCCAAGACCCAACATTCTGAGCAGTTGGCAAAACCTAAGTTTATAAACCAAGAAGTAAGCTGCCAGGTGCAAAAGCACCTATGCCACTTGAGTTTTACAAACAGGAAATGCAACCTTTTCTTCCAAAAAGCTTTATTCATAGTGTATTTCTAAATAAGAGTGTTCAGATACAATTAGCCAAAGTTTGAAAACTATTTGCTACACATCCTAAAGGCAGGTAAGTTGGTAATAAATTATACATGGAAAGCTGTTATACATTTGCTTCCATGCTAATTTAATAACAATTTTCTACTTTATATCCTGAGAAAAAGATTCTATTGCCACTGTATAGTATCTTCTACAACCAAATTCTTTGACTATTAAAATAAATGTATTAAACAAGTCACCAGAATCTTGTATTTTATTTGATGTGCTCTTCAAAATATCAGAGTTGATAGAAATTAATTCTAAAATTAGTATTTTGTAAAGACTAATTAAAATTTAATTTAGTGAGATAATGATAGATTACAGATAACTGATAGAAGATAGATACACAGATGATAGATACAAAGATATAATTTTTCCCTCAAGAACGACATTTTAAAATGTAAGGAGAAAATATACAAACATTTTCTTTGCTTAAAGTCTTCTTTTTAAAAGCAACAATGAAAACTAACAAAGAAAAATTCTTCATCATGCAAAATATCACCAATGATATTTACAATCAATCTAACATATTATTTTGACGCTATCCACTTCCTCCACTACATAATTGTAATAATGAGTCTAAGAGTAGTTTAGCTTCCATAACAAAGGTTTACTTAAAAAACAGAGTAGCATAAAAGATTTTATATGCATATTTAATATTTTACTTACAGTAGATATTTTCTTGTATTCCAAGTTAGTGCCTCTGATACAATCACATGTGTGAGAAAAAATAAGTCAGATTAAAAATTAGTGTAAAAAAGAAAAATTAAGATGTCTTGTGCACATGTACCAACTCCCCACAAAAAATGCAGTCATTACAGACTGTGAACATGTATTAATAAAAAAGTATAAAAATAACTCACCCTTAGGAAAGTAGCTTCAAAAAAGCCCAGAATTCTAGGTCAGATCAATCATCTGTCTTTTAAATTGAAGTTATAGGAATGCTCATTTGAGCACTGATATTTGAACTCTCAGGATAGGGAGATGTGCAAAAAGACTGAACAAAATTCTAGATTTCCCTCCCAGATTTAAAAAAATTTACCTAGATTCTCTGTTATAATCCATGAAGCTACTAAATTAATCTGAATAATGTAATAGTGTGAAAAAGAGAGTTTTAAAATTTTATAATCTAAAACTAAGAAAATAATCTGAAACCATGGTAATTATCTGCCTGGCATATTCAAGCCTTGTTATCTTCTAGGCCTTTTATTTCAGGGTTAAGTGGACATTGCACAGATTCATTCAGAGAAACAGGCATTTTATTTTCCTAAAGTACCAGGCTTTTGATCTTCAGAAAAGTAAATGGAAACCTTGCATTTACCTGTAATTCATGATGCTCAATAAATTTCCTTTCTACATTATGCTACATCTTTTAGACTGACTTACAATATGATACTCATTCATTCAATCATCAAGTATTTGTTGAATGCACACTTTTACCAAACATTGTGCTGTTATATAAGGATGAAGGACTCGGGATGTGATGGGAGAGAAAGACACATAAATAAATGATTACAACAGAATGTAGCAGCACAAATGATCATATGAAGTATTTGGGGAGCACAGACAATACAGCAAAGAGCTGTCTGAATGAGGAGGGAAGATTTCACAGAAGTGACATTGAAGCTCCATCTTGCAGTGTGACAGTTTCAAGCGGATCGTGAATTGCAATAAATATTTGATAAATATGAGCTTGACTCCTCATTTGGAGCAATGTATGTCAAGACAGTGAAATTAACTTAATTTATGGCCCAAACACTACCCCTTGTATCATCTAACACAGAGTTGGTATCCACAGCCTGCAACGATTTCTTTGTTCTAGTGCTCATGGAACCCAGTCCGATCAGGCTCTTGCCTAAAACTCGGTGTCATCACTAATCTCCACATTGCTAAGTCCGAATGTAATTTCTCAGTCTCTGTTCTACTTGGCCTCTCAGCAGCAGTTGGGAAGGTTAATAGATCACTTGTTCTTCCCCAAAATATATTTGGCTTCTAAATCCTCGAGTGTCTGATTTTTCTCCTATTTTTCTGGCCACTCCTTTTCAGGATCTGTTTAATAGTTCCTGGTTTTCCTCCAAAATGCTGAATGTCTGAATGGAGGCCTCATACTGCTTCTTTGTTCCTGCTATACTTAGTCCCCGAATGATGTCATTCAGTCTCCAGCTTTAAACGGCATCTGTGTGCCTCTCTGTCTGTACCACTAGCCTGAAAATCTGCACCGAACTCAGGACTGCTGCAGCCGCCCACCCACTCAGTGCCCGTACTGACGGCTGCAGAGCATCCCGCCCTCACCTGTCTCAGGCCCGCGCTCCTCAGATTTCCCAGTGAACTAGCTCTGCCTGCTGTCTTCCCCATCCTGGAAAATGACAGCTCCTTTCTTTCAGTTGTTCCGCTCACAAAATGTGGAGTCGGCCCCTGACTCTTCTCTTCCTCTCGGATTCCACATCCTGTGCACTGCTAAACCCTGTCATCTCCAGCTTCAAAGCACGTCTGGATCCCACGATTTCTTGTCCCTTTCAGTTCGAGGTCTGAACCTCATCTCTTGTGAAGAAACCTTCCCTCAGTTCACCTTACTTTCAGTCTAGGCTTCCTCTGTTCTAAATAGTGGAGCCACAGCTATCCTGTCAGATCAAGTTATTTCTCTGCTAAAACCTTTCTACTATCTGTCTATGTCATTCTGAGTAGAGCCCAAAGTTTTCCTATGAACCACAAAGTCCTATGTGATTCAGCATCTCATTATTTCTGCTGTCGCCTACAGCTCTTTCTCCCTAGACCTCTGACACTGGTCTTCCCAACCCTCACCGTACCTCGCACAGGGAGCACGTTTCCTTCCAGGTGAGCGCATGCTCTTCATTCTACTCACGCTGTGGCTTCTCACCTAGGTCCCCTCCCTGACGCCAGGGACTTTCCTATGTTTTGTTCACTGTAGTATCTTAAAGATTTAGAAGCAGTGCTTGACATACAACAGATGTTCAATAAATGTGCTGGAATAAATAAATAATAAATAGCATGAAGATTTAGGATAATGGAAATCAGTACTAATGCCAACTATTTACTCACCTAAATTCTAAGTTCTGGGAAAGTTTCAAAGAATATAGATGAAATATAGATGATAGCTAGATAGATAGATTAGAAAGGTGACAGATACAGATACAGATAAAGATGCACAGATACTATGCATGGATATCTCTAAATTAGAGGCCCTTTCAGCAGGAAGAAGGAGGTGATAACCAATTCCAGCTGGAAAGCTGAGGTGGCAGAAGATCTAAAGCTGGATCCTAATAGATGCTAACATTTTTTCTGGGAAGAAATGGGTTTCCTGATGCCTCTTCCATTCTCCTTTAAATCTTACCCAGTTATAATCCTTATCATTCATTTTTCTGTCTATTTCTATTAGAAGTTTTGACTCTGCCCCCCCCCAAATTAAGATACAAATAGTCCACTCTGTGATATCTGCAACCTTGTGTTCGATTTCCTTTCAGAAATTCATACAAAATGTTTCTATTGTGTCCTAGTATATTCACACTGTTAAAACAAAATCCACAAAATGTGCAGCTTGCAAGCAACAGAGATTTATTTCTCACAGTTCTGGAGAATAGGAAGTCCAAATCAAGTGCTGGCAGATTTAGTCTCCGGTAAAGCCTACTTTGTCTTTCAGAGATGGTGTCTTCTCCCTGTGTCCTCACATGATACAAAGCAAACAGTTCTCTGCGGTCTCCTTTGTAAGGATACAAACCCCATCCATGAAGGCCCCATCACATGAGCTAATCATATGCCAAATGCCCTTCCTCCTAATACCGTTATCTCGAAGGTTAGGATTTCAACACCTGAATTTTTGGAGCATACAAATATTTGATCATAGCATGTTGTAATATAAAAAAAGGAATTCTCTTAGCTTTCCATGATGATAACAGTAATACTGTAGAAAACAGATTATTTTGTTGCTGAGATCACAATGCAACCAAAGTTTCACAATGTCACATATCATCTCAATGACAATCACCAATAAATTATACCAGATTTCTTAATCTTAAAAACATTATTTCCAATTTGACTTTTAAAAAAACTATCTCTTTTGGGGGAAAAAAACCTGTCTATTTAGTCCATTCTTGAGGTGTTCTATAAATGCCGAAATCTCAATGGCTCATCTCAATCGAAATTTCTTATCTATGCAAAAGCCAAGCAATACAGTAGGGGTAGGAGATATTCCCCTTCATCCAAATAGTCAAGGGCTGATGAAGCCGCTGCCACCTTCAAAACATGGATTTTAGAGCTCCCTTTCCCATTTGACATCTCTGACTACAAGGAAAAGGAAGAGAGCAGAGGCAAAACACAGGAAGTTTTGATGGACTATACTTCCACATGGCACATACCGTATCTACACCCTGTCAGTCAGCGCTTGGCCTTTCAGCCCAAAGGTATGGTCAAGAAGAGCTGGAAAATCCATACCAAAGAGAAAGGGGAAGTGAATTTTGTCAAGTAACCAGGCTCTTTCTTACTCTGCCTATGAGTCACTAAATACGCATTCTTTTGCTCCCATGTGTAGAACCCATTTTCCCACTCCCCTGAAGTCCCATCCAATCTCATATCCTGATTGAAGTTCTATAGTTCAGGTGAGGCAAAAACTCCCCATTCAGCCCAAATGTGGCTCCTCATGAATTGGTAACCCTTCTAAGTGCAAAGCAACATATTATCATCCACAGTTCCTAAACCACACACATAACCTGATTTAGGAAAGGCGTATAAGAATGGATAACTACAACAAATGTTTCCATTCAGAAGAACACAAAAAGTCCTGTGGCAAGGTTTTATAATTCCTGCAGGCAGACGTTCTGAAACACTCTTACACATAAAGAGGTGAAACTCCTTGCTTGGACCTGAGTCTGACTTCTGGAAACATCTCCTCAGCAGCTGCCTCTACCCTTCGGAAAAGGGCTCTGGAATCACTGCCCTCTATAGCTGCATGAGACTGGCGTGGAGGAGCAGCCCTCTTTCTTTGGGGCCTTGGAGGCTTGGGAAGTCTGATTTCTGCTTCAGTAGGAAAGCCGTACTCTTAATCTGATTTCTGGCATAGGTCTGGATCTGCATGATTATAGGTCTCACACAAGCTATTTCAATTTTATTTCCTATTTTAGGGGCATAGGGACAGTCCTTTCAGCTCACACATTTCTGCACTTTCTTCATTCTCTTCAAATTGTTGAGCCAGGCCTGTGAGCAGGATATATCACCTCCACCACAGTCTGTGCGCTAGCGAGCCAGACTTGTTTCATAGGACCATATACAACTTCAAGAAGGACTTAGGAGTCTAGCTGTGAAGCTGGCAGAAAAAAAATCCATCTGGTTCACAGCCAGGCAGTCTCTGCTATAACTGTTGAGTTTGAAAGATAGTATGAGTAGGATAGTGGATTTTTGTTTTTGTTTTTTAAGATTTTTGTGGTAGAGAAGAAAATGATGTCAAAGAAGTCTTTGAACTTTTGTGACATATTTAATGTTTATGATAACTCCATTTTCTGCAAACTGTTTTTCTACTATGAGTAGCTTGACTTCTAAAGTGAAAAATAGGGGAATGATTTTGAAGGAATAAAAAATTCATTCTGCCCTGTCTTTTTGTTGTTATGGATTTAGAATCATGCAGTTTGAGCACCGTTTTTATCTGCATTCTCCACAACACACTCAGCTCCTGAAAAGCGGGTTTTCATTGTTTTATAGCAACACCAGTTGTGGTGGATGCTTAAGTCTTAGGGAAATGGACAAGGCTATGAATACACTCTTATGAATGTTTTAAGAAATGAACTATTAATTCATAATTGTATTGGAATCAACTGTACATCCTCACTGAGATGTTTAAGCATTAAAAGAGACATGTTTTCCTTTGACAATATGAGTTTTTCTTTGATGAAAGTACAAAGTCATTAAGTTAAATTATCCTCAGTTGAATATAAATTAAGTCAAGTGTAGAATCTTTTTATACAGAAGTTTAGAGAATCTTAGTGGGAAGACAGAGGCTGCAGAGTTTTGGTATCTCCATCACATAGAGCTCCAAAATCTATTTTCCAATTCCTAGTAGCATTTTAGTTGAAAGGATGCTTAGGACAGAGATGAAAATATGAGTTTACTGGGAAACTCTTACTACATACAAATAATTTGTACCTTATGATGGAAGAGAGAATCAGGAGTAGGAACTACTATATCACCGGCCAAATTGTCTCACATTCCTTAATGGAGGATTCCCAAGAAAATCAAGTGGGAGGGAGATTCGCCACATTTCTTTAAAGGACAACGCAAATCATTCCGGTGTTGGCCTCTTTCATAGTGGAGCACACACCACACAAAGTAGCAGATCACCTTCAGCATGATCACCCACAAAAGTCAGCCTCTGGTCTGCAGACACCTCAAAATTTCCCTCTGGAATGTAAAAGAAACCTTTGGTACAGATTTGCAAAGGGACAATCCTTCTGTCCTCAAGGAAAGTATAAATTCTCTGTCTTCATTGTTCAGTGAATCATGAACTGATTTTTGTCTGGATAACAAAAGACTCAGTATTTTTTAAATCATATACATTTATAATGTCTACCAGAACCACTTTAGAAAAAGCCTGTCACCAAACTACAAATTGGATAAAATGTTAAAGCATCTTAGTTTTGTAATTTTCCTTGCTTAAATGGAAAAAAAAAGAAGAATTTTATTTCTCTTTGACAAGCATGTTTTTGGGAACTGGAGTTAGGATTTTTTTCTTTGAGTCATTAAAGCTAGAAGTCTATCATCCATTTAATTTTGTCCTCATTATGCATTTTATTTTCACTAGTTACCACAGACTTCATGATTCTAAATATATAGTTCTGTCAACTCAGGACATTTGCAATAAGCATTTTTTCTTCACCTTGATTATGGCATAGAAAATCTTTAGAGAATTACACAAAGCCTATACTATTCATTCCACTTGTAATTCATCCCTCCAAATTAATGGTTTCTATTAATTAGACAACAAAAACTGAATAGGAAAAAATGGAAGGTACAGTGTTTTTCATCTAAAGGTGCACTGCTGGAAGAAATGTTAAACAGTTGGGCCAGGTTTTAATGAATTCTGAGATAGGTCTTAATTAGGGTTGACATATGAACTGAATAGTTCTACAGTCCCCTATACATGATGGGTTCTTTTAAAAACTAAAACCTAGAATTATTATATGCAATTAGTGTTATAAATGAAAAGATATGAATGGCACATTTTTGGTGCCAGGAGAATACTAATTCAGACCTGGTTTCTAGCAGGCTTCCAGCTTAGGCGACCATTTGCTAAATGTACCATGTTTCACTAATGTCAATGCTTGGGCATAATAGGTAGCAGGTACAGGACAATATATTCATTTTATTCTGCTGTTAATTATTTAACTTCCAGTTAATTTAATTTCTACATCTACATGATTTTTGTACTCTATGTAGCTCTTCAAAAGATGCCATGTGTGCCTGCCGACAGATCCAACCTAATTAGAAACACAGTGTCGAGTCTCTGGAAATATGCAGTTTTAGTAAACTTAGTAGACAACAATGTTGTAAATGAATCAAAACCATTTATGCCATCTTTTGAATAGAGTATGTGGCTTGTTAATAAGCCAGTCCATGAATGCTCCCTTTAAAGGAGACATTTGTCTGGCTTATGGACAAAGGTAGAATTCCTGTAACTCCTCTGATTCAATACCAAAGAGAATGAGGTTACTTTAAAATATTGCTCTAACCCCACACTTTTAAAAGCATTCAGAAAAAAAAACCCAAAGCTGCTTTCAAGGCCTGCTATTAATTTCCTGTCAAAGGAAAGGGAAATACTGGGAAGCTCTCTGCTTCTTTAAGAAAATTCTATTTCTAATTCCTATCAAATTAACAATTTCAATATTTACATGCAAAAGTATATTGTCAAAGGACTTGAAAGATTTTATAGTAGATTTTATCATGGAGCGAAAGTGCATCTGAAAGTTTTTGCTCAACTGAAAACTATACAGTGGATAAATTTATCACCAGAAATAGCACCATCAATATTAGTATTAACAACACACAAGTACTATTTATAAATATGTCATTTCACATGCAATATTGGGAAAGAAGGGTTTGGCAGGACCCTTCTGTACTGAAATTAATGATCTACATTGGACTTCTTAGGGTTGCTCTGCATCACGGATCCAGATTCCTTTTCTTTTTTTTTTTTTTTTGGTAAATTCTTTTATTGGTACATTGTAGATGTACAACACAATTACATTTCTCATTGGGAATTGTACCTTTTTTTTTTTTTTTTTGGTACCGGGGATCGAACTCAGGTGCTTGCGCTTACAAGGCAGGCGGCGAAACAACTGAGCCAAATCCCCCACCCTCAGATTCCTTTTCTCTGTTAAGATTGAGATGGTAAATATTTTAGGCAGTTTGAAACATTGCAACTATTCAACCCTAATGCTGAAGCATGAAAACAGCCATAGACAATATATAAATGATTTGATATGGTTCTATTCCAATCACATTGTATTTGTGGACTCAAACTTAAATGCTATGTCCTTTTCACATGTCATGAGATCTTCTTCCATTCTTTCAGCCACTTAGAAATGCTTAAGCCATAGCTGTGGGCTCCTTCAAAAGCAGCTGGTGGCTGGGATTTGGTCCATGGAACATAGTTTGCTGACGCTTGCTTTCTATCACAATTTGTTCAGGACAGCCACAGTTTGCATCTGTTGAACTTGCATAATTAGTAATTACTACCTCTTTCCATGTCTAAGTGTTCTGTTGTGAGAAATAAATTACATGATCCCCCTTAGCAATGGTGAAAATGAATTGAAATAAAAAGTCAACAAAGCCATGTAATATACACAGCATTACAACAGAAGAACATTGGAAAGCTATTTTACTTATAAATGCCAATAAATTGGCATTATTGAATAGAAGTGCTGCTTGTTGTCTGAGTTAATAGTGTACATTTGAAGGCATAACTGAGTGAGTGAAAGGAAGGCCACATAGTTTCATAAAGTGGTATAAATAAATGACAATTAGATATGTCTGAGACAAGTTAAAGGTATACTCAGAAGGCTGAAAATGAAAAAATACATGCAGCCTTCTCTTTTTATATGGTTAGAATGTTATTTATGAAACATATTTTGACACAGGTCAAGAAAGGTCCTGTTTAATATTTAGAAATACCACCACAGATAAAGTAATACTTGACATGTTAAGCTAAAGAAAATGGAAATTTTGTACAAAATCTTTTCCGAAAATTAAATGCTTTAAGTGGAATAATATACATATAACAGATAATTAACAGTGAGCAAGCATTTTTGGTAGTCTAATACATCACAAATATTTTCATCCCAACACTGCATACTTAATCCATCTATGACTGGGCAATAATCAACAAAATGTACAAGTTACCTTTCCCCTCTCCACATTCAGCAATCACATTTGCAGGGTAGACACAAAGCACTATTGACTTTTTCACAGACAGATTACATTTGTCACTAAAAATGACCAATAATGACAACATAAACTTCAGGTTGACAGCCACAATTTCATCAGGAGGATGCACAATTCAAAGAACGTATTTTCTTCATTTAGCTCAAAGGTTAAGATCAAGTTTGGCAGATAAAAGCTATACTTTGTACCCAACGAAGACAAGAAATAATGACACACTGCAGGGAAAAGCATGATATGTAGTCTTGAAACCTATTGTAAAAACCCATGGGCAACCATGAGGCATCATAAAACTTTGTAATTTACTCTTTCATTCTTATGTTTAGACCAGTGTAACTCTTTGGATTGGCTTATCATTAATAATCATGAAAAATGGATGTTTCTTCCACATTCTCTTCATTTTGTTCTTAATTTAACATTGGACTCCATTGCTACATATTGCATAGGGAACAGAATATGAGGAGCCCAGAATAATTCATTATCCTTAAACCTGAGCTCCCTGTACAACTTATGTTTCATTGTCTTTTTATAGCTTTATCTTTTCCTGACTAAACATTTGCTCTGGGGCCAGGGATTTAGCTCAGTGGTTCTGCTGCATGTCTTGAGGCCCAAGGTCCCAAGTTCGATCCCCTGTACCAAAAAACAACATTTGCTCTGTTTGAAGGAAACTCTTCCCTTAAAATAATGGAGTCAATCTTATCTTCCTTCATAGCATTATCACAGTATGAGAAAAAAAAAAACTGATGAAGCAATAAAAGAAAAACAAATCTTCACAAAAAACAGGAGAGAGATTTCCACCTAATCAAAAAAGACACACAAAGAGATACGTAGTCTACAGGATGGCATCCAAGTAACTTAACACATAACAGAGAATAATGCCTAATAAAATAACCATTTTCCACTGCTAGACAAGACTTCCAGTACGTTGCATTGAAATGACTTGATATTTGTGTCTAAGCCCTAAATGTGTCCTTTTACCATCTTCCTGGACCCAGTACATTTAGCTTCCTGGTAAAATCAGTAGGCAGAGGACATGCACTTCGAAGTGTTCACACTGCATCCGGAATCTCACTGACACTAGACACTTTCTACTTGGATGTAGTACTACATGTTAAAAATATTTATTCCTGGAACCAGCAGAAATATATTAACTACACTACAAATCACTTTATATAAGCAAATCTTTTAAAACTTATACTCTATAAAAACAAAAGCTAAATTCAATATAAGAGCCAACATTTAATGAATTGAAATTTCAAACTGTACAATGAACATATTTGGTTAATGAAATTTTAGAACATCTTAAGTCCCTTTCATGACTACTTTGAGTATGTTTATATAAGATTCCCAACTAACAAAACTGCAGTTATTGTTTTTCTTTACTCTTAAAGTTTTAAACCTAAAAGTTGTTGTTTTCTTAAAACAAAACCACTTCTCCCTTTGGCACTTCTTTTATTGAAGGAAAAAGTAAGAAATTTTTTTATCTTGAGTATAATCTTGAGAATCACACAACTCTAGATTAAATATTTACAAGGTCAATTTACATGTAAAAATAAAGTGGGAAACAGTGAAGACCCCAGGACAGATAACTCTTTAACACAAAAATAGGAGCAAAAGTGGTTTTAATGATGCTGGCAGATTAGTGAGTGACTTCTGTCAGTCTCAAGAACCCCAAATAGAACTTTGCACTTCCCTATGTACCTCTTTTTACATCTATGAAGCTTAATTCCATTGGAGTTTCCCTGGGACTATAACAAGCAGGATTTACACAAAGCACACCAGTGGAAGAGGGGGAGGAGCAAATAATTCTTTGGTGACTGATTACAGAAGTTGTTGTGGCTACTCAGGTGCATTCTGCAAAGAGCATAGTTACCTACTTAACCCATCATTGCCTAATAACACAGCTAACTAATAGTTGCCCAATTCCATATGGAGGGGTGGGCTCCTCTCTCAAAAAGAGTGAACATGCGGTGTGCATCTGAAGGGTAGACGATTTGCTGCACATATCACACTTGCTCTTCATATATTCCTCTGAGTAATCCTGAGAAATGAGGTCAATTTTGCCCACTTCATAGACAGGGAAGCCAAGGCACAAATTGGTGAGCTAATCCAAGAGTGATAGGCGAGGAACTTGATTTAAAATAGGCAATTTGATCTTTTCCCGTCATTCTATACTGCCCATCACATTTTATTCCTAAAACAACCTGTATAAAAATCTTAAAATTCTAGTTGGGCATAGTGGCCCATTCCTACAATCCCAGCACTTGGGAGGCTGAGGCAGGAGGATCATCATGAGTTCAAGGACAGCCTGAACTACACAGCAAGACCCTGTATCAAAAAAAAAAATGGTGATATTGTAATGACTAATCTGATTGATTAAAATATACCAGGGCACAATCCTTCTGTGTCACATCTGTGTATCAATTGTCACTTACATGGGACTCATTATATTTACTATAGTTGAAAGACAACGCATGAATTCTTTTAAGTGTGGAAGCAGTGTAACTCTCTTCTATCCAGAGCTGTCAGATAAATTGTAACTCTCTGCTGTTGCTTCCACAGCATCCCTCCTGAGGAATGCATTCATTAGTTCACATTCTATAGAGGTCACAAGTTTTCAAGAGTCACTTGTTCTTGTATCTGTTGAATCTATTGCTGATACCAGGAAACAATTGGCTGAGATGTTTTAAAAATGACAAGGTGACTACTTCAGCAATGTTCTCATTATGTAGACCTTTCAGGTCAGCATCTACAGAGAATACAAGAAAGAAGAAACCTTCGCTCACAGGATTTCTGACTGCTGGAAAACTACAGTTCAGTGGGGTCACCATCTTTCCAATCTAATATCCACAACTTGAGCTTTAAGCTTTATTAATGGATCAAATCTAAAATGATTCTGAATTTGAAGCCACAGTACAGATGTTCAACCTCTGAGTCTTTTTAACTTTTGCCTAATCGTGATCTGGGGTAAAAGTATTATTTTTAAGGCAAAATACTCCATTAAAATATCATTCAAACAGTTGATTTATTTTTGTAATCTCGTTTTAATGCTAGTTTAAAAGTTAAGAAACAGCTCTTGCCCTCTTTCCAGAAAATAATGCAGCTCAGCCCACATCCTAATTTTAGCCCAGTGAAACTCATTTTACATTCCTGACATTCAGAACTGCAAGAAAAAAAATTTGTTTTGAGCCTCTCTATACCTGTGGTAATTTGATACAGTAGCTGTGGGAAACTAATCCAATGTCCAATTTCATCCCCTGTCTACTCTCCTTTCTCTTTCTTGCATGTCTCTATACATAAAAGAAAGTAAGGGACTAGGAGACAGAGAGAGAGAAAGAAAAAGGGAGACTATGAGCTGCCGTGGTTAGGAATATGTGCCCTTATTAAGTATATTTTAGATTTCTACATAAACTCATTTTTTCTTGTCTGCTAAGTAATGTACATTTTGAAGAGAGGATTTTAAAAGTTAAAGTTAAACAGACTTTAAGAATGAAATGTAATGAATGGTTCTTTGGGATTAATTAACCACACAAACGGAGAGCAGAGCACAATCAGTTTGGGCCTCCCCTAGGAGTCTGTTAAAGAAAACAATGTTGCTGTCATTTTTACTAGAATGAGAATAATTTTGTTTCTGTCTGCTCATTCAGTTTTTAATACATAAGAACTCAGACACCATTGTGTTGGAGTAATAATTTAATGCCCTACCTGGAAACACTATAATGGGAAATTCTGATAAATTAAACCAATATCTACTGGAATTAGAGTTTTGGAAAAATGCTCCCATGTGATAATCACAAAACAAGCTGTTGCTAGCAGTAAACTTTACTTGTTATATTGTGAGGGCGATTTAACAGTCCTGTTGAAATAATTTCATAGATATAAACGTTGCATTTTTAACCCAATATGAATCTCTTTTGCAAGTGAAAAAAATAAATCCAGAATGCTAGTTTTCTTCCTTTGCTTCTAGCCAAAGGACTATCCAGTTAAAAACTGTGCATTATCTGATAACAAGGCCATCTTACTTTTTAAATTAATGTACTAAATTTTGGTTAACAGTGCTACCTTGAAATAGTACTGATATTTTGATTCTGCATGGCAAGTTTGTTTAATAAGAATATGATGTATAAAATAAAAATAATGTCTGCGTGACTTGCAGAGTGTGGTAAAAAAAGCATCAAACAACAGTGAGATACCATTTTACACATAATAGGAATAATAATAGACATAATACACATCCTTGTCCCAAACACTGGCAAGGATGTGAAACAGGAGGAGACTCCCATTTATTCCCAACAGCAATGCAAAATGCCACAACCCTTTAGGAAGGTAGTTCCACAGTTTCCTACAAAGCTAAATATACTCCTACCATATAATCCAGAACTCATGCTCTGAGAAAACATGTTTGCAGAAAAACCTGCATATTGCTGTTACAACAGCATTTTTTTTGTTCTTAAACACAAAAAAATTAGAAGCAAGTGAAAAATCCTTTAGTCCATGAATAGATAAAGGAATGATAATACATTCAGACAATGGAATTTATTTAACACTAAAAAGAAATGAGCCACTAAAACACGAAAAGATATAAAGGAAACATACGTGTATATTATTAAGTGAAAGAAGCCTATCAGAAAAGCCTACATACTAAATGATGTTCACTATATGACATTTAGAAAAAGCCAAACCAAGGAAACAGAGTAAGGGTCTTGGTTGCCAAGGCTGAGGGGTGGGGATGTCCTTAGGGCAGTGAACCTAGTCTGTGTGATCCTATAATAGTAGATAAATGTCGTACACTTACCCAAATCCACAGAATGCACACTACCAACAATGAACCCTATTATAAACTTCAGAGTTTGGGTGACAATGTGTCAATGTGGGTTTATGACAAGGAATGTACCACTGGGGTGCAAGATTCTGTTAGCAAGGAAGTGAGAAGTTGGGGTATATGGTATATGTTGGGAGTGAGAAGGAGGGGTATATGGCTGTTCTGCTCAGTTTTATTGTGAAAGAAAAACTTCCCTCAAAAAGTAAAGTTTATTCATTTTTTTAAAATGCCTTATATGGCCCTGTAGTGGTCCAGGCAGGTAGTAGAAGCAGTGGCTCCCCACCTCAGCCAGGGCTGCCTGTGTCAAGTGTATCCCAGGGGACAGAGGCTCAGCTCAGGGGCACGAGGCCCTCAGCCACTTTGTCAGGCTCCCCAGAATGGAAGTGAGCGTGCTAAGCACCTTCCTCAAGTCCACCACGGAGACTGTGAGTCACGTGAATCCATCACCATCTCCACCTCCAGCCCAAGCCCTTTCCCTGGGGAGATGGCAACCACAGTCCATCGGCTAACTCTTTGTGACGTGGATTCCAATTGGCTGGGAAGGGGAATGAGGAGATCCTGGGCACCTGGAGATGCATCATAGATCATTAGGTCATTCCTCAGCACATAGACCAAAAATGTGTCCAAAACTTGAGTAAACTCACAGTCTTTACTAGTATCAAATGAGGACCATCTCTTTGCTTTGGCAGAGAGAGCTTAAATAACTTATCTATTTTGTAAAACTCTTTAAATTTTTAATTAGGTTATTTATTTATTCATTTTAATAATAGATACAGATCATTGACATTGTCCCTTATTAAACTTTTATTTCTTAGGAAACTGTATAAAAACTTTAATGGTCTTAGTGACTATTTACTTAATTCATGAGACACTCCTACAATACAAAATTATTTAAATGTATTCTTATTTGAAGGATACATTTATCATTATTTAGCTGATAATGACACCATCATACACCCTCCAAGGCATTTTTTCTTTCCGCTTAGATCGTGGCATCCTTAATGATATGTTAGTATAGTGAAGTTGGCTACATTCTCTCAAGTTAACTTGAGTAGAGATCAAAACCTACTATGTGTTTCTACGAGTAGCAATTTCCTAACAGCACTAGAATGCAGGACACCAGTGACAAGTGGGATTCATTTTTAGTGAGCTACAATGTCCTTTGAGGAAATATTTATCACTGCATTCTCATGCCATTCAAACATTGTACTGTTAATTGTTTTGTGCCAAAGCCAAATAATTTGTTGGGATGCCAAAATATATAAAAAGAGACAAATTCAAAAAAATAAATTCCCCAACTCTCAAAGTAACTATTATTAAACTGCTTTTCAAAAATATAACACCTAATTGCATCGCACATATATGTGCATACATGCAAGAGGTTAAAAGAAATCTAGCATTTATTAGCATAGTCATACTAATGGGAATGGAAAATAAAAGAAACTGAAAATGTGGCCAGATAGATTTCCAACGCGTCATTGGGGAAGTAAGTGAGGTACCTTGCTGAGGGCATTAACACTTTCGTGGTCATTACCCACCGTAATGATCAATTCAGAAACAGTGTCTTAGCAGAGACAAGAAATGTTCTTTTCAAACAAGCCTAATTTATTCCTTGACTGGATGTAACAATGTAATCGCATACTAATGACACCAGATTTAAAAACCCTTCTACATGCAAATGCAGAATGAAAGTAAACACTGTATTTAATCCATAAACCAAATACCTACCACTAGTTCAAGTCATAGAGATTTGGGCACTGGGATGCAGAAGGAGAGACATAGCAGAATACACTAAATACATTTTTACAGACTTTCTTTCCTTGCTATCAGCTTAGCTCAGTTACTGTTCAATCTGAAAACAACCCTTCAACAATAACACATGATAATTGAGTTATAAATAGATGCCAAACAGTAGGAAGTGGTACATCACCATATGCGGCTTTAACAAATTGTATGGGGTGGCTTCATTATTATAACACAGCTTGCACTATGATCATTAGAAATCATTTCAATGATGAGATAACAATAATGGCTTGTGATATTATCCCCTTGTCCATTGTCACAGCTTTCCAGTAGGGCTCACCAGGTAGAGAAAAAATCTAATGGATCTGTATCTTTCCTATGGCTCTGTGTCCATGGTAATCTGCACTCAAAAATTTTTACAAAAGCAAGAAACATAGGGCTCCTTCCAAAAGATGTTACTGAGGGATCAACTTATATTTGTGAAAACTGTTGATCAGGATTATTTGAGCCAGTTTCAGCCATGTATTTAAAAGCTTTTCCTTTATATGCTGTGTTCAGAAGAGAGAAGAAGGTGAAATGCTTTCTCCATTGTCTGGCACCCACTACGAGTCAAATACTCTACAAAACTTCACTCTGTTGCTCCAGCAGACCTAGGAGCTAAACACTATCTTTGGAGATTCCCTGGTTCTGGGCCATTATGCTTGGAAACTGCTGGAAACTTAGCAATGTACACAAATGCTGCTGATTGAAAGTAAATTGAAACATTCAGAAATTTAGTCATTTCACAACAACACAGCCCAAAGTGTTACAGTAGACAACATTCTCTTTGTTTCTCATGCTCTCTCCTCCCCAGGTCATTCAATTGTCCTTAGGACAAAATTGCTTGGGCTGATTTGAGCAGTGGACCACTTACCCGCTGTGTTTTTAACTTTAAATGAAACCATTATATGATTCTTTGTCTTAAAATTAACCTTTAGAAATCAAGACTTTAAAAAATGGCTTACTCTTGTTACTCTGGAGTTGTCATTTGGAAGGTAATATAGTCCACAGTCTTCTTATCAGTGAATACACTCAAACTCCATTCTGGTCATAAGCTACCAATGTGTATTTTGTGAACAATTTTCTACAAGCACTTTTAAAAAATTCTAACATTGTGGAAACTTGATATGAATAAATACCACTCAATTATAACATTATATACACAATTTTAATACTCATGACCTTTCTTTATGATCTTGACTGCCAAATGACCCAAAAATTATATTTGCATAAAATGCTTTTGTAATCATTGCATTACTTTCACCAATACGTATAATACTTAGAAGGACAAAATAAAAAGCAGTCAACTTGCATGTGAATTTTTCTTCTTCCAAGGAGCATTGTTAGAGTTGATAAATATGCTGCTTTCACAGAGTGTGCTTTCTATCTTGGTTGTGTTTCTAGATATACAGGAGGATATATCAATAAATGAAAGGGAAATGTAAATTTCAGAATTTAAGTGAAATTTCAATTGTCCAATTTTATTGGCAGATATTTCATTATTCCAGATAATCAAATTTTCATCTTCTGAAGTCTCAATATCAAATATCAATGAGATTTAAGAATAGACAGAGGAAAAGAGAAGGATATGAAATGATATTACTATTTCACTTTGCAGTAATGTACATGACCAAATATAAAATAATAAAATTAGAAATAAATTGAAACTTCTAATACAAAATAAGAATGTAAGACTCTGGTTTCCTTTTCCTTTGGTGGTTTTTATTAATCACTAATGAAAAGTCTGCTAGAATTGGTAATGATGCCAATCATATTTTAATATTTAAATTATGGCATTATTTCTCATTAATTCAATTGAAAATCAAATGTGTATTGAGCACCTTAAATAGACTAATTACAAGCATATAGATTGTAAAAGTTCTCATTTTATAGAATTTCCACTGGCATCTAGGCAAGTGATCTTAAATTAGCAAGCAGATTTTTTAAAAGAACACAAAAACTGTTTGGTATCTTAGATAATGAGATAATAACAACTATTGTAATAGTATTTCATCATTTGTAAAAGAAGAAGCATTTACACATTTGTTGTCATTAGCAGAATGACTTTTTAATGGATATTGCAATAGCTTTATCAGATAATCAGACTGAGATCCAGTGTATCCTGCCAAATACAAAACTAGACAACATGTTTCTGTCTTATCAAAATGTTGTTTCCACTTCCTTAAAGAGCTGAACAAGAAAAGCATTGTTTCTTCCCAATGATATGTTTATGTAACAGACAGCTTTGACAGATTGCTGTGATCCACCCAATCTTTTCTCCTTAACTCATATCAGAGAAATTATATAGGTTAGATTTCTCTCATTACAAACTTTTATTTCTCAAAAGGTAAGGGTATATACCTAAAGAAAAACATGAGATTGACATGCAAAAGTTTCAACTCGTTTCAACTTCATGGACTCTATTTTAAGAAGATGATGGGAAGGATACAATCTCTCCAGAGCAAGAAAATCAAGAGTTTAGATGTTTGTCAACTTTAGATGGATTTAAGTGGAAGCCTCAACTGGCAGCTGACAAGCAGAATCTGACCATTTGAATATGTTTTACAGTACTTGGCTTGCGCAGAACTTTGAAGTTTAGAATAGAAACTAGTATTCAGAAATCAAGAGATTTCTTGGAAAAGCCAGATTGCTAGGTTTTGTTGAGAATTAAAAGACATGGAAGTACAGGGCTCACATTTTCCCCTAGACACCAACTGAATGAAGCTGAGAGCTACTGCCTTCCCCAAATTAGATAAGGCACAAATTCTCCACCTGACCCTAGGCCCATCCATCTCTGCCACTTCTTATCCTGGCCAACTTCACACACTCATGGTGCTCTGGTCTACACAGGTATACGCGCTTGAGACAGATCTCTGCATGAAGCTCTATGTATGTAAGGCCTAAAAAGCCTATAAGAGCTATGGCCACACTTGTTAATTATTTACAGAATGTTACACAGACAAGAAAACAGACTTCCTCTAAATTTTCAGAGAAAGCATATGTAGGACTTAAATGTGGAGTTTATAGGGAATGGGTTTTAAGAGAACATTAGAAAGAATTGTAGCCTCCGAAATAGAGACATTTAACAGCAGAGACGTCAAAAAGGAATAGGAACACTTTCATTAGAGATAGGAAGGTAAAAGTTAAGTAACAAACTAGCGTGTGTTCCTTTAGCTCAGAGAGTTAGTGATTCTATATAAAAATAAGATACTAAATTGTATTTTTCTAGGAAAACACTACAATTTTACTTGTTTCATTGCTGTTTCACTGGAAAATTCTTTTGGGTCTGCTCTTAACGTCCTCTCCATCTCTCAGATGACATGTAGAAAGGAAAAATAGGGGTTTCACAACACAAAATTTCAGTGATGGCTGAGAATTTCCCACTTTTAATATTAAACTGACATACATAGTTATATTTTCCATTGTGCTTGACTTTATTTTATGGTCATATGCTATAGTAAAATGCTTATGAGCAAGAAGAAAATGTTGACTAGAAAACTTGTCCTATTATTGAATGCTATGGTTTGCAAATAGAATATCCCCCAAAGATCCATGTATTATTAAAGGCTTGGAGCTCTGGGAGATGGATGGATCTTTAATGAGTGAGAGAGGGTCTGGGGTCCTTGGAGGTGTGTCATTGAAGGAGATATTGACAACTCAGCTGCTCCTCCTTCTCTCCTGCTTTTTTCTCAGACAGTATGTGGTGAACAGCTTGCTCCCACACATACTCCTGCCATCATGTATTTGTTCTTCACAGGCTCAGAAGAAATGAGGTCGACCAACTTTGGATAGAAATTTCCCAAACTGTGAGCCTGAGCTAATTTTCCTCATTTAAAGTTGATTATCTCAGGTGTTTTGTTATAGTAATAAAACGATAACACACAAAGAAAGTGAAGAATAAAGCTTGAACATGATGGCATTTTCTGCACAAAGAGTAAAGAGGTCCTACGTAGAATTACATTGCTTTAGGCCAAAGAGCATTGTAAAATAAAAACATTAATAGCCTTTCTTTAAAAGACTGATAGAAAAAGCAAAGAGGAGGAGGATTCTGGGCCACCATAGCACCACTCCAGGCAGAGAGGAGGTGAGCCAGGTGGGTGCCAGCAGCACCCCCCCACCTCAACCCCTGCCGCATTGAAATGAGAAGACACATAAACAAGCCTCAAAACCAGACTTCCAGATTACCTACAGCAACACCAATGGGAAATGAGATGGAACACTCTGATACTCAACAATCTAGACTCCCTGAACGGGCAAAAAAAGAGGATCTGGAAAAAATGAAATCAGAAATAATTTCTCAGGGAGCAGCAGAGATTGTGCTCATAGTGCAAGACATGATTAATAAATCTAGAGAGGAGTTGAGGAACATGATGGAATCCCAACGTAGGAAACAAATGGAATCCATAAAACAGGTGCAAACAGATTTCCAGAAGATTAAAAACTCCACTGAAAGTCTACACAGCAGAATGAGCCAATGTGAGGAAAAAATTTCAGACATAGAAGATAAGATTGCTATTAGTGACAAGGAAAAGAAAAATTGCTTTAAAATTCTAAGGGACCACAAGAAATCAATCCAGCAGCTGCTAGA
>NW_004624742.1:24911032-24956891 GCF_000247695.1 Heterocephalus glaber
TAAATACTGAATAGTTTCTCTAATGTGAGAAACTGAAAGTGTAAATAAGGACTAAAAGGTAAAATAGATAATGTGAAATAGGAAGAAAAGGGGCAAAGGGGAAGAGGAAATTGGGAGGAGTAGGGGAAAGGAAAGAAGGGAATGGAATTAATATGAAAAAATGAAAAAATGGAAACAGTCTTTGTAAATAAGGAGGTGTGGAGGGGTTGAAGGGAGGGCAGAGGAATGAGGAAAAAATAAGAATCAAGAGAGATTATGTAAAGGTGCAAATTTCCAATGATGAATGTCAGTATATTGTATACCTAAAATGTACGAATAAAATAAATTTTTTTTAAAAAGACTGATAGAAAGTACTTAGCACCACTTATGAAGTATGTGTTCTAGATCTGAATCTCAGATCTAGGAAAAATGGGAACCAGAGGATCAATGTGAGGACACCTCAACCCTGTGGCCACTCTACCAAGCAACTCATTTGTTTCTCCAATGAAGGCATGAGTGGAAAGAGAGGGAGAATGAGAAAGTGGGAAGAGAGACTACTAGAGCATGAAAGACATTTTAGACTTCAAAATGAAATCAAGTGAGCAAAATTTGGATTATGATTTAATGAAAAAAAACTCACAATATTTATTAATTAAATGAGAAACTGAATAAGATTGAATATAATATTTTTTATAGGACAGGGTATCTTCTATTAAATTTTCACATAAAAAGAAAAAATACACAGGGCACCAATTGTAAGTAACATCACAACGGATGGGGCATCATCTCTCTGTAAAGACAGGCAAGTGAGGTGTCACTTTAGTAATATTTTTTCCTCATCCTTCACCTTCTGTATCCTCTTTTCTTGATTTCTGATCATTTAAGACATTGCTTGGTTCTTCAGCTGCAAATATTCTACCAGGGTTTGCAAGCTTTCCAGTCTGTTCTGAAGTTTCCTGCATGTTTTCCCTGTTGTTTCTACTGGCAGAGACTGTGAATCTTTAGCAGAATCAGGTGACGGAATGGTTTTGGTGGCTCTGTTCTGTGGTGAGGAACCTACTGAATCTTCAGCTGAACTCATGAGCAGTGAGTGCACTGGAGACAGTTACTGCTGACTGAAAATTTATTGGCAAGAAGCTATTCTTGCATATTCTCAAAGGTTCATGCCACATATTTTTTTATTAATGACAATAGTAAGAAGATGTCATAATAGAGCAATCTGATGGACATGAACTTAACCAGATGAGTAAATATAACATTAACAGTAATGGGAAAAATTTATATCCCATGTCTCGTGATGTGTTACATCCATGTAATATTCCACACAAAAATTAATTAATTAATTAATTAATTAATTTTAAAAATGTTACATGAAACAATCCAAAAATGCAAATTCAAGGCCATTTTGCAAAACAGTTGAGCTGGGCTATTGTAAAATCCCAATAATTTGAAAAAAAATGAGAGAGAAAGGCTTAGAAAATGTTCTAGCATAAAGGAGCCTAAGTGAAAATATGATCTTTGATTGGTTCATGCTTTTAAAGAATAAGCAGCTCTAAAAGCAATGTTGAGACAGTTGAAGGACATTGATTATGAGCTGTATAAACTAGCCATGTGTACAATATTAACTAATTTTTCCTGTGATTTTTGTATTGAGATTCTGTATGAGAATGTTGGTTCCTTTAGAGAAAAAGGCTGAAGTATTCATGGTAGAAGTGTCACAGTATCTGTAACTACTTCTCAAATAGTTTCAACAATAAAGTAAATGATAGAAAGAGGGTAAGCTGATACACATGAAGAGAGAAAGAGCAAATATGATCCAAATACAACAATTGTAAAATTGAAGTGACAAGAAGGTATACCAGTATTTTTAGCATTATTTTTGCAACTTTTCTGAAGACTAGATATTGTACTTCTCAACATCTAAATGGTGGTGGTTGAAAATAGCTATTTTTTATTATGTGTATTATAATTATTGAATAAGAGCTATGTTGAAAATATGAGTTTATCGATGACAGATGCATAGTGAACTATTACAGGTAAAATAATGTCTATTTTTAAGGTACTTCAGTTTAAAAGAGAAAGTGCAAGAATAAATAAAAGAAAATTGAAGCTGTGTGAAACATATATGAAAGTTCATTGAAAGGCTTATTTTCTGAATGGTTCATTAAAGTATCTTTTCTCCATGCTCTTGTTTAACTATAGTTTATTTAACTATAACTATAGTTTATTTAACTATAGTTGCAAATGCAGTTTTGGATCAAGCTTTGATGTATAAATAAAAAAATTAGAGTCAAGTGTTAGAGAGAACATAAAGTAACATTTTCTGTCATTATTCAGATTTATTTAAAGATAACCTACAAGAAATTTCTGCAGTCTTCCACAGTCACAGAAAGAATAAAGGAGAAAAGTGAGAAAGCCACATTTCTACCACTGAGAGTAACACCCTCTTTTCAAGTATGAACCATTCATACTCTGGGGTAACATTCTGCTCATGTTGGATGGAAGGAATCAGGATAATTACTAGAAGACAGACTTCATCACAGCCATATTTCTTTGTCTCTACATACACACTTTCAGACGTAGTCAAGTTGGCATGTCCAATTATGCTTCATTTTCATGACAAATCATAAAAGTAATTTTTTCTTTCTTTTAAAATCATTAGTCATACTATAATAAAGCTCTTTGTGCTTAGATACAGGATAAAATACTTTTCACTTAATTCCATAAAAATATTATCCAAAGGGAAAAGATTTTTATATTTCCCTGTAAAACCCTTAATATATTTTAGTAGTACAGAAACAAGATATAACTATCTTCTAATTGGATACTGAATTATTAAGTGTTGTACAAAGAATTTTAAAAAGACTAGTTCTAGGTAAAGGTCTTGATTTTAAGTCACCAATCTTATAGGGAACAGAGCCCTTCATAAGGCAGGACTTCCTGTCATTTCTGCACACTCCATGTCCACTTCTGTTGATGCATTCATCTTTGTATCATTATTTCTGATAGCTAGAATAATAACAAAGTGTAAGAGAGACTTTCTCCCATTCTTTGTATACCCAGTTCAGATACAGAGATTTCAAATATCTATGAAAAAATCATTAAGAAAAGCAAATGTGCCTAAAATGAAAGACATGCAATGTCACAATATATAATCAAGTTTTGGAAGATTATGTTTCCACACTTTAGGCATTTGTAAGTAAATCTTTTAAAAAATGAAATTATCAATGAATTTTACTCATGTGCTAGTGATTATTCAGATAATCTTTTTTTTGAAAGATTGAACATGGCTAGTCAAATGTAAGTACTTTGTCTATCCCAAGAACCAACTTGTTATAATTTTTTACAGCTTTCCTTTTATATTGTTTCTGCCAAAATTTCCTTCCATCACTGCATGTAAATCAAAGTTTGGCTCATGTTAAATTATTAACTGTTAACTCTAAAATATCTTTTTGTGTGGCCTAGGACTCACACATAGTCAGTATTTCAAATAAATTTTCATTTAAATAATCATTTAAATAATTAGAAGTATTTTGAGGAATATTTTCTTCATTAAATGCTAAACTTGGAATTCAACATAAACAATGCTACATTGGAAAAAAATGACTTATTTCTGAGCCATTTGCTTCACAAATCACAAATACATTTCCACTAGTAATTCTAGTTGGACAGAACTTATGTCCAAGAAGGTGCATAAAAACAAGGATAGTTTGAGTTTTTCATTTCTTAGAATGACAAGAATATTGAGTGAAATACTCATATCAACTTCTTTATACTTTAATAATTTTAATATAGTATTGAATTCTCAGAATAAATTTAGCATCTGTATCTTCTTTATTTTATATCTGAAACTAATAAAACTAATCCTCAGATTTAAAAGTATAGCTCTAAAGTAAATTGCATAGAGGGAATGAATGTGTGCAGAGAGATTCAAAATATCTCCAATCAAATGATGACCCTTTAGGAGGGAGGCCTTGGACTCCAGGAGAGCTTGGGATTTATCTCCCCAAAGCTTTCCAACTATGTAAGCAAAGATCTTTGCTTTCAATGTTCTTGTTCTTTTTCCTTTCCCCCTCCCAACTTTCCATGAATCCAGATCATGGAAGGTAGTTTTTTCCTACCTTTGGGTATCTTAGAGGAATACGAAAAGTGATGATATCCTCAAAGAGGTGAACACATGGCAGCTGGGTCGAGCCTTCTGGGGACAAGTAAGTCCAGTGAAGTTCATCCCAAAGTTTCCCAAAGTCTCCAGAAGGACCAAGATTTTACAGGAATCTGAAAGCTAAATATCCTTATTTTACTTAGAGCTTCCTCAATTAATCCATCTGTTCCACAAATATTTATCAAAATTTATTATGAGCCACACATCCTACTAGGCATTGTGATACTCAGTTGTGAGCAACACAGCCATCACTGTCCTTGAGAGGTTTAACATCTATGAAGAGAGTTCACATTGAGCTCATAAGGACAAGTGAGTTATACAGTATAAAGTGAAGGTAAAGGGGAGGATACTCAGTGTAGAAATCAATGTATTTTATAGTATGGGGTGCAAGCTACCTGGTAATGCCAGACTTCAAGGAAGAGGTGAGAGAATGAATAGATCTTTGGCAGAGAAAAGTAAAGAATGCAAATAAAATCTTTTTAGACTACTTTTAAACTATAAAAATTTTCATTATCATATTTTAGTGAAACATAATATCTAAAAAGAACATGTTTAATGTGGGAAGACCTTATCTCAATCTAATAAAAGCTATTAATGACCAAATTCATAAAAGCTACGTATACCTAACATTATATTAAATGGGGAAAAACCAAAAGCCTTCCCTCTAAAATCAGGAACAAGACAAGGATGCCCATTATCACCATTCCTTTTCAGCATAGTTCTCAAAATATTAGCCAGACCAATCATGCAAAATAAAGAAATAAAAGGGATATGTATAGGAAAGGACAAAGTCAAAGTACGATTATTTACAGATGACATGATTCTTTACTTACAAGACCCAAAAACATTCACCGAAAGACTCCAAGAACTAATAATCAAATCCAGTAATGTAACAGGATACAAAATAAACACAAAAATCAATAGGATTTCTATATACTAATAACAGTCTCATTGAAAAAGAAATTAGGAGAACAATAATATTCACAATAGCATAAAAAAATACTTAGGATTTAACCCAACCAATGAAGTAAAAGACCTCTATAATGAAAATTACATCACTCCAAAAAAGGAAAGTGATGAGGACATCAGAAATTAGGAAGATATCACCTGTTCCTGGGTAGACAGAACCAAAACTGATACAGATTTAATGTGGTGCCAATCAAAATACCAACTCCATTTCTCACAGCTCCAGAAAAAACAATCCAAAAAGTCATATGGAATAAGAAGAGACCCAGAATACCCAAAGCAATCCTGGTTAACAAAAACAAAGCTGGAGGCATCACAATCCCAGACTTGAAGAATACTATAAAGCCATAGTGATTAAAACGGCATGGCACTGGTACAGAAACAGGCATGTGGATCAGTGGAACAGAGTAGAAGAAGCAGAAACAGCTGCAGGCACCTATGGCTATTTGATCTTTGACAAAGGGACCAAAAGCATACACTGGAGGAAAGATAGACTCTTTAATATATGGTGCTTTGAAAATTGGATATCTACATGCAGAAGATTGTGTTTAGATCCACCTATTTCACCATGTACTAAACTAAAAAATCAAAATGATCTAAGATTTAAATGTTAAAACAGAAACAATCTGCTGGGAGATAAAGTACATACAACTCTTGAAGACATAGTAGGAATGGACTTTTCAAACAGAACCCCAAGAAATAATATTGACAATCAACAAAGAGTATCATATTAAATTAAAAAGCTTCTGCACAGTAAAGGAAACAACCAATAGAGTGAAGAGAAGACCTTCAGAATGGGGAAAAATGTTTGCCAGCTACTCCCTGGGCAGAGGACTAACATCTAGAATATATAAAGGACTCAAAAAAATTAGACCCCCCAAAACAAAAGATCCAATCAAAAAATGAGCAACTAAAATGAATAGACACTTCAAAAAGGCAAAAATGGTCAATAAATATCCAATATCTCTGGCCATTACAGAACTGCAAATTACAACTACATTGAGAAACCGTCCTACTCCAGAAAGAATGGCTATCATCAAAAAATCTAACAACACATGCTGGCAAGGATATGACAAAAGGAACCCTTCTACACAGTTGGTAGGAATGTAAATTAGTACAACCATTCTGGAAATCAGTGTAGAGATTCTTTAAAAAACTAAAAATAGAAATTCCATTTGACCCAGCTATCCCCCTTCTAGGTATCTTCCCAAAAGAGTTTAAATCATCATATTACAGGGATACATCCATACCTATGTTCATAACAGCACAATTTATGATGTCTAAATCTTGCATATACATCTATCAACATATCAGCATATACATCTATCAACACATGAATGGTAAGGAAAATGTGTACTCCATACACAATGGAGTAATACTCTGCCATTAAGAAAGATAAACTTGAGGCATTTGTAGGTAAATTGATACAACTTGAAATAATAATGTTAAGTGAAACAAGTTAGACACACAAGCTTAAATATCTCATGGTTTTTCTTACATGAGAAACTATATATCTATAGCTCTCTCTCCAAATGAGCTATTCAGTTGTTTCAAAAATATTTTAGTACATACCCCAATTTGTTTCCCTTATACTACTAGTTTCTCTTAGTTCACTGAAAAGAATGTTTTGTGCTAACACCTGTTTGTTTCTTCTTTGTAAAAGAGAACAATTTTTTCTCTGTATCTTGTACTCTGAGTATTTTGAAACTGATAGTTTATTAACTATTGTTATTCTCTTACTATTTTGTTATGAAGTTTTATTTTTTCATAAAGTAAAAAATAACGTATTTCTAAGCCCTACCTAAATCTAAAAGAAGAAAAACATTATGAAAACAAATTATTGACATATTTCTGCAATTTAAAATCTCCTTTGCAATTTTCTCAATAATCTCCAAGCAATGATAGTTATGACAATTTCAAAGATGTTTAATTATGAATTTTTGCTTTATTTATATACGTTAAATTTAATTATTTGGCTTTCTAATATTTCTTAATCTGAAAAAATTGAAATAAAACTATTCTAGATGAAAAGTGTCATATATTCTTTGAAAGAAAGAAAATCTTCAAAAATGACTGTGAATCTCATGAGAGTTTTGAACAGTCTTCCCACGTACATGGATATATACATGCAATTTTATAACAGGACACTTCTCAAGTGACTTACTAATTAGGAGGGCCTAAGATGGAAACATAAATTATTGAGCAAAAGACTGGAGCTTTATGATATTATCTTATTCTAAGATAATGCATGTGTTATAAATGAATAGATAAATAACCTCTATGCATACTTCTAATTGTGAAAAGAAAATCTGGTAGAATTATGCAATTCTTTAATCATACCAACATGTGGCCCATTTAAATTTAATTGAGAATGCTCTCAAAAAACAGCTCAGATATTTAACAAAAACCTTTTATGTTACTATCCTGGCAGCCTACCTAATAACAATACTGCCCACAACTGAATAGGTCTTGAGTTCTCTGAAATCCTTAAGTACTTGGCTGAGATAAAATAAATATATTTAATGTAAGCAATCATATGGAAATTGAAGGAAATACATTTAGAAACATATAGTTTGAAATTATTGAGATCATTTCAAAAATGAAATTGAAGGAATTGATCCACCATAATCTTCCAAATTTCTGATTATCAGGAAGAAAGTTGCAAAGTATTTCTAGTATAAAAGAACATACAAAGCAAAAACAATGTGGATTAACAAAAGAAATTAGGAAGAAGAAAATAGCAGTGGCCAATTATTCATGACTATTTTGAAAATATTTAACTGGTAACTTTATCTCCCACGAGTATTCTAAGAAAACAGAAGCATATTTTAAAACTATTTATGTAAGATTTCTTTTAAATAGCAGGGTGCTACAAAACCTTGTCCCAAATACTAGAAATTTCTACTGTGATTTACATGATTTCTTTATCCTTTATGTGGATTTCAGTGCTCTATGAGTAGAACCCTAAATACACACAGCATTTGCTTTTGTATATTTAAAGTGTCTGACCTTTACACCACATGAGTTTACAATTTAATTATACAATGGTACTAGCAAGACTACAAAATGAAACAACTCAATAATAAAATGTATATGCAATATAATGTCACACACTGTGAAATATGGCCAATATTACACAGTATGACTCCACAAGCATTTGAGAAATCATTCAACAGAATTAGAGCTTTAAGAATAGAAAGTGTTTTAAGAGCAAGTAAGGTCAAAATTTCATCAAAGAGCAAGAGACATAGCCTGGTATTGTTCATTGGTATGGAATAGAAATCCTTCAGTGATGGCTTTTAGCAGTTAAGGCAAACATTTGCATAAAGCTTCACTCAACATAGATCAAATTAATAATAGAATTATTTGAGGTCTGCCAGATGATTTCTTCACAAAAAAATATCTTGGTGTTAAAAGGGAGACGGTGTCAAAAAGGTCTGAAACTTGTACTTTAATGTAGATTGCTAAGTACTTTGGAAATTAGGAACATATTATAGAATTAAATAAATGCATATTTTGGCTTCTACAGTACAACTGCTTTTATGTGAAAAGGTAAGATTTCCCAGTACCTGGATTGATTTTAAGTTTCTCATATGATGCTGTTCTTCCATCACTTATAACAAACCGTTCACAATGCAGTGGCTTAAAACAGTGACGTACTATGTCTCATTATCCTGCTGGCTAACGGGACTCTTCCCCTCTGCCTGAGTCTACTGAGATCACACTAGGGCTGTGGTCAAGAGAGTTCCTGAAGTTTCTCAATAAAGTTGAGAAAGTTTTCTCCCATAGTAGGGCACTGACTGATGACTGGGAGCTTGGTTATTTTTGTTGTTGCGAGCACTCTGACTTCCTAGTGTCCGGGGCCGTGCTTCTCCTGGCTTCTCACTCCAGCAGGTGAGTAGAGACTAATGCACAGACGCCTTCCGAGTGCTGAGGGAAAAAATGCAAAAGCATATGCCCCACTTTGAAAGCATACATCAGAACTCTGCTTGCATTTCTTCTGCTAATATCTAGTTGATCACAACTTTGATATTATCAAGCCCAGCATCACTGAGTGAGGGAGCTACAAAGACATAAGGGCCACCCATATTCAGGATCTCGCCCCTACATTTCAGCATATCTCAAGTGAGATATCTTTTTATTTGCAAATAGCAGTCTGTGAGATTGATTATCCATTTTTCTGCATCACTTTAGGTAAGGAGAAAAAAATATTTCTATTATTCCCCCAATCTTTCTATTCCAAAGAAAAACAATTCCTGAGAATTATTACAAGGGAAGAGTATTTACTTTTTAGAGAAACAATCATCACTTTTTAATAAACCCAGGAAGGCATGTCTAAAATCAAATACTAAAATAGATTTTTTAAAACAACAAAAGAAATTACTATATGTCAATTAGTATTTTTCTAGGCACTTACATCTTTTCTAAGAAATAGCATCACTTCTCGGCCTTTTGGCTAAAATCAAGTGTAGTATCTAAGAAATAGTGAGCAAGAGGAAATATAGCTAATAGGAAATAAGGAAGCAGATCTTTTGCAAAAAGGAAAGGGGTGAAAAGACAATTAAAATGTGTTTTGTACATGTACCAACCCTCCACAATGAATATAATCATTATAAAATGTAAATATGTACTAATAAAAAATGAAAATTGAAAAAAAGAATACTTTCTATACAAAAGTATTTCCAAATTTACATAGAAATTATTTAAAAGAATACTCCTTTCACTCAAAAAGCCTTCTTTTTCTTACCAGAACTTCAAATAATAATAATAATAATGATAATAATATATATAAATATAAAAAGCAAATAACATATAGTCACTGATTGATTGACTGAAAACAACCAAACATGTGCATCAACCATAAATTTGCTTAAGTGCATTAATAAACTCACAAGAATATTAAGTATAATCAGACCAAAAATTAAGTAAAGGAATGAATCAAAACAAGTTGATGAGTACTTGATTAGGCTTTTGTCTCAAGGTCATTTGAATCTTATGTTCCTGAGTTTTGACTTTTAAGGCCACAGAAGGCAGTAAGGATGGTACACAAAGGCACTGGGCAGGGAGTCCAGTAGAAGACACTGCTGTAAAGTAGACTTTAAAAAATTACTAAAGTTTCCCAAGAATAGTACAAGCAAAGTTACTTTTCTTAATTTTGTTATTGAACAGAATGGAAAAATGGAAAACTATCTTCCTCAGGAAATCCTAGCTCAAAGTAACTTTTTCAAAGTGACTCAGAAATGAGAACGTACATCCATTTAGCTATTGAGGCGATACTCTTAAGTGAAATAAATAGGACACATATGTGTAAATATCAAATAGTTTCTCTAGTGTGAGAAACTGAAAGTGTAAATAATGAGAAACTGAAAGTGTAAATGACTAAAAGGTATAGTAGATAATGTGAAATAGGAAGAAAAGGTGCAAAGGGGAAGGGAAAATGGGAGGAGTAGGGGAAAAGAAAGAAGGGAATGGAATTAATATGAGAAAAAGAAAAAAATGGAAACAAAGTCTTTGTACATAGGGAGGGTTGGAGGGGGTGAAAGGAGGGCAGGGGAATGGGGAAAAATAAGAACCAAAATGGATTAGGTAAAGGTGCAAATTTCCAAAGATGAATGTCATTATATTGTATACTTTAAATGTACCGATATAATTAATAAAAAAAAGAAAGTGATGTATTTAGAAAAGAAAAGAAAAGAAATGAGAATGTACACTATACTATATGGATGGTCCAAAAAATTTAAAGAATTTATTTTAATAATCTAAGATGGTGACTTGGGTTTCTGGAAGAAGCAAATTCAAATACTCTAAAAGAATCCATTTATCTTCTACAGCTCCAAGGATTTTTATCAACTTCAGAAATTATAATTTCACAGTCAAACATAAAAGTAAACAAGGTATTATGAGTGAAAGCCAAGTGGCCAAGTCACATAGCTGAATTATACCCAGAAAGAGGTCCTAATAGGGCAAATATCAAACTGAATAACAAAAGAAACAGAAATGTGAAAATTGACAATGAAATTAAAATATGATTTACTGAATTAAAAATTAGTAAATAAAACATCTACAAATAAAATACATATGTTAAAGTTTTTTAAAATCAATAGGTTTACAGGAAGGTACATGTAACTGAAAAACAGGTTACTAAGTTGGAATAGTGATCACAAAATACAATTGATAATACATAGATAAAAGATTAAAACTGGAAAAGGGAATTTAGAAAACATAAAGAGCCAATTATATATTAAAAAAGAGCCAATTATATTTGAAATTAGAGTATTAAAATGAGAAAAAAAGACAATGAGGCAAAGAAAATATTTCAAGAGATAATGTGGGGCCCAGGAGAAGGCTCCTGGGCCACCATAGCACTGCTCCCAGTGCAGAGGAGGTGAGCTGCACAGGCACCAGCAGCACCCCCACCCCCGTCGAAATAAGAAGACACGTAAACAAGCCTCAAAACCAGACTTCCAGATCACCTACAGCAACCCCAAAGGGAAACAAGATGGAACAATCTGATACTCAACTACCTGGACTCCCTGAACTGGCAAGAAAAGAGGATCTGGAGAAAATAAAATTAGAAATAATTTCTCACATAATAGCAGAGATTGTGCCCATAGTGCAAGACATGATTAATAAATCTAGAGGGACACAGATAAAAAATTAGAGGAGCTGAGGAACATGATGGAATTCCAACATAGGATACAAATGGAATCCATAAAACAGATACAAACAGATTCCCCGGAGATTAAAAACTCCATTGAAAGCTTATGCAGTAGAATGAGCCAATGTGAAGACTGAATTTCAGATATACAAGATAAGATTGCAATTAGTGACAAGGAAAAGAAAAATTTGAGAAATCAAATTGAGAAATCAATCCAGCGGCTGCTAGACAATGCAAAGAAGAATAACATAAGACTGATTGGAGTTGATGAAGAACCAAGAGAGAGTGCAGATGACATAAAAAAACTGTTCACAAAAATGATGGCAGAAAACTTCCCAAGCAGGGGAAAAGAACTTCACATACAGATAAGTGAGGCATATAGGACTCCAACTAGCCTTGATAAAAAGTAAGTAAGAAGAGAAGTAAGATACTTTCGTGCCCAAGAGCACCTTAGGTACTTCATGAAAACCAAACCAGCACTCCAAAAGATGTTAGACAATATCCTAGGAAAAGACAATGAGGATCACAACCCCAGGAAGCCCAGCAGAATGAACCCAATGGGGACAACAAGAAATTGAGTGCAAAGGGGGAGAATCCAACAAAAAGAAAAAATCATGACAATGATAAGTCAATACATGTCAGTTATAACCATCAATGTTAATGGTCTCTATTCACCAATCAAAAGAAATAGACTGGCAGAATGGGTCAAGAAGCAAGATCCAACAATATGCTGTATACAAGAAACACACTTAATTAAAAAAAGAAACTCATAGACTGAAAGTTAAAGGGTGGAAAACAATACTCCATGCTACAGGAACCCCCCAAAAAAGCAGGAGTAGCTATCCTCTTTGCGGGATCAAGTGGATTTCAACCCAAAATCTGAAACACTTCTGGTCCAAGAATTTCAGATAAGGGATACTCAACTTGTATGTACAAATCTGTGTTTTCATTCCTCTTAAGTAAAAACTTAAGAACAGAACTGTTGGTTCTAAACAGTAATACAAGTAATTTCTATATCGTTTTCCAAAATGGTTTTATCATTTTACATTCACATTAGCAGTATTTGAAAGTTCTAATTGGTTCACACCTAAGCTGACATCTGTTCTTTTAAAACTTTTAACTTCATCTCCCTAATGAGTCTATAATATGATCTTGTTATTGTATTGATTAGTATTTTTCTGATTCTAGTGTTGCACATCCTTCCTGGTGCTATACTGGCTATCATCTTCTTGTGTCTACTTTTTAATTGGGTTGTCTATTAATAAGCTGCAAGAGTTCTTTATATATTTTGGTCTTAGCATTATAAATATGGTCTGTTTAAGGACTACTTTTCATTTTATTAACAATGTCACTTAAAGTTCTAAATTTTGATGGAATCTCATTGATCATTTTTTTTTCTTTTATACATTACATTTTTGTATCCCAGGAAATTCCTGCCTACCCTAAATTCATGAACATTTTCCCTTACAATTTCTTCTTAAAGTTTTATAGTTTTAGTCTTTCATATTTAGGTTCATAGATCCTTTCAAGTTATCTTTATGTATGGACATAAAGGGTTGAGGTTAATTTTTTACGCACAGATAACAGGTGTTCTAGTACCATTTGCTGAAAACACTATCTTTTCCTCTGCTGTTGAGTTGAGTTTATGTTCTATAAAATGTTAATGTTAAATAATCTTTCAAAACTCAGTGGACCATATATATGTGGCTCTATTTCCAGATTTTCTGTTTTATTCCAATGACCTATATGTCTTTCCTTACGCCAACACTGCCTTGATTACTGTAGCTTTAGAGGAAGTTTTAAAATTAGGTAATAAGGGCTGGGGATTTAGCTCAGTGGTTCCACTGCCTGCCTTGCAAGCGCAAGGCCTTGAGTTTGATCCCCAGTACCAAAAAAAAAAAAAAAATTAGGTAATAAATGTCTTCCAACACTGTTTTTTTTTTCTTTTTACTTTTCTAGGTCCTTGGTACTCCTACATAACTTTTAAATTTCAACATCCAATTCTTCATTTATAGCAAGTATTCATAGACCTGAATTTTTATCTATATCTTGTGTTTCCTAATCCTGCTAAATTCAAATACAAGTTCTAGGGGCTCCTAGAGATTTCTTAGTATTTTCTCTGTAGATGATCATTTCATCTACAAATAAAGATTTTACTTCTACTTTGCCAATCCTATGCTAATAGTTTCTTTTTATTGCCAGACTATTTTGGTTTGGGCCTATGTTTCAAAGTTTAATGGACAGATGAAGAGTAGGCATATCTGCCCTTGTTGTAAATACCAAATAGTTTTTCTAGTGTGAGAAACTGAAAATGTAAATAAGGACTAAAAGGTATAATAGATAATGTGAAATAGGAAGAAAAGGGGCAAAGGGGAGGGGGAAGCAGGAGGGGTAGGGGAAAGGGAAGAAGGGAATGGAATTAATATGAGAAAATGAAAACAAGGAAACAAAGTCTTTGTAGACAGGGAGAGGTGGAGGGGTTGAAGGGAGGGCAGGGGAAGGGGGAAAAATAACCAAGAGAGATTATGTAAAGGTTCAAATTTCCAATGATGAATGTCATTATATTGTATACCTAAAATGTACCAATAAAATTAATTTTTAAAAAAGATACTGTAAGGAACAGAAAAAGATGCTCAGGAGCAGAAAATTACTAAAATAACAAAATAAAGAACAAAGAAATTAACTCACCATTAAACTTGATTATGACACAGTTAACCATTTAGATCAGTTAAATATTGGATTATTCAGTTAATATAACTGGGTCAAATCCACATATATGAAAAAACTTTGTTGCTCCTTTATCCCACATCATGAAAAACTTTACATAATTAAAATGCTAAATGGGAGAAGTAAAAATAAATTTTAAGAAAGCAACATAAAGAAATTCCTTTATGGATAGAGATGAATTTCTTAGACAAGACATGAAGCTCATTTATGAACCAAAGTACAGATAATTTTAGCTAAATAAGGTAAAAACTTCTGATGATTAAATCTACCAAAAGGAGGACTAGAGTTTAAAGCATAAAATAGAGGATGATCGTTGACATGCTTACCTGACAAAAACATGTATACAAGAGTACATATTTCTTAAAGTTCATCGGGGAAAAGAAAAAGTCGAACACAAAGAAAACAGACTTAGATGAAGTGGATCAGGGTGGTGGTAGCAGTAGGTGTGGCCTTTGGAAGGTGATTAGGCCCTCAGGGCTCTGTGTAGAGCGGGATTATAAGAGGTCTCAGCAGTGCTCTCGCTCCTCCCCGTGGGAAGACACAGCCAGGAGGCCCTGGTCTGTGAACCCGGAAGTGGACCCTCAACAGAAACCAAACCTCCCAGCATGCTGACCTTGATCTTCACATCCCTCAAACTGTGAGAAATAACTTTTATATTTTTCATAATCTGGCCAATTTATGGTAATTTATTATAGCAGCCCAACTGGACTAAGGCACTGTGCAGAAGAAATCTGAATAGTCAATAAACCTATGAAATTGTAATTCAATTTGATTAATAATCAGGGAAATACAAATTGAATTTCCAATGAAATAATATCTCATACTCATAAACTGGCAAAACTTTAAATGTGCAATCACTTCGGAAAACAATTTTGCATGATGTTGTAAAGTTCATACTCACACACTCTGTGACATAGCAATTCTCTTCTAAAAGGATATCCTTGGTACATATGTCCCTGGGCCACTATTCAAAAATATATAAATATAGCAAAACTATTTGTAATAGCAGAAAGTAGTAAATAATAAATTATTTCCACATTTTAAAAATGGACAAATCTTAAAAGCATAAGGTTGAGCAGAAAAATAAAACAGTTGTAAACAAATGTAGAGATCATGATTAAGATATCATCATATGGAATAACTGAAAAAGTAAATATCATTTTACAGTATGTGGGAACATGAATAAAGAGTAAAACTAAACAAAAGAAAAAGAATTACAAATAAAATTTTCAGAGAATTTTAGGTGAGACAGGTTAGGATTTGGTAGTATGTACAGGAAATTGTCAAGTAAATGACAGTAGTCTTTTCTTAAAATTATGAAATAGGTACACATGTATCGTCCTTTTAAATTTTTCTTAGTACATGTTTGCAGTATATACAGTTTACAGTCATCTTGGGGAGTGGGTACATGTATATAGCACAGCTTGATTCCTTCTTTAGTCCCTCCTTTTCCCCTCCCTCCTTTTCTAAATCTCCTTTCCCCATTTTTGCTCTTGTTGATATTATTAATCATATCTCATGATTATGACATATAATGTTTACATTCACTGAGGTTATTAGATATTTTAGGAATATTATTTTATAAATTCCAAACTTAATTTACATAATTAAAAATCCAGAGTTCTTGACATAAGTTACCAATAGAAATTTTTGGTGTATTAAAAGAGCTTTGAGATAGAAGAAAAATGTCAAACAACCAGCTATTTCATATGTGAGATCATGTAGGACAAACTCCATACCTCACCAGTAATTATGGAGAGAACAGTCATTCGCATTACTAGGAGATGTTATTTCATATGTATGTGTGTTTGGACAAAATTGCTTTAATTGACAGTCATTACTGTTTGATCCAATTTCATTGTTTATTCTACTAGAATGTGCCAAGACATTTGAGGTATTAATGCATTCAATGAATGCATACACATCAAACATTTTTCTTTACATTTATACTTCAGACCTTGAAACAGCTCCATTTGAAATATATATTATGATTTTTTTGGTTTTAGTTTTTATTAAGTATATATTCTGAAGTCAATAGGTTAATAGGCTATATCCATAGTTAATTAGTTTTAATTCTGATAAAAGAAAAAGGAAATGTAATGCATCGGTATTTGTGTTACATCTATGTGTATGATTTTATAACAGGTCTTTTTGCAAGAAATGGCTTCTTATCTACTGGTATGATTAAAAATGAGAATTATTAGGGAAGAAAAGGTCCCTAAAATTTCTAAAGATGGAATATCACTAGAAAGATCACCACTGAGGCCAGTGAACAATACCCGTTATAGAAAATAGAAAATTCATAGTTTGTTGTGAATAGGCAAACAGAAATATTAAAGGTAAAAATATAGCTCTAGAGGAACTAAATACAATAAAAATGAATTCATGACCTATGCTCTGTGAAAAATCAACTTAATTATGGTTTGTTACAATAGTTCCTCTTTCTGAATGAAGTCCAGCTTTAATTAAAATCTTCTCCTTCGATCAGATGGAGTTGCAGATGAGATTAGCTGAAACTACCTATTGTTCTCATTCAGTTTAATGTACTGCATTTCAGCAGTAAGGAGACATACAAAGGAAAAGCATTTCACGAACCCTTCAAAGAGTCTGTTATGATTCTAAATTTAATTAAATTAGATTAGTTGCACATCATTTATATTACTAAAAAAATCTCAAGCAATTTCTGAGAGACTCTTTTCCCCTGCTATCCCATCCTTGTCCTCATCTATTGTGCTCAAATTTAAAATTACAAAATCTACGTTGAATTCCTGTTAATTCTTTTGTAAATAACAGAATATCTAAAATAGTCTTTATTACTTTGTCTTCAGCTACCCAGCAAATATAAATAGTACTCAATCAATTAATAAAAGAAAGGGAGAAAGCAAGAAAAATACAATCTCTGCCCTTACAAAGTTGCCATCTATAAAAAGAATATGGAAAATTTTAACTTAGGATGTTACTACGTACAGCTAAGGAGTTAAATGAGAACCTTTTAAATGATAGATTTTTCTACCTTATCTGCTGCATGCACATCAAATATTTTATCAGATTTAAAAGAAAAAACATGAATCCTCTCTAGCAAAACTAAATGTATGAATAAACTAAACTAGACTAAATTATCCAAAAAAAGACTTTAATATTGAAAATTGACCAAAGTCAGGCAATAAATTGATATTTACTCTAAAAAGCTGCTATAGTCCTACATAGCCGCAACAGAACTCTGGCTTTTTTTGCACAGAGTTATGGTGTAGAACTAAAATGTCCCTCAAAAGTCTTGTATGTTTGGAAGGTAACTGGATCATGGAGACACTATACTCATGGAAGAATCCACCGAATGAATGTGCTCTTAGGGGGGGCCTGATTGGAGGTGGGCCACTGTGGGGAGACCAGGAAAGGAGTACTGTAGTATGTTCTTGTCCTGGCTCCTCACTGCCAAGAGGAAAGCAACTGTTTTCTGCCCATGCCCTTCCGCCACGCTGTTTCCACCTGGGATGCAGCTCTTTGTGGAATGACTCCTCTGAAAACTGTGAGGCAAAATAAACCTCTCCTCCTTTAATGGCAGGTGTCAAGTTTTTTGTTCCTGCAAAAGGAAAGCTGAGTAATACACGGCAGATGTTCCTACTCCCCCATCTCACTTAATAAAATCTATAAAGGTTTTTTGTTCTGTTTTGTTTTGTTTTTGTTTTGTAACAGAATCTTGCTAAATTGCCCAGGCAGACTCAGACTTGTGGTCCTCCTGCAGTGCAGGGAATACAGGCGTGTACCACCATACCCACCTTATAGTTTATCACTGACGAACTCCCTGCAAAAATCATAAGCTTTGCTGCTGAAGAGCACAGATTCAATTTGGGATGAGGGGTAAAAACCTGGGTTTTGTAAGTTAAAGATGGTAAATGCAGTAGGAAATGGATGAAGAAACCCTGTAGTTTGGGGGGCCCAACACTGTAGTTCAGATGCGGGAGGGGATGAGCCTATCAGAAATCTAAAGGGCTGTCATGGACATGAGAGAACCACAGAACGGTAAGCCCTTGAGACATTTCTGGGTGACTCAAACATTACACATTTACATAGAGGAGTCCTGAGAGAGGCCAGCACAAAGTAAAAGCCAAGGCATACTTGAGAATTAGCAGCAAATTCCAAATGTACCCTGCAACCCACCCACAGACCAGCGGCCAGGGGTACTGAGTATAATCACTATCCACCCACAGACCAACTGCCAGGGGTACTGAGTATAACCACTGCCCAGATCCATGGCTGACAACTAGGCTACACAGATATGAGGAAATTTTAGAAAGTCAGACTAAAAGTTAAATTAAAATTAAGAACTGGTAAGTTCTTCAGACTAGGTCCAAGTGAGTTTCTAAAATAAAAAGAAAAGAAATGAAAAATAACAGCACTCTAAAAACTCCAAATTCGCTATAATGCACTAGCAAAAATGTCCAATTTCAACCCCAAAATATAAGCCATGCAAGGAAGTAGGAAAATATACTGACAATCGGGAAAAAAACCCCATCAACAGAAACTGTTTCCGAGTGGACTCTATATCACATTCAGAAACACAGATTTTAAAACAGCTATTATAACGTATTCAGAAACATAAAAAAACTATGTCGAAGAAATTAAGGAAAAATGGTGACCATGGATTAACAAAGAATAAGTCTCAATAGAGAAATAGAAATGATTTTAAGGGAAATTCTAATACTTGAAAACTGCCCTAATAGGAATAAAAATTATCCTAGGTGGATTCAGAAGCAGATTTAAGGTGAAAGAAAAAGGATAAGTAAACATAGAAAAAGAAGGATTGAAATTATGGAACAAGAAGAAGAAAGAGGGAAAAAACGTGGAAGAAAAATGAGCAGAGCCTTAGAGAACTATGAGATAACACTAAACATGAAATATGGGTAACGGCAGTCCTTTGAGGAAAAGAGGTAAAACGACAGGGAAACAGAAAATTTAATGGCAGAAAATTTCCCAAATTTAATTAAAAAAAATTAATCTCCAGACATTAAGTGTTTAATGAGCCTCGAAAAGAATAATCACAGAGATATATACCTAGACACTATACAGTGAAACCACTCAAGGCCAAAGAAAAAAAAACAGAAAGCAAAAAGAAGAAAACATTCAAATGCCAGAAAACATGATTAAAGACCCACTCATCCTCAGAAACAGCTGAGAATGGGAGGCAATGGGGTGGTATACAGTATTTAAAGTGCTGGTGAGCGAAAACACTGGCCCAATTAAGAGTTATCCACTCAGTGAAACTTTATAAAAAAGGGATTAACATAACACATTTCTAGATAAACAAAAGTGAACTAATTACTTACTGACAAACCTAACCTAAAAGAAAAATTCAAGGAAGTCCTTCTGGCTGAAAGGAAATTTCAACAGACAGTAACTCAAATCTAAAAGAAGGACTAAAAAGCAGAAGTGTTAAGCCTGCTAGTGAATATAAAAAAACTAGAAGGAAGCAGAGCAGGGGAAAGAGAGGCTGAACTTCTCTTTGATTCACTGAATTTCTCAAAGAGAAAATTTTTTCCTGTGTTCTCCCTGAATTTTAATCTTGTACACTATAACAGGCAGACTAAAACTGGCTGGTTCATTTGACAGCACTGCCTTTTGAAAACTGTCTATTGGTGTCCACATTTTGTTTTGTTTTGTTTTGTCTTGATGGATACAGGGTCTCACTATTAGTTCTGGCTGGCCTTGAATTCACAGCGCTTCTCCTGTCTCAGCCTCCCAAGTGCTGGGATTACAGATGTGCCTCACTGCACCCAGCTACATTCTACATTTCCACAAATACTATGCTACCTCACGGTACTTAGGTTCTAGGAGCTTCCCATGTACATCCATGAAATCCCTCTTGTGCCTATGTTTACCCAAACTTTCGTGTTGTTGTAATTAAAGGCAGTTTCATAGCTGTGTCTCAAGAAATACCAGTGGTTATTTGTTCGTTTCCTGTATTTATTAAGCAGAAACTGTGCAGGTCTCTAGAATCACAGCAAGGGAAAAAAGTGGACATGTGTTTGCTGTTATGGAGCTAACACTTACCCAAATGATCAGAAATAAAACAAACACCTTCTTTTCAAACTGAAAACATGGTAACTATAAGATGGAAAAATACCATGAAAATATAAACAGGGTCATTTAAAATGGGAGATGACAGAAAGTTCTCATATTTAAGTTGAGAACAGAGGTGTTCAGTAAGAATGCTTCCCAGGATTAGAAGTTTGCAGAATACTTAAGTAGCCCACTCTTTCTTTTCCTTTTCTTTCCTTCTCTTTTTTCTTTTTTGATTGACCTCTAATTGTACATATAGTACAATGTGACATTTGGATTCATGAATACCTTGGTGACAACCAAATTTGGGTAATTACATGCAGTTCATTTTAAACTTTTATCATTTCTTCATGGTGAATACAATCAAAATCCTCTCCTCTCTCTTGTCTTAATTATGTATGCACATCATTCCCAATCCCCAGAATCAGCCCGTGAAGAAGCATAGTATGATTTTTCTTCATCTATTGTCTAGTCATCAAATAAAAATCCTGTTTATACAAAGCTGATCATTTCCCAATCCCTAGAGATGGGTTGAGAGCGTATTTACTTTATAGAAACACTGGATGTTATTGATCTATGCATAGTAGCCTAGTTGGAATCTCTCTCTGTGAAAGATTTCTCCTTCTTTATCTTACTAATTGTCAGGGGGAAAAATGACATGACTGAAGATCTTAAACTTACCATCCATTAAAAAACAAACTGCATGCCCACAAGCCACAAAAAAGGTCAAATGAATAGGCTTCAAGTCATGCTACCAACATCCTCTACTACTTGAATATTTAGGCCATTATTTTTAATTGCATCTCTAGATACAAAGAGGGTCAGTATGCCATATTTTCAAAGTGATGCTTAACATTTAAAAGGATGTACTGTGTGAATGATGAACAATTTAACAAGTCCAAACTTCAAGCAACACGTGGTCCATAAAACATGTAGTATTTTTAGTAGCAAATAACTTAACAATTGCAAACTAGCCAAATATTACTGATTTCCAAACCTGTTTAATATGGTATTTTCAATTAGTATCATAAAGATGGATTCTATTCTATTCTATGGATTCTTTTGCTAATTTGCAATTTTATATTATTTACTTATAAAATACTGTGTGTTTTAAAAATGTAGCACAGAGTTAGCAGTACAAATAGTATTGGAATATAATAAAATATATAATGATTTTAATGTATGATAGGAATGATGTTGCAAATCAATGTGGGCAGTAGAAAGGAGTATTCACTAACTGGGCTGAGGTTATTCATTTGGAAAAATAAATAAATAAAATTTAATTATCAGTTATAGGCTACATGAAGTAGACTCTGTCCATGGCTTTGTAAAGAGTAAACTTGACTAAGCTGAACTATGTTTCCTACAACTCCCTTTTTTGTACATTTCTGGTGGGTGAGCTTGGCCACCAAAGAAACTTTCTTGAAATATGAAAAGAAGGGCATAGTAGCCATATTTACTGCCTGAAGGTCAGTACAGATGAGGCTTTCTTGTGGCTTGTGCACATTTTTCCAATCTGTGGCTGACATTAACATAGGCAGCAGCAAGTGCTTAGCTCCTCCAGCTCCAAAGGGATATCTTCCTTTACGTTGGTCACATCCTGGTAGGTTGCTAATGGAGCTCTATGGAAGAGAAGTTGTTGACATCTCCTCTAGGTCATACTCAGCTGCAGAACTGAACTGGTGGCTTGGGATGGATGGAAGCCAATGTTGACCCAATGAGAAAGAAAGTCAGATTGCAGCTTGTTCCTCAGAGTCCTAGTTTTGCCAACTGTCTCATTTTATCCACCTTTCCTTCTTTACTGCCTGCCCTCGACATTAAGCTCTGTACCACATACAAAAGTGACGGCAGGATTAAGACTGTTTTACCAGATCCCATAGTGCAGAAGATCAAGTGCCTTAATGAGTCCCTTATTTAGATCATTCTTAGTGGTTCTGCTTGTCTGACTGCACCAACTGATATGCTACCTTAATAAAACAGGCAAAATGATAAAACTTTTACAATGTAATATGGAGGGTTTCCTTGTAACTTTAAGAGGAAATGTCTTAAGATGACACAAATCATAGAAAATGTTGCTGATAATTTCAACATTATAATTTTAAGACTTCTGTAAGTCAAAAATCAACATTTTAAAAATGAAAGGGAAAGTCCTGGACTTAGCAAGAGATATGAGTAATACATAAAACAGAAAAAGAATAATTAACCAGAAGAGAAAAAAGCACTCCTACTGATCACCTCAATAAAAATTAGGGAGAAGGACATAAATGAGAAATTTATCAAGGGTTTTCTCAAGTAGCCAATTAGCCTATTAAAGATGATTTATTTTAGTGGTAACCAGAGAAATGCACAGTAAAATAACTTTTACACCTATTGTATGGGCAAAAGTTGAGGACTATGACAATATTGAATGTTACCAAAGATGTGGATAAAAACCAACACTTATACACCAGGTAGAAAAATTTGTCAGTAACTAGTAAATTTCCATGTGTAAATACTCTAATCCATCAGATCTTTCTCTTAGTGCACTGCATGTATATACTCTTGGTGGTGGAATATGTAAACATTTTTAAAGGTGATTTCTCAACGATATTGTTTATAATGTAAAAAAATTGAAAGCTAACTTTGCCCATTACCATGAGATAAATGTATTATATTAAAATTATATAATGTTATGCAACAGTGAACAAAGATACATGAGTCAGTATGGATGACTCATAAACATGATGTGATAGGAACAAAACTACAGAAGAATACTTGAAGAATATCATTCGTATGTAAATAAAACCATAAAAAACAATACCATGTGTGTATATATAGATATCCATGGGCTAAAAAAATATGTATACATGAAAACAATAAATAGCAAATTAAAGACAGTGATTATCATGGTATAGAGGAAGTGGGCTGTAGGGAGGATAGACTAGGAAGGGAAGCAGAGAGCTTCAACTCTTACCAGTACTGCTTAATGTTTTAGGCTAAAAGAATCTCACCAGAAGCTGAACATAAAGCTTTCTGGCTCCCAGACGCACACCACAAAATTGTAAACTCCTGACACCACTGTCTCTGCCACAATCATGGTGCCACTTAAAGCTGCTCCCACCACTGCCAGCTCCAGAACCACAGTGGCAGAGACACATATGAGACACCCTTAGGTGTATTCACTGAGCCACAACCAGAAACATGGAATCAAGAAGTTGCTACCACAGTCACTGATTTCAGGACCTAGCCTCAGCTACCACCTGCCCTGGCAAGGGCAGGCCTGATCCCTACCTAGTTCCCATCTAACACAGTTTGGAATCAAATTTTCACAGAGGTGTGTTCAACTGGAGGGGCCTCCAATCACATATCCAGGTGCTGTCAGGAAAGCAAGGCTGCAAAATATCCCATTCCTGCTACATTATGTGTGTTTCTGGCAAGTGTTTGTCTCACAGGAACTGCTGGTTGACCTTCCACATATACCCACCCAATCTTCTCCCTCATTAACAAAAAGTGGACTCAGCCAGTGAGATATATGTTGAACTTATGTGTACAAAACCCAAGAAATTTCTTTAATAGAAAGGGAGAGACTCTTTTGGTCTCTTCACCCACCCTGTATATATAAACATAAATACAATGGAATATAAATACAATGACTCTCAAAAGCCACCCTCAACAGTAGTAAATCTGCTAAAGATAGTAGACAAGATAGAAAGAATCTAGATATCTTGTATAGTAGAGCTAAACCTGAAACAGACTTTCCATGTGTGAATATGAAGAAAAATAAACATATGTCTATTCCAGCTATTTTGGAAATGAATGGGGTGAAAGTGTTATTGGCAAGCTACCTAGGTTCCAAATAATATAGAAAGTAGTGTCATTATTTTTAAATCTACTTAAAAATTAACGTTAAGGACAGCTAAATAGAAAAACTGTTGGAAGCCCTGAGATTAAGAAACTTGAGCCTAATCTTTTGGGGAGTTAGAATATAAGCTTCACTTTTTTCCAAATAGTTACACTGTCTTCTAACTTTTCAAGTTTCTTGATATTATCCTTAGCAGTTACTCTGAAATGAATCCATACTTTAAAAGATCCTGTCAAATGTTAAAGATCCTGTCAAATGTTAAATTTTGTGCACTGATTATTTCTCAATTCCTAATTTTGTTTCCCACTTAATAGGGCTATAAATTATCATCATTATGCCTTACTTATTATATTTAATTTTTAAATTTAATTATTGATACATAAGCAATTAATTTTTTAAAATTAATGCAAAACTGCCTGATGCTAGGCATTACTTGGGTGTTATAAATGCAGTGGTAGGCCGGGGATTTAGCTCAGTGTTTCCGGCGCCTGCCTCACAAGCACAAGGTCCCGAGTTTGATCCCCAGTACCAAAAAAAAAAATGCAGTGATAAATATTAGTCTTGTAGACATTAGTCTTGTAAACCTTGTTTACAATGGGGGAAGATGGGCCCATAAAGCTTTACTACACATTGTAATAGGTGTTAAAGTACACCATTATTAAGACACTAAGTGTTAATTGGAGAGCACATCCTGCTAATAGCTGATTGACTTTTAATGTTCTCACTCTGACTTCAAGCTCTTTTTTTAAATCTTGAAGTGATGACTATATCTCTATCTACTGTACCTATGTAGTCTATATTATCTTTTCTGATCCTTAACTGTGCTACCATTTCGAATGGTGAATTTTTAATCAGTGTCAAAGTTATGAATTCTATTCGTACCTTTGAAGGACAGCAACTTTTTTCTGGATTCTTTTGTCTCTAATACACAGGTAAATAATATTTTCAAGTATATATTGATAACTAACACATATTATTCATTTTCTACTCATCAACTGCATTAAATTAGATAAAAATAGTCACTTTTCTTTATAATTAGTATAAATTGTGAGTTAATATTTTAGAAGAATGCTATCTAAGCCATTAATCTTTAGTTTGTTGAGATGATAGAAAACAGAGCCAAATCTAATGAAAACTAGATATTTTGCATGTATTGTTTCTTCTTTGTCTCTAATGATCATCAGCATGCAAAATAATTTTGCAACTAAAAATTGATGAACTGAATAATGCAGTATTTTCTTTTTTTTTTTTTTTTACAGTGGATTTAGCTCAGTGGTTCTGCTGCCTGCCTCCCAAGTGCAAGGACCCCAGTTTGATCCCAGGTACCAAAAAATATATATATTCCCTGTTCACCAGGTTTCCTGATGATATATTTCATCAACTGATGCATTTAGAAGGCAGCTGATTTGTGTCTCCTGGGATCCAGGTTTTCTCAGCTTATCACTACCCCTGAAATCTTCCTCATGCCTCCTAAATAAATAGCATGTTAATATTATGATTTTATTGATAGTCACATGATTTGTGTTATCCTGCTTCCCCTACACTTTTTTTTATTATGTGATTGTATCTGCTGATTTAGCTTTTTCATGCTAGCCATTTGTTTCTCCACCAAGTATCTGGCCTTTAAAAATAACGCATCTCAGTAGCTAATTGAATAAAATATATATGGGACTGTGCTAGTATTCAAGCATGTTGGGCATAGACACTCAGTATTACCAGAGTTACTCAGCTTCTTCAGTACTCTGTCAATTATTATAATGGCTTGACAAATTTCCTAGTTGTTATGTAATCATTAATCTTCCACTGTACAAACAATTTGGGCAAGACATTGATTCTAAGACTGATACCCTAGAAAATACTACATATATATATATGAATACTACATATATATATATTCCAACAGCATATCTCACAGAACTAGAGAAAACAATCTAAAAATCCATTTGGAACCAGAAGAGACCTAGAATAGCAAAAGCAATTCTAGGCAATAAAAACAAGGCAATGGGTATTACAATCCCCAAGTTGGAACTATACTACAAAGCTACTGTGATAAAAACAGCATGGTACTGGCAAAGAAACAGACCAGAGGAACAATGGAACAGATTTGAAGATGCAGAAACAATGTCAAACATACTCAGCCACCTCATCTTTGACAAAGGAGCCAAACTTCCTCACCAGAGAAAAGATAGCCTCTTTAATATATGGTGCTGGAAGAACTGGGTTTCAATTTGCCAAAGATTAAAATTAGATCCATACCTCTCACCATGCACTAAACTAAAATTGAAATGGATCAAAGATCTAAATATTAAAACAGAAACACTAAACCTGCTAGAAGGTTAGGTAGAACTCTTAAAGACATTGGCATAGGAAAAGACTTTATGAACAAAACCTCAGTCTCATAGAATAATTTTCAATTCATATAGGAATTGTATGTACATCCTTCATATGTAGGACTTACATATTTATGGGGCTTTATGTATCATTAGAACAGTATAGTATATGTTCAGAGTTGAAAAACCAAGCTGCTCTATCCAATTATGTTGAAACAAAAATATAAGTGGTCAGTAATTGTTTTATGCTGAATGCACTTGGAAGATTTGGGAAGGAGTATTTCTGTAACTCATTAAGACCATTTAGGGAGATAACATGATGACATTAATTGTATATATTATTTATGGAACTGGGTTTACTGCCTTACTTGCATTCATTTGACACATATTCATTGAGCTATGCCAGATACCATTCTATCTTGGGGAACATAGTTGTAAGGGACATGAGTAAACCTGATGCTAATGGAGTTTACTGTATACTGAAAGAGATTATAAGATTAGTTTTATTAGAAGATGGAATATGATAAATGCCATCAGAAAGGTACGGTAAAAGTGCCATGATGCTTCAGGTGGCAAGAAAAAGAATAACATTTATCCATTTGCTCAATGCGTATTCTTTAAGGACTCTCTTAGGCTTCTGGGATAGATTAATAAACAAGATAAACAAGTGCCCAGCCTTCTTGTACTTTTACAAATGTTAGCACATTTCATCTTCATAAGAACATATTAAGGCAAGTTTTATTATAAAAGTGACTGTTTTACTGTTTGGAGTATAAATAATAGCCTCCCAGTAGTGTCCAAAGCACACATTTTAGAATATCAGGAGACTCAGTTCTCTCTATTCTTGTACTCACTAGAATGTATCCCAAAGTGCTAATATATATCTAAGGACCAGTCCTGTTTGTTTCTACTTTTTGTCTAGGGATAGAATTTTAAATTTTCGAATAGAAAAGAGAATTCTCTAGGACAGATATCAGATGTTATTGCACGAGACTATTCTCCAACAATAGTCTTCAAGGTGACTACCAGGAATGAAAGGAACAATGGTTTATGCTAAAAATAAAGGACAAAAAAAGAACAATAAAACAACCTCTTAAATAGGTCCTCAGTGTCTACATTATTCTTTCTGGTTATCTTCAATAAGCAGTGCTTATACTACTGTATAATGAAAATTCTTGGTTCTGAATAACACAGTGGCACTGCAATTATAAAAACTGATTCAATTATAAACACTACACTAGACACTTTCAGACAGAGAAGATCATTTGATTTGAGGAATATTTTCAGCAATGAGAATAAAATCAAAATTTATTTTCTGGCTAGCCCAAGGAAGTAGATTAATTAAAATATTTAATTCTACCATCATTCTGGGTAAACCAGTAGCATTTAATTGGTTTAAAAGACTGTTCATATTGATAATAATATTGCATTTCTCCAAATATCTCAAGGCCCTTCATATTTAGAGTGACATCTTTCTTACATCTCTTTTGTGGTGCAAAAATTAATGATTGGTATTTTACTGATTACTTACCAAGTGCATATTGCTAAGCTTATTACCTCTGATTCTCATAATATCTTTCTAATATTATTCTGATTTTAAAATTAGGAAACCAAGATCAATAAAAATATCTAAAGCCACAATTCAAGTGAATTTCATAAAAAGGATTTAGTGCCCTAGTAGCTTTCAACTAATTCTATCCTTCAGACTCACTTTTGAATTTAGGGGAAAATAGACAAAACTGGTACCATCAACTGTGAATCAATTTCTGTCACTGAGTCACCATGTTCATTTCTTTAAATTTCTACTGCTAATTTTAATGGAATAAGACTTGTGAGATAGTTAACTGAACGCAAGATATTCCAATAACTGAATGGAATAAAATGTTACAAATAATAGGTCTACATGTGAAGGAAAGAAATTAGACTTTATCTTTCACTATGTATAAAAATCAACTCAAAATGATTTACAGATGTACATTTAAGATTCAAAACTATGAAATTACTAGAAGAAAACATAGAGGAATATTCCAAGACATCAGTCAAGGCCAAGATTTTTTAAATTACCCCCAAACATAGGCAACAAATGTAAAAATTGATACATAGCATTACACGAAACTAAAAAGCTGAAAAGCAAAGAAAACAGAGTGAAGAGACAACCTACCAAATAGGAGAAATAATTTGCAAACCATTCTTCCAACAGATGATTAGTTTCTATAATATATAAGGAAATCAAGTCAACCACCAAAGACAAAAATGAATAAACTCATTCAAACATGTACAAATGACCTGAATAGGCAGCTCTCAAAGGACAATATACAAATGACCAGAAACAGATGAAGCAATGTTCAACCTCACTAATCATCAGTGAAATGTAAACAAAGTCATAATATCATCTCACTCCCGTTAGAATGACTATTATCAGAAACACAGAAAAAGAAAAAGAAATTCTGGTGAAGATGTAGAGAAAAGGGAACTCTCATACACTGCTGGTGGGAGTGTAAATTACTATAGCCATTTTGGAAAACAATAAAGAGGTTCGTCAAAAAAAACCCACCTAGAAATAGACCCGCCTAGAATCCAGAAATCTCATTGCTGGATGTATATCCAAAAGTAAGCAGATCATTCTATTGAAGACGCATCTGTACTCTTATATTTATCGCAGCCTTATTCACAATAGATAAGACAGGGAATCAACCTAGGTGTCCATCAGTCAATGAATGAATAAAGAAAATGTGGCATATATACACAATAAAATGTTATCCTATGATAAAAAGGATGAAAATCAGGCATTTGTAGAATTTCAATTTGGATGGAATTGGAGGACATTAGTTTAAGTGAAATGAGTAAGCCACATAAAGATAAATATCATGTGTTCTCATTTATACGTGGAAGCTAAAAAGTTGATCTCAAAAAAGTAAAGAATAGGGTAACGGTTACCAGAGCTGGGGAATGGTGTGATGAAGGGAAGGATGGAGAAAAGATAGTAAATAGAAACAAGGATGGAACTGGATAGGAGGAATGTTTTATGGGCTAATGTTTTTATAGGCTAATATTGTATAGTATGGTAGTAAAACTATGGCTGACAGTTATTAATTCAATATTTCAAAACACGTAGTAAAGAGGATTTGAATATTCACAACACAAAAAAATGATAGGTCTTAGAGGTGCTACGTATGCCAATTACCCTGATATGATCATTACATATTATATACATGTATTGAAATATTACACTATATCTAATAAATACGTGTAATAATTATGTCAATTAAAAGTAAGAATATATATTTAAATGAAAAGAGTTTGGGACATTTGCCTCTCTGGGCCTAAAAGAAATAATGACATAGTTGCCATGGTTTACATAAATGAGCTTTAGATTATGACCAACATAACTTCCTCTGATATCAGTCATTCCAAGGCGAATGTGGTAAATGACTTCTATCTTCTAATTAAAAATGAATAGACATAAAAAGAAATATCATCTCCTTTGCCCCAACTTCTGACTTCTCTATAATATGTTAAGTTCAGGGGATTTCCATGGGTTAAACAAACTATACAATGAAGATTTGCATTAAAATTTAATTATAGGAAAAGACACATTACCATGAACCCTCCTCAAAATACCTCCCCTTGCTTCCACCACGCAATAAAGCTATCATTCTTGCCTCTTTCTGAAGCAGTTCTGGAAGGCCTCTTTTATGAGTGCCTCCTTGAGTTGGGATAAAAAGAAATACAGTGAGTGAGTGCCATCCAATGGAAAGTCAGGCTCTTGGACAAACATCACAGTGTGTCTTCATCCACCTTATTCTCCAGATCGGCCGCTGCTGTCTGACTTCTGAGTCTTCCCTAAGTCAAAATGATCATGAAAGAGAAACATTTAGAATCTGTTCAGAACACTGAGGCAGTGGCCACTAACGACTAATGAAAGAGGGCTTCATAACTTCTTTAGAAAGTGGAAAGAATGATGGAATAGGAATGTGCAAAGTGAGGGAGAGGTGTTTTGAAGGGCATCAATGGCAATGTTTCTTTTCCTGTAGTAATTTTTTAATTGAAACAGTCACAGTATTTTTCCATTGTGTCTCACATAGTGTTTTCACCTCCTTCCCCCTGGTTGAATAGAATGACAGACAGATTGGGCACTTAGGTGTGTTCATCATTTGTTTTAACTCTAATCAGTCTTGATACAGGAGATGGAATGTATTTCTCATTTCAAATCATTCATTTATTCATTCATCCATAGATTAATCAAACACTTGCTGAATGTCTACTGTTGTTTTGGGAAAAGTGCTCAATAATGGGACTACCAAAAAAATGGAAACAGAGTCTTTGTAAATAGGGAAGGGTGGAGGAGTTGAAGGGAGGGCAGGGGGATGGGGAAAAAATAAGAACCCAGATCCATCATGTAAAGGTACAAGATCCCAATGATGAATGCATCTGTATTGTATACCTAAAATGTACCAATAAACTTAATGGGGGAAAAGTAATGGGAATACAACAGTGAATAAGTTATGTACCTCAGTATCTGCAAACAGTAAATAGCAGAAGAACCCCTTTTATGTATGCCTGGCATCTATTTCTAGGGTGCTAACTAAAACATTCATGGGACTTGCATTTTATCTTAGCTCTTCATTTGAAAGTGTTTTAAAAACATTTATCTCAGTTTTCCAAATGTTCTGTGCTATTTTTTGTCATTTAATTCTTTCAACAAACCTGTAAGGTAAATACTATCGCTGTTTGTGTTTTACAGAGAAAGAAACTATGATTTAGAAAGGACGAGTCAATTGATAAAGGTCAAACACCAACTGACAGAATTGAGGCTTGAACCTGAGTCCACCTGACTTCAAAACTCAAGCTCCTAGCCACAGAGCTAACCTCTTCAATGTCTTTGAGGACAAGTTTATTAACCTCTGTCTAAGCTCTGGAGAGAGCTCAAAAGAGAACCTTTGCATCTTCAGAAAATAGGGGAATATTGTTCTGTCAGTAAATGAGAAAGAGGAAGGAAAAAACAGAAGGAGGGAGGGAAGCAGGAGAGAAGTAGATGAGGAAAGTTGAAGTCAGCAGTTCAGTACAGAGAACACTGGAAGTGCATGCACACACACACATACACACGCACGCACACACCATTCGTGTAAACCAGCCCAACTCAGTTGCAAGTATACTGAGGAACTATCAATATTTTCTCATTCCTGATCTGCAAAATCTGATTAAAGGAGGGACCTGATCTTCCCTCCAGAGCCATTTCTTCAGGCCCTTGCCCTCCTCAGTCAGTCACAAAGCCATTGTCCGGCTGGCCTGTTGGCTTTTGCTCTCCGAATGGGATTGACTAAATTTAGTTTTCTCTCAGTTAAATAAAGCTAAAATAGCTTTAGTGGCCTCCAGTGGCTCACAGGTAAGATGACCTCAGCCATTGTGGGTATCAATTTCTAATATAGACACATCAACATACTTAAATTAACCCTTCGTCCATGTTTACCAATAAGGCCGTGGTGAGAATTAAACTTTTTTTCTTTTGTCAAAAGTGAAAATATGTTTATGACAAAAAAATTAGAAGAAAGAGATAAAAGGAAATTATATCTCTGTGTGATTGTGAGAGAGAAAAACTATCTTCACTCTTAACTCTGCAGAAAATTTAATTGTGGTTTTTGCTGAGAGCATGGACAATAGTGCCTAGAATATTGTAGGTGTTCAGTGAATTTTTGAAGAATAAATAAATGGATTCAAAGAAATACAAGAAAAGCAAATTTTACTGAGAGTTGTACTAAAATTATATCAGCAAATTCCAAGAATTCATTTCATTCTACCTCCAGTAAATGAATTGAGAAGATTTTAAAAAAATGCGATCTTTGGGAAAGAAAGCATTTATCTAAACATGAAATCTTTGCAAGTACTGAAATTAGTTTGGTCGTTTTCATGAAACTAATTTGTAATATGAGGGGCTGATAGGATGAGACATTTTCCCCGTGGATATAAATAAGAAAAACGTATTTACCTAATTCTATTTGTTTATCTCAGAAGGTCCTCTTTACCTACTAAATAGTCTCTTTCTTCAAACCACTGCAGAGAAACCCACTGAAGTCTAATCAACTATTTAAAATGTAGCTATTCTGGCTTTGTAATTACCAATTACATTATTTTTTTCTTAACTAAAAGAAACACTTCTGGACTTATTTTGATTGACTTTTATCAGGCAGCTAGCTCTCTTGCATCTTTAAGTAGTGTCTTTGGTAAGAGTTTCAGTTTTGCTTAGCTTATGCTAATGATAACATTTACATTTTTAGTTATTAACAGATTCAGATGTCCCATTTGTGTTAGAAAACAAAGCCCTAATTTTAAAAAAACCAAGAAAATACTAACAAATTCTACTTTTGTGCAGTTTGAAACCCAGATATAGTTAAACATCATTTGCAAGAAAAGTGAATGCTATTTAGAGGCCACAAGAGCCAAAATTCGCTATGCTGCTTTACCTTCCATTTTCCTCATTAGAAACAACAAATATACACGCTCTTCAATAAATCCTGCTTTCCTCTCTGCTATGTGCATGACAAAACAGAAAAAAAAAATATGGCCTGAGTTTATTTCTTTCACTCTGAAGGAAAGGAGAAATGGACCCTCCGTAAAGAAAGGCAGAAGGTGATTCTTCAGCCCGCGCCCAGCTGTGGCGTTGTGTGGAGAAGCTCAAGTTTCAGCTCACAGCTGGAAAATGCAACTGGGGTGGAGTGGAGAGAACAAAGGCAGGGCCTGGACTTCCCCAAATTCCTGCACAGCATGCACAGCATGGCGATCCAAGGCAGGGCTTGGAAAGAGGGGCAGTGAAGCAGCCGGCCCTTCCCTTCCCCTGGGAGCACGTCCAAACTAGAGGCCCAACCTGGAGAAGCAGAAAGTGTGTGGCCACTACTGGACAGGGCTGTGTGGCTGCACAGGTGACCACTCAAAGGTAGCTCCTGCCTGGGCACCACACTCTCCCCCAGGGGCTGCTTTGGCTCGCCAGTTACTGCAGTGTTACTTAAGCCTGGACCCTAGAAAGAGCTCCATTGCAGATCTGAAGCAGGAACTTCTCAAGCGTGTTCCGAGTCGCCTGAGAAGTGTCTCCCTGCACATGCCTCTCTAGTACACACCTGTGCCCTCAAGATTCTCAGACACAGCCGTGAGTCAATGTACAGGACGGGCAAGAGAGAAAACAAGTGAGAACTGGGTCGCTCTGAGTTTACTTCTTCCTTTTGTTAATAACTGCATTTACTTCTCAGGACTGGCCTTTCTCTTTGTCCTGGTCCCTGAGGAAAGACCCTCAGCACCTTTTCCCTGTGCTACGATACATGAGGACATGAGGACGTAGGGCTACGAGGGCAGTGTCTTCACCTGTGATACTTTCAGTGCTCCGAGAGATTTTCCTCAACTGTTCCATGCGAGCGAAGCCACATCTTGTAGTCCTACTGATCCCACGATCACCGTCGGTGGTGACCACAGCCTTATGATCTGCTCTCTGCAGGGAGGTAGATCTCTGGGAGTCAATGCCCCAGACTTCCTCCAGGTACACAGTCCTGGATCTCCTCATCCTTTTCTATATTTTCTCCTCTACATTACTTGCATCCTCTGCATTCCACTGCTTCTTATCATTTCTTAAATACATTCTCCAGGCTTCTGGTCTTAACCATTTCCAATAATAGCTCATTTTCCACATCTCTTTTTTTTACTAATAAATTTTATTTTATTTTATCCCACTCCCCCCCAAGCCTCCTCTCCTCCTCATCTACAAAATCTTTGTTTCCATGTTTTCCTGCTATTTTCACTTTTTTTCTTGTCCCTTCCTTTCCTTCTCATTCCTGCCTCTTGTGTTCCCCTTCCCATCTGAATACTTTCTTTCCATTTCCCAACATCCATTATACATCTCAGTCCTTATTTCCACTTCAGTTTCTCACACCAGAGATACAATGCTACCACCTTAAACATGTGTGTCTGATTTATTTCACTTGAGAGTATGATCTCAAGGTCCATCCATTTAGCTATAAATGTCTGAAGCTCATCCTTCTTTATGGCAGAGTAGTATTCCATTGTATAAAAAAATACCTTCTTTATCCACTCATCAGTTGATGGGCATTCCACATCTCTTAAGATCTCCAGATCCATGTTACTCAAGTGCCTGGTATTTTCTCACTCACATACTATACCAGACTATCCACAACATGCTCCAACATGTAAAAACTTTTTATCAAATCAAATCTTTTCCCCATTTTTCTTCTTCCTAGTTTTCTGTATCCCTCACTGAACTGTCTTACCATTGCATAAGTGGACACAGAAATATCGTAAGATCAATCCTTTGCCTCCCTCAGTCCCTATGTCTAATGTCACGATGTATTATGACTGCTACCACTGGTGGTGCCCTCAGTCTTCCAAAAAGCATCTCATCACAGATCCGAATCTTAGTGTCTCCCTGAGGACACCAGTGAACTTCCACCTCTCCTTGCCTCCCACTCTCTGCAGCGCACTTATCTCCCCAGCTGCAGATGATCTGTTCCTCCTCCAGGTCTTTCTGCTGAGGTCTTTTTGCAGGATAGCTCTTGTTGAGGCCAGATCCTATCATTTTACCCCCTGGCCTGTGCTTTCTGGAGGAGTGTGGGGCCTCCAGAAGAAGTGTCAAGATGAGTTTTAAGTACACCTTCTTGCTTTATCGGTGCTCCTGATCCTTTGCTGCCTTTGACCCTGCTGCTAAGTCCACCCCCAGCTTACACTTACATGTTCGTTCTGCCAAAGATCCTGTGGATAGCTCCTGCCTTTGTACTTCCTGAGAGTTTACTCTTCTCTATCCATGAACCACATGCTCTCCCTCGCACTTCCTTGAACTCTAAACCTCTCACGGGATCTGTTAGCTGTATCTACACTGAACCTAATTATGGATAAGTTTATAGAGTTTCTGAGGCTCCTGAGACCCAGACAAATCAGAAAATGTGGCTGGACATCTGTTTATATCCCCAAGCATCCTGTCACATTTAAGCAGACAGCCTGCCCAGAGCAGTTGGAGGACTTCCAGTAGTGTTGCCTAATGTCACTTGCTGGCACACCAGGGAGAAACCTCCAGTTCAGCCCAGACACACGTTGTTATGCATGATTTCCCTAAAGCCTGGGGATGGCAAAAATGGAAATTGATTCAGAATTCTGACTCGCAGGTGATATTTTACTTGGCTTTAGAGTCCACACACTCCTATTTTTGCCCTGCTTCTGCCCTCCCTAACATCCCAGGACTCTAAAGTAGCCATAAGCATGTTGAACCTCATTAAAGTTCAGTCCTAAGACCATGAGAGACCCAGATAGACACAGGAATTCCTCCTTCAATTGCTCTTAGACCTGACTTTCCTAAGTGATGCACACCTGAAGTGCTCGTCCTCTTTAGGGAACTAAGCACCCAACAGGTATAAACTAAGCCAAAGGATGACAACATCAGAATCCATAACAATGCAAAAAAAGCCTAACATCTGTCTGAGATAGTAACACACACATAACAGCATCAGTTTCCCCTTCCAAAGGTGCCCATTGGTCACTGGATAAAGTCCAAGCCCTGAACAAATCAAAAAATCCATCCCCCAAATGGCAGTCACCAGATGTCCTAGCTGCACCTTCTGGCTCCCCACATGATCCCCCCTAAGAGTTTCCCTCACCAACTTTCACCATGCAGGCTCTCTGCCCTTCCCAAATGCTCCATGCTTCCTGGGCCTGGTACTTCTGTGCTTTCTGTCCTCCTCACTCAAAGAGCTCTTTTAGCTTTTCTCTATGACAGGAAAATATTTATTATTTCTCTTTCCCAACATCTCTCAGCAAAGTTGTTCTGTTTGTTTTCTGATTTTCCACAAGCCCAAGAGGAGTTCCAGGTAGTATCCATTAAATCATGTTTTAATTGTTTATCTATACTGGTAGATTCTACATGGTATGGAGGGAGCATTAAATCACCTCTTAAAGGATAAATGTTTTCCTACAGAAGATTCCAATATTCCTTCTGATGTTAACTCATAGGCCCAGAAAGTGACTAATTTTCTGTTATACTTCAAAACTTAATGAGGACCAAAATGGCAGGGTAGTGGTCAGCAGCAAAATTCAGCCTCTCCAGAGCCTGGAATCCAGACACCTGGAAAATAACAAATTGCCAAAGAACAAAATTGAAGTAGATCTCTGGGAATCAGGAAAGCATTGACAGGAAAATTAGAAGCTACAAAAAAATTAGAGAAACAGACCACAAAAAAAAAAAGAAAAGAAAAAAGAATGAAGCAGCCTGGAAGTTTACCCCAACTCCCGGGGAGGGGAACATGTTTCCACAAACACAAGGTAAGGCTCCAGGGTCAGAAGCTCCAGAGAGAAACACTGTACTGCACAAACAATGTGAGACCCAGGAAATGCCTATGATTATTGTAAACTGCAAAAGCAGAGTAGGATTTTACTCCAAACATAACTCCTTCCACATGGCAGGCAACAGTTGGAGAAGGAATCCAGTGCAGTGCTCCCTATATTGCCAGAGAGTGTTTACTCGGGTGACATTTTGGGAAAGGATTGATTACTTAAGACTGTGTGACCTGTAATCCCAGCACTTGAGAGACTCAGGCAGAAGGATCACTGTGAGTTCAAGGCCACCTTTGGCTACATGATGCATTCAAGGTCAGCCTGAAATGCATAGTGAGATCCTGTCTCAAAAAACCAAAAAGAAAAAAAAAAAGACTGAGTGAACAACTAAAACAAACTTCATTTCAGTGTTCTCAGTGTAATACCCCTGCAGTGACTAGGTGAGAGATAGCCATGAAGACAATTGTGGAGAAGGTGCCTGCTAGACATAGACCACCTGCGGAGTTTAAGCTCAGTCTGGGGAGGGAGACAGGTGAGAAGCTGGCTTGGCTTCTCTGGCTCTCAGAAGTGACTGGGTCTGAAAGTGTGGGCACTGAATATAGCACTCTGCTTGAACCCTTGCCCGGCTGCCTAAGTCCAGCACAGATCAGAGAGCTGATTTCTTTCACCAGCTACAAATGTGAGCAAGGACACTCCTCGGCTTGGACAGTTGCCACAGCGTGGGGTGAATGGACAGAGGGGTATTAGGAACACGGAGTACCTGACAAACGCACAGGCCAAAAAGCTAGGTGGAGGAAACTGTGACTTGCTGGATTCCAAAACTGGGTATCCTGGAAAGAAACCATTCATTCAAAAATACTGAGGAAAAAAATTTTTGGACTCATATCTTGTGTCTGTGTGTGTGTGTGTCTCTCTTTCTGTTCCTCTCTCTCTCTCTCTCTTTCTCTCCTCCTCTTTCTTTTTCACTGGTTTTTGAGGGCTTGGGGAATTTCCTTTTCCCTTTTTCTCTTTTTCTTTCTTTTACATTTATTTTCTTATTTATTCTTTTATTTTTCCTTTTTCTTCTTTTTATTGTTTCTTGTTATCTTTATATAACACTATTAAGTTCCTTTTACTCTTTAATGGTATCTGTTGTCTTACTTTTCTGTCCTCCTTCACATTTTCCATTGCTTAATTTTTCAAATTTTTCCTTTTTTCATTCTCTTGTTCCCCACCCCCTCTATCTTTACTAGGGTAACTATTAAGCTTTATTAATCTTTAGATAGTTAACTCTCTGCTATTATTGTTAAATTCTTTTCTGTTGTTAGTTGAGGTATCATTGAGGCATTAGTAAATATCTACTGTATGTAATATTTTGTCCTCCTATTTATTCTATAATTACAGATCTCTTTTTTATGGTAAGGTTTGTACATTATTGATCCTTATGCCATTGCAATATCCAGTTTGTCTTTGAAACTATTATTGTTGCCAATTTACTTGCTATTGCCAGAGTAGTATTAGTTTTTGCTATTAATAAGTCCTTTCCGTATGCCAATATGTGGATTACCTTTGTGTCATTAACAATATTGCAGACAATTCCCAGAGAACTGGGCACTGGGCCAGCTACACTGCATTTATTTCCCCTCCCAAATTAGTGGAGGTGGTTGGGTCTTTGGACAGAAGCTAAGGTCTATAGATACCCATGCCCAAAGCACATTGCTAAAAAGTGACTAAAGAGATCTCAGAGCAACAAGAATCAACAAATGGGATCATATCACATTAATGAGCATCAGCACAGCAAAGGAAACAACAGCGTGAAGAGACAACCTACAAAACGGGAAAAAAACATTTTCCCTGCTATTCCTGAGTCAGAGGACTAACATCTAGAATACATAAAACATTAGACCTTCCAAAACAAAAGACTCAATCAAAAAATAGGCAACTGAAATGAGCAGACACTTCTCAGAAGAAGTGCAAATGGCCAATGAATACATGAGAAAAGGTTCAACATCTCTGGCCATTAGAGAAATGCAAATTCAAACTGCACTCAGATGTCACTATACTCCAGAATGAATGGCTATCATCAGAAAATCAAATAATAACAAATGCTATTGAGGCGGTGGGGGGAAAGGAATTCTTGTATATTGTGGGTGGTGTTGTAAACTAGTAAAAACCTTTTGGAAATCCCTCAAAAACCTGAAACTAGAAATTCCATTTGACTCAATTATTCCCCTTTTAGGTATCTTCCAGAAAGATCTAAAGACATTACAGTACAGTGATATATGCATGTCCGTGTTTATAGCAGAACAACTCGCAATAGCTGAGTGTTAAAAGCAGCCTATATGTCCATCAAGAGGTGGGTTGATAATTAAAATGTGGCATTCATACACAACAGAGTGCTACTCTGCCATAAATAAAGACAAGCTGAGTAATTTATAGGAAAACTGACGCATCTTGAGACCAGAATATATGAAGTGAAACAAGTGAGATGCACAAGGTTAAATATCACATGGTTTCTCCTATATGAAAAGCCCAAAATATAAAGAAAAAGTAAAATAGAACATAAGAGAACTTAGAGATAGGCCTTTTGCAAAAACAAAGAGGGCCAAAAGATAGAGGGAGGCAGGAAAGAAGAGGGAAGAGAATGAAAAAGAATCCAGATGCGCTGTGTACATATGTAGACGCTCCAAAGAGAATGCAGTCATCGTGTACCAGTTTTTAAAAAGATCAGGTAAGAGCTGTTGTCTTTAATAAGAATGGTATCAGCTACACTTTTCCTTGCCTGTGCATCACAGATTGGTGTCTACTTCTTGGGCCTGGACCCTATGTTGCAGATTGGGCTCTCTGGAAGCAGACAGTGAGGCAGATGGAGTGAGAGTGTAGGATATTGATTAGGAATTCACACGGAGGGAGGTGGGGAAGAAAGAGGATCTCAGGTAGAGGGAGAAATCCACCTGTTGATGTAGGCTGACAGAGCTTCCTACGACTACCCCTGGAGCTTTGGAGCCAACACTCATCAGAGCTGATCTGCTATAGATGAGAGTGGTTGCACTTTACATCCTCACCATGACCGATCACTAGAAGTGGGCTACCTTAAGAGGGCCATGACCTTGGCTGAAATGATTCTCTGTAGCTGAGGCAGATCCTGGAGGAGCAAAATGCAAACCAGATCCTGGGGCATCAGCACTGAGGCAGCAAGTTCTTGCTTGAACAGTGATCTGGACGAAGCTTTTCACATCTACCACAGCAAAGAGGGCAATGGACTTTTCCTCTGCACAGTACTCTAAGGAGATCCACGGTGAGCATCTACCAGGAAAGATGAAATCATTATACGATCTCTGTTCTCAAGATTTTAGACCTCGTCCTCTGTCGTGCTTTCCTGCTTGAACTCTCAAAAGTATGTCCCTTTCAGAGTCCAAGAACTAGCGACACATGGCTGTATTCAGGGCTGGGGATATAATTCCGTGGCAGAGTGCTTGCCTAGCATGTGTAAGACCCTGGGTTCCATCATCACCAGTCACACACACACACACACACACACACACACACACACACGTTGTATTTAAAATTCAAAAGTGCTGTTAATATTGAAGAAGCTACTATGCCAAGAAAACAGCACTTTCAGCAGTTTCAAATTTTTTAATGAAGTCTTTCCTCTAAGCAGGAACTGACACTGCTCTTTTCCTCCGTATCCAGGAGATATTTTCAGAATTAACCCTTATTCTCCAACATCAATTCAATCCTCTTTTTTCTTGCTCCTGCCTTCTGTTTCCCTTCCTTTCCCTCTACTCTCCCTCTGCTTATCTTGCCTCTCTTGGGTCCAACTCCCTCCCTCCTCACCTCTTTTGCTTTCCTCTCTTCTCACTCTGGAATTTCATCAGAAGTAATTAAGCTTGACCGTTAATTACAGGGTTGATGCCCCAACCCCTATCTTTGCCCTGGAAAATATCCTGCAAAAATTATTTCAGATTAAAATACCATGAGGAAAGTCAGGAGAAAAAGAAAATAGGAAGGAAAAGATTGTGCTTCTTCATTTCACTAGTGTTTTAGGCTAGAAAATACAATCTATGGTATGAAATACCACAAGCACCAAACAGATGCACGTAATGCAGTGTGTGCGTCACAAACTGCCCCTGTCAAATGATCACCAGTTCTAACCTGCACAGTGATAAGGTCCAGCTGGCAGGCTTCAGTATGCCTTTAAAGAGAATTAGGGAGTTTGATGAGTCTGTTTATCTGAACAAGTGCGGATGTGTGTAAACTAATAGCACTTGGCTGTACTTGTCACAGTGAATTCTCAGTTTAAATGTCATTATCAACTGAAATGCCTTTGGAATTATTTGTAATGCTCAATCCCACTTTAAAAAATTACTTGGTTTGTGGCTGTATTTAACTATGACATATTGGTTAGTGAGCCACAACTTCTCACTTCCGTAGTAGGAGGGACACAGTTCAGCCTTCTGTGTATTTTGAACCATATGAAATGGCACCTTTAAAAAAAAAAGTCTTACTACACAATTCTGCGATAAAGAATTTTCTTATAAACTCAAGTGGTAATATTATGTGCATGAGTAAATTATGTCCGCCTGGGTAAATGACAAATATGTACACTTACCCATGTCCCAGGTTTTTTGGAAGGTGAGATAGAAGATAAATATTTGGTTCTTGCTTATCAGAGATGATGGATAAAATGAAAATGGAGGAAAAATAATAAGAGAATAGAGAGTTTTACATAACAAAGGCATCAGGGGTACACTGGTATGAACTGAAGAGTCTCATCTGGTAGATTGGGAGATGGTGAGACTAGAAAAGGAAGACAGTAGAATCTCCACCTTGGGATACTAAAGCAAAGTTTAGGGCCAGACCACAAAACTCAGTACCTTAAAACAAGACTTATCAAATTGTTTTTTGGCCCAGAAGCCAAATCTAGTCTTACCTTATATATATATATATGTGCATTTATGTGTGGGTGAGCATATGTGTATATGAGCTTGTAAGCTAATAAAGGTTTTTATGTCTTTAATTGATGAAAGTGTTAAAACATTATGTTGAATCTGTGACAACTATATAAAGTTCAGATTTTGATGTCTGTAAATAGTCCTGTTGGGTACGGTCATGCTCATTTGTTTAGGAACTTGCAGGCTCCGATATTAAGACAACTGTCCATTCTCACTGGTCTTGTGCTGACAGGGGCAGCCCTGCCGGTGTTGGCTGGGCTCCGCTGGGCACTGGGTGACTCTACTTTCAAGGTTCATTCTGGGTCCAGGTGCAGGTGGCTGCAGCTACCTAGAGGAGGAGCTGTCTCTCTAGGGAAAAGCAGAGATCCAAGAGGTCAAGAGTAAATATCAAATGGAAGCAGAGGAAATACTCCCTGACTGTGATGAGGTCGTGGCAAAGGTATGAGAGAGGTGAAGAATCCAAGACAATAATTCAAACTTTCACAAGCACTCATATCCTGTGACTCCAAAAATTTTAACCTCATCATTACATGGGCTCAGGGACAAGGACCTCATGACCAAATGCAGCTTGACCAAGACACATGTGAACTGAAAAGCCAAACTGTCCCCTTCCTCTTGACCCAGGGGAGCTAATACACAGTGGTAGGAGAGGGTCAGCAAAACCACACAGCAGTCATTGCTTCAATAGCAATTCTGAAAATGGCACTGAGTGAAGGCTGCCAAGCCACCCTACTCAGACATGGGGAACACTCAATGGTTAGGTCTTGTCTCATGCCCAGAAGTGCAGGCTTGTGCCCACACTGTCCACAGGCCTCTCTTCTATCCTCCACATGGTACTTCTCTGTCATAGATCTCACTGGCTACTTCCAACGAAGGCTTTGGAAAACATGCACCTTTTTCAGATTTGATTTATTTTTGTCCAGCCTGTTATTTCTATAAAACTTCGTATATATGGTAGTCAACTTCATTTTTCAAAAGCCACACTTACAAATTCATTTTAGATTTGTTTTTCTCTTAGATTTAATTATAAACTCTAGACCCATCAAGCTTCCAAGGACCCACAAATTTATGCTTGAGATAAAACATTGTGTTTCCCTGCAAAGATGTATTACTTCTCAGCCTACTTCAGAGATCTTAACAAAAGTTTTGACCCCACTTCCTTGGTTGGATCTAATGCTTCAGTTGGACTCTGTGCTCATGCATTTGATTTAATCTCTGCCTTTACGCTCAATCTTAATTCTAGGATCTTATACTGACTCCGGAGACAGAAATAAAAAACAGTTTCAATTCCCCAGAAAGTTATAGGTTCCTTATAATCATTCTAAAATTTCCATGTAAACTAGTCCAGTCTCCTCTAAGCTTATCTCTTTCTCCTAGACAAATTATCAAATGCAGTTAAAAACTACCCACCTAGCCGGGGATTTAACTCAGTGGTGCTGCTGCCTGCCTTGCAAGCACAAGGTCCTGAGCTGGATCCCCAGTACCCAAAAAGAAAACAAAAACAAAAACAAACCCACCTGCAGATTGAATATTTTTCTTGGAAATTATTTTGCTCTGAGTGACAATTTCATCAGGTAATAGCAGGAGGCAGATTTATCCAACAGTTTTACCACCATTTTACATAGTTTATCATTTTTCCAGTATCCTAAAATAATTTCCTACTAAACACTGCCCAGCCCCAAATATTTTAGGTTTTGTTACTCTTTTAGCATGATGAGTTGGAGAAAACTCCATTTATCATAATAGAAAGATACTCCAAAACAGGTAAAAATAAATTTATCCAGAGAAAACTATAAAATCATATTGGAGAGAAAAGTTTTGAACAAATGGAAAAATATATTATTAAGAAATTTACTATAAGATAATATCAATCTAATAAATTATATTTTAATATAAGTTGATTTAAAGTCAAATTTGAAAAAAGCCTGGAACAAGTTAGATAAAATAATTTTAAATTTTACATAGATGAATTTAATGGTTAAGAATAGCCAAGAAGGATATGAAAAAGATGAATAATGAAGGGAAACTTCCCTTCTAGTTATCAGCATTTTCTTTAAAACTACACAAAGAAAATTATTATGATAATTAGAATTGAAATATATAAATAGATAAGTGTTACAGAACAGATAAAATGGAACAGCAGATATAAGAGATTTTAATATATGACAGACTACAGTTCTATTCAGTGGAAAATGAAGGATTATTTAATAAACAGGGCCAGCACTTATATTCATAAGAGGAAAATGTAAAATTAGAGCCCTGCATAAAAGCATGTTTTAAAAAATCAGTCATGTTAAAGACTAACATAAATGAATACACATATATACACATTAAATGTAAAGAAATATGAGCCAAACTTGGAAATCACACAAAGACTTTTAAAAATATTATTACTGAGGTAAAAAGTGTCTATAAAAATTTTCCATTTAAAAAAATTAAAGTGTACAGCTCAGTGACATCAATTATGCGCACAACATTCTAAAATTATCATCATTATTCCTCAAAATTTTTATCACCCTAAACATAAACTTTTTATCAATTAAGCAATAATTTCCCCTCTCTTCTTTCTGCTCAGCCCAGGGTAATCTCTAATCTATGCCTCTGTGAATTTACCTAATGTAGACATTTTGTATTAGTGGAATCCTGTAATTGTCATCTCTATCTAGCTTATTTAACTTAGCATAATGTTTTCCTGATTTGTCCATGTTGCAGCACATGTCAGACCTTTATTCCTTTTTAGAGCTGATTAATATTCCATTGGAAGTATATGCTGCATTTTCTTTATCTATTAATCTGTTGATGAATACCTGCTTGTGCTTTTGGTTTTGTGAATGATGCTGCAATGAACATTGGCCTACAAGTATCTGTTTGGGTACTTATTTTGAATTCCTGTAAAAACTGTGGAGTAAAATGGTACTGCAATTTGGGGGTAATATGGTAATTCTATCTTTAAGTTTTTGAGCAGCCACCAAACTGTTTTCCATAATGACTGCACCATGTTAAATATACACCAGCAATGTACAAGGGTTCCAATTTCTCCACATGCTTGTCAACACTTATTATTTTCCTTTTTGTTTATTATAGCCACTTTAGAGGGTAGCTATAATACATGTTGACTTTCTTAATAAATAAAAATATAGGCACTACCTATATTAAAAATTATTTTGGAAAAAGATACCATAAATAAAATCAAAGGAATAAAGTAACATTTAGAAAGAAATTGCAGGAGGTCCTCAGCTGCGTGGAGCCCTCGCTCCATTCCCGCATCCCGCCCACAGCAACCAGGTTAGCAATGTGCACCTGCAACCCCCCCCCTCCACGTCTGGCTGTGCCGCTACCTGGTTCCACACTACAGAGCCACGAGGGGTCATAAAGGTCATTGTCCTGAGCTCCAGAAGACAGAGCAGAAGTGAACACAAAGAGGGCCTCTCTCAGGCTTCTTGATGAAAATTGAAGCCCACTGGAAAAGTGAAGAGAATCTTTGCAATAAAGGTGCACCAGACCACCGTACTTGGTAAGTTGGAGGGATCATCACCTCCCATCGAACCTGGACTATCTTCAGGGGAAGGGCAGCTGGAACCTACAGTAGAAACTTGCAGAGTTCAACCCTGCAGGAGGACAGGAAGCTCAACTTGGGACTTGCAGCCAGAAATCTGCCTGAATCTCACAGGTCTGCTACTGGCTTCCTGAGACTCACTGACTTATATCTAGACACTACTGCCCATGTTGTGTATTGTGACAGCAGAGACATACCCTGAAGGAAGCCCTTCATTTTTATTTTTCATTTGTTATTTGCAAATTTTTTTCTCTCATTTTAAATTTTTTTCTACTCTTCAAATTTTTATTTTTCTCTTCTTTTCTTTACTCTCTCTCTCTCTCTCT
>NW_004624742.1:24962635-25036019 GCF_000247695.1 Heterocephalus glaber
TTAAAATGATTAAAACAAATAATTGATAATTTGAAATGGGAAGAAAAGGTCCAAAGGTGTAGGGGTGGTGTGAGGGGAAGGGGAAAGGAAAGAGGGGAAAGGAAAAACTATGGGAAAAGGAAAAAATGGAAACAAAGTCTTTGTAAATAGGGAAGGGAGGGGGGGGTGATGGTAGAACAGGGAATGGGGAAAAAATAAGAACAAAGATACATCATGTACAGGTACAAGCACCCAATGATAAATGTAAATGTCTTGTATTCCTAAAATGTACCAAAAAGAGAATTTAAGCAAAAAAAGAAAAAAAGAAAGAAATTGCAACACAGATGCTAGAAAAAAGGCTAAATATATATATCTGTATATAAAATAGAAGTTTCAAAATGACAACAATCCAAATTAAAGAATAAATGTGAACACATAATTACAAATACTAAAAAAGTATGACAAGATACTCAGGGAAGTACAAAGCATAACACTTCATGTGCATGTGACTGACAAATATTTCCAGCAGCAATGACACTTATTTTTGGACATACCCTAGACATGGAAAGGTACTGATATGCGTACCTCATAGAAGCTGAGATTATAGAAGCTTTTCTGTAAAGCAATCTATAAATATCTGTTAAAAGTTTCAATTCACCTATGACAGGATCCAGAAGAATTACAGCATTTGGGAGGGAGGAGAAATCTTTGCACATACATACAAGAGTGTTCAACCCAACATTAGTTTTGGAGGGTAAACATTTTGAAATAGTGATTTCCATGACTACAACAATAATTTAATAAAATATACTATATTTATATCAGAAACTATTGTTACTATGAAACAGAATGAAATAATAGTATACCAGTTTTCTTAAGGAAGTTCCCATAAGAGACTGTAGAGAGAAAAGAAGACGACGAAGAAAATTAGCTACATTATTATCTCACTCATGCACATCAGTATAGTATCCTCTGAAAAGTATTGAGACTATTTAATAGGTTTTCAATATGTCTCACTTAAATGAGGAGTGTTCCTGTGTGACAAAGAGAAAGGAGAGAAAAGGAAAGAGGCGAAATAAAGGAGCAAGAGAAAGAGAAACTGAGAAGGGATAGGAAAAAAGACAATTAAATCCAGAGGGAAAAAGGTTCTAAAATTAACTATGAGCAAAGATATGATGAAAATTGGTAGATTGTAATTAAATTTTAATTAGTAGTAACTAATGTTTAAAATAAAGGTGAAGCTAAAATTCCAGATACAAGTTAAATGCACAATTGGAGGTTTGAGAGTTTATAAAGCAAACAAATGTGCTTTTCAACTTTACAAAGTAAATAAATATTCTAAATAATTGTGGATTTAATTATAAAAATGTTAAGCATATGCTAAAAATAAGAATAGCAACTAAAAGATTAAAATAAAGTAACAAAGAATATTTAAGTAATTAAACTAAAGGAAGGAGTGAAAAGTGCCACTCCTACTCATTTATTCAAATTCTACAAATATTTATTGCATACTTAATATTTTCAGGGACTGTTGTATATAGCCTCTGTGTAAATGAGACAAGTTTCCAGCTTTCAAGTAGCTTAATACTGGTGGACACACAAACTATTAATACTGACATTTCAAGGTCCACATTGTGAAAATAAAAATATTTTCCATATGTCATTATAAATATGTAATAATGCTAGTATTTAGCAATCCCATGAAAAACAAAATTGTAAAATAAATACTAGCAATTCTAACAAAAGTACATACAAGATGGAGTAAAATATTAACTTTTGAGGCACAGAAAGGTCTGAGTAAGTAGAAAGATAAACTATATCCACAGATAGGAGCATGAGGTTATATAAATTTATTAATTCTATCTCCAAGTAAATCCATAAAGTTCCATGGTTCCTATCAAAATTCCAATAGATTTTTCAGTGGAATTTAGATGCCCGATCCTAAAATTCATATGGAAATGTAGGCCAAGAAAGGCCAAGACAAGGTTGAAAACAATACTATGCAGAGACAGGGACAAATTACTAAAATGCTACAGCAACACAAACTTACAGTGCTGTTCAGGCACAGGGAAAGCAGATCAATGGACATAATTCAGAAACAAACTCTTATGTATTGGAAATCATAAGTTATAGAATTATAAAAATTAGTTGGGGAAGAAAAAATAATTCAATAAATGAAGGTGCAACAAGTGATTATGTATGTGGAAGAAAAATAGATAATTATCTTATACTTACCTAAAAATAAATTATGTCCTAATTTAAAAGCAAATATATAAAAAAGCCTTAAACTATATAAAAGAACATGTAGGTAGTTATGTCCAGAATATCAAGTGGAAATACATTTTTGAACAAGGTTCAAATATCACAAAAAAAAAAATAAAGGCTAAGTTTAAGTATATTAAAATTAACTTCTGTTTATCAAGAGATATAATAAACAAAATGAATATAGGGTACAAACAATATGCTCACAATGCAAATTACCACATCAAGATCTAGAATATATAAAGAACTCATTCTACTCAAAGAGCATTCTTACTAAATAGTAATAAAAATGACAATTCCCATAAAAAATGAATAAAAGATGGAAAAAGAAGTTTATAGAAAAAGCCATGTGAGTGACCAATAATCATGCAAACTTCCCCACTTTTCAGTCAATGGAATGAAAATTAAGGCCACAGTCAGATATTACCGTACAGCCATCAGAGTGGAAAAATTTTAAAGATTAAAAATTCTGATGATTTTAAAAGCTGGCAAGGATTTGGGAATGGAAATACACTTATACAGAGACTGATGTCTCATTAAGTTGGAGATTAATTCACTAAATTCAAAACTTTCACCTGTCAATGTCCCAGATAGAGTCTCAGGGATAAAAAGATACAAAGAAGGATATTATGGCAGAGACTGGTAGCATTTTACCATGTAGCCTATTCTTCCTTTTCTTGGGCACGTGGACAAAATTTCCTCAGCTGCTTCGCACTTGATGGGCCCTATGGGTTCCAATTCCAATGGTGGTAGGTGAGTGGAAGTAATATAGAGCGCATTCCAACTTGCCACATAAAAATACCTGCACATAAGCCCCATGCTCCCCTCCCATTGGCCCACTGCCAACAAGCACAGACTTTAGAAGCCATACAGTGTTGACGGTGGGGTGGAGCATTAACCGGAAAAGAATCACACCCTCCCACTGGAGCAGAGACTCATGCCAATCAATCATTTTGGTCTCAAAAAAAGCTCAAAGTAAGACTCTATCATGTATGAACAATAACATGCTTGGGAGTTCATTATCAGAATGGGTAATGTTACTGTAATTAATAATAGAGCTGCTTAATGCATAATTTTTAATAAACATTGGAAGATTCCTTGAGTGGGAGAATTTGGTAAATTAGGGGATGTTCATAGGATGTAATACTATTCAAGGATTAAAATTAATGTACTGGACCTGTATGCATCAACATAGATAGACCTCAAAAACATTACAATTAATTGAAAAATATGCATATACAATATTATACCACATACGAGCAGTGACTGAAAAATACGGTGAATGTATAAATTTTTAAGTGTACTACAGAAAAGACAAGATGCCATTAATTCTCTTCAAAATCCCCCCTCCCCCCTTGCTTGGAACACACTTAGCCCATGGTTCTTGCCACCTTTTGAAGCAGCACTGGAAGTCCTCTTACATGACTGGCTTCAGTTGCTATATCCTGGTTGTTTCAATGTGCTAATTCCATTCAAAACATTTCCTTTTCATGGTCATTTTAATTTGAGGAAGAGTCAGAAGCCACACAGTGCTAGGTCAATTGACCAAGGTATATAAGGAAACACTGGAATGTATCTTTCAGTACGGTGGCTGTTGGCAGCAGCACGCAACTATATTTTTTAAATCACATCTTGCACACTCTCATGAAAGAGGACTTCCAGAACTGCTTCAGAAAGTGGCAAGAAAGATGAAATAGTTGTGTTCAAAGCAAATGCAACTATTTTGAGAGGGATTAATGGCAATATGTCTTCTACTGTAATAATTTTTAAAAATTAAACATTCCCTGTATATTTTGATCACAATTCCTATGCACATTTATCAAAATATTAAATATGTTTGAGATATCACTTAATCTCTCAGTTTCAGTTCAATGCATTGATCAGTGCATCTATGACATTTTAACAAATCAGAGACATTATTCATTCTAAGATGCGTGTATTATTATTTTACATAACAAAAACCTGCTATTAAACTATGAGAAAACATTTTATTACTTTGAAACTGCCTGTAATACAGTTAAATGGAAAGAACTCTCTTAGATTTATCTATAAGTAATATTTTGTTCCTTATCATATGCATTTATCACAGAGATAACAAAAGCAAAATAAATCATGTCCTGCTAAAAGATCTATACTTTCATACCCCAACTTTCTGCATCCCCTTTTGACTCACAGTCATTTGGTGTCTGTCCATTCTTTAGCACACCATATCTCATGTTTCATCAAAATTACAGTGTAGCAGCTCAAAGGAAAAGAATTCTGAAAGAACAAAAGCCTTTAGTGCTCAGCTTTTAAGCCCACTTTGCAATTATGTAGAACTGTATTCCTTTTGACCCTCGCTCTAGGACTGTTCTTGAACAATTCTGATACATCCCCTCTTCTGCCTGTTCCTCACAACCATTTAGTTTGGAGAAAGCGTTAAAAGAGTGCTTCGCTGTTATTTCTGGAATCTCATTCCAAGCTGCTAGCCGCCATTCCGTACAAGTTTGATGTTTACAAATGCACACGCAGCCGTAACTGTGTCACAACTGGTGTCTGGGAAACAGTATGGTTCCCATATGGAGACTCTGAGAAATATATGTGTTTCTCTGTATCCAAAATAGTGAGGAGAATCAACAGACAAAACTAGAAAAATAGAATTCTCCTATGAGAGTGAAAATTTAGCCACCGTGACAGTTACTCATGATGTGTCAACCTAAAGGGATTAAGGCAGGCCGGGCTGCTGCAGATTAGTAAAGCACATTTCAGGACCCGTCGGTGGGCGTTTCCTGAGGTGACTGACGTGAGCCAGTAAATGGAGTGCGGAAGACCCACCCTCTCTGTGGTGCTGCTCATCTTATCAAGAGAGGCAAATGTTATGTTGCACTAACAACACTCAGTAATACCGGCACTTTTAAGTATTTGAATATTTGCAATGAAGAAAATTTCTCATAAATACTTCAATGGAAGAAAACCAACCAAATGATGTGAATATTGTAGAACACTACAACATATAATCAAAAATAGCTCTCAAATATAAAAGCCAACATGTACCTTAATAACAGCGTGACCAACTTGAGACTGCTTTGGACATACGCTCAATACAACTGACATGACACCGCCTGAAAGAAATTTACCTTACTACACCTGGGAGATGTCCCACATAATAAAAATCAAGGTTATCAGATGGGACAATTAATGCTCTGTGATTTAAATTATCATTTTAAGATTACAAACTTTTAAATAGATTTAGTATACTATTTCAGATTTTTAAAAAATAATTTTCATTCAGCTTTTAAAATGCAAACTACCGTAAAATACCTATATCAGGTAGAGATTTATGAGTTATTAAAATCTATTGATTCATACTCCCAGTAAATGATGCATGATGATAATCGTTGAGTGTCAACATGTTTGGCTCAAGAGCTCAGGAAAGCCCACCATGAGCGTGGCTGGGAAGCTCAAGGGCTGTGGCCTTGGGAATGTGCCTGGCTCCTGGCCCCTTCCTCTATGGTGCTCTTCCCCGGGCTCTGCTTCCTCCTGCCATGCATGACATTCTCTCCACCAGGCCCCTCCACCATGGAGCCAGTTATCCATGGACTGAAACTGTGAGGCTGAAGGGGGGGTGTCAGGGATCTTGACCCGGTTACAAAAAGCTAACCAATATGCTATGTATTTTTATATCACTTTTAAATAGCCTCTGGATAGCAGTAACCCTTAGTATAATCCTATCACCAAAATTTAAAAATAAACATTACTATTGTGGTCACTTAATTTTATTTAAAACAGTTGTCATGGAAAATGCAGAAAAACATAAGAGAATTCCTATGAATTTTGACGTTTTTCATTCATGAACCCCAAAGATTAGTATCTATTGGAAATCTGAAAATATTAACTGACAACAATAAGATGATTTTCATTGTAGGATAGATCTTAATTTCAGTAATGTTAAGTTGTGAAAATTCATAGGTTTTAGAATCAAATGAAGATGTCATATTAGTAGATAATTTCTTTCGCTATCTTTCTAAGTCTAAAATGCTCAAGAAATTTATGGTTTAAAATTTTCTAGGGAGTGGGGCACATCAGTAATTTCTCAGGATGTCAATTCATCATCATTATTGTGTCTTCTACTTTCTCAAGCTAATAAATAGATTTTCTGTTCATTTATGTCTTTTTGTATTCCTGTCTTCTCTACTGTAAGTAAATTACTTAAAACTTTATTTCCAGCTTTTTATAGTGTTCAATTCATCTTAACTAAATATAAAAAAATTAAATAGACTTTTCTTATGTTCATCTTTCTTCCAAAAGCAGATAATATAAAGTCAATCATCCAGAAAATACTTTTATCTGTCCCTGGTCATGATTCTATGGTAATATGAGTGCTGAAGGAAAGATGGTAAACTTCCAAGATTATAGCTTAGTTTACTTGAAAATATAAGAGCAGAAAATAAACCACAAATTCTATAATTCCTTTCCCAAAAAGATCCTCCGTATTAATAGTCTGAGAGAAAAGATGTAAGTATTTTAGGGGTTTGGGGCATTTGGGGTCACTGGAGGTTGTATTACTATAACAACAGTTTATCAACACTTTAGAGATTTTATTAGTTCTGCTACAACAGGTGTGTGTGTGTGTGTGCACGTGTGTGTGTGTGTGATGTTGGGGTTGTGTTATGGTTTATATCTGGATTCTCATGTAACCAGAGGCAGGGCTTTTGGAAAGTGATTTGCTGATAGGGCTGATAGCTGACTTGCTCTTGGGAGGTGAGGGCTGAGGTTAGCAGCTACTCTTCTGACGCCCAGTCTTGGAGCCACCGGGTTACGGACTGAAACTTGCACAGACTGGGAGCTAAAGTGAGCCTCCCTTCTGTCAATTTGCAGGTGCTGGGTATTGTGTCCCAGTGATTAAGAAAGAGACTACTAAGACAGGCTTAAATTTAGGGTGTCGCAGATGCTAGATTAGCACTCTACCACTGACCTGCATCCCCAGCCCTGCTACCACTTCCTTCTTGTAGTAGTCACTCTTGCATGAATTAGAAAAACATAACCCTACATGACAGAAGCAAAAATACAGAAACACATTGCTAAATAATCTTCAGTATCTTCATCTCTATATTCCACTCCTCATTAAGTAATCAAAATTCAAAAATGGCCTTGCTAGAACTAGATTTATTAATTTGACTGTTGCTGGCCCCAGAATTTTAATCCCAGCTCTTTGCAGTTCTAGGACAAACCACATGGGCTCTGTTGTCACTTCTCTAAGAGGGAGATAACGCAATCTCAGAAGAGTTGTGTGGTTTCCTGGTTAACATTTACAATGTGCTTTGGCTAATAAAGAGGTTGGCAAATTGGCAATTATTATTCTAGATAGTACATCACTCAGCTAATCTAACTAGATATTTGGGCACTCTATAAAATTTTAGGTTGGTGAAAATAATTCTCATTGTTAAGAGTATAGATGCTCTCTGAAAATGTGTATTTAAATATTAACAACATTTGAGGAACAAATACTCCCAGAGATATACATACGCTTTGAATCCACAATTACTTATGCATCTTCCCTGTGTGTTCTCTATGTTTTCATTTTTTAAATTCTGTAGGTGAAGGACTGAAGTTCATGCCCAAGGTCATTGAAGCACCTGTGATTTTATTAGTGCGCTTATTGAATGTGCTATAGAAATGTAATTTAAGGCATTAATATGTACGTACTAAATAAAACCACGCAGGCTGTGGGAAAAGTTATTTATCAGGCTGGAATTTTACCAGTTACAGAAATAAGTACTATAATGTGTGTGTCACTGCAAACAATGTAGACTCAGCTCACTCAACAAAAGCAGTAAAGGAAATCTAAACAATTCTGTTACTCTGCGAGGAGAGCAATTTCACTGATGACAGCTTTTCATAATTTTATTCTTTTAGATAGCAAATAATTTTTCATAGTCTTTATTTTACTGCTGTTCTGGATTGCACTCCTTGTTGTAGTTTCACCTTTTGCTAATAATTCTTCCCGAAATGTATTTTCACTGCTTTTCATACGGCAGTTACTCCTGGCAGTACCTAGTTGAAACCAACAGAGCTACAACTGTCTTCAATATCCCTACAAGACATGGGTAATATTTCAGTTTAATCCAGGGGCATGAATTGAGCCTGGAACAACCATTTCAATTTCTACTGCAGTTTGTTTAGGCTTAACATGGACTAGCGACCATATTCTCTCTTGGTGAACCATATTAAATTGCTTATAGAGACCTGCTCAGAAAGCAAAAGGCATGTCTTTAGTATTCTCATGACGTGCTTTTGCCTAATAATCATGAAGGCTGTAAGAAGAAATCCACTACAAATGCCCCACAAAGCTCCATACTACCACCCAACAACCAAGTTCTTACAAGAGAGTTAAATAGCTATTAAGATTACTTCTCTTTTATATAACATTATGTTGAATGCAATATTCCTTAAAAACCAAAGGATCTCATCTGTAATAATAAAGCAGCTCTGTTTCCCTGCAGCCCTGTCCATAATAATATCACTCCTACACACTTACCACATGAGAGGCTGAATGTGCAATCATTTACCCACACTCTCATTTACACTCTCAATCCCTCTGTAATGGTGGGCCCTGGTTTTGAAATGTCTCACTGAGATTAAAGGAGTTTTTTGTGGTCATAGAGAGAACAGGTTGGGCAGCAAAGAAAAAGAGCTTAAGTAAAGGAGAGTCATGCTTTAGAAAGCCTATTTGTTTCCTCTTAAACTACATGCATATGCATGGTGTCAAAAACCCCGTACTTCTCAAAGAGACTGTCAAACAACTCAAACTAGATTTTGCTGCCACAATTAATAGGAACATAGTAAATGCTCATGAAGTGAATAAAGGAAGGCATATTCTTTTAGCTGAAGATAAATACACATCCTACATATAAAGAATTCTGCAAATTGTCCTGATTAAAATAATTAAGGCTCAAAATTATTTCATTTTTTTGGTAATAGTTGATACATCAATTGCTTGATAATGCTTGCTAGTTTCTGGCAATGTGGGAGTGGAAGAAGCATGTTATATGGGTCAGCTTTCCTGTTGTTGGGACAGAATGCCTGACACACACAACATACAGTAGGAAATTGACTCAGTTTCAAAACATTCAATCCATGCTCACATGGCTCCAAGGCATGAATGTCATGTCAAAAGGGTGTGGTGGAATGAAGTTTCTCACTTGTCTTGGCTGTCAGAAAGCAGAGTACAGGGGGAAAGTGGTAGGGAGAGAGAAACCTCCACCAGCAAGGCCCCAGTGACCACCTCCTCCAACAGGGCCGCCCCCCCTAAGAGCACATTCAGCTATGAGCACCATGGATCAATCCACTGGTGAGTGTGGCATCCCCCAGGATCCATCAACTCTCAAAGAGTCTCTTGGAGACTCTCTCAATTGTCAAATTGACAGTTAAGATTAACTGGCACACATGGTAGGTGAACCAAAAAAGTTGCAGATTAGAATTCAACTGTTGCCTGATCCACTAATTTGCTCTGGACACTGGACAGATATCTCAACAATCCCTGCATTATATTCACCTATGCATCACATGGATGTTGAACTGTGTATGTATCACTGAATGATATAGGCTGTGCTAACGTAGTGAAGTTCTAAGTATGAACCGTGATTTACTAACTTCCACAATGTTGAAACATGTATTTTCATTAGCTTTTGTTACTTCTTTTATATCAGTTTATATCTATCAATGAACACTTACTGTTTTCTAGATTTGAAGCATCAACCTATTACTCATGTATACAGCTAGCATTTATTATGTAGCCATTGCTTTTGCTTAGTTTTTAAAATTCCAGTTCCTGTGTCTTACTATATCTGCATTTTCCATATGACCTCCAACTTCTTGGTCATGTGCAGAGTAGGCAGAAAAAAAAAAAAAAAAAAAAAACTTGCTTTATTTTTGTCCTTGATGGCATAGCCATGGAACAACCAAGATGAAGAAATCACAGAAATGCAGTGCAGTGTTTGGAAATTATATTATTTCTTGTATTGAAATATGTGCTGGTTTCGAGGAAGTCAAATTCTTCAGAAATTACTGAGGCCAGCCACCTTCGCTCCTCTGAATCTCCTCTCCAGTGGTGTAGATCAATGCACGGAAGCTGCACGATTCCCTGAAGGGCTTTTACTGCACTGGTACTGCCACTTCTTTACACTCCAAGGCCCTTGGGAAGAAACTGTTAGATGCATCATCTGCTTAGTTCTGCTCTCTTACCTTCTTAAAGTACTGATCTCTGCTCCCAATTCTGCTTTTGCAGGAATATCTCTTAAACAGATGTCTTCTTCATTTCCCATCATTCCAATAATAACCAAAGACACTCCTTGAGTCTTTTGTACTTAACAGACTGATGTGTCTTTAAGTGTATATTAAATTTGTTCTAAAACTTGTACGATTCTATGTAATCGATTTTTAAAATTTAAAAAATCCCCAAATGACCTATGTAATACGAATACTAGGTGTAATTTGGGGCTTACAACGTTCAGGTTTGTCTTTTTTTATTTGTCAGGAGAATGTATAATAGTACTAACAACAGATTTAGCCTCCATATTAGTTTGTTAATAGTATTTGAATAAGTATATATTTCTAAACACTTATCAACTACAAGTTTCTGTTCAATGCAAGCAACCAACTCAATTCAAATGACCAGATATTGTTGAGCTCTTATTAAATGATAGGTATTCATTAAGAATTGACTACAACTTTCTTTGCTCACAAGATGCTTATTGTCTAGGAAGAAAGATAAGCCAAGTTCACCCACAACCTAACTAGAGTCAAGTAAGGGACATATGAGAAGGACAAATACTATGTTCAATCGGCAGAGAAAACACTGGGGAGGAACCTTAGGAAAGGGGGCATTTGATATAGGCTTGGGAAAACAGGAAGGATTTTAACAAGTGGATATGGATCAAGTAAAGTGGAGGAAATACATTAAGCAAAATCACTAAGGCTTTTGCTTGTGTGGGACATGTTTGCATGTGTGGGACATGTTTGGAAAACAGCAAGCTGATAATTTTCTTAGACTCCATTTAGGGTTTATATAGGCAAGTGATAAGGTCTAAACTGAAAGCTACATTGGATCAAACATCTTTTTAAATGATCTAAATGTTATGACATGATGTAAATTGTGTTATGTGTGAACCCAGGATTATACATACATTTTTCACCAGATCCACAGTGACTGGATCACATATTACATATAATTTTTATAATGTCCTGGATAATACCACTCATAATTAATTCTACAAAAATAAGTGTATCAATGCACTAAGGACAGGCCTTTCCATAGTTACAAAGAAGGAACTCTCCAGGGCTTAGAAACCAGGGTGTCAGACCTTAAAGTTATAGTAAACAGTTAAAAGTAACACAACAGACTTTAAATTAAACATGGATCATTTAAACTGCACATTTACCTCTATGTCGTCATGAGAAAGGGAGGAAGTAAAGTATAAAATCAAAAGATAAACTGAGTAAGAGAAAAGACAATAGACAATAAGAAATGCCAACGATATTTTGAAAGAGACAAGGCAGCCAGATGGGTGGTCGCTGAATATGATCTGTGTTGTGTATTTAAGGATTTGATAAGTAATTACTGGGGGAAAGGAGTGAAGGTGGGATGCAGCAGTCAAAGGAAGAAAACTGATTCATGCACCAGCACCATAAAGCACCAGAATCAGAGACTCCAGGTACCTCTGAAAGTGGACAAGTAGGAGGACCCAGGTCCCTCCCCTCTGGCCTACAGCCAGGCCTATCTCTCACAGCATCTCTGCAGAAGGAATGGATGAGAGCTCACCTATCTGTTACATGCCGAACTGTCCCTCCTCAAATGAGTATATTGGAGTCTCAACTCACACTACCTAGAGTGAGACTATGCCTGAAACTAGGACTTTAAAGATGTACTTAAGAAGAAATGAAGACATATGGGTCAGCTCTAGTCCAACATGACGAGTCACCTTATAAAAAGAGATCAGGGGACACAGATACAGAAGAAAGAGCACGTGAGAGCACAGTGAGGAGAGTTTGATTGAGAAGGCAAGGAGAGAGGTCTGAGAAGAAACCTAATGTGCTCTGCTTTGGCCTTAAACTTCTAGTTTTCAGAACTGTAAGAAAATTAATTTCCGTTGTTTAAGTAGTCACTCAGTAATATTTGGTATGGAAGTCCAAACAAACTACTATATCTTCTCCCTCTTTCCTTACCTCCTTTCCTTCTTTCCTGCCTCCCTCCCTTTCTCCCTTTCGCCCTCCTTCTCTCAACTCAGTGACTCCTACTGATTTGCCATAGAAATTTGTGGCGGAGAAGATTGTTTTTATTTAGGATCAAGGATAACTCTTCTAGGGATGGCATTTAAGGGAAGATAGAAAAGGTAAGTAAATATTTGGAGGAGAACATATTTGTAGTCCTTTTTCAGGCAAAAGGAAGCTCATGCAGAGAGATCTTGGGGCAGGAAGGAAGACGGCAGGTTGGGAACGCATCAGCATGTCTGGAATCCAGCAAGGAAAGAGGATCATTAGAATAAGGTGCATTTGGAGATGTCAAATGAGAATCTCACTGTATCTCTATGATAAATGTTTCACTTTTGCCTAAGTACAGTGGGCCTAAATCTTAGTAAACTGTAAGAAATATGAAAGTTTACTTCCCTAAGTCCACCTAAATCCTTCTCCCAGCCCTTACCCAACCATACTGTCTGGAATTTGTTATCACTGTCATTCTCACACACATCCCAAGTGTTACGTGAAGGTCCCGGGGTCTTGGGCAATGCCAGTGGCTCAGAAAGGGTCCTCCCGTAATTACTCATTGTTCAGCAGGGGTTTCTACTGGGACATACATTCTTCCAGGCCTCCAGGTCTTTGGGGATTTGGAGGCTCCGCTGCTCTTCTGCCAAGTGTGGTGATGTGAAAGGTTAGTGAAGCTGACGGGCCTTATGCCATGGGTCTAGTTGCCAGGGTGACTTCAGTGACACTGCCTTTGAGGTGTTGTCACTGTCTAAAGCATTGACCAAATCTTTACTACCCACGCACTCACCAGCTCTGTCTTTGCACCATATTAACAGAAGAAAACATCTCTCCCTCTCCTAAATTCCTCCAAAGGCATTTCTCTCTCACTCTTCCCTTAGACAATCTCTTCAGGGAGCTGACATTCACAAAAGAGGACTCACCTTCAGGAAATTTCTAACCTTCTGCCCTGTACATGCCTCTGATATGACTCTGGCTATCAGAAATGAGCCAAGAAGTTAATGAAGAACAACAAAAAATTAATACTTTCAATTTTTTGCCTCAAATGTTTAAGGTCACTTTTGTTATTTTCCCAACAACAATTAAAAACCAACTAATAGAACATAAAAATCTCCCTTAAAGGCTTATAGTATTGATAAAATTGAGTACTTTGGCTTCAAATCTATAATCTGCTCTTTCTCTCTGTTCCTTCCACTTTGGTTTCCGGGATAATAGATGGTTTGACCTGTCAAGGTGTTTTAGTACAATACCCAGGTGATTTACTCACCCAGGTCTTCTCTTGGGAACTGGTGGCCAATGGAGCTGACTAAATCAAACCCATTACTATCTTCTTCCCAGACATGTTAGACTAACCCTAAGTACCTTTTCAAAAGAGCAGGAACACGTGAGCCACACAAAATCAAGAAGTTTGAACCATTGAAGAGTTAACCAGATGGAATGCTATAAAAGAAAAGCTATTGTAATTTGGAAACATATCCCCGATGAAATATGCTGCATTTTTCTTTCACTAATCTTAAATCAGTCTTCATGCAGAGTTTATGGAAGACATAGTCTCTTGACAGTCCTTGATGTGGAAAAGCTTTTATTTTAAGGCTGAAAAAGATGGATTTTTTAAATTGTCATAGGCTATGGTTTAGCAGCTGCATTCTCCACAGCCTCTGCCCGGCTTATTCTCCTAATTATGCTGCTGACAGCTTCCCCAGTGGATTGAAATCCATACTCAGACTCCTCTTATCTGTAACCTTGCATCCCCAGGACTACCTACTCACAGGCGCCTTTCCGAATGCCTGGTTCTGCGTCTGGGGCTGCTTAAACGGGTACATGCACAACAACAAATGGAAAAGGAGGCTGTAGTCTTTCTGATCTTGAATGTCTAATTTCTACATACATTTTAAATACAGAGAAATGAAAACAAAGTGATCTATTTTATAATACAAATGCTATCGGCTCCTTCCTTCAGCTCTTAGAAAGTTGTAAATTTTTGATGATTCTACATGGAACAACTTATTTTAAAAATAAGAAAAAGAAAATCAGGCTTTACTATACAGTAATACCTTATTTGAATGGCTGAAGTTGCCTGGAGTGGATGATTATTCACACAACCGTGACTTATTCCTTAATAAGTCAAATCTTTACCCATGTCTTTGGTCACAATCTTTCAGGAGGTAAACAACTGCCTTGTATGGCTGGAAATAATTCAGTATATCTTTCTTAAAGATAACCGTTTACAACATCCAAACTAGCAAGGGAATGTAGCTTGGTTAATTTTGTTTCCCAAATCTTCCTTCCATGATGTTTTTCCATTAAAATCCATCAGACTTGTAAGGAAATATGAATTACTATATAGTCCTCAGTCTTTCCATGCCCCACTATGCTTTCAGTTCTGATGAGATCCTTAGGGTAGGGAAACCAAATACACAAGCTTGGGAAGAATTCTGTACTCTTGTCAGCCAGGGGCCAAGAATAAAGCTTCTTGATTTTGCAGCAGCTATTTAAGAGTTGGTCTTTCTGTAATCAGGCACGAGCACTGTCCTGAAGAGTGAAATTGACTTATCCTAAGATTTTCTAGACCCTAACTTGATTAAAAAATTTGGATATGTGGTTTAAAATGCATTAAGTCCCCTGGGTTTAGAATGAAGAGTCGGGAACCTGGAGCCCTGAGGGGAATGAAGAAAGGTGAAAAGTCACAGGAAACTTCTCATTTGCTACCTTCATCTGAAAGACAAATTATGAAAGAAGGATACATTTGGGTCATTTGTCCTTACAAATTTTGCTCAGCAAAATAAATCAGACACAGAAGGTTAAATAGCACATGGTTTCTCTTATACGAGAAATACAAAGTATAAATAATTAAAAGAGCGAAATGAAAGTAGACTATAGGAAACATGGAGGTAGATCTTTTGCAGATGGAAAGCAGATCTGGGGGTGTGGGCAGGGGAGAGGTGGAAGGGAAAAGGACTAAGGCACGAAATGTGCACATCTCAGATCCCTATGATGAACATATTCATTACGTATCACGAACATGGACTAATAAAATTTTAAATAAACAAAAGATAGGTAATTTCTCCTTAGAACAATAGAGGCAAAGAGATGGGTCCCAAGAACGTCAGTACATAGGGAGAAGCATCGAAGAGAAAAGGGGCCACAGGCAGAGGCTAAACTTCCTTCTCTGATATCCTCCGGGAGCCAGTGACCTTGAAAGGCCAAAGGGAAGAAGTGGGGAAGAGGAAAGAGAAGTGGAAGACCCTTTGCCCCAAGAGAAGGGAAGGACATGGACCCAGCGACAGGCTATGCTCGGTCACATGCTGCCCACCAGGCAGCATACCATGGGTACGAGTCCTCCGACAGTTTTTGTCCGATGCATTCTTCTTTGCCTTTCTGTTGTCCCCTGTGGCTCAGGCTGGCTGTGTTCAGGAGGCTGCTGTGCTTCGCAGGCTTCTGGCTGAGCTCAGCTGACAGGAGCCACAGGAGATTGGAGGGTGGGACAGGGCGCCAAGATACTGCAGCCTCGGGAAGCATCAGGCACGCACGGCGATGGGCTCCTCGGCTCCCACCAGACACACAGCAGAGATTCGTGCCACGGCCATGGTCTCTGAGTTCTGGTACTGCGGGCTCCTGTCCTCATCCTCTGGCACTGGCGCCAACCTGAACCCTGCTACTGCCAACCCCCACACCACGCTGCATAACCATTCTCTGGGTAGCTTCTTGGCTCTTTCACTGTAACACACTCACTGCATTAATTTCTCTGTATAACACATCTGTGGATTTACACACTATGCAGTGGCTTCATTTGTCTAGTCCAAACTTAATACAAAAGGCATTTTGCGTCTCACTTAATCCCTGTAAGTTCCCAGCAAAGTAGTAATCATTACCTGTATTTCATGGCTGGGGAAAACTGACAGGCAGCAAATTTCAGGTCTTACTCAGACTCACAGTACTAGTGAGGGGTAGAGCTATGATTCAAATCCAGTTCCAAAATCACGCTTGAAATGGTCTGTCGGCCAAGAGAAATGGCCGGGACAGGAAAACAGCGGGATGGAGTGACGGATCTCAGGTCTGAAAGCAGCCTTTGAATCTGCAGACCGCTGTCTTGCCCTGGGCAGGGTCACTGAACAGAGTCCATCCCCAGTGAGCAGTGAACAGCCAGAAAGGAAGCTACCCCAGCCACGGAGCACAATGCCTGGCTCCACGGGAGCCTTGCTCCCTTCACCAAAGCGCAGGCCCAGTCATTGGAAGGACGGCACAATCAGAACTGGAGGAGGGAGGGCAGAGTCACAGATCTCTGAGATTCGCTCCCCTGAAAATCTGCTTTTCTCCTTGTGCCATTTAAAAATATATTCTACCTTTGTCTTCTTCTTTCTAGCGTGAAAGCGTATTTCTGAATGAGATATTAAATTATTTTAGTGGCAATCATTAATCCTAGATATTCACCCTTTTCATTGATTTCTCTTACCTGTAAAGTATTGCATTAAAGGTAGTTCTGTTTACATTACTGAATTCTGAGTGGTGGGGTTTTTTTTAACAAAATGACAAATTCGGGCAATAAAATATATTTGAAAGATTATGGGATATGTTGGTAATATGCCTCACACCACTAGAGATGTTCTAAAATGCTTACTATATTCCCATATGGCCTGGATAAAAAGAAAGGAAGTAATCATGAAGCCATGGCTTCTAACAATTCAGATTGTTTGTCACCATTCTATTATTAATCACGGTCTTCTAAATGCCAATAAACTTCCCTCCTAATAAATGTGCCATGTGGATGGTTACCATAAACTCAATTACAAGGATGTATGTAGCTGTATACTCAACACTGAAATTCTTCTAGTATATGCAGGCTGGATGGAATACAACTTCTTTGAAAACAAATAAAATAGAACAGCAGCACGTAACTTTGGTCCAGCTTTCTTCCCCATGCAGCAGGAAAGAATAAGTCAGAAATAGAAGAAACACCATCTTGTGGATTTTAAAGTCTCTGTTCCCCCCCACTCCTACCCACCCCACCCCCGCCCCAGATCTCCTTGTTTCTCTGAACAAAAACAGCCTCTGTTGCTCTGCCAGTCCCTTCTTTTATGTGCTACAGAACACCTGGTGGCCAATTGCTAGGTGGAGGATAATTAGCCCCGCAATTATCACCAGTTTATTTTCACCTGTTCCACTAGCATTTCCCCAGAACTTGAAGCTTGTCTAATTAGTCTTTTCTGACCCATTCCCCACCATCAGACTCAAGAAATAGCCCTTCCACTAAGTAATTAACCCCTGGTAGGCCAATCTTGAGCTTTTGTTTCAACTCTTGTTGGAGTCATTAAAATCAAATGAACAAAGAAACATCATGGGACGGGGTAAAAAGAAACTAAAAAGTTCTCTCTTCCTCCTCCCTCTGCCAGCTTCCAAATCCAAATTATAGGAGCCTTAAGCACAGTGACATTTAGTCAGACACATATGTACTTGCTGCTGAATGTCTTGAAAGAGCAAAATAGCACTACCAGAATTATCAAGTTCAGTCTCTGAAATGCCATAGAAAATATGGTGTATATTTTCTACCCAAAAGGTGATGGAGATCAAAAAGAACCCAAATTTTGACATGCAAGCCAAAAATCTCCCTGTGTAAAACCTTTTCAGTAGGCTGAAATTGAATCCAGCAATTGGTTCTTTATGTTATTTTGGTTGTCTATGAGAGTTTTTCCAAATTGTTTATACACATGCATGGAAATTGTGATTTTGTTTTATCAGACACGTCGATAGAGAAGTCTAGTAGAAATCTCTATACGGTTAAGGGATGACTGATGTTTACTTGTCTTTTTCACAAGTATTATTGAGTACTTTATGGCAGACACATGGCTAAGCAATAGGGACTCAGGAAGACCCGAAGGTTCTTACAATTTTGAATCTAAAAGCTTCATAATATAGGAGATATAGTGAAAGAGATATATAGAAGATAGGTGAAAGACAATGCACTGAATTCACACACATACTTTTTTAAAAAAATGACAGAAAACCTCCCTTATGTAGTGGACATTTATTATATGTCAGACCGCCATTTTCTAATACTTCTTCTCTACATTAGCTCAGATTTTCTTGAGGAAGCACCTCACTTCTGCTGTGTTATGGAGAGGCTCTTTCTTGTCCAGGGAAAATCAGAGGATGTGAAGTGATGAGTGGAGGCTGCTAACTTTTTCGGGGGAGGGCTACTGGAAATGGAACTCAGGGACACCAGACCACTGAGCTACGCACTAGCCCTTTGTATTTATTCATTTTTTTGAGACAGGATCTCACTAATTTACCCAAATTGGCTTAGAGTTTGAGATCCTCCTGTTTGTCAACCTCTCAATGCCCAGCTGATGCTGCCCTCTTTGAACTGTGTGACAGTAAAGTAACAGGAAGAATAAAGCACAATGCTCTAAAATAACATAATTTAAGACTTGCTCTGGCCATTTCCTAGCTTCAGTGCTAGGTCTTGTCTCAGACTTTCTGTTCTATGAGCCAGGAAATATTCTCTCTTCCTAAACCCTGAGGCACTTGTACTTGGGTGTAGGGCCACTGTGACCCAACGTGTTCTGATTGATAGAGAATTGACTCTGCAACATTACATACAACCATGTAAGATACAAGGCCGTTAGTTACATTTCTTTAAAACAATTCAGATTAGAGGATCTGGATAGTATTTAGTTTGGGCTTTTAAATATTCAGGTAGGAAGTTATCTATCATCTTTCCAAGTGTGTTTTATACTTGATTTAGACCTATAAAATCCCAGTTTCTTTCTCAATTGTAAATTTTGCTTGTGTAAATTTGGTAAATCATACCATTCTATAAAATATGCTGCCAAGAAGTTATATCCTTCATTCTTCTATTGCACCATATGCCCTGTGAATGGCTTTGTAACACAGTAGCTATTATTCTGTCAAGCTAAATAATTTTAGGTTTACCTCCATATTTTTGTCCTTTCCACAAAACTTTCTGAGTTATAACCATGTAATGGTATTGGTGATTGAAAGATAAATAAGAGACGTTGCTATTTACAGGGAGCTTCTGAGCTCTTTAAGGGAGAATAATGTATTATGAAGGATGATCTGGTACTGAGTGGAAACTGCTCTGTAGCTTTTAATCTCTCCAGTGCTGAATCTAGATGGTGCCACTCCTTCCAACCCCTCCCCCAAGCAAGTTTGGTTGGTGCCGCCCTCCAAATCCTCCTCAAATCTGTTACTCTTAGCTTCGTTCTGTATAGTGCTGATCCAAGTCATGATTTCTCACTTCCACACCTGCAGCGATCTCTAGCTAGACTTTTTGTCCCAACTCTTGTCCACGTGACAACACCTAGTCTATTCTCCTCAGAGCAATTAAAATGATGTTCTCAAAGCATCAAATCAAATCAACTTACTCCGCTGCTTGATTCCATCCAGTCTATTTCATTGCTTTCAGAAAAACAGTCTAAACATGCTGTACCAGCTTTATGAAACTGGCCTCCTACCTCAATCATCAACACTGATTTCTACTATGATCCCCTTCATCCACCTTGCCCCAGTAATGATTAACTTTGTTTTCATACCTTAGAAAAGCCAAATCCATTGCCACCTCTAGGCCTTTGAAATTTCTGTTCTTTGGACTATAATATTCTCTCTTTCTTTTTTCTTTCTTTCTTTCTTTCGTTTGTTCGTTCATTCTTTCTTTCTTTCTTTTTCTTCCTTCCTTCCCTCCCTCCCTCCCTCCCTCCTTCCCTCCTTCCTTCCTTCCTTTCTTTTTTTCCTTATGATGGCAAACTCACCTTTTCTTACAAACCCTCCCAGTCCTTCTTAGGTTATATATACCCTGCTTATATATATCATATATCTTAGCTTACATATATCCTGCTTATATATATCTTAGTTTATATATATCCTGCTTATATATATCTTATATATCTTAGCTTATATATATCCTGCTTATATATATCTTATATATATCTTAGCTTATATATATCCTGCACCCTAACCCCATTAATCCCCTATACAATTATGCAATTTTACTTTCTTCAACTTCTTGAAACTCACATTTTCGTGAGGGAAAGGCCAATGCTCATTTTGTGAACACATAAGTATCCAATCTGATTTGAAATAGGAATGAATGCTGTGAAGAAAGTAAAATTGAAAGTAAAATTAATGTTTTGTTCATTTCTCCCCAGTTCCAGGAATGCCTGGCACATGATGCCTGTTTAGTACATATTTATTAGCTCAATGAATGCTCTAACTCAACCTGGAAACCAGAAAACAGTGATGGCAGTTAGGGATAATACAATGGCAGGAAACAGTGATGGCAGTTAGGGAGAGAATAGGGAGAAGTACTCAATGAATAGTGTGTAGAATACATGAGTTAATGGGAAGTTTGAGGAAAGTACAAACTTGAGGAATTAGTTCAAATTTGTTTTCTTTAATATCATCCTACAGAGCAAAGTGATGGCCAGACTACAGGGTGCAGAGGACTGTAATATGGATGATGCCCAAATCAAGCTGTGAAGAATTAGCCCCACAATGGGCTTGTTTATAGAAGTGAGTCCAGCTGAAGCCTACATGCTGAGGTCCAAGTAATTCGCACCCAAATTCTGTTCCCACAACTAAAACCTTCTTCTACTAGAAGGACAAAATTTTAATTACAACCATATATTTTGTTTATTCTGTTCCCAATTCGAGAATGCTGTCTTGTCCTTTATGAGCATTGTTTACATTAATTTCCATAGAAACTGCACATAACTCGCCTTTACCCCAATTGATTGCCAGTAAAAGTCAGTGCCTGGGATTGGCCAGGCCTTTGTCAGTTGCACAAGCATTGGTCATCCTGGCACTCTGCTTTCTCTCCTAGTGCTGCCTTAGGTTTTTTTCTCAGGCCTGTGTCATATACTAGGCAGGGGACTGGAACCCAACTGCAGGGTTCTCCAGTAACAGGGTACAGCCACAATGAATGAGAATAAATCAAACACCAGAAGTGTTCAAAGTATTAACTCTAAAGTTGTTTTGAGATTTGTGCTTATTAAACATTGTTATTAATGATCTTGTAAAAAACAAATGTATCATACTTTCAGAACTCTGGATAATCCTAGCTTGAATTTTGCTGCAAGTATCAGTAAAAACCCAACTCTCAATTAATAACAATTATCTCAAAAATCTAAGTTAATTAAAACTTGAAAATGGCTTTGAACTCTTTTTAAAATACAAATATTTACATATAATCCAGCAACTCTAATCATTCATCAGTTCGAAGAAATCTGAGGAGCTGTGGGAAACAGTGATATATTAGGCAGAAAATTAAACACCTCTTGAATTTTCAAAAGAATGCATTTTTTGTCTTCTGAATAGATAAAACATTTATTGAAAGTTTACCATGTGTAATCAACTTTACTCATGTTTCATTTCATCTTCAGTTGAAGTCCTAAAGGATTTATTTTGTCCATTTTCCAAATGAAAAACCTGATGGAACTGACAGCCAAATCTTGATCTAAGATCTACGTAAGTACAAAGTTCTTTTTCATCATAAACATTTCTGTGTTGCAGGCTCTACAATACTAAGCACTGCAAAGGGCTAGCCAGAATAATACCATTCCTCTTCACTTGAGACTTAGCAACACATTCAATGACAGCTATCAGAAAGTAAACAAAATTGAAGACTCAAAAAGGACTCCTGAAATGAAAATTAAATGAACTAGAAATTACAAATTTTTTTCTAGGCCACAGCTGAGAAAGTAATAGGATTAAAAAATTAAAAACAAAAATTCTGACCTACAATGAAAAGAGAATATTCATAAACTCAAATTAAATGAAAATTAATTTGTAACAAATAACAAAGAAAAACATCATGTTAACAAGTTTGTAAATGGGAACTTCCATTCAGATTGATGCATGAGCAAAGAAACAAATGAACAAATAAAATAACAAAGACCCTTTAGTCTATATTGTTGAGAACAAACTGGAAAGCTACAAGGAAAAACTCAGAGATGAAGTGTGGTGGTGAGGGTGGAGTTTCAACTTGATTGGTTGTGGATCTGCTCCAGGGACTAGAAGAGCACTCTTCCATGAGTGTCTGGCCTGGGCCCTGGTCCTTCTGCTTTGCCTCTCTTCCCATACTCTGCTTCCTGGCTGCCGAGAACTGACCAGCTTGGCTCCATCATGCCTTTCACCATGACATCTCTTCCTGGAGCCAACCAACCATGGACTGACACCATGAGCGAGGTAAACCTTTTGTCCTTTGGGCTGTGGCTGATTGGTATTGTGTCTCAGTGATAAGAAAGCTAATACACAAATTTAGGATCATCATTTAAAATTTTTTTCCTATACCAAGAATCTTAAATTTCTCAAGTAATTCCACACTATTTTTTCAGCAAAGTAAATGAGGATTTAACAGATTCCCTTCCTCAAAGTAGAAAGCAGATCCAAGATTCACTATCACAGGAGTTTCACTTGTATTTTATGTGACCCCGGGCATTGTATCTGTAATGTTTTCAACCTTCACATTTTACATTTTTCTCAGGAAGTATTATAACAGGAACCCCTATGTCAATATGCTAACAGAAAGAAAGAAAAAACCTGAAATAAAGGCAGCATCCATATAAAGTAAACAAGTCGGAAAGGCTCATTTTTCCTTCGTTAACTAGCCTCCACATGGCTGTTGGAGCTGACAACAAATGATTTAATGAGTCCAATTTAAAATGGACTTGTCTGTGTAAGATAGATGTCTTCGAAAGTACTTCTTAAAATCTCTCAGCTATAGCAAAGGCTGCTGCAATATACCCTGAGAAAAATCTGTGCTGCAGTTCCATTGTTTTCCTAAATATCTAATGGGCCAGATATCAAGCTAGTAGCAACAAGGAGCATAATATTCAAATTATGTGAGCATTTCCTGATAGTAATGGTTAATAAGATGTTTCAGGAATACCAGCTCAAAAAGTCATGAAGTTTTATCAACTGTGTGAAAAGTGATTAGTCAACAAGTCTTTCTAAACTATAGTTTCATGTTCTCTGTCAATCACTTAAATGGCCCTGCAGGATGAAGCTCTGTGGGAATTCCTAGTGATAAGGCCCAGGATGTATATGCCAGGCAATGCCAAGGAAAGGCCCACATCTCCTACCGTAGCACTGTCTAGGGTTGTGGCACTTGGTTTTCGAAAGGTTATAAATGTATTCGATGAAACAGATGAAACTTTCTAAAATCCATTTCCCAAGTTCACGAATACATCTCTTTTTCTCCAAGTAAAATCTCAGGTAGGTTTTAAGAGTGATGAGCAGGTGCCAACTGTTATCTCTGATTATACATGATGCTGCTTCCTCTTGTATAAAGAAAAACTGCATCTTTCTGATCATCCTTTGATGACAGATTTCCCTATTTACATAGATTTTGTTTCATTTTTTTTCTTTTCTCATAATTTTCCCTTTCCCTTCTTCCCTTTCCCCTTCCCCTCCCGTCACCCCTACACCTTTGGACCTTTTCCTATTTCAAATTATCACATTCTAGAGTTTGATCCCCGGTACCAAAAAAAAAAAAAAATTATCACATTCTAAACCACATTCTACAGCTTCTAAGAGAGTCAGGCAGATCCAGTTTTGTTAAATGGACTGTCCAAACTCAAAACTTGTTTTATTCTTTAATGTGAGTAAGTCTAAATTTGATTAGCCTAAATAGGTATTTTTGCTTTTTTGAATATGCAGATATGCTGATTATCCAGAATTTGCCATCAAAAATCAGACTGACTAATGTCATATCTATAATAATACAGTCAGTGGACCCCTGACTTAGAAATTCCCCAGGGTTGACATAACTCAAGTTGGCTGTAAGTCAATACAGCTGAGATCTGGATGTTTACACCCTATAGATAACAAGAGGCAAATGAATCTTCCATTAACCTAAGTAACCCAAGTTGTTCTTATGTCAGGCCAGTTGTAACTTGAGAGTCTGCTGTATCTCCATTTACTAAAAATGCTTTAGGAAGCCATAAACACGTGACTTGAGCATCAATATTGAAGGATGTATACATGAAACAGAAGCCTAGAAGCTTAGAGAGCAGATGTGATTTAGAACCATTCTCATGATGAAATTATTCAAGGAGTCAGAGAAATGAGAAAAATTAATGTCAAAATATTTTCACATTAAAAAGTAATTAACATGTACTGCATAAATTAAAGAAATGTAGACAAACAGACATACCCATGATACAAATACTTTTCTAAGCCAAGTTTCAGTTTCGGTAAAAATATAGTTTCTGTAACTGGAAAAATGTAAGCTATTTTGCACAACTCAACATGTGTGCCTTCCTTAACTTTTGTAGCAATTTCAAGAAAACCAACAGGGAAGGGAGTGGGTAGAACAAATGTGACCAAGAAGATTGAGAAAATTGGCCAGTTGTCTGGTCCGTACAGGGCATGGACCACACCACGCCAAGCTTTTGTTTGCAGTCCAAATCTCAGACCAGCATTGTGGCAGGCTATTGTTTGTACGGAACGAGTAGAAAACAAATTTCAAAATGTCAAACGCTGCATGCTATTTTCACACTCCACTCTTCTTTTTCAATCTTGAGTGGTTTAAAATGAAAAGTAAAGAAAAAAAGATGGAATTTACTCCTCCAAAAAAACTAGTTTTGATTTCAGTAACCATAACAATCTCCTCAATCAAATGATATATGGGAGGGAAAAGTCTCCCAATTTTTTTGTCCTGTGTGAAATATAAATACAATCAGAGTTATAACCCTGAAGCATTTGCATTCCTTTATTATAATGCAAGAAAATGATTAAAATAGGGATTTCTAAATTTTGAAGGTATAAACCAGAATTATTTTCATCCATTATTGTAATACAAATATATAATTAATAACAAACACTTTGTAATTTTAAAAAATTTAATAATACTGCCCTCATATTGATGAACCTCATGCAGCAGGCCCTTTGGCAACTTTGGTTTCAAAAGACGTAACTTTTTTTTCTGATCATTTTCTTGATTAGCAATGTTTGCCGTACAAGATGTTTACATTCCTCGTGGCGCGCTGGAGCCTGTATGTAACACATCTGCATTCCTCTTTTCATCCCTTTTCCCTCCCCTCTTTCTGCCCTCCCTCTGTCTTGATCCCCTTCTCATTTGAGAAAGATCTATCTCCCTACATCCTATGATCTTCATTTTCCTCTTTATTTCTATTTTGGGTCTCTCATATAAAAGAAACTATATGATATTTAAGCTTGTGTGTCAGATTTATTTCAGTTAACATTATGGTTTCAAGGTGCATCATTTTCCTACAAATGACTCAAGTTTATCTTTTCTGGCAGAGAAGTACTCCACTGTTTATAAATACCACATTTTCTTTATTTTTTTAAATTCTTTTATTGGTACATTTTAGGTATACAATGTGTTTACATTTGTCATTGGGTGCTTGTTCCTATACATGATGTATCTTGGTTCTTATTTTTTCCCCATTAACTGTGCACCCTTCACCCCCTCCGCCCTTCCCTATTTACAGAGACTTTGGTTCCATTTTTTTCTTTTCTCATAATTTTTCCATTCCCTTCTTCCCTTTCCCCTTCCCCTCCCACCATCCCTACCCCTTTGGACCTTTTCCTATTTCAAATTATCAATTATTCATTTTAATCATTTTCATCCTTATTTACACTTTCAATACCACATTTTCTTTATCCATTCTTCTGTTGATGGGCCTACAGTTTGCTTCCAAGATTCAGCTATTATGAATTGTGCTGCTATAAATGTGGGTCTGGATCCTCCGTTTCCTTTGACATGCAATCTTCATTTTAATATGATTCTGCTGTTTTGACATTTTCTGACTTTTTTTATTTAATTATATCTTGCTAAATTGCTTCATGCATGAATCACTTGTGGAAGATTTCATCCTATTCCTTCATTTTTGTTTCTTAGAAGTTGGATTTTGTCTTATATTGAAAAATTTTAAAAATTAAGTTATCTAGATAGCTGTAACGAGCTATTTGTTTTATTTGCTCATCCCTGAATTTTTTTCTTATTTTCCTCATTATATCTATTTCCTCTAACATGATGTAGGTGATCTTTTGTTTCCTTCCTTTAATATCAGAACCCAGGTTTTCCTCTCTTGTAAATTGTTTAAAGTTTGGGGGTTCAGGGGTTTATGTCTGAAGCACATCTTCGACACTTGAGGACAGGGCAGAAAGTGTAGGATGGGCACAATGCAGTTGACAAAATGAACCAGCCGGGTGTCTCACCTGGAATCCCAGGGCTCTCCTCTTCCATGATTTACCAAATACCCCAAAGAAGGGCTAAATTTATCTAACTGCAGAAAAACACATTTCCTTTCCCAGGGGAATTCAGAATTCAGTGTGGTCCTTCAAATCACTGCCAGGTGCCGCTTTCCAATATCGATTCTTTTTTCCCCCCTACTGGAATAGAATCCTTGATAATAAATTGTGTTCAATCTTCATTACAATAAAGACCATTCTTCCATTTTGCACATAGCATTTCTACAGTCTATTTGTAGCTGAGAGGCATCATCAACTTCTGACTGCTGGGATGCACAGAGAATGAAAGCTTTCGGCAACCTTCTTTAGGAGCCAGCCAGCTTGTTCCTCCTCCACACCCCTGCCTGAAATGCGAGTCTTCCATTACATGAAGTGAAGGCTGCAATAGTAGCATAGAAGAACACCAAGGAAAGAAACCCTACGTCTCTCTAACCCAGTCACCTACATTCATCTGAGAAACATATACACATCTTATTTAGCTATGATTTTCATTTCTCTACCATCTGTAGCCCAATTTAACCCAAATAATATAACTTCTTTCAGATAACATCAGCATTAATAGGTATATATGGTTTTTTACTGCCAAACAGCCATTTGACAAAGGAAAACATTACTATGTGTCCCTAAATATATTATCTCCGGATATGAAAAATCAATGAAAAACTTTCAGGATTTGGTTAACATTCCCAATGACTTCTAGGTGGGAAAGAGAGTGTTGATTCCCTCTAGGACCTTCTACTTCTTTCCAAGGCTATCGCTCTTGCTGCCACTGCTGAGTTTGTGTTTGTTTTCTGGTTTTTCTTTAATGTTTGCTTTATTATATTAGACATTCTACGCCAGAGAACCATTCTACATCTTTTTCATCTAAAGCCATGATTCCATTTTTATATCTTTCTAGGACTTGTTTTCTTTTTCTCCAGCCTTAGAGCTATTTAGTAGGTAAACACATCTTTTTGAAAAATGAGAATCAGAACATATGGTCCCTCTGATGTTTTGTTTTATATGTCAACTTGATTGGGACACAGGGTATCCAGATATTTGTTTCAACATTATTCTGGGAGTGTCTATAAAGGTGTTTTTAGATGAGATTAGCCTTTGAATCAGTAGGCTACCCTCCCTAAAGTGGTGAGCTTCAACCAATTGAAGGTCAACTAGAACAGAAAGTCTAACACTTTTTTAATTAAAAGAAGCTCTGCCTGCCTTACTGTCTTAGAGCTGGGATATTGGTTTTCATTTGACAATTTTTATTATACATGCATACAAATGAGAGAGAGAAAGAGAAAGAGAGAGAGAGAGACAGAGACAGAGACTTAGCTTCTATGGATTCTGTTTTACTGGAAAACCCTCACTAATACAGTCCCCAAATACTTCTCCCCATATCAAAAGAGAGAAGATTCCAGTAAGTGAGGGTTTATAATATCCAGAAAAGCCCTGGTGATGGACACATGTCTTAAGACTTAGCAGCTGAATAAATTACAGTATCTTACATGATAAGGTGACAGCAGGACCAAGTCTCAGAGCAACCCGTGTCTGTCACTGGAGTCAAGTGGCATCCTGCACATTATTCAGTCACCGATTTACCTGGGGGTAAAGCAATTTACTCCCAACACACTGAGAGGAGTTCAGATTTATATACATGGCCTTGTGGTTGGGGACTAGCTTGGGAGGTGGGGAGGGTGCGGCTGCCCGGTGCCACAGAGCCAGGATAAAAGCCCTAAGAAAGAATTCAGGCCAAGTCAAGGAGGAATCTCAAATGGAAGCTTCACAATAGGGCTTGAGAGTTAATGACAGGAAAGACACAGTGAAGTGACAGATGCTGAAATCTCGTCCAAACCTGGTGATCCTAGTGGCATTACACACTCTTAGGAGGAAAAGGACCATGGATATGAACAAAAAGTGATCCTTAATAATTTAATGTTTCAGGGTCAAAACCATGCCAAACTTTACAGCACTGTGAAAAATAGGAGAATCAAAAGCTGGTGAATCAGGGCCTGAATGACTACCACAAATGCAAATGAGACGACACGATAGAAGCCACTCATTTATGAACGTATGTAAGAAACGAAACATCGGTATTTCTAAAAATATTCGTGAAACAGTGAGTGTGGCAGAACCCCCTGACCAAAGTCAGAGTAGGCTGTAATATGGACCAGGCCTTTTGCCCCCCATCAGTGGCTACAGTGTACTCAGAGCTGGACGGAAGCCAATGGCACTCACAGGAGCATGTCAAATAGCACGCAGTCTAGTACAACTTCCCCGCCAACAGCTGCTGCTGAGTTCTTAGTCCTGATATGTGAAGTTGCAGGGCTCCTAAGTGAGATAACATTTCGGCTTTGGCTCCAGACCACATTCCATTGCTAGCACTACGGCTCTCTTAAATGTTTTAGTAGTTTACTAGTTAACCATGACCTACCTTTGGTCTGTTCTGCTCTTTTTGCAAGAATGCTGTATCCCTCTTTTACAAGCCTTACCTATGCCAGCTAATAGCACAGGGTGCCACACGTATCCTCCTATCCTATTGTACTCATGCGAGTATAATTAATAAATCCTGGCAGTCCTGGTTGCCTTGGGTCCTCCTCGCCACATGCTCGGCAAGGTCCATCCCAGTTCCCTGCTTTGTTTAACTCTTGTTTCCATGTCTTTCCTTCACCTTGTATCATATTGCCTTGCAGGAGATCAAGACTCTCAGCTGGGGTCCTCAATAACTACCTGGTGCCCGAGAAAGCTTGAACCCACAAGGGGTTGGCTACTCGGTGAAGGCCAGTCAGAGTGGACAGGGTGTATCAACAATGCACAGCCCTAGCATGGCCAACGGGGGATGCCCAAAAAGAAGCAAGGTAAAGTGAGCATGAGTGCTTCCGATGCAAGGAGGAAGTCAGCTGGGATTAAAACACGGGGTAATCACTTTTGGCTGAAGAGCAACCTTGCATCTAGTTGCTCTGCACCCTTCTTAAATAAGCTACATGGTACTGGCCCACAGTATTGAAGAAATGCTGCAAGAGATAAGTTAAATATAATCCTTGCTTCTCACAAACAAGAACCTTAGATATGGAACTTTTAGAGCATGTCAGAAATAACCTCCGGACAGCTCATCAGAGAAGAAAAGTTATCTTTCCTAAGTCTTTAATTGAGGCGTTGAGGTCCTGGAACCTTGTGGGCTCTGTGGGGTTCTTATAACTGGGCCAAGAGCCCCTAGAGCTTTGGCTCCACACAATCAGCCACTGATGAGAACCACCTGGTTTTGGTTTTAAAACAACTGCTCACCAAATCTGCTGTTCTCACATGGCGAGCTCACCTGTCTCAGAAAATGTGACATCATTACAGGCAAACCCTCTGGAGGAGGTTGAGCTGCCTCCCCTTCTGCCTGAGTTGCTAAGACCACAGGGTGTCTACATTGGAGGTGGGGATGAAAGCATTGCATTCCTTTCCTCTGTCAGTCCTTAAGACTGAAATGCCAAAATTGTTTTACCTTTGCAGACCGACACTGACAAGCAATAAAAAATCTTTGGACATATATGTGTATCAGTTCTGTGCTAGAGTCTGTGGATTCAGGTAAACTAGACAGGTCACCAGTAAAGACTATGGACACTAGGAACACATCCACCCATAGCCACAATAACAGTCTGAATAGCCACCATACAATCTACACAACCACAATAAAGGGGGGGCAGCAGAACAGAGGGGTTAAGAGCACAGGTCCCACAACCAGACTCCTTGTGTTTCAAATCACTTGTCACTGTTGTTTGTCTGCTGTTGTTTCATCTCGTTCTATGAGTAAGTAAGGTAATATTCATTGCATACTAAATAATTCTTAGCCACCATCACTAGCCCTTCACCTTCTCTGACACGGACTATTTGACATTGCCATGCATATAGTCCCCATCCTATAAGCTGCTGCAATTACTACTAAAATTATTATGATAATGAGCACCACTAGCATCCTAAAACCTCTTCTCCCAGCAGCACACATTCGTTTTTGTGGGAGTTTTCTTTTAAGCTGCATTGTAAAGGTCTGAGGGCAGAGATTCATTAGAAATCTCCTGCCTGATAATCTGAAGAGGCAAAGTTGCTGTGATTGATCTTGCTCCTTCTCAAAGTTGGTTGATTGTAATCATTGTCCCTTCACCCAGACACAGGCCCCTCCTCTCCCTGTTTTCCTCCTAGGGGTCTCTTGTGCCCTGGAAGAGGTTCTGCTGCACACCCTTTGCTCCTCTTAACAAGTTCAGTGATAGTATTTCCAGAAACTTGACTGTCATGAGTGGTTCATCAAGCTCAGTGGCACTATGTGATCTCTGAACCTGTGTGTCTACAAAATCAACAAACTAAAAGCATCTAGAGATAGCTCGCCAGAACCAGATCTAGCAGTCGTGTATTTTCTACATAACACTAAGATCTTGCTTTATCTATTCCCTTATTCTAAAATAAAATTAATATTCTTATTTGCACCTTACCTAGTGCATATCCCTGATGTAGGAAAGCAACCAACAAGGAAAAATGATCGTGTTTTCTCTCTTACTAGTTTGGTGGTTTCAAGATGCAGAAACAGAAATCCTGGTGGGAAAAGAAACTGCCTTGTTCTATGTATAATTTATCAACATGGAAGCATTATGGTTCTAATCATAAAATTTGAGAGGTCAGTCCTATCTCCACAACAGTGCTCTGAAGATTTTCTAATAGGAGGGAATGTATTAGCTAAGCATAAAATTGTAATTACTAAAATTTGATGGGGAAGAAGGGATGCAGACATAGAACATTCTGTGAGCATAAATGTACTGCCTAATCTGTAGAATTCAGAAGAGTGATTGTAAGGCAGGAACAGAAGGAGGAATAAACAGGGAAGTGATAGGCACAAGATGTCTGCAGAAGAGAGAATTAAGAGCAAGAACTCGGTTAGAGCATGGCTGGGGGACTAATCTTGCTGCTGCAATTGCTTACAGACATGCCTTCACTTAGGCTGAATTTAATTTGGGGCAGTGTTGGAGTGGTCTTAGGGAGATTAAGGGAGGGCTAAACCTCAAAACTCCCTTTTTGATGCCAGCTCTAGGGAGGAGGGAAAAAGGTCAGGAAAGCATAAACATGATCTACATGATGATAATGTTGTACATTCAGTATCGTTAGGAGCAGATGATAAAGGCAACAAACATGTCACACCCATTGCGTGCACTCCATTACTCCGCCTCAGGTAACAGCCCTGCCTTAAAAGAACAAAATATTAAACCTATTAAAAGAATTGACATGGGCTCCACTTTTTTATGCCATGCTTGCTCCTAGGCTGTGTTTTTTAAGAATAGTCAAGTAAAACATTTCGGCAAGTATTTCCTAGAGATGTCTACATAGTCACACATCACAAAAGCCCCCTGCAGCCCACCCTTAGCATGGTGAGAGTTGACTCGTTACACACCCACCTCCACTTCCTGGATTGCAAACTTTACAAAAGCTAGACAATTTCTTAGTATCGTTAGTAATAATAATAGTGAGTAACATCAAGTCTTCACTTATTTTCTACCAGCACGATGCATTATTTATTTAATTTTCTTAATAACCTATAAATAATTCATTTCCTCACTTGCACATACAACTCTATTTGTGGGGCATGGATTTTGGTTGAGTACAATTCTAAACACTGCAACTGGATTCTCAAACAACAAATACTCTAGCCCAGCATAGATGAAGTTTGCTTTCAAGTAGAAGAAATGAGTAGACATAAATGTACAATAAGGCAAAAGAATATAACACAAACCAAAAACCTTCAAAAAAGCACAGGAGATGATTCTAACACGTAACGAGACTGTTCTGAGCGAGGTTGGAGGGAACTTCTGGGGGGTGAGACAGGAGCAGAGGTTCTGTTAAACCAGGTGGCTGGGAAAGTCTTATGTGACAGGGTGACATTTGAGAAAATACAGAAATGAGCAAGTCAGTGACAAAGGGCCTGCCAGGAAAATGTCGACCTTGTTCGAAAACCAGAGAACAAACCATTCTGTGAAATAAGCAAAGGAGAAGGAGGGACAAACTTGGATGCACAGCGAGCAGTCAGATCAGACCACACAGGTCTTGGCTTCAGGTGCTGGAAGCAATGGGCCCTCCATTCCCATGGGTTCCACATCCTTGGGTGGAAAGCACTTGTGGGAAAAAATCATGTATGGATGTTTTCCTGTCATTATTTCCTAAAACAATAGAGTATACAAGTGTTTATATCCCATTTGCATTTATTAGGTATCACAAGTAACATAGATATGATTTGAAATATGGAGGAGGATGTGCCCAGATTATATGCAAATAAAATACCACTTTCTGTAAGTATCCTGGACATCTACAGATTTGGTATCCATGGGGATCTAGGAACCAATTAATTGTCCATGGATGCCAAGGGGTGACTGTAGTCTAAATCTTATTCTAGGAACAATAGGAAGCATGGAGATGTTCATCTCCAACTCACTAATAACTATTTTAAAAATTGAGCTGTTTCGTTTTAGGGGAAGAAGGGATGCAGATGTAGAACATTCTGTGAGGGTAAATAAATGTACTGTATAATCTGTAGAATTCAAAAGAGTGTTTATCAGGCAGGAACCGAAGGAGGAGTCTTGCTACATAATTCTGGCTGGCCTCAAACTCATTATGTAGCCCAGGCTGGCTTTAAATTCATGATCCTCCTACCTCGGCCTCCTGAGTGCTGAGATTATGGCATGTACCACGATTCCCAGGCAAACTGAGGCTTTCTGATGCAACTTGAGATCATCCAAGTAGTAAACAAAAGAGTTGGGATGTGAACACTGTTCATTCTGACTTCAAAGAGAGTAGCTCTCAATCCTAACTCTTGATAGAGTGCCTGTGCACAGTACATTGGCCATCATAATTATAATCATCACCACCATCATTACCGTTTTGCAGATGAGGACACAGAAACTTTTAGTTGTGAAGAATTCGCCAATGTCACAGTAGGTCAACTGAGGACTAACATTCAAACTCAGGTTCTCTCATTCCAGAGTCAACGTGCTTGACCACAGAATCCATGCAGTTTTTAGCAGACAGTAAACATTCAGCAGATATTTCCTGAGAAATCAGTAAGTTAATAAATATGCAACACTCCACTTGGCTCTACGAGAAGTTGAAAAATGAATAACATAGAGACTTGAGTCTTAAAAACTAAGGAAAAAGTAGGGATTACAGATTAGCCAAACTCATAGGTAGAATTTTTTCACATTCATTAGCAAACATTTACTTGATCCATGATATATCTCTGTCACCACGTCAGGCCCAAGGACACAAAATATTTTTAAAAGTAGTAACATAAAAGGTTACATCACAAATCACATCTTTTGGTGAATCAAATGATTTTGTGGAACAGCCTTGAAAGAAGGATAGAATTTAGACTAATGAAAATGTGGGGACAGACAATGGTAACAGTAGCAAAGACAGCACAGACGTAGAAAAGTTGGGGCTGCTCGTGAAACAGTCAATAGCCTAGATTTTTTTGGAAAAGAAAATTCACAAAAAAGGATGGAAATCTTGGAAAGGAAGTTGGTAACTATATTTTGGGTAAACATATTGTGTAACGGACATCTTTGTTCTCCTTAAAGCCTTACCTGATGAATTTCAGTTGAACTTGAAAAAGAGGGGTCAGGTACTAAGTTCTACATGTTAAACAGGTTTGTGTTTGAGGCAAAGGGCATTAAGTGATCACTGCCCACTACAAGGGTACCTTCTGTTATTTTATATCACTTTCATAAGAGAAAATGAGGCAGTTTTGTCCACGACTGTGTTGACTAGTATGAATAAGACAGCATCTAGAACCATGCCTTCACCTGGATTCCATAAGAACTTGTTGAATAAGTAGATGAATAGTATAAAGTTTCTATTGATTTTCACCAAAAAATCATATTTGTCTGTTAGGAATGTACAGCAGTTAGGGTAGAGTTTGGAAATCTGTCCCAGAAATGGGTGGAGCTAAGTGTGCCCGGGTGGATCACGCAGCTGAGGACGTGGGGTCTGGGTCTGGTCCCTCACCCTTCTGCTATGGCTGGCACTCTTCCCCTGCTCTGGTTCCAGGCCACCATGAACTAAGTAGCTTTGATCCACTGCACCCTTCTGCAATGAGGCTTCTGTGTCAACATCTACCCACAATGTATAGAACTTAATGATCTGTGAACTCCATAGATTGAACCTCTCCTCTTTAAGTTGTAGGGGTCAGATATTGTGTCCCAGGGGTGGGGAGTCTGATAATATAGAATGATATTTTAAGCCCCTCATCCAGTGATTGTCAAGAGAGCAGTAGCACCCACAGGGATATTCCAAAAATGTGTGGAGATATGTCTGCTTATAATGAAGAAGGGACACTAAAGATAAGTAATGTATGGAGACAGAAGATACACATGAGAATCTTATATAATAGGGCTTCTGAATGTGCCACAAATATTCATGTAGGAAAAATGCCTGTTCATAATTATCTGAGTCTTACTCCTAAATCCCATTTTCCAAATAAATATAAACTAGGTGTGCACCAAAGGAGCTTGCAAGTAGACCCTTCCTGAGCTAAGCATCAATGAAAACAGTCCCAGCTGAAGCCTTCATTACAGGGTTGTGAGATGATCTAACCTGAGGATCCACCCAAGCCATGTTCAGACTCCTGATCTGCAGAAACAGATCTAGTGAATGTGTGTTCCTTGAAGCCAGTGAGTTTGTGGCAATTTGTGTACAGCAATAGAAAACGAATAGAAAGAAGTTAATTTGTCTTGGGCTGCATAACTAGTAAGTAATAGATGTAAAACATCAAACAGGTCTGTGTCCAACACCGAAGTTTTTTTCAATTATTATAAATATCAAGACTGGGAAAAGTGAGGGTCAGTAGCTTATATTAAATAACTTTAATGTAGGAATTATATTAAAAGAAAGGGTCACCTGCCGAGAGGGGTGAGACTGATAGTTCTGGTGCTCAGGAAGGCGGTCTAAACTAAAGATACAGATTTGGAGTTATCATGCTATAAACAGTACAGAACCCTGAGCGCATGGGTAAAATTACTCAAAGTACTAAAATTAATAAAACCATGAGGAAATTGGAAGATCAATATTTAAGGGGTGAATAGAAGGGAAACGAGACCAGAAACAGAAAAAATCGATAAAGTTGAGAGAAAAACTGGAAAATGGTACATTGGGAACCAAGCAATTTTCTAAAAGAAAATATGTAGAAGTCAATGTTAAATGCCACAGAAATAGCAGACAGGATAGTGCTGAAAAAGTCCTGTTAGATTTAACTATTAGAAAACAGTTGGTGAAACCATTTGACTGAAGACATGTAGGCTGACGAGTTGAATCTGGAAATTTCCATAGATCTGTGATCCACATACTGAACAACAGTGTACAGAGTTCTGTCACATGCATCACTGTGGCACTCCACACAGATTACCATGGATTAATTTATTTCAATTTAGATTACAAACATTTATTTTCTAAGCATCTATAAGTCAAAGAGATGGAGTACAGATGTGCAAAGTCACTTAACAATACCTCATTGCACTCACATTTCTCCAGGTTCGTGACAACAATATAGAGGTACTTTATCAAATCCTTTGCTGAACTCAAGACACAAGATGTGAGTACATATTTCCCCTGATCTATAGCTCTGCAGCCAGCCTCCCAGGTGGACTGCAAGGGTCTACAGAAGTTTTCACATATGAAATTCTAATTACTTCTCACACCCGAGGCCAGCCACAGTACAAGGAACTGAGGATTATCTCAATTGCAAAATTATGTTCATTTGTTAATTTCATGGCAGGCCCTGTTTTTAATCTTCTCTCAGATACACACCCTGGTTTCAAAAATTCTGAAGGAAACTGGCTTTTAGCAGCAATATAAGTTTATAAGTGAACATAGCCATGTTATTTCTGCTTATATATAGTTTTTTTCAACCTGATCAAGAAAATTGCAATTTCTAAGATTTCTCTGGTTTGAGCCTGGAGCAATGTGCAAGCCAGCAATGTATTTATAAGTTTGGCCAGAGGCTGATAGCCCACTAACCTGAAAGTAATGGCCAGTGATAAGGAAAAGAGCATTAAACAAAATGCAGCACCCAGAATCACTGCTTGCTTCCAAGCAGCATTAATTACCTCCTAAGCAGAAGGAGTCTCCTGTGGTTCTAGCATGTAACATGTCTGTGACACGGTTATAAAATTGAAGAAAAACCATACCTGAAAACTGAACTCAGAAATTACTGCTAACTATATTTATTCAGATTAGAAAATTTTCAGTTACAAGAGAATGTGAGAATTAACAAGAACGCATGATTTAATACCAAAAATATTTATGTGAACGTGGGAAGTTACAAATTTGACGGATTAAAAAAATAATAAACCACATGGAAAGCATCTACCAAATAGACATCAAATCAAAACGCTACTTGCAACATTTCATTTTGTTTGTGGATGTTTCTGGAGCACCTAAAACAGTGCCTAGCCTCTCTTAAGAGTTTAGAAAGTTTACTTTAAAAAATGTGGTGCCAGCAGCTCATGAGAAGTAGGAGTTTCAGATAGGAGCAGCGCAGGAAGGTGTTGAAATCCCGCATCCCCTCACTTTGTACCAACAGAGGCTGCGCTGACAGGAAATGAGCACTGGTTGTCATCTTTAGTATTACTATTGATGGGAGTGCCTTCAAAACAGGTCACTCCCAGGTCAGGGGATTTAGCTCGGTGGCACGCACCTGCCTTCCCACTGCCTGGCAAGCACAAGGTCCTGAGTTTGATTCTCGGTAGCCCCCCCCCCCCAAAAAAACCAACCAAAACAGGTCATTTCCTGTACAGTGCTGCTCTTCCTCCAAAAGGCCTGCAAAAAGCCTACTGTAAGCCCTGCCAGGAAAGGTCCTGGTCATGCCCCTTCCTCACTCAATATGTTCCCTGGATGTTTGGAGCAATGACACCCTATTTTTCAAAGGTATTTGGGTAGGCTCTGAATAAGTGGCTGTTTCCAGTGCTCTCTCTTCTAGCTACCGGAAAGTGAAAAGAAATCGCTGTCTTTCTTGGGAGCAAAGGAGGTTTATCATTATGTAATCATTTTAGCATCCAAAAAAATGAATTTTTATGGAGATTGCAGCCATGTCGTGCAGAACTCAAAAATCAACAGTCTTAAATAATCATAAATTATAAATTGCCACCTAAAACTTTCCACAGTACTCTAATCTTAGAGTAACTTGTCAATTTCCTTAGGCAAAATTTGAAATGGGGAATTTCATAAATACAAACTTCCACTTAGGGCAATCCTTCCTCCTCGTCTTTTCTTTCCCCTATGACCATGACATTCTCTTAGACACTGGTTCCTCTTTCCTGAAGCCCTCTCCTATGGTTCAGCCTTCCTAAATTTTCACTATTGTACTCTTGTGGTTGTATTTATTATTTGTCTTTCATTCAGTAAGTAAACACCCAGCTTCTCAGTGTATTTGACCCTCAATAACTGAATGAGGTAAATATATTACCATTGTCATTCACAGAAGAAATAAAGCTCAGAGTTGATCAATTCCATAAGCCATTAAGTGGTAGAGCCACAAGCCCAGGAAGTTTCCTTCCAGAAGCTAAGTTCTTTGCATAGAGAGTTGCTGTACATCAGATGCCTCTCCTCCCCTGCAGAGCCAAAAAAGAAGGGTAAACAAAGAAGTGGAACAGGCCACTTCTCCCTCCTCTCCTTTCTCAATGCCCTCAGCACATGACCAGGACAGATACAGGTTTGCTGCAGTCCAGGCTGAGATCATATGTAGGGAGTCAGGGTGGGGGGTGGGAGAATGGGGGTTCTCTTTAAGAAAAATAAATAATACAAAATTACTGGTGCATTATGAGGTATGAAAATATATATATTTAGAATAAGAAGTGTTGATGAATTAAAAAATTTTAAATCTGGCAAATGCCACTGTTGGTCACAGAAATGATAGGCCACAGTGTGGTGCATTGGCCTGCTGAGTATTTTGAACTACAGGAGATTGGAAGGCACCAGAAGGAGCCTCAGAAGTGAAGTCTCTCTCTGACTTTCTCTTACAGGGTTTTGAGGCATTTCCATTTCTACTTGACTCATTCCCAGTTCCCTTCAGGTGTCCTCACTGCATGGAGCATCCTGAGTGCTTTGTTATCTTCATGGATCCCAAGCCAATGTAGGAGTGGAAAAACATCCCTTCTTCTGTCCTAATTCTTTGTTGAGGTCCACACCAAAAGACAGATTAACAAGAAAGGCAAACAAAAGTTTAGTAACATCTGTAAACCTAAAAATGAGTGACAGCCTGATGATTTCTCCAAAATACAGAGTTTTTTCTTTTAGGAATACCAAGAGATTGCATCCGTGATCTGCAGGCCGGTGTGCATGCTGCGTGCACCCAGGCAGGTAGTGGAAGATGAGGGGTTTTCAAGGGGAAAGTGAGGATGGTTCACCTTGCTGTCTTGACACAGTCATCCTGGGTTACAGGGATTCATGTCTAGGGTGGCATCTTCCATCAGTGAAACAGCCATCACCAGACAGGCACCCTCATAGAAACAAACTTTTTACAAGTTTGCAGTGGCCTTTGAATGAGGTTGTGATTTCAGGGTCCTTCTTATCACAAGCAGATGTCTGAGGCCACCCCTTCATAGCCTCTTGACTCCATTATAGTAAGACTTAACATTAGCAATTCCATTTTGGCGTTGGCAACTTACATACATGTGTATTGTATGGACACATGGAACATATCCAGAGAAGTGAGTCACTCTCAAAGAAGTGGGTTAGAATTCAAATGTAAATACAAATGCAGCGGAAACAAAAGAGGAAAAGACCAGTTACAGAAAGAAGACCAGGAAAATCATGGTTAAAAAAACAATAAGATTTGTCATACTGATTTAAGTCAGGGCCTTCTTCTCCACTTGCTGGTGAGACTGTTTTGTGATTACAGGCATCCTTCTTTTGGTGACATAGAGAGGAAGCTAATCTTACAAATCGAGATTTTTGTTGTAAGTGTAGATTTCTCTTATAAAGGAATAACTTGTAATCTCTTTTCATAGCTGCTTCTGTGTCTATTTCTCCAAATCGACTTAAATAACCCTATCGCTGAAGATGCATATTTTAGGGTGGTATTTTCTGCTCTCCTATATCAATATTTTATCTCAGCATCTTTCCCAGTATGTGAATATAATTAACTCTTCTTTATTAATCTACTTCATACTTTTACTTGAACATTGTCTCTTCCTTTTAATGAATTTTAGAATCACCTGAAAAAAGATTTGTTTCTATTTGCTTTTCAGTGTCAGAATATTTTCTGAAAAGGTTGTCATTTGATTGAATTGTTTTGTGTCAAGTTCTATTAACTTTTTTCTGAATTTTCTCCCAATTCTTTAAAAAGCTTGAAAATGACACTTCTCATATACTTCCAAATAAAGACATTGTATTTTCTCACTTATTTTACTGAGACATTCCACAATGTCTTCAGAAGAGCAGTTAAGGGGCTGGGGATTTAGCTCAGTGGTTCTGCCGCCTGCCTCGAAAGCACAAGGACCTGAGTTCAATCCTCGGTACCCCCCCCCAAAAAAAAAAAAAAAGGAATTAAGGGTGGCGGATTTAGCTCAGTGGTTCTGGCACCTGCCTTGCAAGCGCAAGGTCCCGAATTCAATCTCTGGTACCAAAAAGACAAACAAACAAACAAAAAAGGAAGAGCAGTTAAAATTCCCTACTAAATTTCATGAACTTTTTAGATAAATGTTTTCTATATACAACTTCTGATAAAAACTGATGCTTAAAATATTATTTTATTCATCATGCAAGGCCCAGACAACTTTGTAATAGGCCCATCTAATACCCAGACATAAGGTTTTCTAATCCTGTAGCAATAGAAATGAAAACCAAGCCAAGGAGTAAAAGCACACAGGCAAAGCTTTAATTTGGGGTGGGAGTGTTACCTCAGGGAGAGAAAGCACAGCACTGATAGATCAGGCTGCCCCACTGATTAAAGAAGGGGCAAGCTTTTGATGGGGTTCCTGTGTGGGGTAGGATCTGGTCATGAGTGTAATATTTTAAAAGTTTTTTCTTCTTTGTAAGATACAAATGCCATCTTTCTAGTTTTCATGGAGCACTTGAAATTTATGGTCTATCTCATAAGAGTAGAAGGTAGGGAAAGACCCATACCACCCATGTTGAAATAATGGGAAGGAAGCCACTTATGGTACTTCAGTGGGTAGCAGATGGTCAGTGAAGATCTGGAAAGCTCCTCCCTCACCTTGTTCCTTTGCTAGTCCCTGATTGTCTCAGATCCTCTTGCTGAGATTTTTTTCAATGAAAATTTAAGTTAAATGTATCTGACACATGCCCCATTGTTTAAAATACATGTACCACCTCCCCAAGAAGAATGTAATCACTATGTAGTGCAAAGATAAACTAATTTAAAACAAAAATTGCAAAACATCGCATCTATGAGATGAATCTTGAAAGAAAACACAGACGTGCAAAATTACTAAAGAAGTCAACAATTTCAGATTTTTCCCTGCTAAGATTAAGGGAATGAGCTGCTATTGTTGTGCAGGTAGTTAGATATTGCTGAGCCTAAGTAAAAAAGTGGCTCCAAAATAGCATGCTATGCCAGTTGTTAAATGAACAAGACCTCGGTGTGTAACACATTTATAATCATTTATTAGATCTCGAGCCCAAAAGGCACAAGGACTCTATTTCCAAAACAAGGCTTACAATGCTCCTGGTTGCCATAACCTAGGGCCCTATGATACCAGAAAGAGGAGCATTCTTTAAAGACCTTCTCACCTTGGGCTGAGACCTGATTTAGATTAGAACTTTTTTCTTCATACATTTCTTTCCTAAGTCTCTTCCTGATGAAGGTCTCAAAGGGAATACTGACCATCTGAAAAGGACAAGGACGACATTGTGCAACAATGACATTCCAAAGTAACTTCTAAGAAAAATGCTGATAAGCATATACATCATGTAGCTGAGACAATGATAATCACCATAGTTCCCTGAACCCCAGGAATGACTTATGTCCATAAAAGGCATCCAAACTCACATTCGGTGCAGGTGCCCACAGGGCACTACCCACCTTCTCCCTGCAAGACACAATGCTCTCTCTATCTGCTTTATAATGAACTCTGCCTGGAGTTCTGCCTGGCCACCTGGGTGTTTTATCTGAATTCTTTCTTCATAGACACAAAAGATCAAAGAACGAAGGGCATTTTCTCATGGCTTCAAGACCTGGGTGACTGCATGGTACACCTGCTTACGCATTAAGTTTTTAGAGTGCTTGCAGCACTTTTTCTCATCTTTCATCACATCCTCTTTGTCATACAACTTATTGCTGATGCTTCTCAGCAGTGAGTTACCATTGTTCAAACCTGTTTCCTTTTCTGGAATTTAACATCACAGGTATATATCTAGGTGTTTTCAATGAGCAAAAAAGTTAAAAATAGCTTTTGATAAGGAATAGGCAAGACCTGTTGTGCATTAACCAGTATTTTCTATCCAGGTTAGAACCCAAACAATGGATTAGTACTTTCTGCCCAATTCTTTGTTCGCTATTTCATTTTGTACACATTTTCCATTATTACAGTTAACTCTTCCTAAATTGTTTTGGATGTGTCACATTTACTTTTGTCATTTTGACATTTTCCCAACTGCTAATGCAAAAATGGATCAAATTTAGCAAATTGAAGAAAGCCAGTCTTCCTTGTTGCCTCTGAGAGGTGAACGTCTTTCACTTAAAAATGTATTAATCCTAATTACTTTGGTTAAGCTCTTTAAAATAATACTGAATGTTCTCTCTTTCTAATCTGTTAGTCAAGACATGAGTGCAGAGGCATTTTTAATTGAATTACTTGTAATCCAAGTAAATATAGATTTCTTATGCTCTGTGGAGTCTTCAGAACGTTTTCTCACTATGCACATCTGGTCTGGAAGCTCCTGTGTGACAAGTAACGACCATCTTGTTAAAAACAGCTTAAACCAAACAACAAATACAACCACTTAGTCTTGGAATAGCTAAAACATGCTTTCATCTAGCTTGATTCATTTTATTTTATTTTCAAAATGTCTGCTGTAGTATTTTCTTCCTTTTTATGCTGTTTGATTCTCTGCAAAATTATTGGGAACATTTTCAAAAATAATTTTTTTATTATTAAACTGCACTGAAAATTTATTTCTCCATGAAGCAGACCATCGTGAAAGATCACAGTATTTAATGAACACAATACCTTTATCAATATAAAACTACTGCTGACCTGAATGAACATAAAAATAGATTTTTCTTTCCTATTATCTTCTTTCTGCTCTTTGATTTCTTGTTTGGAAGTAGTTCCCTATTTTCATAATCTATTTAATGAGATGTCCTTTCTACCATCTGTATTTTCACTATTGTAACTCCTTTTTATATCTTCATAAATAAAAGAATCTTTGGGATATTGACATTTCTACCATTTTTTAACTCAGTTTATGTTTCTGGTTTCCATTAAGTTGTTTCCCTCTCATTATATGAGTATTGTCTTTTAAAATTACTACTCTATTGCATGGAGCTGAAAGTTGCATAGATGAATTTTTCTTATAATATGAACATTTTATTGTTGATAAATATTTGTGAAAGTTCTGTCACTGAAACAATTGTATGGTGATGTTGGGGAGAATTTTCCACAGACTAGCTTCCTGCACCACTTTTCAAATGTTACTTCTACAACAGTATCTCCAGAGTTGTATACAACAGGATACATTCAAATTATATTACATCTTCTAATCCTATACCAATATGCAGTATATTGGAACTGTGAGAAGTGTAAATATTCCGGGAAGGCAAGATGGACTCACAGTAACTTAATTATCCATGGGCATAAATTCAGAGCTGAAGCCAAATCCAAAGCATTCTTCTTGTTGTCAATATTCCCAGTATGTCCACAGCCATCCTGATGCTGAGCAATACCTTGGAGGTATAATGGAGAAGTTGGTGTAGAAGGAGGATGAGATGGCAGCAAATATCTACTTCATTTTTATACACTAACATCAATATATGACTATGTAATATTTCCTAAATGCTTTCCCAAAATTTAGAAGGGGTCGATGCAAGTTGCATATCATAATACTTAAATCTACCTCTGTATATAAATCTCTATAGTGTACACATTCCAAACTGTTCATAGAAAAGTTGAAATATAAGAGTCATCCTCCCTCTTTCTAGTACTTGGTTCTAATACAACAGATAATTCTGTTTATCCTCCCAACAAGATACAGACACCATCCTTATCATTTCATACCCACTACTGCCACATTAGTCCCACATGCCATCATCTTGTTCTTAGAGTATCACAGTGGTTTCTTACCTACTCGCTCCAACATTGTTCCTTCTAATTCTTCATAAGTATACAGCGTTATGTTCCTTCCCTATTCAAACTCTTTGATGCTTTTCTATTGCTCATAGGGAAAAAATACACATTTATAAAATCTATATATTTATAAAATCTCATCACTTCATTTTAATTGTTATTTCTTTCCCTAATGAACTGGATTTCTCTGTTAGTATTTTCTTTTCTTGATAACACTTGTTACTGCTTGTAATTATTATTCTGTTACTTTGCTTACTTACTGATAATGTCTTCCCCAGAAGTATGCAAATTCAGTGTTGATGACGGTCACTCATTTTTGTTCACCATAGTATTCTTAGTACTAGTTAGTTTAAAACACCTAGTAGATATGTGTGCTAGTCAGCTTTCTGTCACTACAATGAAATACCTGGGATAATTAACTTATAAAGAAAAAAGATTTATATCAGCTCACAGTTTAGGAGTCTCTAGTCCAAGATTAGAGAGACTCACTGTTTTGGCCTGGGTTGAACATGACAGATGGTAATGGTAGTGATAGCGTGGTGAGGCATACTATTCACCTTATGGCCAAGGAGCAAAAAGTGAAAGAAGAGCACAATGCTGTTGAGAACACACCACTATTCGTGACCTGAGGACTCCTGCCTGACCTAACTTCCCCATGTCCACTGCACTCCCCAGTGGCAACACCTTGAGGACCAAGCCTTTAACACGTGGACACTTGGGAGACATTCAACACTTAAACTATGGCAATGTGCAAGAAATATTCATTTAATCACTGTATGAGTAGAATACAAAGCATGTAGAGAACTTAATGTCAAAAACCAAGGAGAAACGTTCTCAAAGTCCAAGATCATAAATCCTTCACACGAGGGTTTCCCTTGCATAGACTTTCAGTTCCTAGGCTTGTCCCCTACTCTCACATTTATGCCTCTCTTCAGCTGTCCCTTTCTTTTCTAAGGTAACCTGTGTGTGTCTCTGCATGTTTATTTCACTCCCTTGCATAGAATTCATGCAAAAGGAGCCAGGGAAAAGCTTTTGGCCTGTAGATCATATAAGATACTCAAGAAAGGAATGTACTCTCCAAGAATGAGGATCTTCTTCACAACCACAACACTAAGGTGAGAGGAATGTTTGCTGGAAGCAAACTTCACATATCCCAGGAAAAATGTTCATTCTTAGTGATGGCACAGTCTGAATCCTTAAAGAAGTCTGCTTATCTTCCGTGAATTATGCAAATCACATCATTAGGCAGTGCAGAGCATATTCCTCTTAATGACTTCTTACTTAGTTTTCTTTAAAAAAGATGTTTTGTGGTCACAGTTCTAACAGGGACTGTATGAAATTCTTAGCAATGAAGCCTTTGCTCTCAGGGGTGAGGTGGGGGAACTATCAATCTCATTTAATCCTCACAATAGTGATACAAAGGAGATATAATTTTTACCCTTATCATTCATCTGAGAAAACTGAGGCTTAAAGAAGAAATGCAAACTTCACAGGGGCACACAGCTCTGAGTGTCAGGGCAAAGACTCAAACTCGGATCTCACTTCAACTTCACTTTCTTACCCAGTGATGTGTGGGAGACCCCATGCACTAGCTCACAAGAGCTCATTCTTAAGCTTTTTGGGAATTTTTGATATGGTTTTTAAACATGGCCATTAGTAAAAGTTAAATTATAAGCTTACAATTAAATAAATTATATGAAAAGCAGATGATAAATATTATACACATTACTAAGTGTCTGTGTTGTCCTATAATGAGTGCTTTGGAATTTATGCATATATTATCTCTATGGTAGAACTTTACAGTGACGAGCACATTTTTAACTGACTCTCTGTTCAGTGACATCACGTCTGCTACTTGAAAGTAGTCATGACGGAAGTATTTATACCACGGAAATGAGCAAGGACTCAAGGCAGTCCCCCTGCAGGACCAGGGCTGGTTGTTAAACATTCGCCATTTTAAAGCTTCTCTTGACCATTACTCCATCCTATCCTTGAACAGCGAGCACTTCTGTCTGTGAAAATGTCACAACACAGTGCACAGGTCAGAGCACTGATCTCACCACCACCGTACATCTCGTGTAATTCTATGCAGCTGTCATCTAAGGATTTACATATCCTTAAATATGTCGCATGCTGTGGATTGTGGGTAAGTAAATTAATTTACAATTGCTTCCTGTGGTAATGGAGGAAGAACACAATTCATTCTCCTTAGATTTCTAGACACCGATACATTAAATGTGTTACTTACCCAATAAATATCAAAGACTGTTGCCCCTCTTAAATAGCCTTTGTGAGTAAGGGAGAAACTCAATATTTTGAAAACAAAATGAGAAATATTAACAATAGATACTGTTATTTGGATTATACACAGCAAAAGAGACAATTATGATTAGGCTGATTGTCCTCTTCCAAAACTCAAGTTGAGAGTAATTGCTAACATACTGGTACTGAATTTAGAGGAGTAGCCCAGGAGGCCTCCACTTTCATGGGTGGATTTCATGGCTTTTAGAAAGGGCTTTGGAGAGCCAGTTCTCTCTCTCTGCTTTTCTGCCCCATGATGAAAACTGCTCCTCCTCTCTCCACTGATGCGGTATTGCAGGGACCCACTGTACGCAGAGACACCCTGATCGTGGGCTTCCCAGCCTCCAAAATGGCAGGAATTGATTTTTGCTCTCACATAATCAGTTACCACAGTACAAATGGACCAAGACAAAAATATATTGAAGGATTTTAAATCAAATCTCTGTCCTCACAAAATTCAGATATTAAGTAAGAAATAAGTAGCAGAATTTAGGGCAACTAAGCTCTGGTCCCCACCCCCATTGATCATGTATCTCATTTTGAATTTAGTCACAAAGGTCAGAAGAGCCAAAAGCTGTGTCCTCAATTCCCACTTGAACAGAATACACTTATTTTGCATAGAGGAGTCCTGTGCCGATATGTGCCCAGTGAAATCAAAATGAATTATCTTTCCCTATTAATGTGACAATACTGTTGTTCACAGATATTTATGAAAATATAAATTTTCAGAACTTGACATATATGAAGCACTACCACAGCCAAGTATTTAGCAATATATTCGAAGTTTTCCTCTAAATCACAAGTTTCCGGCAAGCCACAGGTAAATACGCAAAGTGAAAGCTAATGTGAAATTAGAACATTGCTTCATTAACAATGAATATTTGACAAAATTCCATACTCACCAATATATAGCAGCTACAAAGCATTTGCTAACAACTCTGAGACTCAAAGTTTAAACCAGGCTGAAAAAAATGGGCTTTATTGGATGACAGGTCCAGTTCTGAATATTTCATAGAAGCATGAAATTAGGAATACCATGAAGAAGAATCATTTAGTCTACCTCATTGGACAGGAATGTGTGTATACAGCACTTTCCAAAGTTACACATGATGCTAGTAGATACTACATCAAAAACATGATTAGTTAAGTCAGCTTGAGAAATGCTGGGGTGTTTTTTCTTTGTCTGTTTTGCAATGTTGAGAATTAAACCTCAGTGCCTCTACACCTCCAGCCCCCAGTGGTGCAATTAAAAAAAAGTTATCTGCTGCTGGACTGTTCTGAACCCTTAATATCCAAATGTTTGCTCTGAACTTTAGGGATATTTCCCAGGGATGTTTGACTCTGGAGTTCTCAAGTCATGGAGCCCCATTGCATCACAACATTCTACACAACACTGGGAGATGCTAATATATATCCTGTCAAATTAAGAGGCTGTAAGTTCTACACAGGATGGTCAGGTAGGAGGATCACAAGTCCAAGGCCAGGCTGAACAATTTAGTGAGACCCCCCTCTCAAAATAAAAAGTAAAAAGCGAGACAGGTGTGGCTTGGTGTTAAAGTGTCTCCTAAATTCAAGACCCAGGATGGCAAAAATAAAACACAGCAAAGCAAAGCAAAGCAAAGCCAAACACCTAAAAGCTGTCATTTTTTGAGTGTTACCAAAAAAAAAAAAGATATTATTTTTAGTGAAGGTGTTTCCATGTCCACTTTATTTTTTGTTTCACCTTATTATTTTCCACATATATGCCATAATCAGTACCTTGTGGTTTAGATTGCTGCTGCCAAAAATGTGATGTACAGATAGTGCCAGGCTACGATCAGCTTTTTCCCAAGCAGAATGAAATGAGTATGGAAATTCTATAACTTTCTGATGGAGTAATTTTATCCCTCTGAATCTCACAATTAAAAACTGAAATAAAAAAGCCAAGCGTGGTGACACACACACCTGTAATCCCAGTATCCTGGGAGGCTGAGGCAGGAGGATCTCAATGTGGAGCCTAACCTAGGTAATTTAGCAATTTAGTGAGATGCTGTCTCAAAATAAAACAGAGTGTTAAAAAGGGCGAGGGAGCTGGGGTGCTCAGTGCAAAGGCCCTGGGTCCAGTCCCTATTACTACAAAAAAGGGAAAAAGTAACTGGAGCTTTTGTTCTTTCTCTTTATTTTTATTTCTTTTTTGGTTATTAGTTTTTATTTTATTTTACAAATATTCCAGTTCTCGGCAAATTGGAAATTTAACAGCCACAACAACTGGTCCCTAACCATTGAGACCTATTCTAGGTCAAGTTCCATGAGGAAGAATTTCCACTGGAGCAATGTGCTGTGTCTTTTCTACAGTGCACACTTGACCCAGCAGGAGGCAACTTCAGGAAACACAGACAGTTGGGGCAGAGTGAGGTCAAGCCGTTGGAGACACAGCTCCTCCCTGGCTGGCCCCTGCAACAGTCCCTCTAGATCCTGAGACCTCCTCTTGCCCTTGAGCTGCCAGGTCTTGGGGTGCTAAGCCCTACTATTGCTAGCCATGGAGTACTATGCTACCCTTTAATGCATCTCCCTCATAAATGTACAGAAGTTTTAAAAGGTTACCTACTTAACTGTTTCGGCTATTCCTGGGAGCCCTTGAGAGACAGTTACACCTCTACCATTTCCTCACAGGAAGACAGAGCCAAAATGTTTACTTTTGGGCCTTCAGAATATCCTAGACCACAAAACCAAGGTCATTCACACTGGCTAAGTCTCAAAGAGCTAAACAAAATCTCAAAGCTTCAACCTTCCTGGAAGATCTTTCTTGACTACTGTGAAGGGATGATCTTCATGGATGGGAATGGAAAAGACTCGTAACAGCTGCAGAGTCCAAGAACCAGACTATGTTTAGGTACAGCTGGGTCCCCTGCATCTCCCAGGAAACAGCCACAGAGCATGCTGGCTCAGACAGAACTTAATGATCACTTGATGCTTCATCATTTCTCTTAGCTCCCCTTTCCCACTGCAAGGAATCCTAGCTATTCTTAGGACAAAAAAAAATACATATGTCCAGATGTTTTCTGCTTTGTAAATGGATTATTATTCTTTGATTCTCCCCCCCACACCCCTGTCTCTCATTGTTGATCACACCTAGGGCTTCATATATGCTATGCAAGCACTCTATCACTGAGTCACAGCCCCAACCCTGGATTCTCTTATTCTCATCATTACAGAGCTGATGAAAAATCTCCCAAAGTAAATAAAATAAAGTATGATCTGTTTGGAAACCCATCAGTATATATACAAATATATTTCCTTGCCACATAAATTTTGATAGGTTCTACTTCAGAATGGTGGAGCTCATACATATGTTTCTCTCCTCTCTTTGCAAAATGCCCTTGAAATAACACTATAAAACTATAAAAGAAGTAAATCTATAAAAGCATTGAGAGTACAATGAGAAGCTAAAGATTTTCACAAATAGCTGCAAAACCAAAGGCAAGTAAAATAAAATCAATAAAGAAATTATAATAGAGGAATCTAAAACTTGAGATGTAGGTAGGAGAAAATTGCAACAAAGCTGGGAACACTTCTCACAACAGACCCAAACTTACTGAATGTGAAAGGCACAGTGACCAATGGAAAGAGAAGAAAAGCTACCAGAAATAACACAAACTCGCTTTTCCAGGAATATGCTTTTGACTGTCCGAAAGCCTTAACCTGCCAATAGAGTGGCCAGCCTAGAATTTATTTTAAAATTCTCCAGTCCTTTAACAGCATTAAAAAATGTTTGGGGAATGTTTTGAGTTATAAAAGTTCCAAATATTGAGCCAACAAGTACATAGCTCAAGTCTCACAGCAAGGAATCATAAGAGATCAACAAGGTATGAAAAGTATGAAATCTTTTTGAGAACGATCAGCTGAGTCAGACAGCAGCAAAGGGATTGGAGAGCAACAGAGTCTTCTTCACCCAGCTTGTGATATCACTGTCTGCAGCACTGTACAGCCAGACTGGGTGTAGCTTAAAGCAATCTGTGTACTTTACCCTGTATAGGAGCACTGTTTCCCCAATAACACCATGATTCTAATTTGACTGCTTGAAGATTGGTATCAGGAGTGGGGTTACTCCCAAACAAGTAAACAAATAAGATTCAGATCACATTCAGAGGCAGAATAATATAGTGGTTATTTGTACAAGCTCCAATTCCCAACTTTGTTAGTGTAAATCTTATCTCTGACATTTAGAAAATATATAGTATAATAGACTCACATTTCAGTTTTCTCACCTACAAAATAGGACAGTCCTTTCATTCTTAATGCACTTAATATTTTACTTTCATGTACCTGCAAAATAGAAAATGTTTTCAGCAGTCATTTGATTATATGCTTTTTAAAATAGCAGTCCATAAACTTTTTCTTTCAAAAGATGGATAGTAGATTTTTTGGATAGTAAAGATTTTAGATTTTTTTGTTTTGTTTTGTTTTCATAACAGCTTTATTGAGATATAACTCACATACCACACAATCCACCCATTTATTGTGCACAGCTCAATGTTCTTGGTATATTCACAGGGTTGGGCAGTCATGTACACAATCAATTTAGGACTTTTATTTTCCATCTCTTCAGAATGAAACCCCGTATTTCTAAGCCATCCCTGTGCCCACAAGCTACATCTTCCCCAGCCCTAAGAAACCATTAATCTACTGTCCATTTCTACCAATATCTTGCCCATTCTGGACATTTCATATGCAGTAAATGTAATCATACAAAATGTGGTCTCTGTGAGAGATGTAGATGAAAACAACACTGAGATTCCACCTCACCCCACAAAGAATGGCTGCTATCAAGAAATCAACCAATCACAAATGCTGGCAGGGATGTAGAGAGAAAGGAACCCTTCTCCATTGTTGGTGGGAGTGTAGACTGGTGCAACCACTGTGGAAGTCAGTATGGAGATACCTCAAAGAACTAGGACTACAGGTCCCATTTGACCCAGCTATTCCCCTACTGGATATCTTCCCCAAAGAATTAAAAGAATCATACCACAGCGATATATGTGCATGTATGTTTATAGTGGCACAGTTTGTAATAGCTAAAGCTTGGAAACAGCCCAAATGCCCATCAACTGGAAACTGGATAAAGAAGATGTGGGTTTTTTATAAAATGGAGTACTACTCAGCCATAAAGAATGAGAAACTAGAGTCATTTATAGCTAAATGGATGCATACTGAGGCCATACTCTTAAGTGAAATCAATAGGACACACATGTGTAAATAGTGAATAGTATCTCTAATGTGAAAAAAAAGTGTAAATAAGGATGAAAATGATTAAAATGAATAACTGATAATTTGAAATAGGAAAAGGTCCAAAGGTGTAGGGGTGGCGGGAGGGGAAGGGGAAAGGGAAAAAGGGAAAGGAAAAATTATGAGAAAGAAAAAAAAATGGAATCAAAGTCTATGTAAATAGGGAAGGGTGGAGGGGGTGAAGGGTGCACAGGTAATGGGAAAAAAATAAGAACTAAGATACATCATGTACAGGTACAAGCACCCAATGATAAATGTAAATGTATTGTACACCTAAAATGTACCAATTAATATATAAATATTTTTTTAAAAGTAGTGAGTCAAAGATTTTAGATTTTAAAAAGCAAATATGATCTCTGTTGCATAATTGTGTGTGCATGTATGTATTTAAAACTCTTTAAAAATGGAAAAGAAGTAACCCACAGGCCATACAAATACAGGCTGCAGGTCAGTTCTCACCCAATGACTGTACTTTGCCATGCTCTGTCTAAAAAATTCTTTCACTTTCCATTGGAGGGATGAAGACTTATATTGAAATCTAAATCAGCCACAAAAAATGAATAAAAACATAAAATAAAATTATTCTTTCCAGATTCGTAAACTTGGAAAAAAGTATATTACCAGTTTCTTCCTTATATCAATTGGGCCCTATCCAAAAGACTCATCTCATCTGAACAAAATTACACCTTTGAGAGCAAGTTATTTATCCCTGTTAGATGAATTATGCTGATAACTTTACAATTCAGTATTGTTAGAAACCATGAACCGCCCTGGAAATAAACTTATAGGTACCAATTTCTCAGATACTTTCTGTCTAAACATCTTCCGACTTAAGAACGAATAGGAAAGGTTGTTAAATGGGTAATATTGAGTAAAAGGAAAATATACAAAGGAGTTTTTAAAACCTGGATTAAACTTAGTTAAACATAAGAAACTCTAAGATCAGAAATACAAAAAAGAACCAAGCAGAACACAATAGGATGCCTTGAGTTCATGGCCAAGCCATGTCTCAGATCCCTAAGGCCATCAGTCTTTGGAGGGAAAAACATTTGCACACTCTGGGTGTAGAACCTAAAAAGCCCCTTGAAGGGAACTATCTCCCCTGAGCAGGTCCTGATGCAGAGTGGACTCACAAATGAGAAATTATAGTTTTATAGGGTCTCCACCAGATCCTTAATCTGAAACACTGAAATTCTTGGGAATCCCTTTTGTAGGGAAGCACTTAAAACAAAGAATCTTGAGAACAAATTTCTTATCATAATTTAAATCTGCCAGTCACGATTTGGACCAAATCATATTCAAAATGTATGGATCTTTTAGGGCTCAGTTTCCCAAATTAGCAGATAAAGTAATTGGGGTTTTATGTTGAGGGGATTATGCAATTAATAAATTAATTTGGGTAGTATAGGCATACTATGCTTTGATCTACACAGATATTGTACATTTATCATGTTCCTAATATATACTTTCTATTTAATACATTTCTTAACAGGTTTATGAGAGGCTATGATACAAAAAGTCAGCACTTTAACCCTGAGGATTATTACCCAATGTAGACTGAAATTATATAATAACCAGTTTGTTTTATTTACTTACTTATTAATATATATTTATACATATGCATATACAATAGTAAAACTCTAAATAGCACAAGTAGGTATAAAAACAAAAAAATAAAGGCCTTTGCTTTGTAACTTCAATAAGACATTTGAGTCTCATGCTGGGGTCTTCTGCTCTTAATACAAAACCAGTCACACTCCCCAAGGGCTTTGAACTCCTTTTGTTAAAAAACAGTGATAAAGAGCAAAGGGAGAAGTGGAAAGAATGGAAGCACAGGTTTTAGTACTTTACGTGAGAACTGGGGATGCAGCATGCTAATGAAACCACAGGAGTTGCCCAGTCGAAAACTTCCTTCCTTTTCTTTGTGAATAGCAGGGAACAATTTTATGTTGATAGTTTTGATTTAGTCAAGTTTGCATTTTAGCTTCCGTATGAGAGTTTTAATAAAATTCTCCTTTCTCCAGTAGTTTTGATGTTACCTACTGTCACACAAAATAGCATTTTTCTCCTGTATTTTGAAGTATTTCCTTATGCTGTTTTTGAACCTTGCCTCAAGTACTCTAGAGTTGGCGACACAAATAACTCCCCTTATCAACATTTTAGAGGATGATTTGTCTGAAAAGTAAAAGAAATTCTACCTCGTTGTTAAAACTTTATAAAGAAAATATAGGCAGAGGACACCTGGTATTCCAGGTGGAATTGAATACATTTGGAAGACATTAGCAGTGACTTTTTATTTCCATGGACACTTGTCAATATTTACCTGTCATCTCTTCATTGGTCTTGAATAATAATGGATATGCACAAACAGTTATTAGCTAAATTTTATTGGATTAATTCAATTTTTCAATTAGCGAGTCAGAAAATACATCTAAATAAATACCCAATAGCATCAATATGTTTTACACCTAAAAATTCAGGTGGAACAACTTCTGTGGGTCACTTGCTTTATTCCACAAGACTCGGTCCAAAGTAGATAATAGGAATGAGGTCATAAGATATTTCATATTCAATATTAGTTTAAATTGTATCAATACTCATTAGCCCCTTTACTAATAATTACAGAATTTTTGTCTATTCCTAGTGCTTTTTATTTTCATACAAGACATAGAAACAGAAAATACATCAAGTTTAGCACAACGAAGACTCACTTCAGATACCTGCATGAGAAATGATTAGTGGTTAACATGTGGAATAGAAATTCTCGTTCTTCAAAGCACCCTAATCCACTCATTTAACTTCCTTTGTTTTATTCCTGATATCAAAAAAGTGGAGGCTGGCCTTTTGGAGCACTATCAGCATATCTTTCTCCACCAGTCCCAGCTGTTCCCCTGGGACCCACAGGCCCCCTGGCAGTCTTTGGTACAACCTCTCTGGTGTTACCACCCACCCTGGGGTGCGCCTGAAGCTCACATGCAAAGCAACCACAGCTTGGAAGAAAGCAGAAAAACATTTGGAGCTGTCATTTTCACTGGTGAGCTGGTAAAGCAGCTTTCTGGCCGTGTGCATGAGTGTGTTTGTGTGTTGGGACATCACAATATACACACTTTTGTTCTGTACACATTCACACCATGGCTGATTGCAAGCTAACCACAATTCAAAATCTGGCTCACAGAATTTCTAAACAATTGATAAGCATCTCTCGTGAGTATAAACGGCTCCAACATACCACTGGCCTGCTTTATTCACCATATCTCAAGTGCTTCTCTCTGTGGTTTTTTTTACTTAGAAAAGAAAGGAGGAAGGAAGGAAGGAAGGAAGGAAGGGGATGTCTGATTGCCTTGGGAAACATTCCCTATAAATTCAAATATTCCACCTATTTGTCACTACGTAAATTCTAATGTCAGTGTTCACACCTGGTAGCTGAGGCTGAAATTGCCCATCTATTATTTTCTACTTGTCTACAAAAGTTTTGCATGTTTTATATGCAAATGTTAATGAAAAGGAAATAAAAGAAAGAGAAAAGAAAAGGTAAAATGAGAGATTAAAGGAATAAAAAAGATAGAAGTATCTTTCACAGAACTATTACTTCCTTTGTACAACAGTCATTCTTGTACATGTATCATCCCTTTCTCCAGTGAAAAATATCTGAGGGCTTAACTTGCTAGTCATTTCCGTATCTTCTACAACACTCAATGTAATGTCTCGCCCATCAAGAGCCCGCAACAAATCTTCATTTAAAAATGCAATGTTGGGCCGGGAATTTAGCTCAGGTGGTGCCATCACCTGCCTTGCAAGTGTAAGGTCCTGAGTTCGATCCCCTGTACCAAAAAAAAAAAATGCAATGTTTATTTCATCTAACATAATTTAGCTACCACAAAATTAATTCTCTGTAATGATATGTTATCTATACATGCTATAAGAGGGAAAACTGCTCATATTACATTAATAAAAAGAACAAAAATTTTGAGCCAAATTGGAAGATATTTATATACTTCAAGTATTTCAGCATTAATTTTACTCTATTTTCAGACAGATGGTTTCTTCATATGAGTTTTCAAACATACAACCACACACACAAACACACACACACACACACACACCCTGTAACCTCCCACTGTCAGAATATATATTGCCAAACACTTTGGGACTTTTCTTCCATTAACTTTATTGGTACATTTTAGGTATACAGCACAGTTACATTCATCATTGGGATCTTGTACCTTAATTTATAAGTTGACATGTTAATCTTGAAAATATTGCATATCCTGAAACATTTCTGTCCTTTGGTCTTAAACTTGGAAAAGGTGATAAATGATAAATATTACCAATAAAATTTTAATCCTAAAAAATAAATAAATAAAATAAAAAGTAAAAATGCAATGAATGAGTAAGAGAATTCAAGAGTAAAACATTATTAAATAGAAGAAACTCATTTCACTGTCGAGACACATAAAGAGGTCAGCCAACTGATTTCCGTATTTCCCTGTGTGTCAACTGCTCCCTCAATGGTGAGCTGGCACCGACAGCCATCACCGGCAGGTTCATCCAGTGCTCATGGTGCCCTCCCATCTCCCTCCTACAATGGGAAACACATTTCTGACTGCCTCCCTCTATTCAAGCTAATACCTTTGGCTACACTGCTATAATCACCCTTTCCTGATAATAGTTCAGCTCTTTGTTGGAAGACGTATGTTTGGTGTTATTTTTTTCTTCCAGATAGAAGGGGCAGCCCCCACAGACACGTTCAGCATGATGTGACTATCAGCGTGGATATGAACTGGGTGTTATTTATCACTCTTATGCTTAAGGCTCCATTAAGAGCCGCCTGCTGCTGATGAGATCAGTTAGCTCAGTGCAGATAGTTTAGAGCTGAGCGCCGAAATATTTTGCAAATTTGACTGAACTTGAAATTTTTTAAATTGAACTATACTCTTAAAATAGGAAGAAAAGACTCTTAAAATAGGAAGAAAAGACTAATATACCTTTTACCATTATTGCTCACTTGCTTAAATAGAGCAGGTAGGAATTTAAGCAAAATCACATTTCATTATTGGCTATAACATCTATTCTGAGAACCTGGTCCCATCAAGTTGATAAGAGAGTTCACCTCAGTTATTACTGGGATTTCTCTCACTTCCAAGTGAGTGCTCAGCTTTTGGGATCTTAGTCCACATCCAAGCATTCAAACACTGATCACTAGAGTTTGTCTACTTTGGTAAAAGCTGGATTTTACTGCAGCTATATGATACCGTCAGATCCTCCAGCGTGGCATTTCCATGTCATGCTTCAGGCTTGAAAGGGGGCTAGTTAACAAGGCTGGCACTCAAGCTTGGCATCTAAGCTAAATGGTTCTCCATGTGGATGCTTCCCCTGGAGTCCTGCGGTCCTCTCAAGGCCTCCCCGGAAGGAAGTGAACATCTCCTCAGTCCAGGGACACGTAGACCTGTCCCTTACCCCAGACCTGGACAAACCCCCATGCCCATTACCTTCTGTCTTTCTTGGCTTCACACAGGGATACCAATTTCCTCTCTCTTCAAACTCTATTACCCTCAGTGGGCAAACAGAAGCCAGAGAACCCTGCCAAAAACTTTTCTTGTTGCAAGGAAGTAGGAAATTTGTTATCTGCTTGAATAGAGGACAGAAGAGGGGGGAAACTGAAGGAGAAAAGATAACATCTCAGAATTTCAATTCATATTTTAAAAGTTCATGTTAATAAACTGTCAAACCTTATCCTGCTTAAGAGTATCTGTGTTTGGTGATTTCATTCCTTAAAGTTAGGAGGTCTAGTTTTCCTACTGCCCCCCTTTCCTCCCTCAAATTTTCCAGCTTAGGTACATCTCTGTCCTTTCTATCTACATCCTCTATTACACTTTGCCCAAGAATAATAGCATCATGTTTAAGTAAAGTAAGTCATCCCCTGCATGATGCACCATAAGAGATACTTGGAAAGCCCATTTCCATTCAAAAATGCTACTGATGATGCTACTACCCAAAATCCAATGCTTTGGATTAGACATTACTAGAGATTACGTAAAAATAATTCATGGATTCCACTATTTATTCAACAAACTTATTCTAGAAACTGCTGGGTACAAAATATACCACAATAAACAAGCAAACATGGTTCCTCGTCTTGTGGCATTTGCAGTCTATTTGTGAAGACATACACAAGACAACTTATTTCTAAAATGATTACTTAATTACAATTCCAAGGGTTATGAATGGAAAATGGTCGTAGCTGTGAGAGCACATAGCAAGGAAAGGTTCCTGCATACACAGTATTTAGACTAAAACATGAACAGGGGTGAAGAGAAGGGAGTTCTAGTGGAGAGAAAACAGCACTTTTTACAATCAAGCCAAAACGGAATGCAGACTCAGGTGGCTGAACCCTAAAGCTGAGATCAAAAGGAGACCACACGCCACAATACTCAGGGCTGTGCAAACCATAACATAGATTTTGATCTGTTTTACTCCATCCACCCCAGCATTTTAAGCAAAAGAATGAATAACTGAGTTTCCATGGAACAATTCTGGCTTCTCTTCGGAGAAAGGCAAAGATTGAACATGTAAAACATGATGTCATTATCAGCCATTAGCATCCTCGTCTCTCAAATTCTTTCCAACTAGCTGTTGGTACAAGAGTGTGACAGTTAAAGCCCTGAGACCAGGTCCCTGGGGTCTCCTCGTCCCCGCTCAACTGCAGCTTTCTTTCCAACAACTCTCCTCTACTTTTCTCCTCCTCCTTTCCTTTAGGTCTCTACTTATCATGTCTGTTCCTTTGGCACCATTCCTGTTCTGATTACGGGAGGTTGATTATCCACAATGATTTATATATAAGTCCTCATTTTGCTATCACTGCTCATGCCTCACGGCCGTGGACCTACACCTTGAACTTGAACTCCAGTCTAGTGGATGCGGCTTTGTTACCAATCAGCCATTCACTCGGTGAAAGCTTCCTAAGGCTTCTGGCTACTGAGCCTTATGTACCAAGGCATTTCCTTAACCCGGCTTCTCACCATCCGGACACCACTCCCTGATCAACTGCTGTCACTGATTTCCTTAATTCTTCCAACATTCTACTGAAGAATCTTCCTCTTCTGAATCTTCCTTCCCTTCAATGCTTTACCCCAAAATGCAGCAGGAAACATCTTTCTAAGCCAAAACTTTTGCTGACTCATTTCTTGCTCCCACTCTCCAGAGGTCTCACTTTGTCACTAACTCCACAAATGTCCTTCAAGGCGCTTCTCCACTAGTCTCCATTTACCTTTTCAGTCTTGTCTCATGCTCTTTCTCCCCTGCATGTGATGCACCGGCTACCTTTCACTTATTTACCAACTGCATTAGCAGCTGGATCGTGGGCTGTGCTCCCCTTCCAGGTGCACATTACAAATACCCGGCTTGCTACCTTCAGTCTTCAACTCCTTGTTGAGCTGCAAAATTTACTCTGGTGTTGCTTCTGGAAAAGTAGTCAGCACCCACAAATGTAACTGAAAAATATTCTCTTCATCCCCCAGATATACTGATTTATTAAGTATTTCTGCAAAACAAACTTAAAGTAATAGCTGAAAATTGGCAGTGTGCTGAACTTCTAAAGCCAAATATGTGGCACAGTGCTATTCATCAGGGTTGAGTCATTTATTTCACTATTTAAATTTTGCACTTTTAGTGCACCTGCCAAGAAATTCTCTGGTTCAAAACACATGCAAACTGAAGAAAGAGAAGAAAAGAGAGATTGTTTTGCTGAATAGTTCCATGGTATTGACTCTGTTTTGACTCAGCTGAAGTGAATTACTAAGTGAATGTATTTTGCATATAATCTTTCTTAATAGAAAAATCAATTTCTCTCTGGCCCCCAGAAATACATATTGAACAAATAGTTTTAAAAATAGCCATTTTAAGGGGTGACAGAGTGTTAGCTTGCCTTGAGGGCCCTCATTTCTAGCATGCTAATTCAAGCCCTGTTTTTTTTAATACACTCTTTCCTCTCTTTGAGTCCAGCCTTGCTTCTCTCTTGCTATTATTTCCTTTTCCCATTTAGCTTAAATAACACTCCCTTTAGGAGACCTTCCATGATCCATTGCTAAGGTAGTCTTCTTTTCATGCTCTCTCTTCCTATACTTTACTTACCATTTTAATATATTTGCTCTATTTTATTGTACATTTGCTCTTCTAGAGCTCAAGCCTTGGAGGCAAGAAGTGCTGCTTTTGTTTGTTAACTGGTATATCCCAAGCACCTAGATCAGTGCCTAGAACATAGAAGGTACTCAATAATCATTAGATAAATAGTTGAATGAGTGAATAAATATACAAGGAAATGAGCATTCCGTTTTAAAGGTCTCTCTCCTTGGTGGAGCTGTCGCCTGTCATCTACCAGCATGGCTTACAGATACCACGCTGTGTTTAACTCTGATTCTATGAGCTGAACTAATGCTGGATCCATCTATGGCCCCATACTCAGGCATGTGACAGTTCTAACACTGGGTATAGAAATGACACTAAGACACTAAACCCCATGAATTGTCTTCTTCATAATTTTGGCTAAGACTATACCTCTTCATTTCTTCTCAGTTTCATAGGGAACCTTCCAGACACTGGCAAAAATAGTTCAATTAATGAAGTTCCAATCCTGCAGTTGGGCAGGACCAGAGCTGACATAGCTCCAGAGAACTAAAAGCTACAAAGAATGTCAAGCCAAGGGAGATGGCTAGGACATTATCGGTGTTCTGTGAAATAAGCAGTTTTCTCCTGATAGACTTAATCATTGCAGAGCTGTGGCAAGGGCTAAGTATGCTCCAGGCATTATGTTGTCTTCTACAAATACTATTTAATTTAATAGACACAACAATCTTAGAAGGTAGGTACAACTGTATTAATCCATTCTATACATGAGAAAACTAAAGGCCAGAAAACGTTAAATTGTATAAGCTCATCCACTTGCAGAATGATGGAGTCAGAATTCCAGATAGATCTATTTCCAGGATAGATACTCAAATATAGCTTGTGTCCTTTTTCACAAAATATCAACTTTAGAAGAAATGCAAGCAAGTTTCCAAAACCAAAACAAGTTAATAAAAAAAATTAATCCTTCTGTTCAAGACTCTATAATTCTTCACTTTGGGTTCTTTTCAACCAGCTGTTGCATGCTCTACTTTTGTGATAATGAACATTTCTTTAAACAGAACAGATGTCACATTCTATTTACATCTAAAATTAATTAAGAATGATTAGGAAGTATTCAGAAAAAGTATCTAAGCAAATGACTTCAAAGCCATTCTATAAAATATGTGAAACACAATCACAGAAAGACCTTGCCCCCGTTTTGGAAAGAAATACACCAAAATGCCCAAATCATAATCATTCATAAGTGTTTTATTTTAAAATGTGGAATGCTATGGTTATGTATAAACAGCCCATGAATTGTGGAGAATTTCCTGGGATAAAGAGGTTAGCATATTGGCTAAAGCAAAAAATAAATAAATAAATAAATAATAATAATAATAATAATAATAAATTTAGAAGAAGCTGGAAAAAATGCTGAGTGTCAGGAAGAGGTTTCATGGTTGAAGAGGAAGAGGAAGAAGACAGTGGCCCCCACTTTGGCCCATGAATTATAGCTGGCACCCCTCCTGGGGACATTGGAGAAGGACTTGGGGCCATGTGTGTGTTGGGAGGAGGGAGTGACATGTGATGAGGACAGCCAGCCACAGGCAGCAGAGCCAGGAAGGGGATGCAGCTGGCCTGACATTTCTGCATCCGTGTTTCCTAGAGTCTGTGTGAGGCTCTTTACAGATGTGAGAAGAGAGTTCAAAACAAACAGCACACAGCTTTGGAGGGTGGAAAAGCTATTGCCTTCATTAGGGAGAAGAGCAAGAATGATAGTTAAACATCACATCGAATTTGAATTCCCTGTGAGCCTTCATGGTTTCCAACATGTACGAGGAATCATGAGGACAAGAGTGTACACCTTTGCTCTCTGGCATCACGAAGTATCTATGCTCTATGGAGTTGATCTGAAAGGTGAGGGTAAAATATAGTTCAGGGGAAGGGTAAACTTCTATGGTGTGTGGAATCAAACGAGATAGGCCGAAATTGCTCTATACCTTTAAAGAAATACTAGAATTAAATGAATTTCTCTAGACCAAAGACAAAACAGGAATAGAGCAATGCAAGTAAAGGTGAATGTGACTTATTAAAAGTTGTAAGATTTGCCTGAGAACATGTTCTAGAGAGAAAGGGGAAAGGTTTAGACCTATAAATTAGACTGAGATTATGGCAAGCCTTAGAATAGTCATGAAACATCTGTAGCTTCTCCATTACTCCACTTACCTCATGGTGACCCAAGTGTATTACTGGTACCCAGACACTGACTTAGTAGCTTTCTCCCTACATTTACTCCTGTTTCCCGACAGCCTCATGCTCAGTCTCTGTTACAGCCCCTTTCAGGGTTTGAGACAGGAACAAGGCAGTTCCTTGTCCTTACACGGAAAAGTGTTTCCCCAAAGGAAATTTTCTTTCCTGATAATAGCGTCCCTTGCATACTATCATGAAGCCACTTGGTACAGAGCAGCAGCTTCCCGGGTCCTCTGTTCCTTCCTCCCAAAGGAAGGTGTGAAGTCACTCTGTGCAGAGCCCAGCCAGTTAATACAAATACTAGGTTTTATCAGCCTGCAACCAAAGACATCAAATAGGAAGCCCACCTCTCCCATATATGGAGCTCATGATTGCTGTAGTCTCCTCAGAGAAGCTCTGTAAGTAGTGTTCTTAGCAGGAGAGGCAGTGTTCTTTCTTGCCCTGGGGTGGGCATGTTCTCTGAAAGGCAGATAATGTGGCAAGGAAAGGCTGCTCTCCAGCACACCTGGGTGTCCTTCCTGCCCACACAGCAAGCTACCTCTGTCAATGCACAGTCTCACACTGACATTGGTCCTCACTTGGGAAAAGGTGCCATTGTGGCTACTCTGCATTGTCATAGTAAAGGGTACTGAAAACTTGAGCAATACTAGATGGTGAATTTGTAACTCTAAGTCAGACAGTGCCAAATGGTGATAAGAAAATGAAGACAAAACCTGACATTACATCTCTTTTATGGTATTTTTTAATAGAAATTGGAAGAATATCTAAATAGTCCCTAACTTCAGGAAGGAAGATGAAAAGCAAAATATAGCTTTTGGTGATATGGACTTTCATAGCTATAGTGAACACTCAGGATCATTAAAAACAAAACAAACCAAACCAAAACTCTTTCCAGGTAAAGAAATTGAGACTTACAACAGAGATTTCCCCCAGCTCACAGGGCGTCTGAGGGCAGAGCATGCTATTTGGATAATGTCACACATATCTGCTTTCCAGTGATGCCATGTGCTAGCAGCAACTCATGCTCCCAATCCAGACAACAGGACATGTATTTTCAGGTTTCTGAAGATGGCATTGTTATTAAGTCTTGTACAGATCCCAAACCCAAGACTTAGAAGAGACTAATTGGTGTGTGTAAGTAGCTTGTGGAAAAGGTTGGTTCATACCTACATCTTCTGCCCAAGAGACTGGCTTGGTCCCTGATACGATGCTGCCAATCTTGCAGACAGACGCCAATAGAAATCTCTTTTCCATTCCCCTCACTGCACCTGTCCAGCAGAATGCAGCCACTGAAATGAAGCAATTGCTCATCAACCACTTCATTCAACAAGCAGCTATTGCAGGACTACTCTATGCTAGACAATGATCTAGGTCACAGACAGAGCAGTAAGAACAGAATAGACAAAAATCACTGTCCTAGTGGAGACAGATAATAAACAGAAACATATATAGCTGCAAGTGATAATAAGTGCTATAAGAACAACACGAAGTAAAGTAAGGGCATTGGGAGTATTTGGGGTAGCAATTACAGTTACCTGGTAGCTTTTTCTTTACCTGAGCAAATCAGCACACAAAGATTTTTATTCCTAAAGATCTGTAACAAGCCAGACTTCACAAATCCTTAGGTGCTTACAAGGTTACTCAGGATTTCCAAATAAATAAATAAGCAATAAAAATATAAACTGGATATTTACTAGAAGAAAACTACTGATTCTTTTTTTTTCTTCTTTTTTTTTTTTTTGCAAATTAAATACAGCCATTTATTAAAAGAAAAATCAATCAGGACTATATGAAGAATTATACCAGAAACTCAAGCTAAGTATGATAGTCTAAAATGAGTTTATATAATTCATTGCATTAACAAACTAAAAGAGAAAAGCCATATGATCATTTCAGCAGACATAGAAAGGGATTTGACAAAATTCTACCTCCATTCCTGATATAAATTCTCAGCAAACTAGGGCTGGAAGAGATTTTTCTCAATCTTAAATGTTCTCAATTTAGTAGCAAAAATATACTGCTGATACCACATTTAATAATAAGACTGAATGATTTTTCCCTAAGTTTAGGAACAAGACAATGACATTCATCCTCTCCATTTTCATTCAACATTACACTGGAGGTTCTAACCAATGCAGTCATGAAGAGCGCATTATAAATTATGATTACATTGAAATGGAAGAAAGTAAACTGTATTTTTGCAGACAGTATGATTGTCTATGTAGAAAGTTTTATAAAAAATATTTAAATGCTACTAGAATAAATAAGTAATTTTTCCAAATTGACAAGATGCAAAATGTACATGTATACGGAAGTAAACTATGTTTCTATGTAACTATACCAGTTAAGGTACTATTTAAAGTGTTGTACTTGGGGATAAATCTGACAAAAAAAGGGTAGAAATTTATACACCAAAAACATTGCAGCGAGAAATTAGAGAAGACCCAAATATACAGACACACTGGATTTAGGGTCAGAAAACTCAATATTACAAAGATGTCAATTCTCTCCAAATAGATCTATAGATTCAATGCAATAAAAATCATCTCACCTGGGCATTTTGGTAGAAACTTCCTATGGAAACATGAAGAATGTAAAATAACCAAATAACTTTAACAAAGAACAAAATCAAAAGTCTATTTCTAAGGTTTCAAATTTATCAAGATGAAGTAGTCAAAACCATGTACTAATACAAAAATAGACAAATATATCAAGGCAAAAAATAGAGAACATATGTAAGAAAAAAGCCTTATGCATATTTGAAAATTGATTTCCAACAAAGATACAGAGGCAATTTGCTGAAAAATTATAGGATTTTCAATATACACTACTGCACAATTGGATATTCATATACAAAAAATTTTAATCCTTGCACCATATTAAGATGAGATAAAGATTATCATACACTCAAATATAAAACTGGAGACTAAAAAGTTTCTAGAATAGAGCAATAGAGAAAAAGTTTCGTGGTTTGGGCTGGGCAAATAATTCTTATAGAACTCTAAAGACATGAGCCAAAAAGTGGTAAATTGGACTTCATCAAAATAAGCTTCTCTTTGAGAGACATCACAAATAAAATGAAAAGATAAGACATAGAGTAGGAGAAAACATTCACATATCTATCAAGAAGAGAATGGATAAGCAAACCATGGTATATTTATGCAATGGAATACTGATTAGAAAAAAAGGAATGAACCATCGATACATGCTACAATATATGAACTCAGGACCTTGAGCTTGCAAGGCAGGCGCCAGAACCACTGAGCTAAATCCTCGGCCTAAGGTTGGCTTTTTTGAGATGGACTGGTACAACTCTGATGTCCCAGCGTTATCACTACAAAGTTGTAAAAAAAAAGCAAGCATTTCAGTGGGACATATCACTTAGCATATATGTGTAGTCAGGTCTTCTTACTGAGGTTAGGAAATGTTACTGAGGAGCTGCAAAGAAATTCTCACTTTCTTCTCAGGAACATAATTTCCCAGATCACTTCTCTTAACAACTGAAATTTCCCTTCCTCCCCCCTTCCTTTCTCCTTCCTCTTCTTCCTCTTCTTTCTCTCCCAGCTTTACTAATTTAAGTGGCACATAATACTAAACTACATATACTTAAAATGTACAATTTGGAAATTGTCCCATGTGGAATTATTGCCATAATCAAAATTAAAAAATGGACCCCAGAAGTTTCTATCTTCCCCTTTATGATCCCTTCCCTCTGTGCTTCCCTTGTCCCTAAGTGACCATTGATCTGCTTTCTGTTACTCCATATTAGTTTCTATTTGCTAGAATTTTATATAAACAGAACACACAGTATATACTTTTGGGGGGCCTAGCTTCATTTCCTCTACAGATTCTTTTTTGAAAAATATCCTCAGGTAGATCATATCAACTCTGTGGAAGCTCTATCTACACTGAACCATAAATCCTAATTGGCAAATACACACGTCAAAAATGGAGACCAAATCATTCCTCAGAACATGCGATTTTCCTGGTAGGAAAAGAAATGAATCTTTTCCAAAAGCACAGATTAAAGGGGGCATTTTATCAGTGGGTTTTGCCATGGTAAAGTTGGGATTCACCATACAGCCTAGAACAAAGCAAGGTCTTCTGAGATAAGTTTCACCCTTCCAACATCAGACAGTCTACTCTGAGAGAACCTAGGATCTCCTGATGATAGCTCATGGTGTCAACCCTAGAAAACTTAAGTGATCAGAAAACCATGTATCCTTTATCACTTTTTAGAGGCTTCCTCATTCACAGGACCTCTCCACTTGCACCCCAATATCTCCTTGGGAGCCAAAATCTTGCTGGCTGCCCACAGCTTACAACTTGGTAACTTTCTGGGACTCCTTTCTCACACAAGCAATACTGGATAAGTAACCCTTGGTTCACGTATGGTATCACTTACCCCTGAAACCAACCTGATAAAATACTCTTTTGCAGTTTCCTTTTGCCCATGACGAAATTAAGGATCATGGAGATTAAGTGTCATGCCTGTGCCCATTCAGTCTCTTTGTCCTTCCACTATAACGTAAGTAAGTAGCTAGTTAATCAACTAGGTAAATAGGTAAGATGTACATACTTTACACCTTTCAATATCTTTCAGACAGTAAGAGTCAGAAAGTATGTACAGTTGGTGCCCTCTACATTCAAGAGTTCTACTTCCATGGATTCCACCAAGCAAACATAGAAAATATGTTTTCACAAATTGTGACTGTATTAATATGTACAGACATTTTCCTGGTTATTTTCTAAAGAATATAGCAAAATAACTTTTTACACAGCATTGACATTGTACTAGGTATTATAAGTACTCCAAAGATGACTGAAAGTTTAAAGGAGGGTGGAAGTTGTACACAAATACATTATTTCACAAAAAGACATCAACATCATAGAGTTCAGTGTCCTGAGGGATAGGTGTGTTGGAAACCATCCCTTGCAGATACTGAGGGACAACTGTATGAACTTTTCAAAGAACTTCATTATTTACAAATTTCTTGCACACTCAATATCATAGTGAGAAGACAAGAAGAGAAAGACAATAGAAACCACACCATCTTCAAAAACTCATGCCTCTTTTGCAGCTGAATGTATTATTATAATTTAGAGTTCATAATTTTTTAACTTTGGTTAAGTATGAAGAATAAAGTAGAGGAATAAAGCAGGTGTCGACCTACATATTTGAGATTCTTTTCCTGTGAATATTATGTTTATCCTTCCCCCAAATATAGAAAGACAAGCTATGACAGACATGTTTATGGTTAAATAATAAAATATAACAAATATAGAACTAATATATAGTTCTTCTAAAATATAAAAGTTTTTAAAAATATAAAATATAAAAAAATTTGAACTGAGGTGCTGATCAACATGATGTCGCACGACAAACATCTTGATTTCTAGTACTGTCCAAGTTTATTCCCGACTAACAATTATTACTAATAGTTCTGATAAGGCAATTTGAGACCTTTTTGAATTCTCCCAACAAGTAGAAGATAGGAATTGTGACCCTCACTTTACAGGTGAGATAACTGGGGTCAGAGAAGTTAATACATTCCCAGGTGACAGGGTTAGTATTAAGATGCAGGTAGCTCTCCCCGCAAGCACTGTGCTCTTAAATACTCCAGCGCTTTCTTTCTTTCTTTTTTTTTTTTAGGGTACCTTGGTACCGGGGACCAAACTCCAGTCCTCGCACTTGCACTTGCACAGCAGGCGGTGAAACCACTGAGCTAAATCCCTGTCCCTCCAGCGTTTTTTATGCCATTCACGCTCTACCAAAGCCTAAGCCTTACTCTGGCCATGACTTTATCCCTCTCCAAACAAGATCAGGGCTCTCCAAGACTAAGCATAGCCAGTTTATTTTACAGATCAACACTGATGTTGGCTATTCAAGCAAAAGGCACTCTCAGAAGAGATAAATACTTAGGTCATCACTTTGACAATCCAAAAACATCTTTAATGTTAACTGCACTCTGCCACTCATAAAAATGAAGATGAATCATATTCTTGACTTCTTACTGAAGTTGAAGATGGTTTTCTGCATGATTTGTTCTGAAATTAATATGCCGGTGATTCACAGCCCCTTGTAATGTCACCTTTGGCTTCCCATTTTTTACCAATGTATCGTGATAGAAATTGTCTCTTCCAGTTAAAACACATTCATCTGGAGAAATGTTATTATGGTCTGCATAAATAGCACTCAGTTGTTTCTGAAGAATTATTTTCTCCATCTGTTCAAATCTATACTATGTCAATTACCCTGAAATAGGTGATATTATCTACCATAATTCCTACCTTTAAGGAATCTACTTAACACCCTTCTACCCTTTATTAAGCAAGCTGAATCTGTTTTACTTCTTCAACAAGTTTTGTCTGACTGGTGTTTTAGTCCTGCAAAAAATTATAAGCCAAGATTTTAAAAAATACTGTACAGACTGCACAGGGAGAGGCTGGCAGTCTTTCACTCCCTGTTCATTCTCTGCAGCACAAATCGTCACCAAAATAAAAAGCCTAAAACAAAAGCCAAATGCTGCATACAGAGTACTTTTCCTCCTGAAAAAAATTCCAGCGCTGGTGAGCATACTTTCCTCTGGATGCACATGCATAATTTCCATTATTGTTAATGGGAGCTATACATGCATAACACCCATTACTGCTAATGGGACCTAAGTGCACACACCAGGGTAGAATACAGTGAAATCTGTCTTAGAAAATCACCCAAGAGACTAGCAAAAATCAGTTGCTGGGTAGAGAATGGTTTTAAATTAAAAGCAGAACAGAACTGAACTTGAAACCACAGGGGAACTATTTAAACTTCAGGGAGCAGTGGGAATTAGCTTCTCTCTTTCTCACTCTATTCCAGTATCTTGTTTTCTTCAACCATGTTCTTGATGAGTGCCAATGACCTTATGATCTCCTAAAGAGATGATCTGGAAATGAATTTCACACTTCCATTGATTCAAATGGTAGGCTTGGGGACCCTTTGGTGGGGAAACTTATGCAGTTACTGGATGATTACATCAGGGTGCACGCAAACTACAAGTCACAGTGTATCTTTAATGTCAGTTAATGAACCAGGAAGGAAACAGAATAGCAATATTATTATGTCAATTTATATTTATCATTCATTAATCCTTAAAAACATCTGTTCTATTATAATGTTATTGTAAAAGTCAATGAAAGATAAACCGGAAAGTGATTTCCATCTACCCAAGTGGCCGACCACATTTGCTTTGGCATTGCACAATTTTGAAAACACAGACTATCCCTACACTGCCATAGGATTTTTTTCTTGGTGTGGTCTTTTCGTTTTGCAGGTAAGAATACAGCGGAGAAATAAAGTATTCCTCTCAAGGTTACGTGGTACTAAAGGTGGATCTCAGAACCAGAACCCAGAGTGTTCCTCACTATAGATGCAGTGGTTTAATGTTGAAACACACAAAGACTTCCAAAGACTTTTATCTTTTTTGGCTTTGCATTGGTCTCTGGAGACTAAATGTACAGATGGGCGGATGAGCTGCAAATTCCAGTGGGGACAATTCTGGAGCTCTGGAGATCTGCAGACTAAATGTTCTGCATGTTACTCAAGTAGCTGCATGCTCCAGTTATTTCCAAAAATAGTTTCAAATACAAATCTTAACAAATGCTTTAAAGAGGTAGAAACAGATTAGGCAGTGGAAATTGAAAGTGCATTGCATATGTTTAGAAAAGAATGACAGAGACACTAACTACATTGTGATTAAGATAACTATTCTGTTCTGTTCTCAAGTGTCATTTTTATATCATCTTCGTCACATATGAGACACAGTTTTTATTAGGTTTCATACACAGATGTTCCTAGTTTTAATCTGATTCACTCAGAAATGGACACAAGCAGAAAACAATATTGGAAAAAGGGATTGTTCGCAAGGGCTGTCAATAAATTAAAAACTCATACAACTTCTTTCTTACTCGTTCTCTAAAAGGGGTTCCTAGATGCTTTGACTGTCAAGCCCCTTCCGCTTATAGGCTTGACTATCAGGCCTAATGAAGATCAAAAGTGCTCAGTGGAAGGTCCAGAAGTGACTGAAGTTCTCTCTTAACCCAGATATTTCACATATCTTGGTTTACAAGTTTATAATAAATGCATTCCCTCCAATGTACAAAGGGTGATTGAAAAATGCAGTGAAGTGCTGAGGATTTAGCTCAGTGGCACTGCACCTGTCTTGCAAGCACAAGGTCGTAAGTTCGATCCCAGGTACCAGAAAAGAAAAATGCAGTGAAAGTTTAAGGTTTTTAAAATTATTATAGTAAAAGACACATTGCTAGAAATCTCCCCAAAAATATTTCCCCTCAATTTGAACACCTTATCCCATCATTCTTGCCACTTTCTGGAGCAGTTGTGGAGTCCTCTTTCATGAGTGTCTTTAGTTGGAGTGTCATGACTGCCTCAGTCTCCTGAATAGCTTCATGACATTTACCTTTCATGGTCATTTGGACTTTGGGAAAGAGTCAAAAGTTACAGTGCCAGACTTGGAGCAGGAGGTCAATGGGGGAAGACACACTATAATGTTTTATTTGACAGATATAGCTGTACCAGAGCAATGTGTGACACAGAGCACTGTCATGATGGAGGATGAAACTGTTTGCTCATTTCTCAGGCCATTGTTTTACACACATCATTTCTTAAACACTTTAATAAACCCTTATAATAGTCAGAGTTCACCACAGTGTTCCTGGGTACAAACTCAGCTTGGACAATTCCATCAAGGTCAAAAAATACAATCAACGTGACTTTGGTGTTGGATCCTAATTGATGCACTATTTTGCATAAGGAAAACAGTGATTTCCATTGAGAACTCTGAGTCTTGTCTGTGAATCATAATCATAGACCTGAGTATCATCTCCCATGATAACATTTCTTAAAAACCTGGAATCTGAAGGGGCAGGATCGCTCAATTCCAATGAAACTATTAAAATTCCATGTGAATGTGCTGTCTTTGACCCCTAATTTATGGCACACTCTAAAACACACCTTGCAACTGCATCTACAACAAACTGACTGCACAGAACAAGCTGAAGCTTGTCTCACACTGCTACTAACATTCCACCTGCTACTTCCGTTGAAGATCCTTACCCTTTAGTAAGATTACAGCAGCATTCATTATAGTTTGGTTTCTTGTTTGTTGTTTTACCATACCAAGTACTTCTTTGAAATTGCTCTGCTGACTCAAAGTACTAAGGGGGACAGTTTGATCAGGGGAGTTTTCCCTCAGCTAACCAATGTTCTCATTAAAATTTCAACTAGAAGAAATGCAAAGGAGGGCAGGAGAGAAATGAAAGGGAAAGAAAGGGAAAACAAAGAATGGAGACTGTTGCAGGGAAGAAAAAGAAGGGGAAGAAAGAAAAGGGAGACAGGGAAAGAGAGAAGAAGAAAACAGGAGATCAGAAAACAAGGAACCATAGCAGGAGATGGCACAATATAAAGCTAGTGTGTTGGAGGGAAAAGAGCAAAGAGTTTGGAATCGAAATAATGGGATTTACTCCCAGCTCAGCCTTCGTTTTCAATGTGGTTTGGAACAAACTAAACAAACTTGCTATCTCAGTGTCCCTACCTGTCAGAAAAGGAGAAAAGAGTAGTCTAACTATTTTATGGTGTTACTGTGAGCACTAGATGAGGTAGGTGATGCGCGAAAATGCTTTATAAGCCATAAAGAGCTGTGGTATAAAAACCATGATTCTAACAGCTTAAAAAAGCAAATGATCAGAGCCAAAATCATACTGGAGGAATTGCCTTTGTTCAAGTACCAGAATATATCTTGAAGGTCTCTGTATATCAACCTAATTTGCAACAGGCACCTTTATCCAGTACCATCTTTATCCTCTGAAAAAAAGCACCCAGTGGAGACAAAAATCTTGGTGCAAAAATAAAACAGTTCACTTTGTGCCAATGGCATGTAATTTGATGAAAGCAGATGAAAAGAAAAGAATTAAGATATGTACATGTACCAACTCCCCACAAAGAATATAATCATTATATAATGCGAACATATACTAATGAAAAATTAAAACTGAAATAACTCATATTCAAGAGAAAGTCTCTGAAACTAGAACAAGATGGTCTTGATTTGACAAGAAGTTATTTCTGTTTCTCTACAGGAGACTGACTCCAAGAAACAGAGACATGACTGCAGAGCACCCAAAGGCCCACAGCTCAGTACCCGGTTGATCCAGAGAGCTAGGAGCCTGTCCTGGAGAGCACAATCCTCATGGATGCCCCTCAGCTATTTGCAGAAAAGGAAGCAACACCATAACTGATGCCCTGGAGTCCTGAAGTGGGGTGTTTTGTTATTTTATTGCATATATCACAAAAGCACTTCTGCTGAACTTTTGTGCACATTACATGACGTATTTTTGTATGTTCAATTTTCCTCTGAAAACTGCAATCTCTTTGAAGCCAATATGTGTGCATTTGCCATTCCTTTTACTCTCCAGCCTAGGACAGACAAAACATATACCAAGAGCTCCATTAGTATTTATTTGATGTATGTAGATGTTTATTTATTTATCACTCAATAAATTAAAAAATCATGTAGATATAAGCCATTACATAAAAGCACAGGCCAGTTCATGGTGTACCTATTAAAATAATTATATAATCAATGATTTGCAATAGTAATTAATTCATTTGAGTATAAACAAATGCCTACAAAGCCAAACAGAACAGTTCATTCTATAATAAGTATGTGGTTCTGCCAAACAGCGCTAGAACATCTAGCAATCTAACAATCTAAAGCCAATCTTGTTGGAGCTCTTTCAAGACAAGAGAAGAGTGGTTTGGTCTTCAAACATATATTTGGGGATATTGCCTATGAGAAACGTTGAGATAATTGTTTTGCTTCTAATAAACATTGCTTATAATTCCAATTAATTGTTCATTATCTTTGATTTGGAGTTGGCATTTTTCTTTAATTAATATTAGCATTGCATAAACTATGCATTTGCTCTTTGTCTACTTTAGAGACATCAAAAATAAGTGATTTTTGCAGGAAGATGACACTGTTGTATCAATCTTAGTTTAAACAGGTACAGTGAACAGGTTTAAGTCCCACCTTGGATGTTTCATCAACATGGAAACTGGTAATTTGCTAATAGTGCTAATTCTCCTCTTTTTACTGTAAATTTGTGCAAGAATTGAGTCAGATGATATCTGATGTCAATATTGTCTATATAGTGCAAAGCACTGTAAAAAAAAATTCACTAGTAATAGTTGTTTGTAACAATAGATATTATTTGTTGAATATCTACTAGAAGTTAGAATTTAAGCATCCAATATTACAAATCCTGGCTCTCCAAGCGGGACCAGCTCGGTGAGACAAGCAGATTGCAGCTCCGCGGCCATCTCCTGGGCCCCGCCCACGCCACAGTGAGGTCAGCTTAGCCGCGCGGGCACCTCCAGGGCTCCGTCCCCCCCCCCC
>NW_004624742.1:25042265-25061217 GCF_000247695.1 Heterocephalus glaber
AAAAAATGGAATCAAAGTCTGTGTAAATAGGGAAGGGTGGAGGGGGTGAAGGGCGCACAGGTAATGGGAGAAAAAATAAGAACTAAGATACATCATGTTCTGGTACAAACACCCAATGATAAATGTAAATGTATTGTATATCTAAAATGTAGCAATAAATATATATATAAATTAAAAAACAGTAAAAATCCTTACAAAAACTCTGTGATATAAAGGTTATTATCCCTATTTAATACGTGGAGAAATGAAGTTCTGGAAGATTAAGTAACCCGTCCAGGCTCAAATAATGATAAAAGGAAAAATTTAGAATTTTAAATCCAAACAGACTTATTCAAATATTAAAAGAGAACTGTTCCATTGGAATTGAGGTGAGCTATTCACAGAAACTTGCACTCAACTGGCTTTCTTTATTTCCTCATTTTTTTCATTTCCTTTATCAATATCATCTTTAACATCCTTCATTTTTCTAACTTTGCAGTGAGCCATATGGGGGTACTCTACATTCCATTGTCTCTTATCTTTTGGGGCTTACTTCACTCTATCCCATTTGATATATAGGATCTATGTAATGCTGATGTTTGCCCAATACACTTTAGTTTCACTGGACATTGCTGAGGTACATACAGCTACAAGAAATATCTCAGTGACAAAAGGTTAGGAGTGCTCAGGTCCACGAGAAAAACATTCCAAGTATTTTTGGATAGGCACTGCATGCCATAAAATGACAAAAGGCTGCAATAAGAAAATAAGGTAACTGATACTTTGAAGGACATTTTCAAGTTGAGAATGAATGTCACATTTTCAAGTTCACTTTCTTCAAATCTTTTGATAATGTCCTCAGTATTTGTCATGGGATACGGGTTAGTATAACTTTGGGAAATAAACTGAAGTGTAAAAAGGAGAAATTGTTTAGATGGGAAAGAAGTTTAAACCTATATACATCTTTATCAAAATTTGTTTCTTGAAAAGGGGCCTCTACAATGGAGAAATTTAGTGGAAACTAACATTATTAATGGGACAACCTGACGTACAGTGTGGTTCTTGATATACTAAACCTTGACAGAGGCATCATCTATGTAGTAATCTAAGTAATTATGAAGAAACAATCAGACAACTCTAAATTGAAAGTCATTCTGCAAAACAACAAGGCCCAGCCTGGACTCATGTTATAAAAGACCAAAAATGAGGGGGACCAAATTAAAATATACTAAAGACTAAAGAGATATGTTACTAAATTCAGTGTATGAGTATGTGAATAAAGAGATTCCTCCTAAACTGAAAAACCAAAGGCTTATGATCCAGCAATCTTGCTTCTAGATATACTATGTACATCCAAAGGAAATAAAATCACTCTAAAAGGGCAGCTGTACTTTCTTGTTCATTGTAGCATTACTCATAATAGCCAAGGTATGGAAACAACCTAAGTTTCTGTTGATGGATGAATGAGCAAAGAAAATATTAGACATAAATAAATATATAGAATACTGTTCAGCCTTAAGAAGGAAGGAAATCTGTCATTTGAGATAAAATGAATAAATCTGGAAGACATTATGGTAAGTAAAATAATCGAAACACAGAAAGGCCAATCAAGACTGTATGACCTTGGGCTGGGGATTTAGCTCAGTGGTTCTGCCGCCTGCCTCGCAAGCTCAAGAACCCGCGTTCGATCCCTGGTACCAAAAAAAAAAAAAAGACTCTGTGACCTCACTTATCTATGAAATCTAAAAAGAATCAAAATCATAGAAACAGATAATCAAAGGGCAGCTATTGGGGCTTGGGAACTGCAGGAAAGGGGAAGTATTGATCAAAGAGTACAAACTTATAGTTATAAAATGAATAAGTGCTGGAGACCTAATGCACCCCATGGTGATTACAGTTAGCAGTGATGTGCACTAAAATTCACTAAGAGAGTAGACCTTAAGTATTCTCCCCACATATCCATAAACACCGAGCTCTGTGAGGTGATGAATATGTAAATTAGCTCCATGTGGTAATCATTGTACATGTATACATTATCAAAACATCATTACATATACACTGAATATATATAATTTTTGTCCATTTCACCTTAATAAAGCTGAAACAAATCATTTTGGGGGTAAAATGAATGTTAAAACTACATATTATGAAACTAGACACTGACATGGAAGACAGAAAATCATGATTTAGTCAAAAACAGTTAAACAAATGGTATATATGCATACTATTTTAAAAAAAATTAAGCACATGTTTGTCCAATAAAAGTGATAGAAATTCTTGGGAACAGTGATGGATCAAATGAATCAGGTTGTACAATTAGTTATCAATAACGATATCATCTCTTTCGCTTGTTTTTGATCATTGTTTATAATGATTTTAAGCAATGAGTAGGACACAACTGGATCAACCCCTGCTGGAGGTTAGGTTCCTCAGGAAGCAGATCCTAATTTGAGGTCTGCTATGTAGAATGCTTAATAGAGTGTCATGGCATTAACATCCCAGAAGGCAGAGGAAAGAAGCAGTCTAGTGCACCCCCAGCCACTCCACCTGGAACTCTGAGAGTGGAGGCATCCTGTTTCAGAATAGCAATCTCTTAATACTCCTGCCACGGTCAGTCACTGCAAAACGTCTACGGGCAGCAGAAGCAATACCTGCGGACCACTTAAGTCTGTCTTCAGGCAGTGCTCCCAGTACTTCAGCAACAGCAACAAGTTCTTCTTTGAAGGAGTATCTGGGGAGTGCCTTGCCATCTTCATTCCTGACTAATTATCTTTTCTTTCAGCAGTAATATTCCTTTTCAAAGGGGATTTAGATCCCTTGGTTCAGTTGAATTTAGACTCTAATTTCAAAATCTCTGTAAGAAAATCAATAGATTTACATAAGCTCCACCCTCTTGATTTATAGCCCTATTGGAATATGGGCAGTACATTAGATTCTAATAATCTCTCAGTTTTTCTTAGGCCAACTATGGACTGAGTTGTATTTCTCTATAATTCACATGTTGAAACCCTAAACCCCAAAGTAACTGTATTTGAAAATAAGATAATCAGAAGGTAATTAAATTAATGAGGTCAGAAAGGTTGGGCTGTGATCCAATAGGACTTGTTCTCTATGAGAGAGAGAGAGAGGGAGAGAGAGAGAGAGAGATCTCAATCTGTTATGGCTGTGTCTAGTTGGCCCCCAAAGCCTCATGCAGTCAGAGGTGGAGCTTCCTCAGATGTGGCTGGATCTAGAGCATGTGGTACTTGGATTAAGGGTGTGTGATTACTAAATCAGTCCACTCACTGGTGTGGCACCACCCTAATCCCAGTGGCCTGAAAAGAATTAAAAGGGGCAGAAAGAAGCCACTAAGGCCCCTTGCTTGCTCTTGCCTGCCTGGCCTGACTGCTGTGGACTGTTTCTGCCCCTCTCCTACACTACCCTGCCTTGGAGCCCACCAACTGTGGACTGAAACCTCCTCAAACTGTGAGCCAAATAAACCTTTTCTCCTTGAACCTTGGGTATCCGGTATTTTGTCTCAGCAACAAGAAAAAGTAACTAAGACACCATCCAGGGACACTCAGAGGAAAGGCCATGTAGGGACAAAAGCAGCCACCAATAAGCCCAGAAAAGAGATCTCACATGAAACCAAATCCTGACTGAGCCTCATTCTTTAGCTCTCCTGAACTGTGAGAAAACAGATTTCTGTTATTTAAGCCATGCAGGCTGTGGTATTTTGTTACGGCAGTCCAGGCATACTAATGCAGAACCAAACCTGAAGATGAGATCCAAAACCTACCATTTCATTAGAGCACGTCATTGACAGTTCTTACACTGACAGAATTTCATACACGGCACAGTGGCATTCCAGAAACATGGATCGATGGTAAAGTCAGATCATGTTCACCTTTCTCTCTTTGTGTCCTGAAATACATAACTGTTCTTTCTGTACTTGTACATCTAGCTATTGTTTAATTTTTCCACTTCAATAAATTACCAAAATGCATTATGGAAAAAAACTTTTGCCTCAGAATTGGGCTTAATTTATCACGCTGTTCATTTTCATGATCCTGGTGTCATCATGAAGATGATGAACTTCCCAGGATTTTATGAGCCAGATTGGTTTGTTTTCCCTTACCCCAGATATAATGAAATCATAGTTACTTGAGAAAAGGTTCTGGTAGTACTTGTACCAAAAATAATCCTTTTAACCTGGATGTTTGACATGTTTTCTTCAGAAGGAGAAAGATAGCTTTGTCCTGAGCTATGGTTTAGATTTAGATTGCCCCCCCTCAAGCCTCATGGATGCACATGGTGGTTGGAACAGGATGGCTCTGAATTCATCAGTGTATTCATCCACCAGTGAGTTCAGTAGTGCAGTGTGCTATTGGGAAGTGGCTGGGTTAGAGGCGGTCACTGGGGGCATAACCTGGAAAAGTACATCTCCCACCCTGGCTCCTCTCTTTGCCCTCTGCTTCCTGAACGCCATGAAGTTAGCAGCTTTTCCCTAATACGCCCCTCTGTTATGCCATTTTCTTCTTGGAGCCAGCTAACACTGGACTGAAACCTCTAAAAACCAAGACCCCAAGTAAATTTCCCCTCATTTTAGTTGTAAGTATCAGGGTTTGCATCTCAGCATGAAGAAAGTGACTAAGAGGCATGGCATTTTGGCTACAGTTGAAAAATAGGCTAGTCAAAGTGTGGTGTATCAGTCAGCTGTTGCTCAGAGGCAATACCCAGCATGCACATCGTACAGGACAAATTTAATTTGGCTTATACTTTCAGGGGATTCAGTTCATGGTCATCTGGCTCTGTGGTAGACATACCAGGGTGAAAGGGCACGGCTGAAGCAAGATGCTTAGTTCATGGTGGCCTGGTAGCAGAGCAGGGGAACCATACCAGAGAGCAAGGAGCTAGAGATCATATATAATACCAGGGTCACACCTCCTTGACACACCCAGACACACCCAGATGTGTGCTTTACTAATCCCCTAGATAGCTCCAAAATCACCAACTTGACAAAATTAGGCCTAACTATCACATGCCACCCCTTGTCAACTTGACACCCAAACACATCTCTTTAAACCAGGCTCTCCAAATAAATCCAATATGAAGTTAATCATTCCTCCTAACATGATATAACTATCTTGCATACAACCTAAAATGCAATAATCCCTTCCCTAAAGTCTGAACAGTTCCAAGTCAAAGTTTCTTCAGAGACTCAAGACAAATCTTGGCTGTGAACCTCTTTAAAAAGTGAAAACAAGTTACGTAATCCTAAGGTGCAGTGGAACATGGAAAACATTCCCATTCTAAAAGGGAAGAATAGAAGGATAAAAAAGAAATAAAACAAAGCAAGACCAAAACCCACCAAGGCAAACATTAAGTCCTCCAGCTCCGTATGTGGCCTCCAGGGCACATGGTAATGACACATAGGTTTCAGAGTACTTGTGTGGCCCCAGCCCAGTAGCCTGGGCCTACATGGCCTCTCTCACAGCCTACAGCTTTCCTGGGGACTTCCAAGTTCTTTGCATCTCTGACTTCCTGAGATCTCCATTGCACCTCTGGCTTTTTCTCATATGCTCACACAGTGCTTTCCAAGGAGCTCCTGGTGTGCCCTCCCAGGCTTTACTTGGAAATTGGAGTGGAAGCCTTCTGACCCTACAGCTCTTACACTGTGTGATGATGATACCTTCATCGCATGGACAACACCAATGTCTGGAACCTGTGCAGGCGGTAACCACGGGCTCTTGGACCATGAAAGCAAAAGCCTCTGAATGCCTGGATAGCAGAGCCTGACAGACTGAATCCCAGGGAAATAATTCCAAAGGAGGCCCTTCTAGAACAGGAGGATCCAAGGCTCTCAAAAATGAAAGGTTGACACTTTTACACCTTTAACCCTGCCATAGGTGGGATCTTGCTGATTTTGGAGATGTCCTCAAGGCATCTTTCTCTTTATGGCGGTACAAAGTACTTGGTTTATTTTTATTGTCTCCAATCTCTTCAGTAGCCACACCTTCTTTGCCCCCAATTCTATACATGGCTCCTTTGGGGCCAAAATTTAAGATTTTCAAATTTTTCTGCTCTGCTTTTTGCTTTCAGGTCTCATCATAAATCTGTCTAAAAGAAGCCAAAAATACCCACGTCACAGCCTGAATGGGCTGCTTTGAAATGTCATTGGCCAGATCGATTAACTAATCACAGTTAATCTCATTTGCTCACAAAGTCTTAGGACATGGGCAAAATACAGACAATTATTTTTGCTAAAGTATAACACACATAGCCTTACTCCAGTTGCTAGTGAAGTCCTTGTTCCCAAAGGAAACCTCCTGAGCCTGGCCTTTACTATCTAAATTCCTGTCAATACTTTGATCTTCTGAGCTCTGATCAGAGTTACCCATCAGACTTTACTTACAACATTCTATTTTGTAACCCATATCTGCAAACTTTTTCAAACACGTCCTGCAAGCCAGTTCAAAGGGCTTCTAAACCACATGGCCAGGTACAGTTGCAGCAACAAGCCCATTCTTCACATCAACTTTGTGTATTTGTCAGCTTTCTTGTCACTGAGACAAAATACCCAACAACCACAATTTAAGGGAGAAGAGTATTAATATAGGTTAATTTGTTTCAAGGGATTGTGTTCTTGGTAACCTGGCTCCAAGGAAGAAACATAGTAGAAAGGTGTGGTAGAGCAAAAATGCTCAGTTTAGGGCATCCAAGAACCAGAGCAGTGGTCAACAGAGTGGAGCAAAGGACAAGGGATCATATATGGTACTCAAGGTCATGCCTTCATGAGCCATCCAGCAACACCCTGAAGTGCGCTTTAATATTTCGGTAGGTAACTCCAAAGCTGACACAATTAAGCTTAACCTCCACACTTGGATATAGGCAAGGTGTGTTTTTTATCTTCTGTTCAGTGAATACCCACTGTCTCATGGGTTCAAATAGTTTGGGATGTATTGTCATTCGGCCTTGAGGAAGAGAGCTAACTAGCCCAAGAGAATAAATTGGGAGACATCATTAACTGGAGGGTATGAAGCAGAAGTGAGTCCAAACGTAAGTGCATGTATTACATCCATCCCTAGGCAGAAATTGGAGTTTGTGCTTTTTCAAATGTAACATTTTAATTGGCCTACCTGATAGAAGGTTAAATAAAATGTACACGAAATCTCATTACTACTCAATTGTCAAATACCCTCATTGCAACATGATTAAAACTAGCATAGTGAGTGGGTACAACCTAGAATTATGAGAAAACTAAAAGTTGTCTTTAGCAACACTTTGCAACATGGAATTTTAAGTTATCCCATTAGACCAGCTACACTCTTGCTGTTTTATCCAGGATTTTAAGTACAGAGTTGAGTATTTGAAAAATCCCTTCCCATATAATAATCTATTTAAAATGCCCTCCTGGAAATTATCTGTGATAGTGCATTTTTAATAAAATGTCACTCTTGAGTGAAGCCAAGCACCCAGCAAAAAAATTACTAGATCTTAGCACAATGTTTCCAAATTTTTCTGGCTTAAAATGGTTCTAAAAGTAAGAGAAGCTCTTCCTTTACCACACACTTCCTTCCCCAAACAAAACTCTGTAAAGGATCATCCCATCCATTAAAAAGGAGGTGCATAAAGATAAATGCCATACACTATCAGAAGCCTTTGAACTTTGAAAAATGAAAATAATCAAATAAAGATGAGCTCAAAATTTGCTATGATTATACTTCTTGATTATCTTCTATAGTACAGTGAATGAGCTGCCCACCTTTATTTCCACAGGTTGACTCCCTGGATACTGTTTTTTCCAACCATCTATGCCTCTATAAAATCAGTAGTAAAAAAAAAATAACACACATGAATCACTTGCTGCTGGAATTTCTTCCGCCAACAAATATTTACTGAGCCTCTACTTTATGCCACTGATGATAGCCCAGTGAAAAAGGTATCTTCTGCTTTACAGCAACTCATTGTCTAGTGGAGGGAAAGTAGGTAAACAAAAAGTTGCAATGAGATGTGATAAGAGCAAAAATGGACAATCCAAGGAGCAACAGAAACACATAAGATAGATAAACAACTCAGTCTTGAAGGGAGGATCTAGTTAAAAGTCCATAGAAGTGGTCGTGTGCTTAGTTCCCAAGGGGAAGTGAAAAACAGTGGGAAATAAAGCAGGTAAGTTTACAAGAGAGTGGAAGATTGTAAGCTTCTTTCCCAACTTAGACTTCTTTTATTAATTAAGTTCATTGGTACAACTTAGTTAAACACAATGATCACTTTCATCATACGGAATTTATACCTGTACATGATATATCTCAATTCTTATTTTTTTCCCATTCCTTTCCCCTCCCTTCAACCCCTGTTCCCCTTCCTTATTTACAAAAGCTTTGTTTCCATTTTGTTTTTCTTTTCCATTTTTCCCTTCCTTCCCCCTTTCCCCTCCTAGTGCCCCTTCCCATTTGAACATTTTCTTCCTATTTCACAATTAGACTTTATTTTAAAGTCAACATAGAACACTGAAAGATTTTAAAAGAGAAGTTACAGGATCATACTGACATGCTGGAAAAATCACTTCGGCTGAGATATGTAGAACAGATTGGATGGAGGGAAGGCTGGAGGCCAAATGGCTGGTTATAAAAAGGCTAGTGCAGTAACCCCGTGGCAGTGGGAGGAAAGGAAAGAGATACATTTGAGGAAGTTATTTTGACAGGACTGATTGTCTAATGTGAAAAATGAGGATGTGTAAAGAGTCAAACGTGAGAGTCAAGTTTCTGTCACACACAAAACAACTGAGTATATCAGAGGATGATAGGAGGGAAAGGGTATGGACTCGTGGAAGGTTAGCTTTAAAATGAGATTTGCAGTTCCACTTTCTCTGCAAGATATGAGAACAAGGAGACCTGGTTAAATGCAATAAGTTTGTAGGTAAAGTGGCAGGACTTTGAAATAATTTCAAGCCAATGATTTCTCTTTTTTATAAAGTCAGAGCCAAGGTGACCTACTGAGAAGCAAAAAGATAGGAAGTATGGAGCTTTGACAAGTGTGGAGAAATTTTGAAAAAGCTGATTTTGAGAATGAGAGAAAAAATGACAAGCAATTATATGAGGAATGTTAGGCAGTATTGGCTCTTTTAAGTCTGGAGATCATGAAATTAATTGGCATTAATGATATTAGTTTTCAAAGTTGTGTTATTTTGGTTTTTAGTAATATACAGTTCTGACTAGAGAGAAGGGAAAGAAAAGAAAAGAAGAACTCAGATTGATCTAAAGTTAAGGATTTTCCACATAGCCACATCATAAGAAAACAAGACAAAGGATTTGAGGGTAACAACAGCTAAATGTTTGAAGCAGGAAGTGACGACAAGAGGGAGCTGACAGAGGAAAAGCAAAAGGGTCAGGGCTTAGAGAACTTTAGAGAAAAATCTACTGACAGTCACAAGAGGAGGTGTAGAGATGGGAAAATAATGTGCTCAGAGACTAAAATATTTTAAATTAACCTTTCAGAATTGAAGCAGTTTAAGGTGGGAACAAGCAAGTGGTGACATCCCTAGGGTTGGTAAAGGGAAAGGTCCCTGCAGTTAAGGCAGCGAAGCCCAGAGAGACTGCAATGGATGTACTATCCTAGTGCATGAGGAAGGTTCCCAGAAAGAAGCAGAGGACTGGAGTGAGGAAAAAGGCTATAAAGCCAGGGCCAATTTCTTCAAAAATAACGAGAGGAAGTCACCAGCGAGTCAGATGATGACACTGACAATTTCAAATAGAAGATGGAGTGAGCCTTAATAAACAGATTTTATATCAAAGTGGAAGAGCAATGATCTGGAATAAATATAGAAAGAGTAAAAATGACCCATACAACACGAATCCGGAGACATGGTAGGATCAGAATGGAGAGGGAAGTGGCCCTTTCTTCCATGAACACATCTTATTCCCTCTGAGCAAGAGGACCACCTTCCGTGAATTTATTAAAATTTAATCATCACTTTGAATCAAGCCTATTGTAATTATATCTGTGGACAATGAATCCCTTTCTCTTTCTTGTTTCAAAACTAGCTGTGCTTTCATGAATATTTGGGACCCTCCACTACAGCTGCTGCACATCAATCTTGCATGAACACTAACCACAAAAAAAGTGCATGTGCCAGCAGAAGGTGAGGACCACACTGAGGCTCCCACCCAGGGATGGTCACCCTGGTGTGTAATCAATCAACAGGAGAGGTGTGCCTTTTGCAGAGAGACTCCAAGAGGTCACTTTCCTAGGTGTGATCAATCTCCCCCATGCTGATCATGTTACAGTGATTACCACCTGACTCTAACAGCTTCTGCTCCAGGGAGAAACAAAACTGTATCTGTGAACATCGAGTGTGGTGTGTCTTGTCAGGTTAAATTACCTTATAACATAACTCACTGCAAATTCACCTCATAAGTAAAAAGCAACTGAAGATTTTAAAACACCATCAAAAAGCATTCTGTTTAGGGGTGGAATTGTGTTGTGCAATTACAAATGATCCATGCCAGCGACCCTCAGCATCAGCGAGAGAGAGTCAGCATTTCTTTAGTTCAACACATAAGGGGGAAAAAACTCTCCCATGCTTTATGGGCTGAAAATGTTCTTGCAGGACTAAGAAAGTAGTATTTGTTCTCTTGACCTTTGAAGGATACAGAAAATACAACCAGCATTTGGTGAGTAGCTAATATATGTTACCTCAGTGCCTCTCACACATTCTGACCTATAAGGCTCAGTAAAAACACCGCCTCCTTTGGGATGCCTTCCCTGGCTACCTCCCCAATAAAGAGGTCAGGGTTAATTTCACGTGCAAGCTTGACTGGCCCATGGCAGGGGCATATATTTGGTTAAACAATATTCTGAGGGTGTTTAGAGGGTACTGCTGAATGAGATTAATATTTGGACCATAGACTAAATAATGCAAACTGCTCTCCCCCCTGTGGTTGGGCCTCATTTCCTATGTTCAAAGACTGAACAGAAAAGGCTGAGTTAGAGGATTTTCTCACTGCCTGAGTGTCTTCAGGTTGGAATGGGGAGGCTGGAAGGTGAGACTCAAACTCACTCTAGAACTCACACTTTAGCTCCCTGACTCTCGGGCCTCTGCACTTGTATTGGAACTGTGGTGTGGACTCTTCTGTGTTTACTGTTTGGCTGACTGCAGATCTTAGGACACCTCAGCCTCCATAACTGCATGAGACAACTCTGAGGAAGGAAGTATGGATGGAGGGAAGCATGGGTGGAGGGAGGTATGGATGGAGGGAGGAAGGTAGGAAGGGAGAGAAACAGAGACAGTACAAGAGAGAAAGGGAAAGAAAGAAAAAAAGAAAATCTTGTTGGATCTATTTCTCTGGAGAACCCTGAGGAATACTGTGTTGGTCAGCTTCCTGTCACTGTGACCTGAGATAATCAACTTAAAAACAGTAAGGATTTATTTTGGCTCCTGGTTTCAAAATTTGAGCCCTTGGGCCAGGGATTTAGCTCAGTGGTTCCGGCACCTGCCTCGCAAGCGCAAGGTCCCAAGTTCGATCCCCGGTACCAAAAAAAAAAATTTGAGCCCTGGGTTGGTTTACTCTGCTGCTTTGGGGTCTGTAGCAAGGCAGAATATCATGACAAGAAGCACAGAATGGACCAAAACCTGATCGACTCATGGCACCTGGAAGCAGAGAGACAGAGAGAGGAGGGGCGGGCACCAGAACCTCCTTGAGTTCCCCCAAGGATCTCAGGCCCCTATGATCTCACTTCCTTCCACTAGGCCCCACCTCCTAAAGTCTGCACCACCAGCCAATAGCACTATGGGCCGGCAACAAAGCCTTTAGCACAGGACACAGGGAGTTGTTTCCGATGCAAATTATAGCAAATACACAAGTCCGGAACTGCATGCCACACAGGATACCACCTTCTTCACCCCACTGTGTGTTGTCTGTTTCTGTTCCAGACTGTAAGCTATCTTAATGATTCCTAACTCATGTCAGTGTGGTAAGTGCCTAGACAAGTCTCTAGTACATACATTGACTAATAAATGGGATTGTTTAATATTCATGACATAGGCTATATTCTTACCATTTTTTTTTTCAGAAAACTGAAGTTCATGGTCATCAAATAATTTATACAAAGCCACACTGCACATGTTTGAGTTGAGATTTCAACCTAGGAATATCTGGCTCTGAAATCCTTACAGGTTTTTCTATATTATGTTGTCCTTCTGCTTCCTTTTTCAAATAGAATTCCTCGATGATTACATTTAGTTTTAGAATTAATTTTATTTGAATGCTAGAGAGGAAATATACAGAACTAAAGAATTTGGCTCTAGAAACAAACCGTGTGAGTTCAAATCATAGATCCTCAGCCTACTGAGCAGCTCTAAGTAAATTTCCTAGATTCTTTTTGCCTCCATGTGTTTCCTGATCCATAAAATAAAAATACCAAATAATTATGTATGTCTGTAAGCTTCAGCCACAATACCACTGCAAACCCACACATTATTAAATTTAAGTGTTTAAAGAATAACCATTCTTACGGATCTGCTGATGGGCTAGGGTCCAGCTGACCTGTCCTTTGGAGTGGATGTGCTCCTCTAAATCTGGTTGCAGTAGATGAAGCAACTCTACTTCTCACTGCAAGCCCGAGTTCAACCAGGAGATGCAGCTGTGGCTAGAGCCTCCTTGTTCACAGAGTAGTTTTCCCTTGCAGTGATGGCAGAGATGCAAGAGGAAGAGTGGAAATATCCAAGGCTTCTGCTGGCTAATGTTCAGGGCTAGCACACTGTTGTTTGCACCCACGTGCCATCGGGCACAGCAGGTAACATGATCAAATCAAGAGAAGTGTGCTTCACCCACAGTGAGGCCATGACAAGGACATGGTGAAAAACCAAAAAGGGAAGAGTTAAGAATTGGGCCAACATTTCATCCTATCATCCTATCTCTGAGGTTTGTTGGGGAGATCTGTGTTAGTTACTTTACTGTTGCTGGAACAAAATACCCAACACTCACACTTACATGACAGGATTATTTTACCTCAGCGTTTCAGTGGATTCAGTCCATAATTTGGTGGCTCCAAGGCAGAAATGGAATGGCAGGCAAAGCTCTTTGTGCCATGGTGTTCAGGAAGCAGAGAGAAAGAGCCAGCCGAGGACAAAAATACATCCTTCCATGTCAAAACTTCAGTAACCCGCCTGGTCTAAACAGGCCCTGCCTCAAACCATGAGACTCTGGGGGAACATTTTAGATCTGAACCATAACAATATCTAATAAGTTAATATTTTTACCACACAGAACAGAAAGTGGCACATGTTAAAAGCTAAAGAAATGTTCTGGATATTCAACCTGTATATTAAAAATGAGGTGGCCCTAACTCTGCCACTAACTAGCAGTAAGACTGTGTTAAGTCATAGGATCTCCTTATGTCCTTTCTTCTTTAAAACCTATCACTTGAACTTAATAACAGCCTCCTCGCTTTCTTCATTACCTTGCCAAACACCAAATAACATGTGGTTAGTTGATCATATTTCAAAAAGAATCCAATGTCCTAGGAATGCAAAGTATAATACATGGCTAATTCTAAATAAAAATTTGGTTAAGGTCAGTAAATCTCTTCAGTTTTAAATGATAGAAAGCCATAGTTCTTATTTTATAGATGATGTAAATGCTTCAAAGAACTGAAGTACTTCTTTTCTAGCCATAAATCCAAATACTGACTGAGAAGAGATAGAATTAATGTTTCCTATCTTCTGGATGTCAGCTGGGTCAGAAACTGAACACTGATGCTAGCTGTTAAGGTTTATCACCCTTCAGCACTCAAGGTGATTCACATTCCAATTCTAGAGGTTCAGGAGAGTAAAGATGTCTCCACACAACTATGTAACACACTAAGTGCTAGGGATACAAAGATGAAACACATCTGAGCCTGTCCTCAGAGGCTTATAGCTGTGGGCCTAGAAACTGTGCGAGCTACCACATATCTCTGAGAACAAATCTAAATACCATAAGCCATGAAGCTAATTATCTCAGCTTCATGGAATTCCAGAAGCTTATGCACTGCATTCTACCCACTCTCCATCTCCATTCATGAGAAAGAAGAAAGGGGAAAAAAAGATAGTAATCATAAAATTCACATTCAGAGAGAATGGAGTGACTCAAAGACAGCAGGAGCAGGGCTTTCTGAGCAGAAATAGAGGCATATCCCGAGATAGCAAATACACTCAGCTCTCTAATCCTCTGGCCATTACACCAGAGTTCTAGGTCACTCTCTCCTACTGTAAGACACAGGTAACTGATTGCTCGGGCACTTTCAAGGAAATTCTTTCCAGGTAAACCTTAGAGTTATAGCAGAATCTGAAGGAATGGTGGACAGTACTGAGCCAGGGAGTGTAGACCTCCTATCAAAAGTCATAAGGGTCAACAAGTACCTCCCTGCTGTCACAGGACAGTATAACATACTAGGCAGTGGGGACCCGGGAAGAGAGCCCCCAAGTCACAGGCTTTGCAGAGGCCACAGTGCATCTGCTGAGCCTTACGGATGAGTAGGAGCTGGCTAAGCAAACACACCGAAGCAGTTCCAGCAGAGACAGCAGGTGCAAAGGCATGCCACAGGAGAAAACAGAATCTGCTTGGGAAAGCAGGCACTGGCATTCATGGGTGGCGTCTATGTGCAATCTAGGAAGCAGCTAAAGGCCACTCTTACCTTTCTCCTTTAAGCAAAAGATCTGGATCAGTTATCATAGGGTCTAAACATAGAAAGTCATGTCTACAAAAAATAACGGCAATACAATGTGACTCGTGTTAAAATGGAAATATATGCGAAAAGTGGTAGCGCGGTGAAAAGGTCTAGGGGAATGCCTGGGGAATAAAGCGTGCCTTCAAGTACTGTCTCACACTCTTAGAGAACCGCTCTTCCTTCTCTCGCTCAACAGTGTTGTAAATTTGGCTCATTGGGTCAGTCTTTCTCACTCATGGCTTTTCTCTCTGTAACTCTGAATCTGGTTTCCATCAGGCTTTTTCTCACCTTATTAACCCACCTCTCCATAAATATCTCTGAACACCATTCCCTACAGATAGGTTTCAAGTTCCTTCATAATGGGCCACTATATCCTGGAAATTTAGCTGAATCCCAGGAAATCTCCTAACTACACCAACCACCATTTATTCTTTCGAGTTATTTATTTAGCACACTCCTTGTGACAGACATTCCTCTAGGTGCTGCGGGTACCACAAAGAATGCAGCAAGAATCCCAGCTTCTAGGTCGCACACATGCCAACACATCACCATGTCAGCTTTATGGGTATAATCCAGCTGGAGAGCAACCAAAACTGGGTACAGTAGAAATTGTGTGTTAAGAACAGAGACGTTATTAGGAGGTTAAGGGAGAAAAGTCTGCTTCCTAATTATGACTCTCTAAGTAACAGTGCCAATGGAATATGATCATAAGGACCCATGAATCTGCACTGGTTTTCTCTATTTTCTCTTGTCCTGTTTCAACTCTTAATCTGTTTTCACTTCATTACTGTTCATGAAAATATGACTAGGATTAAAATCTGCAACTACTTCCAGATTTTACTGTAAAACAGCACTGTTTGGATTCCTAAACCTTTTGCTTTATCCTAAAGAGCAGAGCCTGCAGTCTTCTTTTTATTTTTACATCTATCAGGTAAATTCTTTACATCTGTCAGGTAACTGAACTTGTGTCAATTATTAAAAGACTTTTAACTGATTGCTAGAAAAGGTGGTATAATCTACTCCATTTACCAAGCATACAATTCTTTCCCGTTACACCCAAAGAGGACACCTATTGATGGTTCTATAAAGTTAGGTCTTTATATGTAAGTGCAGTCACGTCATATGCATATTAGAGTTGCATGTAATTAGCTTCAGTCCCCAGGAGAAAAAGAGAGAAGTTAAACATCGCAGGTAATTCCACTCACCAACTCAAGAAGCACAAGCCTAAATTAAGTGTGAAAATAAGAGTCACGGTGTTTCCTCAGTCTTGGGTCTCCTGGGCCTCTCAAATAAATGAGTGAGATCCTAGTGTTTAAAGATAGCATTTTTTCACTCAACACTACTCCCAAATGCAAGCCAACCGCCTCATCTGAGGCTCAATGTTGGAAACAGTGCTGAAGAAATCCTGGAAGTTGATTCCATAGGAATATATATGTTGGTCTCCAAAATGACATCTTTCTGATGTATTTCCAAAGGTAATTTTGCTATATGTAACATTAGCTTTATAATCTGTAAGACTTAACCTCAGTATAAAATATTTCCTTCTGCTGCCAAACTGAGACTGATCCAAGATCTTTGAAACTTACCTCTCTGACCCAGTGTCGCAGATGCTGTCAGTATCATCCTCTCCACAGTCACCACATCTGCACACAGCTTCTCAACACCAGCTGCCAGCATCTGAAACACTACCTAGGGGTTTTCTCTGGTCACCATGGCCAGCTCTGCTCATGCATGGGGCAGGCCAGAAGCCCAGGGAAATAACAAGCCCTTGAAGCAGCCTATGACAATGACAGATGGGAGAGGGCAGGTGAGAGGCTAACTCTGAGGTGTGTATTTCACACATCCCCCAGTTCCCGATCTAGACTAACAAAGGGGCAACCCACAGTGGTGACTTGCTTGATGAAGCTATGTGTTGGGTTGATTTCCTTCCATGTCTCTCTCTTAAGAGTGTTTCTTGAGAAACTAACTGGACTTGAATCCTTGTCTCAGGAGGAAGGTTACTTTTGGAGAAACCTAATCTATAATACATAGAATCATTGCCCATAACATCAGACTGGATAAAAAAAACATCAAAATGAACATTGGATAAGTGTTTCCAGTCCATGAATATACCATCCCACTCATGCAGCTTGAGTGAATAAGATCCGGTTTTATATACTCTTTGTAATATTTTCTAAACCCTATGCTTGTAAAAATACCAAACATATGGTAGTGGCACAAAATTTAGCACAACCAAGTGAAATCAATTCTAATGTGATACCAAATGCCACTTACCCATAAGAAGAGTAAAGTCTGGCAGTTACTTGGGTGTTTTCTTTGCCTGGGGACATACTTGGATCTTTCAGTAAGAGTATTGCTATCTATTCTGTTCCTTATAGTCAGAAGCTTAAAAAATTGCATTTTAAGTGTGTTGATCCATGGGTATTGAGTTTGAATTCCTGCTGGTAAAATTCTCTAGCATGAACTAATTTAAACCATATGCTCAGAGCTTTTCTTGAGGTCAGGAAACTTTAAATTTGATAAATACTCTTACATAAACCAAGTAGACAAGATAGTAAAATGCTGAATGGGGTAAACTATTACTGCTACTCGTACATGGGAGAAATTCAGGATTATGTACAATTTCACCCTTAACAAGATAGATGTATTCAGAGCTATCTTCCTGGAATAAAGCCTCTGGCAGAAAGGGGTGGGGCAGAAATATATAGAAGACTGTTACATATTTAAGGCAAATAGATATATAATATTCTTCTATAATATTGTTAAATATTATAGAGACTACATTTTTACTGGAAAAAATGAAATATTTAGGAAGTGTATTTCTTAATGATGCATTCAGCCATGTTTCCTTTAAAGTTATGATTTGGTGCAAATGTTCTGTGGAAGTTTAAGATATCTCCAATTTTAATGGTGTGGTAATGAAACCGAAGTAGTATTAGTTGCCTCTCATTGTTATTCTTAGCAAACATCTCATTAGTTGGACACCCCAGGAATAGTCTCAAAAATTTGTATATTATATTTGCTAAGAACCATTTCCTTTTGTTTCTGGTGGGAAATGAGTGTTTTTCCCATACATCTCCTACATGCCACAACTCTATGCATGTCAGTTGACAAGGAATATTCTCAGCAGCCTCAGTACCCCCAAATGACTGACCCTGGGACATATCTTGTTTTTCCATCAATGACATTTGGGCTTCTATCTTGTTCTCTGGCTGGGATCTGAAACAAATCCACATGCAGGGCTGACTTAGGCTTGAGCCAGATTAGCCTACTGAGTTTGTGCTACTAAACAGTATCACCTACTTGGATAACCAGCAATTGTTAACTTTCGATTTAAAAAATAAAATGAGACCCCCCCACCTGCCCCGCAAGCAAAGAGGAGGTGAGGTGCTCCCAGCACACAAGAGGAGGCTTCTGGGCCGGCGTACCACCCCTGCAAGCACAGAGGAGGTGAGTTGTGCAGGCGCCAAAAGCAAACATCGCCCCCCGCCATGTTGAAATGAGAAGACAGGTCAACAAGTCTCAAAACCATACTTCCAGATCACCTACAGCAACCCCAAAAGGAAATGAGATGGAACACTCTGATACTCAACCACCTAGACCCCCTGAACTGGCAAATGGAAAAAATGAAATCAGAAATAATTTCTCAGATAACAGCAGAGATTGTGCTCATGGTACAAGACATGATTGATAAATCTAGACAGAAGCTCAGGAACATGATGGAATCCCAACATAGGAAACAAATGGAATCCATAAAACAGATGCAAACAGATTTCCAGCAGATTAAAAACTCCATTGAAAGTCTACACAGCAGAATGAGCCAATGTGAGGTCAGAATTTCAAATATAGAAGAAAAGATTGCAATTAGTGACCAGGAAAAGAAAAATTTCTTTAAAATTATAAGGGGCCACGAGAAATCAATCCAGCAGTTGCTAGATGATGCAAACAAGAATAACATAAGGCTGATTGGAGTTAACGAAAAAACAGGAGAGAGTGCAGAGGACATAAAATAAAACTGTTCACAGAAGTGATGGGAGAAAACTTCCCAAGCAGGGGAAAAGAACTTGACATACAGATAAGTGAGGTATATAGGACTCCAACTAACCATGATCAAAAAATATCTACACATAGGCATATAATTGTTAAGATTCCAGAAACCCAAAAGAAGAACAAAGTTCTACAAGAAGTGAGAGAAGAGAAACAAATTACAAACAAAGGAGAGCCCATCAGAATCACAGCAGACTTCTCAATGCAAACCCTCAAGGCAAGAAGAGCTTGGAGTGAT
>NW_004624742.1:25063876-25174480 GCF_000247695.1 Heterocephalus glaber
AAATTCTGTAAAATCTGTGGTAATGTCTCCTAGATCTTGATATTGTAATTTTAAAAATGTGTAATTGATATTGTGTAACAGGAAGAAAAGGCCTACAGGAGCAGGGAAATTGGGAGGGGTAGGGGAAAGGAAAGAAGGGAAAGGAAAAAATATGAGAAAAGGAAAGAAATGGAAACAAATAGGGAAGGGTGGAGGGGGTAAAGGGAGGGCAGGGGAAGGGGAAAAAAATAAGAATCAAGATACTCATGTAAAGTTATAAGATCCCAATGATGAATGTAACTGTATTTTATACCTAAAATGTACCAATAAACTTAATGGGAAAAAAATAAAATAAAATGAAATTGTCTTCTTTGTGTATTTTAGGAAAATATCAAATAACAGAGTCAATCTATGTGGATTTTATGTAGACACTACCTTTTTCTTTTTTAGGAAACAATTATTTCAGGTTCTAATATGCTGCAAAACACAATCTGCAATATTCATACTCAGTGGAAATATGACCAGTCTCATCTAAATGCAGAAAATAATTTTAAGTCACTACAAATCCTAAAAGTATAAACACAAAGAAATATACTAAAGCACTTGGATATTTTCCTTTTTTAGCCTTTCACTCATGCAGGACTGTATCTCATTTCTTTGGGAACAACACCTTGGTGCTTATTACTGTGCTGTCTTTGAGATTCAGAGTTCCTGACTTCTGAAAAAGAAGGGAGGGAGGGAGAGAGAGGAAGGGAGGGAGAGAGAGGGAGGGAGGGAGAAAAAGGGAGGGAGGGAGAGGGAGAGGGAGAGAGATTTTTAATGGAAGGATATCTTGTTGTTAAACCAATAGAGCAAAAGCAGTCCCAGCATGATAGATTACATTAAGTTTCATCACTTTCAAAACAACATTGAAGAATACGCCTAAGTCTTCTTTAAAAGATGTTCTTTCTGCTTATAATCCTCAGTCTAAGTCATCAGATATTGTAAAGCACATTCACATTTCATTACTACATTCACATTTCATCACTACAGCCACCCAGGCAGCTGTATCGAAATCTATCAATTGATGCTTCTGAAACCCTGACAGTTTGCAAAGAAACTGATATTAAAAAACCTAATCCTGAATTAAGAGGTATGCAGATAACATTTTATGGTGAATAAATGTGAACTCAAACCTCCTGCCACACACACACACTTGTGCATGCACACATTTCTCAGTTAATGGCAGGAAAAATACACTAATATCTTGCAAGACTACTTTGCCTCACTGGCAAAAATAAACGGTCTGGCCTTCAAGATTACACAACAGCAGGACACCCGCTATTTGTTGGTCTGAATGGCAAAGAAACAACAGAACCCTACATCTGCATCCTCCTCCTGAGATTGTGTTCCATTGAAGCCAATCATTTTAATCAACTTCACAATCAATATCGATCAGGCAGAGAGTGTGTGGTGCAGTGACAAACTCTAGGCATTCAAACCAAAATTCAAGACTGCAAAAAAGAAAAGACTTCATTTCTAAAATACTTACTTATGGGAAAGAAACCAATGCTCTTTCTCTAATACAGTACTCTGCCAATTCAGGGGTCCCCAACCCACAAGAATATGCCTTATCTCCAAGGTTGAAAGGGGTGTGAGCAAAAGGCAAATGATTGCTAAAACAGGTCGTGAAAGAAGACCGATGAACGCACTAAAATAATTCATGTTGGAAAGGGATAAATGAAGATCTTGATTAAAAAAACCTATACTTGAGATATTCAAGGCCTATGAATTAAATATGAAAAAGTTAAACCTACTTAAGGGCTGGGGATTTAGCTCAGTGGTTTCGCCGCCTGCTGCGCAAGCGCAAGGACCTGAGTTCGATCCCGGTACCCACCCACCCCCCAAAAAATTAAACCTACTTAAGATGAGCACATTCATATGCAAACTTGGCTTTATGTCTAAAAACCATTACACAAACAAAAGGTAAAGGCCCACTATGCCCAAGAATGCCTCACAACCATCTTCCCATCCCTACACCCACCCGCTTCTTCCTCTGCATTCAGAAATAGAGTGCAGAATACATCCAGGGGTGTTATGTAGAATGTGTGTTACTTAATCCAAATGAAAAGCTACTGAGGTATTAAAGTACTTTCTCTTCTTCCCACTGTTGTGAATAATTGTAGTTCTCAGAGATCCAGGGAAATGCACAATTTTTGTCACTGAGGCAGACAGCATGAACTGAGAAACTAGGTAAATTGTATTCCCTGGAATCTGTTCATATTCTCAGGTTCACACTTGTCATCTGGAGAGGTATGTCTTGGCAATGATTTGGAGGAGTTGCACAATAAGGTTTTGTGTTCTGGGACACAGAACTGAAATACGATCTCCAATCTCACACATGGTCATTGCATATGGCAGATTAATGTCAAGGAGTGTTTGAACAAGCTAGGTTCATCATCAGAATTTTCATCTGGTGCTGAGTTACGACCTAATGTGTTTCCCTGTAGTGTTCCAAAGACATGAAAAAAAGATAGTTGGAAATATATAGTACCCATAAAAGAGGTGTTCTTTTCCATCATTCAGAAAAAAAGCCAGGAAAAGATTTTCTAAACCATTATTTCTGGATAGTAGCCTATTGCATGACCACTGAAACTCACTAGATTATTTGGAAATAGATCACACGTTGAATGTCATTCCAACATACTGATGTGGTTGCCATGTTACCAGAGCCTTGGGTCGATCACTCAGGTTGGATGCAGTCATTGCACGTAGTGACTTAAGGGCTTGGGGTGCAAACAGAGCATAAATGAGGTCATGGTTTTGATTTCTGTATGAGCTATCTACCTTGGTTCTCTTATAGGACAAAACCTACATTCTTTGTCGTAACAAATTTTATGCTATTGTTCTCAAGATGAACCACTGTGGGTGGTTCAGTGTAAGCTAGATCAGTGGTCCTTTCATTTGGCTGTCCCTCAAAATTGATGTTATTTTTATTTTTATTTTTATTTTTGTTTTTTCTTTTCTTTTCTTTTCTTCAGGTGACTCAACCTTCTGAATCATAGGAGCTTATATGACTCCCTTACATACATTTACCAGCAGTTGACAAAGGTTGGAATAGATTCGCAATTTTGGAGGATGTAAAACATCAAAATGTAGGGGCCAGGGATGTAGCTCAGTGGTTCTGGCACCTGCCTCACAAGTGCAAGATTCTGAGTTAGATCCTAGGTACCAAAAATAAATAAATAAATAGATAGATAGATAGATAGATAGATAGATAAAAATGTAGTGCATCAGTCGAGTGAGCGTCACACCCTACTTGCTACCCCCACCAAATAACAATACTCTGCCTCCTAGTTTGACTAACACAGTTCCTGGAAGAATTTTCAAGCAAGAAATAGAACATTTTCTAGAAACTATGAAGATGCTTACTCAACTAAATCTCTCTCATCTACATCTTCATCATATCTCTGTCACTAAATTTGCTAAAATATACTTTGATATTGTATTAATACTTAAACTTCCTCAATTATCCTACTTTTCAAAGTTCTTGACAGCAAGGGCAATTTTTAGTTCTTCTTGGAATCTACTGTAGAATTTCCATGTGTCTTCAATATATAGTTTTTGCTCTGAAATACACTAAAATACCAAAAGAAGACGTGTGGGGTCGCATAACTCAAACAAGCCTCTTTGCCTCTTTTGTCTTCAGGGTCCACATGAAAATGCTGTACAACATGATTTCCATAGCTTTTTCCAGGTTTTATGCCACTGTTAGTGTATATTTACATGCAATGATTCTACAAAGGCTGGACAACTAAGACTCTCTTCTTAAGGAAACAAAATGTCTTGATTTCTTAATCAATTTCTGTTTGACCCAAGACCTGATCTTCTTAGTTCAGCCTCAGAACTGGGCAATATCCTAGGAATCTTGTGTCCTATTTTCTGATAACCCAAAATACTGTGTCAACTTTCAAATCCATTGGTGGATTATACATATTATGTTCTATCTAATGTTGATCAACCATCCATTTGGCTTAATTGGGGTACATATTACAGAAAGAGTTTCAAAGTGCATTCAACTAATGAAGCTGGAATCTTCATATTGAGGGAAAAAAGAGAGAGAAAAGAGGTAACTCAAAAACCATTTTACCAAAAACTTTATGGTTGGAATTCTACCCTAATGAGATTTTTAAAAATCCTTCTGCACCCTTTCTGATTTAAACAGATGCAACCTAAAATTACTCAAATATTTACATTTCTGTCAATGGCTTTAATCCATTTTGTCACTTAATTGTATAAAGCTATCTTCTACAAAATAGTATACTGGTATTTTCAAATAAATTGATTTTTTAAAATGGACATGGATAAAAAAGCTACAGATGGGGTTTTTATATACAGTTGTTTGCTTGGTAGATGGAATATTGAAATCCTTCACCCATTAAATGTATCCTCACCGCAGATTTGCTGCACCTGCTATTTTACATCTCAGTATATTTCATACTGAATATTTATGGTCCTTTCAAAATAATATAGAAACAATAAGTATCCAGAAACAGCCCAATGCTGACATCTACTGGATACACAAATGGATACATTTGAATATTAATCTGTATAATCTGTTTTAAACTGTAAATGTTTAAGAAATATAAAGCTAAACTAACTTTGTTTTATTTAAGAAACATTTCTACTGGTTACATGTAAAGCATAGTTCATATCTAAACCAAGGGTACCACTATAATTCAAAGTGGCCAATGTTGGGAAGATAGACACTGTTGTGCTCTGAGACATAAGAGGAAGGGGAAAGAACAATGATGCTCTGAATGGAGAAAGTTCAGAAACAATGCTCTTGAGCCACTGATAATATGTTTCAGGCACTAATCTGCCTATTCAGTAAATGATGGTTTTCCTTCTAAATAGGAAATGTAACTCCCAGCCTCTTCTCCCTCAGTCTTGGGAAATTGTATGAGTCCTATAACTGCTCTTTTCCATACCAACATGTTTTCTTTTGGCAGATTTTTCTTGGCACCTATGGAACTATTATGAATTATATTTTGCCAAGATTCAGTTGAAAGATAAGTTGTTATAAAATAAGCAGTCAGACAGAATTGGGTTTATAGTCTGGTTCAGCCTCTTATGTATGCCTCTAGGTGAAGTTGAAAAGTTATTTAATTAACTAATGTTTAAAAATTTTGTCATGTGATAAGGACATTTAACATGAGACCTACCCTCTTAAATTTTTAAGTACACAATAAATATTGTTGACGATAAGCACAATGTTGTATAGCACATCTGCAGAATGTATTCGTTTTTCCTAACTGAAGCTTTATACTTGTTTAGTAGCACATCCCTGTTTTCCCTCAGCCTAGCCCTGGTAATCATTGTTCTACTTTCTGTTTCTACAAGTTTTGACTATTTTAGATACCTCATATAGAATGTTGTAATTATGTATTGCAAACATGTACTAATAAAAATTAAGTTTCAAAAAATCCGAATATTTCATGTAAAAATATGGAACCATGCTTTATTTGTCTTTATGTCACTGTCTTATTTCTTCTATGCTAATGTCTCTTTGTTTCATCCACATTGTAGAATATGTTAGGATTCCTACTTTTTAGGAAAGGCTAATCAATGTTTTTTCTGGGAAAACTGTATATTCACATGCAAAAAAAAAAAAAGTAAACTGAAACCTATGCATACACCATACACAAAAATGGCTTAAAATTTTTATCATAAGACTAAATATTCTCAAACTTCCAGAATAAAATATAAGTGAAGATCTTCATGACAGTGGGATTCACACTGATTTCTTGGATATAACATGAAAAACAACCCAACATAAGCAAAATTACACAAGTGGAATAGCTTCAAATTAAAAAGCTTCTGCACAGCAGAAAACACAACCAATGCAATGAAACACAAACTATAGAACTGGAAAAAATATGGGTAAGACATATATCTGATAAGAGATTAATATTTAAGCTGCATATGGAACTCCTACAACCCAATAGCAAAATAACAATAATAATAATACAATTAAAACATGGACAAAGGATTTGAATAGACATTTCTCCAAAGAAGACACACACATGACTAACAGACATAAAAATAGATGCAGAGTATCACTACCCATTGGGGAAGTGCAAATCAAACCACAGTGAGATGTCACCTCGTACCTGATGACTATCATTTAAAAAAATGAATACTGGTGAGTATGTGGAGGATGTGGACAAAAGGAATGCTTATCCACTGGTGGTGGGAACATAAATGGTGCAGCTACTATGGAAAATAGCACATAAGTTCCTCAAAGAAATTGAAAGTTAAAGTACCATATAACCAAAAACCCTACTTCTGGTTATACATTCAAAAGAATTGAAATCAGAATTTCAATGAGATACAGTATATCCATTCCTAGGTTTCTTGAATTATTATTTATAAGAGTCAAGATACAGAAACAACCTAAAATTCAAACTAAAAAGCATTTTATTACAGTATTATTAAAAGAATTGATGGCTATATATGTAAAACATTTAGTACCTAAAATAGGTGTTATTGAATGGTGGTTATCATCATTGTCTTTATTTTCACCTTACCCTAGAGAATACCCCCAAATCAGATCCCATTGTTATACGAGTCCTCAAAGCAGTTATCATCATGACTTATTTATGTTTGCATCCCTTGTGGCTAATAGAGTACCAGAAACAAATACATGGGCTGGTAAAAAGTATGGTGTGTGATTAAATAAGGAATATTACAGTAAGACACACTACTACTAATCCCCCTGAAAATCCTCCCCTTCACTTGGAGCCCACTTATCTCCCATCGTTCTTGCCACTTTCTGAAGCAGTTCTGGAAATCTTCTTTCCCAAGTATCTCCACAAGATGTAATCAAAACTACAGTGAATGTGTTGCCAGCAACAGAAAGGCAGCTTCTAAAAACATGATGGCCTGTTCTTGTCACCTTATCCATTGGATCTGGCACCCTGGGACTTCTGGCTCTTCCCAAAAGTCAAAATGACCATGAAAGGTAAATGATTTGGAGCAATTCAGGATATAAAGGCAGCTATGACAGTGCAATTAAAAGACACAAAAGAGGACTTCTAGAACTGCTTCAGTAAGTGGTAGGAAGGATGAGATAAGTGTGTTCCATGTGAAGGGGTGGATTGTGAAGGGATTTAATAGCAGTGTGCCTCTTACAGTAGTAATTTTTCAATTTAATCATGCACTGTAGTTTTATCACACCTTCTAAGTATTCAATAAATGTTTGTTAATGTGAGCTCTATTTCTGAAGTGGATGGTATTAGAAATTCACTCTGCCTTCTACACAGACTGCATAATGCTGAAATAGACAGCTATTTTTGGTCAAAAATATCACAAACAAGGAATAGTAAAAAGTGGAGGAAAAAAGCTACCTAACTTGGTACTGTCAATTTTCAGATCTAGTGATAACTCGTTGTCTTTATACCAGAGGAGGACTTGAATTTATGGTATTCTGGCACATCATTTTCCCAGCCAATGTGCTTGTAGGAGAGTGGGCATGGGGAAAGAATATTCTCCTGTGCCGGAGGAAAGAACCTGACTGGGATACAGAACTGCCCCCTTAGTTTGCTTAGCACATTTTCAAGGTTCTACGAGTTTTGCCTGCAGGGTTCCTATTAGCTCCTATTAGTAGTTGTTTCCAACCACTAATCACAGTCTTCCTCCCATTCCAACTCTGATAAATCTTCCAGCCAGTAAAAGTTTTAAATTTCACACCTGATGGAAGCTATAAAACTGGTCCTTACAAATAGAGCTGGAACCAACAGAATTAGGGCTATTTCTCCAAATCACAAACCAAAATACACATACTGAGACCCAGGGATATCATATGAAAGAACGGGAGAGGTATCTTCAAGGAGAAACACCTTATTGCATGTCACCTATTAAACATTTTCTACTTCATCTAATTGTAGAGGCTGGTGATTTAACATATTATAAACTCAGCTGCATGAAAAATATGGGTTCTTTATTTTCTATTCCTAATCGCATGTTGCTTTCAAGTCCCCTCGTGTTACTGGTCAGTAACTGTAAATTTACCAAGACAAGTGACCCAAACGTGCCCACTTTAAACAATTGGATTAACATAATTTCTTGTGGTACTTGTCAAGGCCCTTCCACATTCCCATTCTCCAAAACAACATGGCCCCCAGATGTATCTTAAATATCTTTGTAGTGTATGGAAGAAGGAACCCCGGATCAGAAAGTTGTCTTTTGGCTTTTCTTCTTGAATCTTACCAACCTCCACAAAAATGTTGCTTGCCCCCTTTGATTATCTATATCCCTCTGGAATTTGCTACCTAAATTCATGGCTCTAAAACTTGGGCTATCTTCTTAGCATGACTCAGAATCTTCTTGTCTAACTGGGTGACATGGCCCATCCTGGTTCTCACTGAGAGAATTTAAAATTTCTGCTACATTCTCCACATGGCTCCTACCCAAAGCCACATTCTCAACATGGATCTGTACTCTTAGCTGGCTCTGCATCATCTCTTCTGGTTGTTCAAGGACATTCTGCATATTATTAATGTCTATGCAATACAAAGATGCCTGCTATTCAGATTTCTCCCTACAATATATCACACTATATCACACTGCCATTTTCTTTGGCTCAGCATCTACCTACACACCAGTGCTGATGTGTGGATTCTCTTAAGGTGTATCCCCCCAGAAACATAAACAGGAAGTGGAGCACGAGATCTTCTGATTTCAATTTCTCCCATAAATCCTCCCACTTTTCACGGATGACCTGGGTGGAGCAGGTGGAACACATGCAGAGAAATCAGCAATATCTGACCTTTTTCCTCTCATCCTCCATCTATCCTTCTATAAGAGCCAAAAGGCCTTAATTTTCCCTAGCAAAAGTCTTTTTCTCCCTAACTCTTCCCTAATAAAGATTTCCTTATATCATGTCTTTTCTTATTCTTCTTCCTATGGTCTTAAAACTAAAAGTTTATAGTTGAAAAAGCCATTGTACTGATTAGGAAAAAATATGAAGGGAAGTGTCTCAAATGATACATGATATTTAAGGAAAATCTTTTCTCCTAGAGATTGAAGTAGTTACTTTGATTTTAGTCATCAATTGAAACTTCTGTTCCCACAGTCCAGGAAAAATATGGTAAGTTAAAAATAAACAGGCAACAAGGACAAAGACAACTCCTTGGAAGTCCCACACAGCCCGCCCTCCTATTAAGAAAGAAAGAGCTGAGGAGCAAATCTAGTTAATTCTTTGGGAAAGAGAACTCTTCAAAAGATCCTGCTTTTATAAGGCAGCCTATCAACAAAAACATACTTTCTACCTGTGAGTAACTTTCAACATACTCTTCAGCCTAAGTCTGCTGCAGGAGAGGGAGAGGGGAGTAAGAAAACAGAGAAGAGGAAGAGAAGAAAAACGTGCTGATCGTGTCATCTCGGGAACCTCAGTAGAAAATACAGGAGAACAACTCAAAACAATATTAAATTATATACTAAATCCCAAAGTGTGTGTGTGCTAATCCAGCAGCTTCATGCCTTTCTTGAGAAACCATCAGAATCCTTCATACCAGTCAGTGTGCAGTTCTCAATGTGTGTCCTTTGTCCTAAAGCCAGTTCCTCTCATGGTCACAAGAAAGCCACCACGGTTCTTGGCATTGCTTCTGGGCATGAGGATGTCAGAGAGCTCTTCAGGCAGGGAAGCGGGAGGAAATATGACCACCACGTTGCAAACAAAACCCTCAACTACAAGGCTACAGATGTTAAGACATGGTGGAGAGTTGTAATTTAAATGTATTCTTTTTGATAGTTTTAGTTATTGATAACATAGTTCTTATGGGGTGCCTCTAGTTGTAGAACATAGAAAATAGGGCACAAATAATTCTTAATAAAATCTTATCTTCAGCCTGTTACTGCTACTGTTACATATCGCTACGGGAGAGGTGGCAAGGGTTCTGACTCAATCTTTGCCTACTTTTCTGTGACAGTAGGTACGATGGAGAATTAAATCACTTATCTCAACCAACCTGAGTCTGTGAACATAGTAAGAAATGGGAAGGCACCATCTTCAAACATAGCCAAACCGATTGAGAAAAGGTCAGCTGAATTCAGCTCTATTAAATGCACATGCAATGTGTAAGGGCATGGTTCAGGTATTGGGTTTTTCTTCCTGACAGTGGGCCAGCAAAATGATTTATAAAAGTCACTCAAATTAAGACCTAAGAGGCAGAAACAACAGAGTTAAGTGGATAAAAGTCCATCTCAAACATCATGCCGGTTAGTAATTTCAATTTCTTCCTTCTTTCATCTCATCTCAGCAGGCAGCAAGTATCCCCAATAGCCACACGTATTTTTTACACAGTCAAACCCAGCACCATTAAAGGATTTCTCTCTGTCAGTAGTATTATTCATTTTTGTTGCTGTTGCTGTTGTGGTGCTTTGCTCTCCTCACTTTAACTTAGGAAAAAGCTCCACAATCATCTGGTCTGAATTTCCATCCTCCCTCACCTGCACAACCATATTAACCAGGTAGGTGTGACTGTCATTTATTTCCTTTTAACCCAAACTACCTTCAAGGGAGAAGAGAATAACTGTGAAGCCAATTCACAGTGAGGAAAAGAAAAACTAAGTACATAATAATGTATAAAGTCTGTGAGTAGTTGAAAAATCTAAACTGAGATATTTTTATCATTGCTCAAAGTAAGTAGAATATTTTAATAGATAATCTAGGCAAATGTAAGTTTCTTTCCCTCTTCCAAAGAGAGTGGGAAATAAACAAGAAAAAAAAGTAAAGGATTTTTATCTGTTACATTTTAGATATAAAATGTCCCCCAAAAGCCTCATGTGTTCACATGTAGGGCTTTTAGAAGGTAATTGGGTCTTGGGGGCCTTATACTCATCAGGGACTAACCCACTAATGAATCCATAGCTAAATAAAGAGACCATCTCCTCCCCTGTTCGTCCCTTCTCTCTCTGCTTTCTGGCCACCATGACATGAGCAGCTTGTTTCTAGGACAGATCCTTCCATCATGCTATTTCTGCATTTGGTCCTATCAACCATGGACTGACACTTCCAAAACTGTGAGCCAAAAATAATCCTTTCTTCCTTTAAGTTGTAGGTGTTGGGTATTGTGTTTCAGCAATGAGAAAGTGACTAAGACACCATCTATTTTAGCCAGTTTATCTGCTGACTTATTCAGAATTCTCTACCAAACTCTAATGTGGTTGCAATTAATGTGAGTAAGAAATTTTTTGGTTGTACATATTAGGCTATTGTACAGAGGTAATATTGTAGATAGATCAATCAGTGTCTTTCCGGTTCAAATCCTCTTCTAACTAAAACTATTCCACAACTAGATCATACTGCTTAGACATGATGTTTTGAACTTCAGAACCTCCCTGCAACCATGCATAACTAGTCTAGACATCTATAGAATTTGACCAATGACCTGCATAAGCTAAACTGAAAAGGCTGGACAAATAAGCCAAACTCTTGTTTTTCAGAAACCTACATTAGAGTGATAGAGAGAATTTACTGGTTGAAGCAGATAGGAAGAAACATGAGGTGTAGCTAGTCATATTAGTATAAAAGCACTAGAGTAAAATTACATGAGCCCTCACTACTGATGTCCCTTAAAAATCTTGGAAATAGAGGATTACCCATCTGCTCTATCCTCTATGTTGCATGGGCCTATCACCAAGTTTATCCACTCATGCAAAAAGCATTTATTGCCAACTGCTATGTGCCAAGCATAGTAGCAAGCTCTGAAGATACAATGTTGACCATGATAAATGGGACTATTGCTCTGATAGAGCTTGTAGTACAATGGTAAAAACATGTACTGAATATGGAGATGTACAGGAAACTATGTGAATATTTAACAAGAACATCTAACCTAGCTTTTCATTGGTGTGAAGGGATCCTATATCTCCATCAATCAAAGTTCTGCTCATCCTTCAAGTCTTCACTGATAACTCCAGCCAGAAATAATCACATTCCTCTCTGAGCCTTTTGGTGGCAATTCTATCCGAACACCTGTCTTATGCTATCCTGGCTTTTAATGTATTGTTTCTGGGTTTCATCTCTCACTGATCTCTAAGCTCACCAAGGAAAGTAACAGCATCTCATCCATCTCTGCATTGCTCCAACACACAGACCAGTATTTTACACTGTTAATACAGAACAGTATTTTAGTGAGTTTACAGAAATAGAGTTCAGAAACCACTCCTGTGGGATGGTCTTGGAAGGAGTCACAGAACTAGGAAGACTTATCTAGTGAAGATACATTTTTCTTATTTTTACAGCTGCTACAGAGGTTATCTTTCTGTAGAAGTCATTTCCAAATCCAAAGGCATTGAAGTTTCATGCAACTAGCTAGGCAACTAGTGCTAACAAATGAAAGAGTGACGGCTGGTTTAAATACTGCTAATAGAAACAGGAAGGGAGGGTTACATTTTTAAATATAGAAAGTCTTTTAAAAAGTTGATTTACAAAAGAAATTCTTCTGAAGAAGTGTGTTGATTGAAATTCTTTTAGTTGCAAGTAACAAAAGCCAAATAAAACTAATTTGGAAATGTAATGTGAGTTAACATGAGAATTTTTATAAGATTAGGCAAGGAACTCAGCTGTGGCTGAAGGAAAACCCAGACCAGGAACTCAAATGCCCTCAGGGTTTACTCCCTGGATCCTCTTTGCATGGAAATTTCCTCTGTGCCTTAGATCTTACTATAATTTAATTATATCTGCAAAGTCCTTTTTTCCAAATAAGATTCCATCCTAAGTACTAGGGGCTAGGACTTTCTGAGGGAAATAGGTCCATCCACTATATGTATTCACGAAGACAGTATCTCAATACTCTTAATTCCAAGTCCAAATTCTGGTGAAGTAGATGTTCACCACTGATCCAATCAAAACAGGCAATATGATGACACTTTACTAACATAGTAACCTCTGCTATACCTGCATAGATAATGACCGGAAAAACTTCCAGAGAAAGAAAAACAGGTAGCAAATTCCATAGAGAACCACTAGAAGGAAGAAGAATTTCAGCAGAAATGTATGAGTTAGGACAAGTCCCATGGGAATACAGACATAATGTCCCACCCAAGGGGACTCTCAAAATCTTTGCTGGACTAATACCGTATTTCTCATGAAAGTTTCACAGTTTAATTGGTTTCCTAATCATTTTGCTTAAGCCTCTGACATTCTTGATCAAAAAATTTTAAAGTGTTAAATTTCTGCCTAAAGTCTATCTTTGAGCTAAAGAAGAGAAAGTTCTTTACCATTATTTGCATGAATTCCTACTATATTTCTGACACTGACATATGTTTATTCATTCAACACGTACTGAATATGTGCCATTTACCATTTCAGGCAGTGAGTATAAGTCAACAAAACAGGCTAATATCCCAGGACATTGGGTAGATGGTGCTCTAAGAGAGACCCTACTCAAAAATCAAAATATATGTAAGAAATACCAAGCAAGAAAGAGAGATGGGTTATTTAAAACGGAAATTCAAGGAAAGCCTTACCACTAAAACTGGATTTCAGCAGAGACCTCCAGGAAGTGAGGAAGTAGAACACTGAAGAGCGGGCAAATATCATAGGCAGGAAATGTACACACACCCATATGTGTACACACACCCATAAATAAGAAGAGGTTTGTGTATTAGAGGAATGGCAAGAATGTCACTGAAGTAGAGTAAGGAAAGAGGAAATGAGAATGACTTGAGACTGAAGAGGAAGCTCCATTACAAATATCAAAGTTGCTTATGGACCTTTCTGGGGAAGTTGGGTTTTACTCTAAGAAGGGAGGCATTGCTAGTAGAGCAGAGGAGTAAAGTGATCTGGACATGTTTTTAAAAGCTCACTCTGACTACTGAGTTGAGAACAGACAAGGGGAGGGGACAAAAGCAAGAAAAGTGGTGGAAAAGTTTTTGAAATAATCTAGTGGTAATGGTGGAGTTGGAGAGATGTTATCAAACTTTGAGTACATTTTAAAAGCAGATCTATCATGATAGCATTTGCTAATGTGAGGTCAGAGAGAAAGAAGGATAGGCCCAACTGGAAGCTTAAATTGTTATTTTCTCAGATGAGTCTTAAACTGGTTTTGGAAATTAATGTTATAATTCTGTTAGATTTCCACTACCTCTTGGATATTCAAGTAGAGGTGCTGCACAGGATGGAATGCACTGATACATGTCTGTAATTCCATGTACTCAGGAAGCTGATGCAGGAGAATCTCAAGTCCCAGGCCAGCCTGGACAACTTAACAAGACTTTGCCTCAAAAAAATTTTTGTTCAGTGCTGGGGATTGGACCTATGCTAGGCAAACTGCTTTGGAATCTGTCGATGAAAGCAATAACCCTACCAATCACAAGCAGTGCTGTAGGCCACTGCATCCCAAATGCCTTTCCACACACTAAGTGCATCCTAAGGTGTGTGGAGAGATACAGAGTTCTAGGTCCCACTCCCCAAGTTTCTAGTTAGTAAATCTGAGGAGGAGTCCATGGAAGATTTTTCATGTTAGCTACAGAATTGTAATTCATGGCCAGGTTGGAACAACTCATCTGAAAAGCATCACACAGAAAAGTGTGAGCTAGAGGAAAATGGAGCCTGCACACCTCACAGAAACTTAGTGCAGAAATGCTGTCAGGGCCAGGCTGAGCCAGTGGGCGGAGCTGACTCAGGGGCCAGATGTCTCCAGAAGATGACATTCCAGGAAGGGAAGGGGTGGGGTTTCTCAGGAAACATTTACCTCATGGCCCATTCACACAAGGAATATCCTTCTGCTACCAGAAATCCAATTACATTTTTCATTTCCACAGGTAACTCTTACCAAACTCCGGGCCCAATAGACCCCAACCTGAAGAGACACAGGAATAATGAAAGCTTCTTTATGAAATATAGAGTCCTAAGCTCCACCCATGACCCTACAAGTAAGAATCTCAGGGCTCTAGAAGTCTGTCTTTTCACACACTTCCCAAGAAATCCTTAGGCACCCAGTCTACTATAGGTTTATGAACCCATGTATTGGAACAACTGTAATAGAGCATCAAGCCCCAGACCATTTGCATGTCCCCAGGATAAGTTTGAAATCTGTCACTAAACAGGGCACACACTCCTCCACTCTTTCTGGACGTAAGTGCAGACGCACTGCTTTGTCTGAGAGCAGCTACTCACCACCTGTGACTACTGAACGCTAGCATTGTGACTCATCTGAATTGGTACGTGCTAAGAGTGAAATGCACACTGAATTTCAAAGACTGATAAAAGAAAAATGTAAGAATGTAAATGATCTCACCAATTAATAACTTTTTACCTATTATATATTTAAATACTATTTTGGATGTTATCTATTACATTAAAGAATACACTAAAGTTAATTTTGCCTGTTTCTTTTTCCTATTTTCATTATGTTTTCTAAAAATGTTAAAACTACACATGTGGCTTTTATTGCTTCCTTTTAGATAGCAGTGACTAACGTCTATCCTTATTGAATTTCACACTGTTTGTTAATCACGCTGGATTCTGGACTCCCACACTTCTTTGTTCATAACTCTGTGAAGAGACGTGTCCTAAGATACTCTGATATCTTCCAGCATATCAGTGTCCACTCCTACAATGTGAGTGGTTCGAGAGCCCTAGCCTCACTCACCAGTCTCCTCTGGATCTAGCACGGTGCATGGCACCTGACACTTGTTCACTGACAGCTAATTCCTTAGCCTTCTCTGCCCTGGGCTTCACAGATTGTTAATTGCAATGCCCAACTGACTCAGGCCGCTTGACTTCCACTCTAATGCGCTATCCACGACATCCCACTGCCTAAACCCTTTCTCTAAAGATTAGCACAAGAAGCAGATCGAAGTAAAGCTCAAATCAGTCCAATTTACTACTCATTAGCAGTTTTTATGAAGACTGGTTGTGGAGGAGATTGAAACCCAAAGCTAATGTGACATTTTGAATTATCTCGAGTTGTCACTTTTCCATGCTGCGCTTCATTCTCATTAGGAAAAGTAATCAAGATCCGGGCCTATTATTATACTGTGTCCCTCCCCATTATTAAAGCTTGGCACTTGGAGGTGCCTCATGCTTATGTTGATTCTACACTTATTGGCACAGAAAGTCTACTCATTTTTTCCCTGATTAATGTTTTGGAGAGTTTCCCCTTTCCACGCTATTTCCTCAGCCTACCAATTAAGTACACATATCAATTTTCTCCAAAACCATGTGTTTCCACAACTTGATGGATACATTTAGGTTCCTTTATGATACAGATATCCTGTGATGCCTTCCATTTTCTCTGTAACTGTCTCCTAATATCAGGGCATCCCCTTGGTTGTGCAGGACTTGAGGGTAACACTTTTTATATGCAATGTAAACAATTTCACCTTAAAATGTATTTTGAAATTCACAAGCCCATGTTGTGTAGTCCGTTATATGATTAACGTTTCCAAATAGTTGAGAGAGAAGAAATGTTTATGTATTTGTTTTGGTCCATTCAGTAAATGTAAAATGTCCAGTCATCATCTATTCCTGTTCAAGTTTAGGCACCATCCTCTTATATATAATTATTGTGAAATATTCTATTCCTGGCTATTTTAATATCTCCTAACTAGGAGAAAAATGTACCAACACAGTTATTATTCACAATACTGTGGCTCTTTGCTACATTTTGTATTGAAACATGATAGATTTTCTTGCCTCTGCAGTTCTCTAATATCATTTATTTAATGTTGGTTACATCATTAGTCATGTAATAATATAGTCGTTCATTGTGCCACCTGTGAATATTGGCTTCCAACGACTCTCTCAAAGGTTGCTGCTATTTCAATGATGATGACTACAAATGCAGGTTATCCAGAGCATTGAGCAAGATGTGAATGATCATTCTTCTTCTGATGACTACATTTTCCATGTAGAATTTTATAACATAAATGTAGGAAAACACTTCTGACATGTCTTCTCTTGAACTCGTTAAGCCATTTCACTGAATTTCTAAATGCAGTCTCTTTTGATGTTGACTGCTTTTGCCTTCCACACACCATCAGCAGCAATAAGAACATATGTGATGCTCATGGCAAGATGTGAAGCATGGTCCACTCATCAAAGGAATGGCCATCTTCAGCAGGTATAATTTAAGCTTATCTAGAGAGAATATGGCATTGTCACATATATAAGAAGCAGCAGACATTGATTGGAAGAGGTCATTAGTATTGCCGAACAATGGTCTCAAAAGAAATCAGGTGAGGTCACCCCAAGAGGACTCCCTGACACCTGACACAAAACCTTCAGAGATTTGGGGATGATGCCCTGGTTGTCAGTGGTAGAGTGTACATGGGGTTAAAGACACCTGCTGTCATCATCACAGCTTCACACTGCTGTGGACCAGCGCTGGCACAACAACTGGAATACAGGTGGGCAAAAGCAATGCATGGACCCATACGTATATCACAAAGCCAAAATCTGGAGTTGGATCCCAAACCTCTCTGAAAGCCAGAGGCCTGAACTTATCCTGCATTATATATGATCATCACCTGAAGTCTCATGTGATCCCACAAATGAAATACATTTTAGCTAGAAGGACCAATCTTCTCACTGTGCCACCATTCTGGCTCCAAGAACTAGTCCATGACTCTGAGATAAATCACATAGGCATAGGTCACAGAGCTCCTCAGGGCATCTGGCTGACCATGTGAAGTGTTCATAGAAGATATAAGAACACGACAAAGGGGTAAAATGGGACCAGGGCTGATGAAAGTACTTATGTTATAATGTCATGGAGCATATGTTACAATGTCACTGTCAACCCTAGCTAGTCCATGGAAGGACAATAAAAATTTCAAGAGAAAAGCTATGGTTTAGATCTAGATTGCTCCCAATGGCCAATGTGCTTAAAGGCTTGGTCACCAGCCTATGGTACTATTGGGAGGTTGTGGCCCACCTTTAAGAGGTGGGGCTCAGTGGAAGTCCAGTCACTGGGGACATGCCTTTGAAGGGAATATTCATACCCTATCCCCTTCCTTTTTGTCTCTAGCTTTTTGCTTCCTGGCCACCATGAAGTGAACAAACATCCTCTTCCAGATATTTCCACCATGATATACTGTGTTGTCACAATCCTAAAGCAATGGGGCCAAATGACCTTGGGCTGAATGCTCTGAAATAATGAGTCAAAATAAATTTTTCCACCTTAAAAGTTGATTATCTCAGGCATTTTGTCGGAGATAGGTAACTGACAGGAGACAAACCAAAGTGTGAGGTTTCCCCGAGAACCTGGTTGATATTAGCACAGTATATTGAATCTAAGGATAAAACAATCTGGAATGTCTTAAAAAGTAGACTAGAATGAAAACAATATCTTTAATGCAACCTAATATGTTATAGAAAAGAGGGAAACACACAAGACATTCCAGGTTGTGACAATTAAGAAATGTCAATTTGATTGGCTTGGGATCTGCCCATGGGATCAGTAGCATGCTTCTGGATACATCTATGTGAGTCATAAAAACATGATCTTGGGGTCTACATCTTGTACTTTCCACTTCTTCTCTGGTACTCTGGGTCTCTACTTTCCAGCAAGCATGAACTGAACAACCTAGCTCCTCCATGCTCTTCTGTTATATTTCTGCCTTGGAGCCAGCCAACCACGGACTGAATTCCCTGAAACCATGAACCAAATTAAACTTCTGCTCATTTAATTTGTGGGAGTTTTGTATTGTGTCAGAGTGATGGGAAATTTGACCAATACAAAAAAATTGGTGCTGAAAGTTCAGGCATTGGTGACTATACGTGACTATGTGCTTTGGAAACTGTGGGAATTGGTTTCTGTTAAGACTTTAGAGAGATTTGGAGACGTGGGCTGGAGAAGCCCTAGAAAGCTGCAGGCAGAACCTGATGGGTGATTCTGATCAGCCCTCAAAAGCCTAGAATGTTGATAGGAATGCACAGAACAAAGGCCAGGTTCGGGATGTTTCAGTTGAGAACAAGGATTTCATTTGCAATTGGAATAGCGACCATGTGTATTACACTCTGGCCAAAAAAATTTTTGCTTTCTGCATTTTGCCCATGTCCTGAGATTTTGTAGGACAGTGAGATTAAGGATGGTAGACTAATTGATCTGACAGAGCAAATTCCTAGGCAACCCACAAATTTTCATTATGGCATGGGTACTTCTTTTAGTCTAGTTTATAGTGTGAATCAGGGGTAAAAAGAAAAAAAAAATTTTTAACTTGAATTTTGGCCTAAAAGAGAATCATGTACAAAGTTGGAACCAAAGGAAACATGGTTGTTAAAATGATTAGTACCAGAAAAAAGAAACAAAGTACTTCATACAAGAAGAAAGATGCCTTGAGGGCATTTCCGGAATTAGTAAGACACCACCCATCATAAGCTCAAAGGTGCAAAAATGTGAACATTTTATTTGAGAAGAGAGCTCTTGGGCTCTCTGCTCAAGAATTACCATTTAGAGAATTGTTTCTTTGGGATTCATTTTACCAACAGTCATTCAAGCATTCAGAGGACACCATAGCCATAGTCTAAGGGGGCTTATCTACTGCTTCCACTAACAGCGGACATTAGGGTCATCCACATGATGTTGGTGGGGTCAGGGAAGTCCCACTCATATTTCAAAAGAAGGCCTGGAAGCCTAGACAAGCAGTTCCTGAAAGGGCAATGCATGAAACTCTGGGAATGAAGCCCAAGGTGCACTGGAGACCCCAAAGAAGTTGGAGATCCAGGGACATGTAACTTCTGATCAAGAAAGAGGCAGGCTATGTGAGCAGAGTCATCCCAAAAGAGAAGCCATGTGGGCTGCAACTGCCAAAACCATAAAGGTTGGGTCACTGGAGCCCTCTAGGAGTTACATTTTACCACTGTGTGCCCAGATGTGCAACATGGATGTACAGAACTTAGTGCTTTCGCTACTGGATTTCAGTCTACCTTTGGTTCATTATTTTCTATCCCCTATTCCTCCTTTTTGGAACAGAAATGTTTACCCTGTATGACTGTACTTTGGGATTATATAACTTGATTTTTTATTATTACATGGGTTCACAGATAAGGGTTTGCTGCGGGTTTCAGAGGAAACATTGACTTGGACTTTTTAGTAATTCTGGGACTTTTGAGAACTGGGGAAAGGATTGCTGTGTTTCAGTTGTACAAGGGATAGTTCTAGCACGTTAAGAGGAATTATGATCTTGGGTTTATTTGAAGATTAAGTACAGATTAAGGGGATGTGTTTAGGCATCAAGTTGAAATGGGGTGGGATGTGCTGGTTAAGGTGAAATGTTAACTTGCTTGGCTTTGGGATTTACCCAGGTAATGTGTTATAGCAGTAAAAGCATGGCTTTTGAGTCTTTTAGAACAGGGTTCAAATCCTGATTTGATGATTTATTAACTGTGCAACATTAATCTCCTGTTCAATTTTCTTTTCTTTTTGCAGAAGAGGGGTAATAACATCTGCATAGTAGAGTAACTGAAAATTAAATAGGATAATGCCTGTAAAGTTTTTGTCAAATAAGATGGGAGCAGTATGTACTGGGTAATTACCCAGCTACCTTACCCTGCCCCAGATCCAAACACAGAATATGCTTGAATACCCACAACCAGTGTGTTGTCTGGGTTCCAGAAAAGTTTATGCTCACTCTTCTGGCCACTACTCCACTCTTTCAAAGGAATCTGTGACATTTAATTCTCTTGGGAATTTACTGTTCATGACAACGGCAGGAAGAAAGGGTTAGTTCAGAGATTAGCCAGTTCTATCCTTGGCTGGGAGCACTGCCTGACTTCACTACTGATTGATGGAATGGCAAACATATTAAAAAGTTACTACTCTACATAAACTACATCCAACTTCTACACAGCTTCCTTTACTATCCTCCCATCACAGTCTTAAATGTAAAGGCATTGTACCCTTAAGATACCTAAATGTTATCAATTTTGGAGGGTATGTTCAAAAAGAATAAAGTTTCCTTTTGTCTCCCACCCACCCTAAATTTCACTTCCCTAAATTAACCAGGTAACTCTTGCAGTTCAAGGCCACATGGATTGTATTTTTACCTCAATAAAAACAGCAACAAACAATATTTTTGGCTTTGACTTTTTATACAATGGACTGTCTAGAATCCCAGGCACCCTAAGTTCCTTTCTTAAAATCACATTAAAGTGAACTTTCTGCTGCCAATGTGCTAACATCTACTTTCTTGGAATGAGGAGTGGAAATTTTGAAAGAGTAGTGATGGGAACAGTTCTAGCCTTTTAGTCTTCTTTAAGTCATTCTTTACTTTGTGAGTCAGTATTTCTCAAACTACAATGTAATATGCTCCACCACTTTCTCGAAATCTATATGCATATTGTCTCCTCACTGAGATGGTGATACAAAACATCAGGAGTGGAACTCCAGTGTCTGTGTGTTTTGTTGAGTGGAAAGACGAATCTGATGTGTACCAAATGTGGAGAACTATTATTAGGGATTGACAGTTATTCCTGAATATAGATCTATTTCTGGCTTTATATCCAGATCTAATTAAAATCTCAGGAAAAGAGCCCTTTTTGGTATTTTATTTGTTTTTGTTTATTATACTTTATTCACTTAAACTCTGATACCAATTCAGACACCATATCATTTAGAGCACATAACAACAGGAGATATAGAAATTCAGATTAGAAAATTAATTAGCACCTATAAGAAAAAACAATTACATGAAAACAGATAATTCTGCAGTAGGGGGTATGGTTAATAGACTATTCTCTAATCCTGTCTTACTCCAATAAATATTTTGAAAGATCATGGTTGTTCCTTTTGTCATCAGACTGAAATGTTAAGGCATTCTACATAATTGAGCTTTTTAACAAATTCCATTAATAGCTCATACAGTAATTTAGCTAAATCCCTTTTAAGATTATTTATGCTTTTAGCCTATTCCACTCTTGAAACAGTGAATAAAGTTCACTCTGGTGGCAATCATTATACCATTTCCCAAACATGTGGATCTTTCTATCTGAGTATGTGATAGGATTTCATTTCCCTACCTATTAAACTTGGGCATAGCCCTGTGACTTCCTTTGGCCAGCAGAATGAAGAGAAGTCAAGTGTGTCACTTCCTGGAAGAAGATGTAACAGGAAGTTCCCACTTTGGTATGTTCACTTTCTGTCAGTCACATTCTGGATAATGATGGTGTCATCAGCTTGGGTTCCAGAGTAACTAAGACAATGACAGGGAATTGAGTCCCTATTCAGTCCTTGGTGGCCAACAGTTATTGTTTTTATTCCATTGATATCTGGAGTTTGAAACCCCAGAAAGCACTCTTTAGGCAACACAGCACTTTCTTCTATTTTTCCCCTCAGCTTCCTCACAGTCTTATACTACTCATTTCACTCTTCAGTAGACTCAGTTTTCATTCATCCCTGTTGCTGATGATTTTCTGAACTTTCATGATATTCCCTATTCTTCCATTGAACTTTCTAATCATATTTCATGACTTCACTGAGTTTCCTAATTTTTTCTCTTTTACAATGCATTTCCCTATCTTTGATTTTAAGTGCCCATGACTGAAACCTGCAGTTCTTTTATAACTTGCCTGAACTGTCAACTAAGATTTCCTGAAGTAATTTAAATGCAAAAGAGGATGATGTTTCTGTTTTGGTCCCAGTACTGTATTTCCACTCCATCCCTGTGAAAATAGTAGCCCATATCACCGAAGGCATACTCTGGACACTATAGGAGGTCCTGTGAGACCCAAAAAGAAGTAGGTTACTACTTAAATCTCTTTCTTAAATCTGTAATCCTAGCTCTCATTCTCTAACTCATGTTTTGTTTCATTTGACTCTCAGCATACTGATATTCAGCAAACTATTTTAGCTCCACCTTTCCTCTGCTTTCCTCTCATTTTGGTTTTGGCATTTCTTTGACAGTTTTCTTCTAATAAGAACAGGAGATTTTACTACACTGTGTGCCACTGTGTCTCACCCCACGGTCAGTGAAATGGACCACACTCTCTTCTTGGTATCTCACATTTCATTAGCTCGATTGCCTTCTTGAACACATTCATGAACAGAGATAAGTTTGGTTTTTTTCTTCTTATATAAGCCCTTTTGCCCTGCAAAATACCTATCTGTTTGCCCCTTACTCTGTATGTTTAACTAATTATTTTTTTTAATAATTTTTGTTTCTTATTTAGATAATTAATTTAAAAATTGAAGCCCACAAAATGAATTTTTTTTCCTGAAGTTCAAGGGGTTAAAAATTGCTTCAGTATTTATATGAATGTATTTTACCACTTGAATCTAAATTGCTTTGATTTCCAAATATAAGGCAGTAGCATATGTATTACTAAATATCCCCTGGTTCAATTTATGGCATATTTTGAAAAGTTATCTAACAATACAGTATATGTTATAGAAGTGAGAATTTAAGTTATGAGCTTTGTAAAAGTAGCTCTAAAATAATTGATAGGAGATTGAAAAAATCAAACCAATGAAATGGTTTTTTATAATGGAGCTCATTTGCTCTAATAAAATGTAAGGGGCTTGTATAATGCTGTAATAGAGAAATTCTTAATAGCCAAAGACAGTTCTACTAGTGAGTGCTACAAATTCACTATGAATACAAATGAAGTAAAAAATGTTTACCTATCACTGCTCATATCCACTCAGTTGTTCTCCTGTGCTCACTTTGTAAAAATCCAGTCTCACCTCCTTGAGTTCTAGTTGTAACAAAGACTCACTTAGAAGCAAGAGCTTTCCAGTGAATAATGGAAGCCACATGACTCACAATTATCCCTCTTCAAACTATCCCAGTTCTTACTACTGCTAAGGTATTCCCTTAACTCCATTTCTACCCTCCAAAATGGCCAGGTCCCCTACACTGGTTTAGAAATATGTGTGTGTAACAAATATTCCAGACCAAAAGATTATTTCTATGGGGCTTGAGGTGAGGTAATAGTTGGCCAGACTCAAGGGGAAAAACAGCGGTTTGGATTACATAATTAATGGAAATTATGATCATCTTTAGCAGTGAGAACCTAAACTAGTGCTTGCTTTACATGTCTTCTGCTTTTAGCTTTGGTTCTGCAGTGGATGATCCAAGTTTACACAAACTGTACACCAGTATACCCAAGCTACAGATACACAAGAGAGAGAATCCCATGGTCACAATTAACGCAGGAGAGAAATAGCCAAATGCTTAAAATGTTGTCCTCCCTACTGCTCATTCTCACTGGCCAGAAACAAAGCCCAGTATGTGCTGTGAAACACCACTAGCTTTTAAACTCTGGATGCCAAGAATTTGTCTGTTTGGCTCACATCTATATCCCTAGCATCAAAATCAGTTCCAGGCACATAATAGCTACTCAATTAATAGTATGCTGTCTCAGTTATTTTTCTTGTTGCTGAGTCAAAATACTCAACACCCAAGGTTAAAAGGGGAAAGTTTATTTAGCTCACCCTTTGTAGATATTTTGGTCCATAATTGGCTGGCTCCAAGGCAGGCAGTAAGGCAAACAGGTATTGCAGTGGAGAAACAGCTTATGGTGCCCACGCAGTAGCAAAAGTAACCAGAGAGCAAAGGAGGAGCCCTCAACAGTGTCTTTCTGCCTCTTTTGTCTTATGCAGACTATTTAGTGAGGGTGGCACTCACACCCTTAATCCTCGTCCCCTTGAGCCTTGCATTGCACCATGAATCAATTCCAGAAAAAGTCACAACTGTGACTGCATGAGACTTTAGGGGGACATCTAAACACAAGCCATAGTGTATGCTAATAAATAAATAATAATAAAAAAACAAATGAGCTGTACTATCTGCTGAATGTGTTTAAATGAATGGCTCAACTTTTCTGTGACTTGCTTTCTTAACTTCATAAATAATTCCTACCATCAAAGACAAAAATTCCTCAAAGGAATCTCCAATTCCATATGTCTAAGATCTAGAATAGTGCCCAATAAAGAAAGAAGGAATGAAGATAGAGACAGCAAAAGGAAAGCAGAAGAAGGAAAAAGAATGAAAGGGGAAGGGAAGAGGAAAAGGGAAAGGCAAAATAGGCATAAATAAAGAAAGGGGAGAAATAACTGTAAGAAGAAATGAGTATTTTCTTAACAATTTGATGTTGAAGATAGAAGAAAACGAACTTGCATGTGGGTGTCTGAGGTTTGTAGTCAGTACAAGGAGGCAGAACTCATGGTAGGAATGGAAGAGTCCACCTTTATTTATTAGCTTAACAGGGGGAGTAAACATATCCCTAAAAAGTTCCTAGAGACCACAGTAATTTTTATATTGGCAATTTAGGACTGTACACCTACAACAGAAAAGAGGAACATGTATCACAGGGCACTGTGATATTGTTTTCTCAGAATAACTCCAAAATAAATAAAATGTGCATGTCTGTGCTTAAAATGTAATCTTGCGTGAAGTTAAAGAGTTGGACTCAACCTCATAAGATTCATCTCAAAACCATGGTTATTTATTTGAAATCTCATATAAAAGTATTTTGAGCTACTCAAAGAAAGATGCATGGAAATTAACGTAAATATGCTAGATAAAATGCATGGAAAATTGATTCAACTTCAAATTCCACCATGAGAACTTAGATATGCTCTTTCAGAAACTTTACAGGGCAAACACTTACTTTATCTTATGGAAAATCTTGGCTGTGCTTTTAAAATGTAGACTTCTACTTACCAATATTGGGTGCATTTTACTGTAGAGTGACACTAGTAAAATTTTTTCCCAAACTGAGGTTTTAAACATATAGCTAATTTAATTGCAATGAGAGCATTTTGTAGACAGATGAACATTTTGTCCCAAGTTTTCCCTAACTGAATAAGAAGTTTACCATATCCATTTACTTGTTAGTGATTGTGTAAGCATAGGGGTATACACACGATTTTTACCTAAAAGCAGCTTTGAATTCATGCTGAGTTCCAAAAAAATTAAACATTGTGGAAGATGATGAAACTTGAAACTTTTGGCAGATTTCCAAGGACTTGGATTCTCCATAATGCTTTGTACGTCTCATTTCATAAAATATATTCATTAATTCAGTACATATTATGCACCTACTGTGTACCAGACACTAAACACAGCTTTTATGATTTTTAAATTGTATAAGAAGGGGATATTTTAAAACATATCTCTTACAATGTTAAGAGTAGTAAGTTCTATTGAGGAAAACTAAAACAGGATACAAATAGCGGTGGTAGAAGATCTATTTTAGGTAGTCTGTGAAGACATTTTTGGCTACAATTTGCAAGGAATGCCATTGATATCTAGTGGACAGAGGCTAAGGATGCCACTAAATACCACACACTTCACAAAACAGTCTCCATACAATAAAGAATTTTCCCAGTGAAAATGTCAATCATGCTAATCTTAAGAAACCTTGATATGGGAAAATGATTTTCAATCCTGCATGCATAGAATTATCTGGAAAGTTTTTAGAAATGCTATCCCTGTGACTTTACCCAGAGATTCTACTTGAATTTAGGGCTTAGGCATCAGTAATTTTTCAAACACAGATAAGAGGTTTAGAACAACTGGTATTGGGCCTAAGTATTCACCATGCTCACAGTCAATGAAGTGCTTAATTACTCACTGTCTTTCTACATGGCAAGTTCCATAAGTCCCAGGACCCTGATTATCTTATCAGAAGTATCTCAGTCTAGCACAGTAAAACACAATAAGAACCGGAAAAAGAGAATTGAAATGAGAAATTGAAGTATCATAAATCATGACTTCATGAGCCTCATTAGAAACCTTGTGAGTGACTTTGATCAGAATCATCAATGAGAGAGTAATTTAGAACTACATACTTAACCACCAAGGTTTTGGATTCCAAGTTGCTGCATGTCTTAGTTACTTTTTCCTTTGCTGAGACAAAATACCTGACACCCAAAGTTAAAGGAGGTAAGGTTTATTAAGTTCACAGTTTGTAGACACTTCAGTCTATAATCAGCTGGCTCCAAGGCAGGGTGGTGCAGCAGAGGAGAAACAGTTCATGGTGAGCAGAAGGCAGCAAAGCAACAAGGGACAACCACAGCTGTTTCTATCCCTTATATCCTTTTCCAGGTTACTTAGAGTAGGTAGCACTCACATCCTTGATTCTAGTGGCCTTCAGCCCAGCGTCACACATTCTAGATCCAGCTATCTCTGAAAAAGCCCCACTTCTGACTGCATGAGGGTCTGGGGTCATCTAGACACAGCCATAACACTGAAGTTACTCTTTTTCTTCCATGAATAAACAATGTCACAACCTTCTGTCAATTTCAATGACTTATGCATATTAAACACAGTGCTAGTCATACGCAGGATTCTCTCCATCTTAAAATGTTCTGTCTGCATGGTTCCCTCAGTTGACATAAAGGACTCAAAATTGTGGCATGTGTTTAACCTGTTGATGGTGGATGCTGAGAGATACCTCTGTGGCAAGATTTCAAGTAAGGCTTCAGCAATCTAATGGTGCACAAAACGTCCAAAGACTCTAGGAAACTAACAAGAGGGAGACAGAAGAGGGGAGCGTTACGAGTTGGCAAGCCCTACTCTTCTGGTTAATTTTTAGCATTTTTTTACTTTCCATACAGAAGCCAATGTGCTTATTCAAAAATAGCACATCCCTGCCTAAAACATCCAATGACTCCTCATGGATTTATGATAAAATCCTAAGGCCTTAACATGTCCTTACAGAGCTTTCAGTGCTGTGTCCCCTGCCTACCTCTCCCATCCTTTTCTTCTCCTCTTACTTTTCTTGCCTAGATCCCTTCAGCCATACTGGCTATGTTAGGTTCTTTAGTCTAACAAACCATATTCATTCTAGCTTTAGAATTTTGCTCTGCTAAGAATCCTGTTCCCTTAAACCACATATAACTCCCAATATAAATAGCATGATATGTTATTCAGCTAGCAGCTCAAGTAACACCCCTCCAAGAGGCTTTCCTGGATAATCTAAAGCAACCCCAACCACTTTTTAGCAGGCCATCCGATTTTAGCGCTGCATGTAACACTTGGCCTGACATTTTGCATCTTTACTTACAGAGCTTTTTATCTGTTTCCTCGCCACATCAGAACAAGAGCTCTATGAGAGTTTGAATCTCATCTGCCTTGTTTATCATTTTCTCCTTAGTGTCTCAAACAACTGCTATCATTTAACTAAATTTATTGGACCAATGAAGCAAGACTGAACTCTGAATCTAGTCCCCAAAACCATTTTCCAAGCAACAAAGGGAATAACATAGCTAAATTTTATTGTTGAGCCACCAAGCCAGAAAAAAACTTGTTGGTCCTCAAGCCAATGATGGTGTCAAACTATACCCCAAAATTTACGTCAGTTTAAAGAATGAAAAATAAACAAGCACCTATCTAAATACATGCTGATAAGGCAAAAATTTTCCTCCAACATGAGTTTTCTTTCTGTTTAAACTATATTAAGTCAAAGGAAATCTTTGTAGGGACTCCCAATTCAGCTGAAGTTCTTATTAGTAAGGAGACTGTGCTAAGGCTGGAAAACCCGGCCTCCACACCCACCCAGCTCCTAGACTGGACTCCTATCAAAGGAACCAGTGGCACTGTCAGAAGAAAGAGACAGCATGGCTTTTGGTGACACAGAAGAAATCCAAGCATGAAGAATATACAGACAAGCGATGCAAAGCAAAAGCCCAAACAGGACGCTGGGCTCACGAAAGAGAGGACACACATGCCAGGAAGCTTTAGCTGAACTCAAACCTCATCAAGTTTGAGATTTTATTTGGAACCAGTTCTAGAGGTAGCAATTATTATTTATCTTTTAATGTACCTGCTACTGTGGATCTCTTCATCCCCAGAATATCTTTAGAAAGAAAGAAAAGTTCCCAAGTTACTATTCAGGGCTTTCGACAAAATGATTAAAATATTATAAATGTGCAAAGTGGAGAAAGTACTATGCCAATTTTTACATGGAATTTATTTGCAGAAAGTAAATGTCAAGTTTAAGATCTCAAAATGGAACACAAGATGATACCACTGTGTTTAATTCATAATGGCATTCAAAAGTGCGACAATGAGACACGTTACCAAATTGCAAATGACTTCAGGTTCTGTACATACAGATGGATCCTGCCTAAGGTGTTTATGTGCCAAGAGTCAATAGGTTAAAACAAATATACTCTACATGACATTAATTCAAGTTAAAAGTTTTAAAACAGCAAGTGTTCTTCTACTAAATTGTAATGCTGTTCCCTAACAAACTGCCAAATCATGCCCTTGTCAGGAGAAATAAGCAGAATAACAAAAGATGTGCCCCCGAGTGCCAGAGAGGCATGGTGTAGCATATTAACTAAGTCACATCCTCCCAGCTGCACTGTTCTTCCCTCCTGCTAAGCAGTACGTCTGAGCAGTTCCAGTCCACGCAGTTCATACACTCACACAGCTCAGCAGATATAGTACTACAACAGGAGGGTCCAGAGACCTGCACCCGTACACAGGAATGAGAGGTCATGCCATCTCTGCTCCTTTGAAAATATTAGAGATGTCTTTTAAACCCGGCAAGATACCACCTGATCTAAGGCCTTCAACTCCTAGGAGAAAGAAAGGGTGGGATTATTTTTTAAAGTACTGTGCTGAGACTTCTTTGCTCATTGTAATATCAATAACTGAAGAGCCCTTCCTTATATCAAGCCTTCCACCACCATCATGGAACATCATCCCCACTACTAATTGATCCTCTTTTTGATTCAAACTACAAACACCTGTCTTCCTAAAGCACCACTACTTCCCTTTCAAGTTGTCTGGAGCATTGCCCCTTCCCCCAACAAGTTGCTTACCAGTTAAAATGACATCAAAATGCATGCTCTATCACAGGCAGGTTCCCACTGAAAGCTTCAAAGTGTGGAAAGTTTCTCTAAGGAGGAAAGGAAGGTACTAATTAACACCTTCAAGGTGGAAGACCACTGACTCCTGGCTTTTATTTCCAGTAGTGACAAAGTGACTCTCCCCTTCTCTAATAGCCCTATTTGAAGATGTTTGTGACTTGCTTTTCTGGTGGCTGAGATCACTATAGACTGGAAAGTCCCTGAATATGAGGCATGCTGACACAACCATGGTATCTGGAGAAGGTATGGAAGAAAGTGAGAATGAGTGTGTGAAAAATTTAGAGTCTGAAGACCTACATTTAAATTCTACTATTAATTAATTAATTATCTTTCTTGGCCTCGATCGTTGAATATTGCTGAGCCTGTAAAATCAGGATGATAACACCTCCCTTACAAAGGGACCATATTGTTATTTCCTTCTCTCATCAGTTAATGTACCTGTTCTAGGTGTAGGGAATAGAGAAAGGGGAGAAACTGGAGAAGGTAGAAGATGGGGAGGAAAAAGAGGTGCAGAAGGAAAGAGGGAAGGGACCTAGGGAGTGTGAAGCCTTAACCACGGCAATGAGAATGGATAATCAGGTGATAAAATAATAGATCATTAGGATGGATTCAGATATCTGGGGCCAGATGAACACAATTCCTCAGAACACCAGAAAAACATCACCACCACCATCAGGACTCTACCAGAACTTATGGAGAAAGGAGAGTGTCAAAGGCAGAAATTCTGGCTTGATTGAGATGAAATCTGAATAGACTACATGGGATTAATTTTGTCTGTAGTCAAAAAAAACAAGCTTGGAAGAGAGATTAATTGATATCTTAGGTCAAGATCTCCAGAAGAACAACCTGAGCCAAGACTTCTAAGCCAGGACACAGGGCAGAAAGAAGCCAAGTAAGACTTTAGGCAAAGTTCCACAGAGACTAACTTCAGTTTATGCCTCAGAATTATCTGTCCCCTGAAGGGCAGGGCCTCTTACCATTCAGTCATTGCCTAAGAGCCACCATGGCAGAAAGCCACTCCTAGGAACCTCCAGCTGTCTGGGCTTTTGAGCAAGGTAGCCCTGAAGTCTGAGGGTGTCCTCTGAAGGAGAATCACAAATACGGGCTAAGGGAAGAGTGCACAGGGATGAAAACAATATGAAGGGTTCTGGCCAGAATTTCAACCATGTCCAGTAGAAGTAGAGTTATAGCAATGCCAAGGTATACTCTCCCCCTGACACTGGACTCTGGGGTGACATAGCGGCTATAAGTCACCAAAGAGTCATTACAATAAAAGCATGGACAGAGGTTTACCAGGAAAGCCCCAAGGAGGCAGTGACCGGTTCAGATGATATTTAACAGGTGGTATGATCCCTCCTTTGAAGGGTCTTTGAATTTACAGGAGTGTCCAAGAAGCTGACTGAGTCTGGGTCAAGGCTTCATCCCATTGTGTGGTTACTGTCTTGGTCAGTTTTCATGTCTGCTGGAAGAAAACACCAAACAACCACATCTGAAAGAGGAGACGTTTACTTGGGCTCACAGTTGCAAAGGACGCAGTTCATGATCAGCTGGCTCCAAGGCAGGGCCTGGCATAACACAGCTGCTTACCTCACGGTAGTCAGGAAGCAGACACAGAAGAGTGCCAGACAGGAAGAGCTCGGGGCCAGATGCAGACTCCAGGGTTACACCTCCACTTGCAGCCACTTGGGCAGCCCCATGCCCATCAAGTTGATGATCATCCTCAGCCGTCAGTTACCTGGCATGTCAGAATTAAATGCCATCTAGAAACTAGTGAAGAGAGTCAAGTCACAGAATCTGAGTCCTTTTTCAGAAACAAAAATTGAGGAGTTAGACAACTATTTAAAAAGAAGTATGGAGGCAAGGAACCAGAGAAAGAATATAGTTCTGGCCATTCATTGTGAAGGGCGGGGTTGTCCTAGGTAACCCTGTGGGTAGGTGGGTGGTTAAAAACACTAAGTAGGAATGCCCAGAGGTCATGTCAAGATTAGGTCTTCAGAAAGAGGAGAAGCAGGTGGCATTAGTCAGAAAAGCTCGTGCATAGAGGCTAAGCATTTTTGTGACTTGGATTTAGGGAACACGATGAGGAGAGGGAAGAGGCCTGGACAGGTCAATTTCAATTGACTTGTGAAGACCCAGAAAGACATTCAGAAAGATTTTCAGCTAATCCAGTCTGGAATAGATTTTTTTTCATTTTTACTTAGATTATATAGAGGATACATTAGTGTAAAGAGAGACAAGTTTGTAAAATTCTAGGTAAAGGATAATAAATAATGTAATTAACATCCTCAGCAGAAATATTTTGTAGATAAGGGAACTAGCTCAAGGAAATATACTCCAGGTCTTTCTTTAAAGTTGTTTATCTCTTTTCATTGTGTTTGTGCACTGGTAACTGCTGAGTTGAGGAAACAAAGCATTCATCTATTTTTTAAAACTCTGAAAAAGGCTTGATCCTCAAAAGTATCTTGTTCTGCAGAAGAACATTGCTGAGATGATAGAGGAACTGAGTTCTTTCCTAGAAAATGGAAGGCAGAAATCTTGCTGAAGAAAGAAAATCCTGCCTTAGGCCTGAGAAATTTGAAAAATAACAATAATAAAATGACTGCACAGAATGCTATCATGAACTAATGACACAGTGGTCAAATGATAACATTGAGCAGGTAAAAATCATTAATAGATGGAAAGATAAGAGAAAAATCTATAAGCACCTATCTACAACTGCTAAACTAAAGCAATGATAATGATATTTAAGATAGGGACAAACCTAGGTCTAGAATCTAGGCTTGGGCCTAGAATCATTAGAACTTGTTGCCAAATCACATGTATGAAATTAGGGAGACTGAAAAGCCCACTCAGGCTTACAGAGTGGAAACTGAAGGAGAAGGAGTAATTTGGGGAGTTAGGCAAATAGTGAGTTAGTTTTTGCATGCTCAGTACCCAAACTGGAGGAGCCTGGAGCCTGACTATAAATATGCCCTCAACTCAGGGAGAAGGTGGCTTTGGAGATACAGGGGTAAGGGTCATCACTATGGAGACTGTACCTCATCCTACAGTGAGTGAGAGAGAGAGCTTAAGGAGGACAACCCTTCCAAGAATTGAACCCTGGGAAATTCCAATAGTCAAGAATCATCTCATGTAAAAAGGAAGACTTAATACAGGAGTTTAAGGCGTGGCCAGGAAGGTGACAATCATGTGTCACTTAGAGTAAGGGATACATTCTGAGAAATGCATTGATCTGTGATTTCATCATTGTGGAAACATATAGCATGTACCCACACAAACACAGATCACACAGGTTAATCACTCAGCGCAGCCTCTTTGTATAACAAGAGGTGTGATAAAACAGCAGATGTAAGAGGATCAGCCAGCATAAAATGGTATACTGTTCTACAGTCATTTTTATGAGTGTACTCTAACAATAAAAAATAATTAAATGCAGTAATTAAATTCAAAAACTAGTAATATAGTTGTTTATTATCATTATCAAATATTATATAATGTGCATAATTGTATACCTACACTCTCATAAGACCAGTGCAGTAAGTTTGTTTACAACAGCATCATCACCAACACATGAGTGATACATAGTAGCAGTGGACTATTACAGTGGCTACCATGTCACTAGGTAACAGAAATTTTCAGCTCCATTATAACTCTATGGGACCACTGTTTTACATGTGGTCTGTCATTGGCTAAAATTTCATTAGGACATATATAAGTACAGTATTTAGTATGCTTAAGAAAAAGGTGTACCCAGAGGAAAAGAAAACCACGAATGTACAGGTATGCCGATGATGCCCCCACTAACTCACTGTGCAAAGGCAAACAATGTGATCTCTTTGTATTTCATTTTACTCATATCTACAATGGAAATAATAGCAGCTACTTTATGGGGCTGTTGTAAGAACAAAATGATTTAATGTATGGAAAGTCCTTAGAACAATGCCAGGCAAAAAGCAAATGCTATGTGTTAATAAAAACAAAAGAATGCTTTGTAAAGAAAGTAGAAGGGCTAATTTATGCACAAGAAAACCAAAAAACTAGATCAAGGGTAAATTTAAAACAGTAAATTTAAGTATGAAAATTATCACCCACACAAACATAAAAGACACAAGGAGTTATTATTATTAACAATATTAGGGATCCAAAATGTCACTGGAATTTTCTTAGAGGCACAGATGGTCAGACAGATGTATGCTGAACGTGAATACTGAGTGACACAAATAGTAGCTGTGACAGTCACCTTAGACTATTCATCTTTCTTTCTGATTATGACATTTGATGAAAAATGGATAAAGCTCCACAGAAGATAAATCTTTATTTATGAGCACTATTATGTATAAGTATCAGATTGTACAACTTTATGGCAAGAAATTATTGCTGTTTTATACTTAACACTTACTGAGTGTTTATTATGTGTCACCCACTACTAAGTTAGATGTACTTATTCATTTCAACTTCACACCATCCCCGTGAGATATTATTGGCATCCTGATTTCACATACAAGGAAGCTTCACATACACGCAACGTACTTTGGTTGCAAATCTATGAAGCAGTTTAACAAAGACTGAATCCAAGTGGACAGGTCCAGATCCCAGGCAGTTAGCTGTTATGCTACACTGCTTCCCAATTATGAAGGAGAAAATGAAAATAAATAAGATGAAAAGGAAGAGCCTATGCTGCCTTTCAGAGATCTTTCACTTTTTATTAGGCAGGGAATTGTGTTCTTCCAAAATTCACATGTTAAAGCCCTAACTCCCGGTACCTCAGGACGTGGCTGGCTGGAGGAAGAGCTTTTAAAGAGGTAATTAATTAAGCTTAAAGGACATAATAAGATGGACCCTAATCCAGTCTGACTAACGTCACTGTGGGAAGAGGGAATGTGGATAGACACAGAAACCAGGCTCGTAGAGCAGAGGAAAGACAGTGTGAAGTCATTCCAAGAAGGGTGCCAACTCCAAGCCAAGGAGCGACGTCAGGAGTAACCAAACCTGCCACACCCTGATCTCAGACTTCCAGCCCACAGAACTTCGAGAAGTAAATCTGTCATAGTAGCCTGAACTAAGAGAAAAATCATGTGAGCCAGTTCTTCATAATACATCTCCATTTGTGTGCAGATATGTGCATCTTTGCTTTCTTCCCCCTCTCTCTTTTATTATCATGTAACATAAAATGCATTGATTTTATATCATAGTGGTTAAATATTGTTGATTCTCCATTATAGTATTTAAGCTATAGGATAAGGATAAGAGTAAAACATCACTTAGGAACTTCACTTTTGCTTCTGGGAGAAGAGTTACTGTGTTTTCAGTTGTGTGCAGGATAGTTTTATCATGTAAAGTGGAATTTGCGATTGTGTTACTGTCTTTATTGGGAGACTGAGCATGGTGTGAAGAGATGCGGATGTGTACCAAGCTGACAAGAAGATGACTTACAGTGGTTAATTGTATTAAACCGTGTTTCTAGGTGTGCCTGTGAGGGTGTTTCTAGCTGACCTCAGCATTTGAATCGGCGGACTCTGTAAAGTACATTGACCGCTGTTGCTCAATTTCTGTTACAGTAACAAACTACCTAAGACAACTGACTTGTTCAAACAAAGGATTCATTTGGGGGTCCTAATTCTGATCTACTGGGCCTGTTGCTCTAGAGCCTGTGCAAAGGCAGCACTTTAGGACGGGAGCGCACAGCAGGGCAGAACCACACCATGCACGCCCAGAAGCAAAAAAAGAGGAAGCAGAGCCTGAGACCCACATGAGGTTGAGGGCACACCCCAAATGTCCTCAGGACCTCACAGGAGGCCTCACCTCTTAAGGTCTCCATCTCCTCCAAAAACGCCAAGCTGGGGACCACTCTTTCACCACGTGGACCTTTGGGGAACCCTTCACAGCCGCGGTACAGCACCTCTCACCCCCATACGGATGGCATTGTCCAGTCCACAGAGGAGCGAAACAGAACAAAAGCGAAAGATGCAAGGATCCCGCGACCCTGTGCGCCCATCTCAGTGCTGGAGCTAGGCCATCCCGCCTCACCTCCGGGCCTTGGAACCGGGTTTTCCATTACCAGCTCTCTGATTCTCAGGTCTTCACACCCAGCCTGATCTACATCACGGGCTCTCCAGGGTCTCCAGCTTGGAGATGGCAGCTCATGACGCTGCTCAGCCTCTGCAGTCTTGGAGCCAGTTCCTGTAACGAAATAAACAAACATTCTATATTTAACAGAGGTCCCAAATTCCACCCAGACACTGTGTATTTTTTCTTTCCTAGGTTCTAGTATTGCTATTCTACCTGTGGATTTACCTTTACTATCCGCCATTTCTATAGCCATTTTTCAAATCCCTTTATCTAGAGATTATATCTGATTCACATACATGCAGCCCAAGGATTTTATCTATCTTCTCTAAATAAGCATGAGAAACATCTCAAAAAAATTTTTTTTCTTGTCTGTAATAGTGCTGAGTAAAAAGAATGAGAAAAAAATCTAGCGTTCCCAGTTAGGGAATATCAAGGATTAAACTTCTAAGATTCCAAGAATTCCATCACAGGCCATATGATTATATCCTAATCAGGTTCTGGGCAAAAAGATTGCTGTTTGCTTGTTTTAGCTGGGGAGCCATTATCCAGGATTCTTAAGAGCTATGTTAAGGTTCATAACCTCAGGAAAGCTCTAATTTCTTTTCACAGACTTCAGAAACTTTTTTTAAAATGATGTTTATGATCTCTTTATACCTCCTGCAATGAATGGGAATGATCAAGACTTCAGTGGACCTTAACAGCCTATTTAATCAGGTTTGGCCTACAAAGAATCAAATCACCATGGCCTCTTCATTGCAAACACTATTCCAATTTTTGAAGAAAGGATACTTAAACCAAAGGAAAGTGGAATCCACTGAAAGACAAACAATTTCAACTCATGACATTTTTGGAGACAGACTGCCAGGATGGAGATGGATAGAACTTCTAGGATACGCCCACTAAATCGAGTGAGTTTACATGAAGGACACTGAATTTACAGTGTAACTTATGACTTGTCAGATCCCCTAGATGCTACAAAGAAGAAGTGTTAGCTTGGCCAATTTTTGAAATGTATAGTGTAGTGGTGAATATGTAGCTGTTTTTAAAATGCTCACTTTAGAAGTCCTTTTGATATTTTTTATTACTGTGAAGCTACAAATTGTAAGACTTAGTATACACTAAGAATTCTCCTATCTCCATCTTATGCCATTTCTAAAGAAAATTATTTTACAGCATGTTTTTCCATACTCTGAAAATACTGCAACACTGCAAAGTTGGCCAAGCAGAAAAGCAATTCAGGTATGAACTACAGGAATGACATTAGTACACGGGGGTGGATCTCTGCCAGCTATGAAAGAAACAAAGTCAATAGCTTATTGATAGCTGAGCAGAGTGGTGCCACATGTGGGGCGCAGAACACGAGGCTGAGAAACAAGAGACCCGGGCTGCTTCCCAGGTAGCCTGGCTTCCACTTACTTGATGACCTTGGGAAGTCAATTAGCCCGTCCCAAGCTCCCCAGCTGTAGGCTTGAGATAAGAACACTCTTAATTCATACAAATAGCGTCTGAAGTGGTGACTTGTTATGATGGGAGTTGTGGAGTATGGATATAGGCCTGGTACAAGCAGGCAATGAAATGCAAAGAACTTTTCCTGCCTGTCCTATCCGATTTACTTTTTCAGGAGAATCAAATGTTTCAAGGATTACAGTGGAAAATAATAAATATGCTCGCCCTGCAAATTCTAACACCATCAGAATGACCTGTAGAGCAAACCAGGCTAAGTTAATTAAATCTACTGTAACAAGAGACAAAATAACCTTAAGAAAGTCTTAGTAGTTTTCAGAAAAGAAAGGGCACAGGAGAAAACCAAAATGTGTGTGCATATACATACATGTGTGAGGTGGGTCTAGTTTCAAACAGATAATTTTCTGAAGATAGGAAGCTGATTAAAATTGAACAGATTAATTAATGGTAGTCAATGATTGATAGATACAGCAAGAAGACAATGGTCTTGAAGTGATATTTTATAAACCCTTTCATGGATAAACAAACATTTTGCCCACATAGGACAAAGATTATTCTGAACAAATTAGTAATTGCTTGGGAAAAAAAACAGTGAAGTCTCTTAGTTATTTGCAATCCATGTATTTTTAGATAAGATCTTCCTACAATGAAGGGTTAAGTGACATGACATCCATTCTCAAAGCTCAGTCCTGATAGTTAGCTATGTGGCCACTGTGGGTCCCAGCTGTTGTAGCAGAACATATTTTAGTTGTCCTTTAGAGGGTCTCTGTAAAAAGAATAGAAGGGGAAAATGAATGATGAGAGGGGAGAGATTCTAAGGGGCTAAAGAGAGGAGAACAGTAGTTTACTGTTTTCCAGTAACAAAACTGGATGGCTACAGGAGCCAGAAACAACTTTGTCCTTGAAGTTCTTAATTATTCCCAAGGATGTTCTTGCAAAGTCAATATATGGTTTCCATCCCAACTGAGAAATCTTTGAGATTGAGAAGAGGTATTAAAACACATTACAGACTTTATTTATTACTGGCATAACCAGGATCTCAGGCAAACCTACGGCCATCTAAAATTAAAGCCTAAACCAGCAAGCTGTGGTATAAAATTTAGAAGAAACAAGAGATGTGCTTATTACATATGGGCTTTAGTTTTAGCTCTGACACGTAAAGAGCTTGAAAATCATCTCATCCTTACTATAGGAGAAAAAAAGTTAAACAAATTAAAAACTAAGGACTTATTTTGAACTCCCCAAAGAATTGGGGTTATGGGGGAAACCACAAACATCTGGAGGGAATCACACCTGAGAGGTCATCTTGGGGACAGAAGCCCCTGGGCTCTGAGATAGGAGGAACGATTAAAGGGTGTATGTGAAGAAGTGCTGGGGCTAAGGCCAGTTTAGCATGGAACTGAAAAGCTCGTGGGGGCCACAGTCCTGGGGGACCCCAACAGTATGAGTTTAAACTCCAGAAATGCCTCAGGTTCTCATGGTGAGAAGCTAATGGGGGGGGGGCAGTAAGATTAAGGAAAGGGCAAGAACAACAGTTTTGAAAATATGCCCAGCATATTCTCCACAACAACAACCTGTGTGGTGGGAAAAAGACTTCACTGGGGCTTATTTGAGCTGAGCAGGGAGTAATTAGGGCAGTTACCCAACCCCAGCCAGGTCTAGCTTTCCCACTAACTGGTGGACAGGCGGTAGGGGCTAATAGACATTTGTGAAGACCAGAGGTGCAAGCTCACTCAAAGACTAAGATGTACATAATGCCTCCCATTAAATCAACTTATCACTAAATCAACAGGACTGTAGAATTATTATAGTGGATCACAGCTGAAAGAGTTCCAAAGTACAGACCCTACTCCAGGAATTCTGAGGAAAAACCAAGGAAAATAAGGGAGTAGGACACAAGAACAGGAGAGGAAATTGAAACTCCTCATACCTACAGATATATACAACTATTGCAAACATTGAACACAGCTCAAGTCTTACAGTAACGTCAACCACACACTAAAGACTTATTTACCTCTGTTTCTATTACTTAATACGGCGTTCCAACTTTCAACAAAAGATTATAAAGCATGGTAAAGGGTGAGAAAAAACACAATCTGAAAGATAAAGAAGGCATCAGAACTATACCCAGAGTTGACAAAGTACTGTATTTAGAATTATCAGACAGACAATGTAACAGAAAAACTAATACGTTAAGGGATCTAGTGGCAAAAGTCAACAAAATACAAGAACAGATGGATAGCATACACAGAGAAATGAAACTTTATAAAAGAGTATCAAGAGAAAATGTTAGAAATCAAGAAGACTAACAAATAAAGAATGTCTTTGATAGGCCCACGGAGGGGCTGGGGAGAGACCTGAGAAAGGAATCAGTGAGCTTGCAGATACATTACTAGAGATTTCCCAAACTGGAAAGCAAAAAAAAAACAAAAATATATGCAATGCAAGTTTAAAAGGTATTACATACACACTATTGATATACCAGAAGATAGGATAGAGCTGAAAAGTATTTTAATAACAGCCCATGACTTATGAAAATAATTACAGAAACCAAACAACAGACACATCCAGAAAGCTCACAAAACAACAAGCAAGATAAACACATAAAAATATGTGTATAGGTGTATGTGTACCAAACACACACACACACACACACACACACCTAGGCATATCATAATCAAACTTCTAAATGCCAAAGATAAAGAGAAGATACTGAAAGAAATCTGAGGTTGGGTGAGGGGCATAAAAAGCACTGAACCTACAAAGAAATGTGGATAAGAATTATCACAGACTTTTTGTCAAATACTATGCAAGCAAGAAGAGAGTGGAACAAAATACTTAACAGTGTTTAAAGGGAAAAAAAACTAACCTAAAATTCTATATCCCACAGAGCTATCCTTCAAAAGAGGAAGCAGAAATAAAGACTTCCTAAAACACAAGACTGAATGAATTCCTTACAGCAGACTTGATCTGCAAGAAATGTTACAATAAGTTTTTCAGGGAAATAGAAAATGATATAGATCAGAAATTCAGATCTGCATAAAGACAGGAAGTGCTGGAGGAGGAATAAATGAATAAAATATTTTATTTTTGTTACTTTTAATAGATCAAACAAGTAACTGTTCAAAGCAGGAGTACCGACTGTATATTGGGTGCTTATATTATGTGGGTAAGTGAAATGCATGACGGGTGTGTTACAAGGGATGGGCGGAAAGTACCTACTTTGCCCCATGAAACTATAGTGTTATGTGAACATACACTTATATTACATGTGAATCTACATTGAAAATTCCAGACACACTTAAAAATTTTTTACAGAATAACTGATGTGCTAATACAGGAAAGAAAGACATGTAGGAAATGCTCAATTAAAACCAGACACAGCAAAAAGAAGGAATGAAAGAAAAAGGTATTCTGAAACTGGAAACAGAATTAAGTCTCCTCTGCTGGGTGTCAGGTACATTGGCCCAGCAATGGGAGGACTACTCAATACATGGCTGTATCACTTTGTTTGTTTTTTCCACCATCAGTGTATGAGAATTCCAGTTGCTCCACCTCCTCACCAACACTTGGTATTTTTGATTACTTTCATTTTATATAATAATATCTCATCATGATTCTAATTTGCATTACTATTATGACTATATTTGTATATCTTTTGGTGAAGTATCTGATGAAACATTTTATCCATTTTCTCATTAGGTTATTTTCTTATTGAGTTGAGAAAGCTCTTTAAATATTCTATATTGAAGTTCCTTGTCAAATACGTGACTCATCTTTTCATCTTCTTTTCAAAATTTTTTTACTTTTATTTTGAGATAAGGTCTCACTGTGTAGTTCAAGCTGATCTTAAATTCACTATGTAGCCCAGGATGGCCTCAAACACCCAGAGATCCTCCTGCTTCAGCCTTCTGAGGGCTGAGATTACAGGCATGCACCACTACACCAGCTCATCTTCTTAATAATGTCATTCATTAAGCAAAATTTTCCATTTTCATGAAATTTATCGATTTTTCTTTTATGCTCTATATTTTAAATATCATATTACCCTTATAGAAGAAACATATTACATAAAAAGAAGTTGATTAAAAAATAATGGTAAAGCTGGGCATGGTGGCACATATCTGTAATCCCAGCACTTGCAAGTTTGAGGCAGGAGGATCACTGTGAGTGTGAGGCCAGCCTGGGCTACATAGTGAGTTCGAGGCCAGTATGAACTACATAGTGAGGTTCTGTCTCAGAAAAAAAAAGGTAAAATGGTAGAAAAAAATCAGTCTATAACCCAAATGCAGAAATTTAAGTTGTGTAAATGGCATGGATTGTTTGAGAAAGAGTAGTGTGAAGGTTAAGATGAAGATTTCACAGTCTTGCTCATAACGAATGACTAAAAAGCTATTTGGTTTAGGGTGCAGAAAAAACAAAAAACCAATTCTATAATAAATGTTACTGTCTTAAGACTAACCTGGGAAGTGAAGCCAGATACGCTTATCTTTGTTCAAACCCGCCATCAAAATAAAGGCCAAAGCAGAGGGAATTACTTCCAATAAATTTATAAAAGGAGAAAAATGTGTTTTTGTAAAGAAAAATGTATGAAAAATAATAAAAAGGGGTATTTAGAAAATGATTTAGACAAAATATTGTCATATTTCAAATGAGAAAGAAAGAAAAGGAAATGATATTAAAATGAAAACACAAACTTAATTCCGGTAACTATAAAATCTGATTGTCTATGAAATAAGAAAAACACATAACTACTATTAGAAAGACAAACTTACTGTGGGGGATTTTTCTAATTATTTAATATCCCATGTCTGTCAGTATGCTAATACTCCATATCCTCCCAAACATGTAGATAAGGTAACTGTCTTTCATCATTTTTAATTCATGTTGTAAAACCCAGGGAACTATAATGTTTAAAACTTTATAATATTTGTAGGCTATTTTATAGCTGAATTTAAAATAAAAAGAGAAGTTGATCTGTTTTCCTAGGACTTTTGGAAATATCCCATTTAATCACAAGCATACAGCCAATTGCCAAAGTTTAAAGATAGATGGGATTTAAAATGAGATCTCCTTCAAAAGTGTCACTTTATTTCCCATAGCCGGGCAACTGCACAAAGATAATTTATTCATTTGTGGGAGAAAGACAAATCAATAGGTTTGATGTATACTGTAATGTTATTTCTATACAATGAGTAAATGTTAAAAGAAGATGTATACCAACTCAGTATGTTATATTTTCAATATAATTGTGATACTGGTAGGGAATGCATTTTAAGATGCTTTATCTACGTATTGAAAGTTTGACAGGTTTTAAGACAGAGAAGCATTCTTAAATTAGATTTTAATTCTTTAAGATACTAATACAGACAGACAGACAGACAGACATAAAAGCAAAGGAATAGCTTGCTTTCGATAGGGATCTTTCTTTCAAATGTGATAGAAAGTTCTAATTTTCCTAGCTAAATGGATTAGAGTAATCCTAAATAATCAGCCCCCATTTACAGTTTGGGCAAGTTCATTATATGTGAACCCCCAGCATCTCCTCTCTTCAAACCATTGTTGATCAACCAAAGCCGAGTTTTAAGCAGGAAGTGCACAAAATTGCTACAGAGGATTACATCAATTATTTTTACTCAATTTTATTTGTCTTTATATTAAAAAAGAAACAATTTGTTGAAGCCTAGAGTGTAAACTCTTTACAGAAGACAAATCTCCTCAGAAGTATACCAGTCACCAGATACAAGTTTCTTATTAGAATGTAACCCTCCCAATGATAGCAATTTTTTGAATTTTGTGTTGTTCACTATGACAACCCCAGTTCTTGGAACAGGACTTGGAACTTAGTGGACATGTTGAATAAAAAATGAATAAAAAACATCAGCAGAGTATGAAGCATTTTAATATATTGTTTAACATACCCATAAAAATGTAAGGAAATAAGCATTACTGCTTTTCACAGATTTAAAAAAATGGATTCTCAGAGAAACAGATAGCTTTTCCCTAATCTCCCCAGTGGTTAGTGCTAACTTACCAAAACTCAGTATTTAGTAACTCCCAAGCATAATGCTGACATCTGGGTTATACAAACGAAATGGAAATTCAACTAGATTCCATTATTGATCCTTTTTTTATACTCCTCAGGTAGGAAATGGTTTCCTACACATTTTTGGCTCCATTTTCTTCGATTCCTCTTCATATAATAATAATAATCTTCTAGCATTATTTCATATAAAGAATAAAATGATAACAGCCTTGTACTCAGGACAGTTGATTTACTATTTTTCACTCCTGGTAATTGAGTGATTTCTTTCTGATTGATAACTTAGTAATGTTATATAAGTGGTTAAGTTTTTGTCAAACTGGGAACTCCTGTATGACAGAGTGCAGAGTGACCACAGATTTTCTGCAGCAACTCTCACCACGAAGTGTTGTCTGTTTCCCCTCTTCTTGAATCTGGGTTGGCCTTGTGATTTTCTTTGGTCAGTACTAAGCAGAGATACAAGTTCCTTACCAGGCCTAAGCTCCATACTAAAACGTAAGAGACATTGTGTGACTTAGGAACCTAAGCATCAGGTGAACTTGCTTATACTCTTTCCCTGTGAATGTGAGCAGACCTATGCTGCTTCATGGAAGATGGAGAAAGTGTGGGCAGAAAAAATATCTAAAAATTAAAATATTTGGGGAGACAGAGATTATATTCACATAATTTTTATTATAGTATATTATTATATTTTTCTGGTTTATTATTAGTTGTCATTAATATCTTACTATCCCTAATTTACAAATTAGACTATCATATGTATGTACAGGAAAAATATTGTTTACACAGTAAGTCTCTGACTTAGAAACATTTGAATTGCACACTTTCACAGATACAAATGAACCTCACATTATGAACATTTGTAGATGTGAACAAGTCACGAAAGTAACTCATGTGTCTGCTGGACATTGTCACAGTTGTGCTTACTGTACAGTTAGATGGTATGCAATAGTACAGTGCTCAGGGCCCAGGATGTCTGGAAGCCAGAGGAAAAGCAATGGTGATGTGGAGGGGACCATTAGGAAGTGCAAAGCAATATACATATATTTATACATATGTATATTTGTATCAAAGGTGTTACAAACATTCTCCCAGAACAGAACTCCTTCATAAGTTGAGAACTTACTATAGTGTTCAATACCATTCATTATTTCAGGTATTCCTTGGGGACTTGGAAAACATATTCCATCTATACTTAATATGTTAAGCATTTATATTATGAAAGTATATTCAATTTTGTGAAATACTTTTTGAGATGAACATATGATTTTTATCTGTCATTCTGTTAATATGATTTGTCCCATTTGTTGATTTACATATGTTGGACCATTCTTGCAATCAAGAGGTAAATCCCACTTGATCTCAGTTCATGACCCTTTCTGTGTGCTTTTGAATTCATTTGCTGGTATTTTGTTAAGAATTCTTGCATCTCTGTTCTTCATTGATATTTCCTATAATTTCCTTTCTTGAAGTGTCTTTGTCTGGCTTTGGTATCTAAATAATGCTGGCTTTTAAAAAGGAGTTTAATGGGCCAGGAATTTAGCCCATTGGCACTGTGCCTGCCTTGCAAGCCCAAGGTCCTGAGTTTGATCCCAGGTACCAAAAAAAAAAAGAATTTGAAAGTGGTCCCTCTTCTTCAATTTATTGGAAGAATTTGAGGTGAATTAGTTTTAATTCTTTACATACATCATAGAATTCACCAATGTAACTGTCAGCCTTTTCTTTTCTGGGAAACTTTTGATTAGTGATCTAACTTTCTCATTTGTTATTAGCCTACTGAAAATTTCCATTTCTTTACAACTCAATCTTGGTGTATATTTCTAAATGTATCCATTTCTTCGAATTTATCCAAGTTGTTGGCATAGTGCATAATAATCTCCTATGATCCTTTGTGTTCCTATGAAACAGTTATAATGTCTCTTTTATCTATAATTTTATTTAATTCATATTTTTTTCCTATGGCTAGCTAAAGATTTGTCAGTTTTGTTTATCTTTTTCTTATCTTTCAGTTTCACTGATCTCTAAATAATTTTTATGGTCAATATTTTATTAATTTCATTAATTTTTCCACTGATTCCTGTTATTTCTTTCCTCCTATTAACTTTGCACTTAGTTTATTATTCTTCTTCTATTTCTTTTAGGTATAAAATTAGGTTGCTTAGTTGAGTTTTTTTCCTTAATGATGGCATTTATCACTAAATCTTCTCTTTTACAATTGCTTTTTGCTGCAGGATTTGATTGATAATGTATTTTGTCTGATTTAAGTATAAACACTCTTGCTCCTTTTTGGTTAATGTTTGCATACGAAATCATCTATTCCTTATCTTTCAGCCTATGTGTTGTAGTCAGGGTTTGCAAGGGAAATAGATTTAATAGAGGACATATAATTTATAGGATTATTTTATAGTTACCCAAAATGTCAAATGCAGAGGAGTGCAGGAGATCTAGCAGCACATCAGAGACCCAAGGAATCCAGCCAAGAGCCTTAGATTCCACAGCAATGCCCCACACAAGTACAACTGAAGGCCTAGAGTCCAAATCAGTGTCCTTCATTAGTCCAGCCAGTGGCCTAGAGCTCATGACAATGTCTCTTGCTTGTCCATATTGAGGATCTTCACTGCACAGGCCCAAAGGCCAGTGGTGGAAGCTAGAAAGCCTGCACCAGCAGGGTGAAGGATTTGTGCCACCAAGCTAAGGGATCTACACTGGAGCCAGGAAGTGACACTCACAGCAAAGATCCGAGCTCCCCTGAGGAGAACAGCAGCCATTCCCAGTGACAGTGAGGACCTGAGCTTTGCCTACAATGAGAGAACAGTCCAGTTCGTATCAAAAAACCACCTGTGGCAAGCTTCTCCAAGAAAATCAACTGTCAGAGATCTTCCCATCCAGGTTTCTTTTTATGTTGTTGGCAACAATCCTCAGGTGGGTCTTCCACACCCACATCATGCTGATTCAGTTCAGCTGGGTGTTCCAAGTTGACCATTAGTTAATCCACCACACTATGTGTGCCCTTAAAGCTAAAATTGAAGCATCTTATTGTTGGTGTTTTTTTTTAAATCATTTCACCAACTCTACATCTTTTGATTGGAGAATTTAATCTATCTACATTAAAGTGATAATAGATACAAAACAACTTTTGTCATTTGTTAATTGTTTTTTACTGTTTTCTACTTCTGTTGTTCACTTCTTCCTCTCTTGCCTTTCAGATTTGATGTCACTCTGCAGAAGAATGTTTTAATTACTTTGTCTTTAATCTTTTGCGTATCTATTACATGGCTTTCTGCGGTTACCATAAGGCTTACAAAAAATCTTAATAGTTGTAATAGCCCCTTTTAGACTTATAGAAACTTAACATTAACAACATACAAAACTACTCCTTACTTGTCCTTCCCTCCTACTTGTCCTTCCTTCAGATTTTATGCTATTTTTGTCACAGTTCATACCTTTCATATATAGTATATCTGCTAACAAATTACAGCTTTAGTTATTTTGATATTTTTAATATTTATATTAAAATTACATCTTATTTACAAGTCACCCTTAAAATATGAGAGTATTCTGAATCTGATATACTTACTTTTAAGGTGAGTTTTATACCTTCATACATTTCCATGTTGTTAACAAACTTTCATTTCACTTTTAGAACTCCCTTCAGCATTTCTTGTAGGGCAGCCTGATGGTAATGAATTTCCTCCACTTGTGTTTATCTGAGAAAATTTTTATCTCTGAAGGCCAGCTTTACTAGTATTCTTGATTGGAAGTATTTTTTCCTAACATTTTGAATATATCATTCCACTGGCCTGCAGTTTCTGCTGGAAAATCTGATGGTGTCTAAATAGAGGTTCCCTTGTATGTGATGGCTTACTTTCTCTTGCTACTTTCAAAATTATCTCATCTTTACTTCTGAGAATTTGACTATTATGTGCTTCCATAAAGATCTCTTCATGTTTAATTTACGTTCATGGATCTAGCTGTTCATTTCCCTCTCTTAATGTAGATATTTTTCTGTCATTTTTATTGAAATATTTCTCTTCTCCTTCTGAGTCTCATAATGTATAAATTTATTCACGTGATGATTTCCTATGAGTCATATAGGTTTTCTTCACTTTTTCATTCTTTATTCTTTTCTCCCCTCTGACTGGCAATTTCAGATGACCTGTCTCTGACCTTACTGATTCTTCTACTTGATCAAGTGCTCTATTGAAACTATTTTTTTCAGTACATTCATTCTAGTCTTAAGCGTCATAACATTTGTTTGGCTCTTCTTTATGGTTTCTATCTCTTTTTTAAACTTCTCCTTGTGCTCATATATTGTTTTTCTGATTTTACTTAGTTGTCTCTCTGTGTCCTCTTGTAGCTCCCTGAGTTTCCTTAAAGCTTTATTTTAAAGTGTGTCCGGGAATATAGATTTTTAAATTTATTTGTTTAATTGGTACATGTTTGTATTATATTTATATTCCTTGTGTGGAGCAGGTACTTTTTTAATGTTGGTTAACAACATTTTATTTTGTTCCTTTGTTGATATGATCTCTGCGGCCAAGCATTTGTTATCTGCACATTTGAAGAAGTAGTCATCTCTTCCAGTCCCTACAGACTGCCTTTGGCAGAGAAATGCTTTTACTAAATCATCCAGATTCCGTGGGGTTTGGTGGGTGGGGTCTGAAAGCAAGCTTGCCAGGCATGTGGGTCACTTCCTAAGTAGGTATGAATTCTCCATCCACAAGAGCCACCCTGGCACACTGGAGCCTACTGCTGAAGAAGTGGATCCAGTTGAAGTGGCTCAGCCTTCAGTCCCCTGGAACCGAAAGCCACAGGGACTGCCTGAGCCTGAGGCTGTGGGTTCCAGTATGGCCCTGCTGTGGACTGGGTATGTGGATCAACAAGGCTGAGCTTGGAGCCTGCAACTGGTACTTTAGTAAAGGAAATCTAGACCCTAGGTCTTTGAGGTTTTACCTGGGTTAGGAGTGGGCCTGGTACTTCAGTCCTGGTGCTTCAGGCAGTCAGGGTGATGCACTGGTGGGTCTGAAGCCTGCATCTTCAGAGGCCAACACATAGTCTAGGGCCGTGAAGGCTATACTGGCACCGGGTCAGGCTTGGTGCTGGAGTCTGCAAACAAGCTGGGTGCTCATTTCTCCCTCTTTCCCATATGGAGAGGGTTCTCTATACATTGAGCTGTGTAGATTTAGGGAGAGGCAACATGGGTAATGTGAGACTGTCCTTCCTACCCCCTTCAATGTATCTTTTCTTATTTCTTGCTCCAACCAGGTGCTGTAATTTCTTACCTGGTTTTCATGTAAAGGATTTTTGTGCATGCATAGTTGTTCAAATTCACGTTTCTTCAAAAAGATGAGTACTAGAAGCTGCTATTTTTTCATCTTGTTGATGTTACCCCATTGTTACCAATCACAGGTCCACGGTGCAGAAAGGCTTCCTTACAGGGTGTATCAGGACCCCACTGTGCCTCCAAAGCTCTGTCACTTCTGCCCTAATTGATGAAGTCTTCAATCTCAGATTGGTAGCAATGCAGGCACCTCAGTATCACACATCCTCTGGTAAACACTATTTCACAGAACTTTCACTCCAAGAGATATGATAAATTCATGCACGGCATTATTAAGTATATTTAAGAGGTGAAATTTTTGAAAGGAACCATAGTATATGATTACAGTTTTATATACTTGATTAGTAGTAGGTTTTCCATAGACTTGGTCCTAGCTCTGTACATTTCAAACCTTGTTTCAGGTCTACTACACATAAACTTCAAATGCTAGGCACCTTAAGCCATATCCATATCACATATACTGTTTTGGCTCTATACCAGCCAATCATAGCATTAATCAAGTTGGCAGACAGGGCAATAGGAGTATACCTGGAAGCTATAACAATTGTAGAATGAGAAAATAGTAATTCAAATATATGGGAAGTGATAGTGTAAAACACATAAATATATTCCACTAAATTAAAACAAAATACATTCTTCACTCAAATTTCTTTAACTACATCTTTTAAAATGTACGGAATCACTACAATAGAGGAGAAATGAAATGAAAGAAAAGTCAGAGGGGAAAATAATCAGTAGACTTAATTTATTGTAGTTAGCAAACTTGCCCAAACTTTGCATATACATAAGGCCATGGCAACACATTGCTAGGGTCTCTTTCAAATCCTTAGAAATTATTTCCACATTTAAGGGACCCTGAAGCTTAAGTTTCATTACCTTTGAAGAAGACTGACCTCTAATCTGCCTCCTCTTTCCAGTTTTGTTTCCTCTTTCATTCTTGGAAATAACAGCAAATTCTTCCTCCTATATTTGAGGACTTTGGAATTTTAATTTTCTAAGTAAGTACTTTTTGAATTCCTGATAATATCTATATTGTTTTTTCCTCCTCTTTGCTTCCACACCTCAGGACCTGAATTACATGGCTGGCATTGCAAGCCACCAGAAAAGATAATTGCTTGAGTGTGATAATGGTGACTGACAATTTCATCTTCAAACAATTTATCAGTTCACACTCCATATATCGAGAATCAAGAGAACATGACACCTCTTGTCAGTAAAACAAAAGAAACTTGTGACAGCATTTCAATTGGATTTTTCACCTGGCACTCACCACATTAACACTCAGTTAAAATAACTCCATTCATTATTCCAAAACAACAAAAAAAATTCTGATGCACTAGACAAGGTAAATGAAATTATATACATATATAAAAAAGGTAATACTGCACCTGATCCCAGGTTTTCACCCCCTTCAAAATGCTTGTCTTGATTTATTATAACTTTTTTTATTTGTTTCCAACAATAAGTCAATCACAGGTCATTCTTTTATACAAGTGAATCATTCTTCTCAGCAGAGAGTGACTATGATGCAGAACTGTAAGCAAAACATGTCAGTCTCAAAGTTCAATCTAAAGCATCTCTCAATACTCCTAAACCCAGGTAAATGTGTTAGTCCAAATCTCTGTGTAAATTCTCAAGTGCTATGGTTGCCATTTTCACATCAGATTTTGGATGGCTTGGGTAATTTCCCAAAATTTGCCTGAAAAGAAGACCATCCCTCCTGTTCAAGATACCGTCCTTTCTCAAGAGCCTTTAGAAGAGCATGATGATCAGGTATGAACCAAACTAGAGAATAAATGTGCTCCTTATGGATCTGTTGTGACTGGTAGTGACATTGAGGCAAATTTCTCAAATCCTCTGAGCCTCAGTTTCTACCTTATGATTTGCTGGTGATGATGCCGTGTTCTTCACAGAGTAGTTGAGTGGGGGGAAAATGAGCTGATATACATAACTTAGCACACTGACTGGCAATTTTCCCATTAATATTTTCCCATTATCATCAGTGTCATTTCGTTCTGCAAAAGAACATTAAAAAGTGATTTAATCAATATGGAAAAACAGTGAATCTGTCCTAAGATCAATACTATTTTCCTGTTCCAAATATTTCACTCCAAGGTAAAATATCTTTAGCCCTTTTCCCTTAGACATTACTTTAGTTCAAGGGGAGTTTATGCAAATGCTCTATCTCTTCAGTCCTTCGCAAATACCTTATTTCTAATGTAGCTTTACATATATGCTCTTCCAAAAGGACAAATGCAAAGGCAAAAACAGGAAGTTAGCCCATCAAGCTGCACTGAAAATGCTAAGTCAACTTCTTAAGAGTGGAAAATATTGAGAGGACTTTTCAATACCTATATTTGAAGACAGTTTTCCTTTAAAAAAAAGAAAGCGCACTGGCAAAGTACTAATGAATCTGAATAGTATCCTCCATAGGATATCCTAGATGACTGCATCATCACCAAACCTTACTGAATGCCTACACAGTACTGAGCATTGCTTTAGATCCTGGAAATACAATGACACAAAAGACAAGGCACCTCTCCTACATATTGTGCAGTTGAGGACACAAGGCTAAAAACATGAAATGACACCATAAAATCTGCAAAGTACAAAATCATCAAGATAGACAAGTGCAGATGAGAAGAGAAAGCAATTTCAAGGAAATCAGTAAATTTTACATACAGTATGTGTGCTTAAGGCTTGCCCTTCACTAAAACATGCGGTTGTGAATCCTTGAATTTAAACTGTCCATGGTGACCCTTCAAAGCTGACATCCTCTCCGAGGAATTCCATGTTCTTTTACCTCTACTATCTAACCAGAGCTTACTTCATCCCATTGCTGATTTGGATGGCCAGACTCTGACTTCTGAACTGTATCACAGAGGAGAGTTCAAAGAGCTAAAGGTCACATACTTGTATGATCACTTTCCCTTATAAAATGTCTCAACTGTAATAAAGAAAAGGCTGGCTAACTCTTGCCTTTATCACATCAGCTAAGCAGACTCTCCATCTCCAACTGTCCTTAGGTCTCACATTTGGGCAACAGTGAGTAGTTTTTACCACATGGGAATCCTTGGTTACAAATGTGGATTTGATATTGGAGTAGACATGGTCAAAACAAACTTTTTGGCCTTCTTAGCTACTAGACCATTTAAATCAGTTCAGTATATATAGTTCAGGCAGTGTTCTCTGAAGTCCTGGTTAGTTCCTTCTTGTTATGCTTTGGGCTTTGGAAATGAAGTCCCAGTAGCTGCGCAGGACAAACTCACTGTCTTTTCTTGGCCAGTGTATGCTTACTATATACTTGGTGGCAAGGCATGGTTTAGATTCTCGCGAGTTCTCTGATCAAACTTCACCTATGTATCAAATTAACATCATTTCTTAACGGCTCCCATTCCATTCCTTTGACTAGCTCTGCCCAGAAGGCATCGTAATTGATAATCAAGAATACTATATCTTATCATAAATATGTCCTCCCTTCAAATTTTCAATATGTGAGCAGAATTGAACTCCAAGTTCTCTGACAAGAGGACCACAGGAATCTAATAGACAGACATCCTTTTATCTTCTACGATTACATATTGCCAAATAGGATTTTCTTCATCTTCAATTTGTACCCCAAAAATAGCTAGAGTCTTCTGGAAGGTCATAATCACTTTAATAAGCAAGTTTAAAATGGAACAAAGTGGCCCTGTCTTTAGTTTATCAGGTTAAGTGCATTCAAGGTCAGAAAAAGTGGGGGAAAGGAGGCATATGGATGGCAGTGCCCAGTCCTGCTCCTCCTGACTGGCCCTGGGGTCTGTTTCTGAGTTTGATATTAGCTGTCTTCATGGGGATCTTCAGAATATGAGGAATTATCGCATCTTATGCTCAGTTTTTGGCATTAAACAAAAATCTGAGACAATGGAAAAGTCCCACTTAACAACCTATAAAATTTATATATTCCCTCCAAATTCTGTAAATGTCAACAAGAACAGTAACATATAAGATAAGCTCTGGAAATGCCAAAATAATCAAGGAAATACCATAAATCATTAAGCTTTTCTTCACCAGCTGGAAAATTATCAAACCTCTTTGCAACAAGCAGTTCAGATTATATTTTCAAAGTCCTCCTGATTATTAAAAATATGTATATAAAATATATTTAGAGGTGTGTATCACACTCCGAGAGTGTGCCAGATAGATATGCCTACATGGAAAAAATGATAATGTTCACACGTCGGTTACTGACTTTCCCTTTAAAAATCTCTGGGCTGGCTATATGCACTTGGCTCACAACCACGTTACCCAGCCTGCTGGAATCTCCTCTGTATCACAAGATGGCTAGGAGCCTACAAACTAAATCTATGCCATAGATTTCCTTGCCAGCTGCTTTCCAATGAGGTTCTGCCAATGGGAGACACAGTGGAGACACTGAAAGGCAGAAGGGAGGGAGTAAGCATTGTGTGGAATTTACTTGGCTCCTGGTGGTGCATCACTGAGAGAGACAGGACAAGTGCAAGCTATGGTGTCCTCCGGGGCAGGGCAATTGCACAGCAATGGCAGTCACAGTGCTCCACTGGCCTCACCAGCACATGCTCATGAGCTCCAGCTCCAACAGCAGCAACTGCAGCCCCTAGAGCAGGAGACCACACACTTCTGGCTTCCTGCAGCTCGGTAGGGGTATGGACTCCCCGCGGCCTGCAAATATAGCCCTAGCTGTAGCAGTAGAAGCCACAGAACCATAACCTCCTTGCAGCACAGCAGTCCTAGCCTCTGGGTCACACCATCCGCTTCGCTGCTCCTCCAGCCAGACAGGAAGTAGATGGGGCAATCTCACCTTTACCTGCTCGCCTCTTCAGTCTTCTGACAATGCCATAACCAAACCTTACATGATTTCTAGTCCTCCTGAACACATTAATACGCCTTTTCTAGCTTTAAGACTAATGAATCAGGAGAATACAATGAAGAGATACATCTTTGTTAACTTTTCATACAGGCATGTACTTGCCGAATGCTCCAAAATATTGTAATTTAAAAATAACTTACAGAGAGGCAGAATTAATAAACCTCTGAAGCAAAAAAAAAAAAAAAACATTGAAAAGTCACAGAATGCAGGTTAAATATGATGGATTAAATACATTCAATCTTGAAACAACACCAAAATACAGGTAAAGGAATAAAGAATATGTAAAAACACATGGATAGAGAAAATAGAAGAGGGAATGAGATGAGCAGATAGCAGACAAGAGATATCAAGAAAATTTTATAAAGGGAAAGGACACAGACTAATGGAAATCATCAACAGAGCTCAAAAAGTTGAAGTTGAAGATTCAAATAGTAAAGTGTCCAAAAGGCTCAGGAATATCCAGGAACCAGGTGCAGGATAGGCTAGGGCTGAAATTGGAAGACAGATGGAAAATCACATCAGCAAAGTCTACATTCACTCAGATACCTTACCACATCCCAGGCATTTCACTTCCCATTTCAACATTTGGCAAAGATGGACCAGCATCTCTGAGCTCAAGAGGAATGTCATAATTGACTTCAGGAATGAGACCCTATTCTGGAAGTAGCAACAAAATGAAGTTTTCATGCTAAACACCAATATCTTCACCCCATCAACCAACATTGCCTGCTCAGAATGAGGCCAGCTAGGTTGTGCCCTCCAAAAAGACATTTGGAAGATTCCCCAATAGAGAAACTAACCAACCTAGAAGAAAAGATCTGTAGAACTGATATTTTAGTGCCTTCAAAATGAATACCTTAGGCCAGGGACTTAGCTCAGTGGTTCCCCCACCTGCCTTGCAAGCGCAAGGACCCGAGTTTGATCCACAGTACAAAAAACAAAAAAAGAAAGAAAGAAAGAAGGAAAGAAAGAAAGAAAGAAAGAAAGAAAGAAAGAAAGAAAGAAAGAAGGAAAGAAAGAAAGAAAGAAAGAAAGAAAGAAAGAAAGAAAGAAAGAAAGAAAAGCTTTATAGTAAAGCCTACTGAACTACAAGCTCTGTCTATGCACTCAGAACTTCCAACTCAAATTTTCTACCTCAAATTACATAGATGCAAGTGGTTAAGGGTGACTAGAAATTGGAAAGAAGTCTCTACCTTAAAAACAGAAACCAAAATAATAAAATAGGAGAGAAAATATCAGAAAAAGATGAGGACATACAAAACTAAAAATTTTTAAATATAGTATAAATATTCACGGAGAGATAAGAGCTATCCATGAAATAAGACCAGGATGCTTTTAAAAACAAAAAAAGTGCATTTGCAGAAAAAGAAAAAGCTTTGAAAATTAAAACTATGATTGTAGGAATTCAATAGAATTGTCAATAAAACTGAGGCTCTTTTTCTAAAAATATGAAGCAAAATGATGGAAAATAGAAGAATAAAGATTTGTTTACATTAGTTAATTAGTAGTTATTTCTCAAGGTCCAACATTCAACTAGAAGCTTACTAGGAAGAAAAAAAATGACTTAAGAACTTAACAAAAATAAAATAAAAATTTTCAGAAATAAAAATATATTTTTCATATCAAAAGTTTGTGATTGGAGTCTTATATAATTAGAAAAGGACCTACATCAAAATTCATGCTGAAATACGAATAAAACATCAGGATTAGAAAAGACCAAAAAAGTGCAGAGATGAAAATCTAGTCATATACAAAAAAAAAAGTCGGATGATGGAATAGCATCAGACTTAACAGTTGTAACAAGAAATCAACAAAACAATGTTTTGAAAACGGTGGGGAAATTTTTCATCTAAAACTCTATCCTCAGCTACACTTTAACTGTAGAAGTGAAATGGAAACATTTTCAACATATAGGAGCTGCAAAAAAAAAATTATCCTGTATGGAGCCTTTGTCAGAAAGTGTTAGAATATACATTTCATCAAAATAACAACAAAAAGATCAAGTAAGAGGGAGGCATAAAATTCAAGGAAAAAGGAATTCAATGTAGGGGGGAAAGAAAAGAAAAAACAGGAAAATCCCAGCCATGACAATTTAGACCAGTGATGGCAAACCTTTTAGAGTTTTCAATGATACTAACAGCCTGGTGTGGCACGCGGGCCATAGGTTCACCACCACTGACAGACTACCAGCCTACAGATCTGGCCAGTACCTGGCCTAGAGTGCAACCAAGCCACATTTCTGTAGGAGGACACTGGGCTTCAAAAATGATTGATCTAAAAAGAAAGAAAGAAAAAGGAGAAAGGAAAGAAGGAGAGAGGGAAGGCAGAGGAGGAGAAAGGGAGAAAAAGGAGAGAGAGATTGTATGTCCATTAGCACAGCTGAAGGTTGTTTCACGGTTCTGTGAGAAAGACTGAAATAGCTGTATAGACATATGTAACAAACCAGATGACAGAATAAAAACTGATTTAAAGTTGGGAGGGAAGAAATATAATCCACAGTACAATACAAATATAGAACGCTAGTATATCAGAAAAGCATGATAGAACTACAGAGTGGGAGAACAGGGGCAGGAAAGATAAATATATGCATTTAAAAGAGTAGAGGAGGCAGGATAAAGTAGATGATCCTGACCTTCCACAGAAGGGGCTAATAAATAATGTCTGAAAGTGAAAAAAATCCACAGGATTAGCACTAGACTGTGGTACTAGAAACTGCAAGGTAAATACCGGAATAAAAAGAAATTGAAAATAAATGTTTGAAGAGATGAGAACAGGGGCTGCTTCTACTTACTTGTTTGTTTGTTTGTTTACTGTTGTAGTACTATTTGGCTTTTAAAATTCGGCACAAGTATTAATTTGAGATTAAAAATTTGAAAGCCAAATAAAAGATATGGAATTTGGAGTTTCATATACATGCAGGACCCTAATCAATAGTAAATTGGAACCTATAAAAGTCAAGATGTATTTTCTTTAATAAAATTAAACAGCAACTGTTAATATATTCCCAGTGGTCTTTGTCTATTATTAATGTGCTTCCTAAGTTTCATAATATGCAAAAATAAATTTTGACCAAAATCAGGCAAAACTTTTATAAATTTTGAATTGATTGGACAGCAAATTATTTGGGTTACTAAGTTCTGTTGGATCCTGCCTTTTGTCTAGGACCTACAGGAGTCTGTCCATCAGCATACCTATTTCCTGCTCTCCATGCCTTCTGTCTTCCTCAGAGCCTGAAAGTTCGATTCTACAATGAACATCTCAAAGGGACCTGACAGAACTTTGTCACTTTTTATGACTTAAAATGGTAGGTCTCATGACATCAGCTCCCCCATAGTCACATGCCTCCCAAGATTAAAAGAAGGGAAAATAGATTCCAACTTTTCAAAGCAGGAATTGTAATGTTACACTTTTGAAAAAGCATAGAATTGTGGCACACAAGAACTCAGAAGGCTGAGGCAGGAGGATCAACATGAGCTCTAACCCAGCCTGGGCTATATAGTGAGTTCAAGGCCAGCCTGAACTACATAGGGAGACCTTGTCTCAAAAGTAAACAAACCCCAGGCCCCATCAGCTGGAAACTGGATAAAGAAAATGTGGGTTTTTTTAATAAAATGGAGTACTACTCAGCCATAAAGAACAAGAAACTAGAGACATTTATAGCTAAATGGATGCATATTCAGGCCATACTCATGTGAAATAAATAGGACACACGTGTAAATACTGAATAGTTTCTCTAGTGTGAGAAACTGAAAGTGTAAATAAGGATTAAAAGGATTAAAAATGAATAATTGATACTTTGAAATAGGATAAGGTCCAAAGGGGTAGGGGGTGGGAGGGGATGGGGAAAGGAAAGGAGGGAAAGGAAAAATTATGAGAAAAGAAAAAAATGGAAACAAAGTCTTTGTAAATAGGGAAGGGTGGAGGCGGTGAAGGGAGCACAGGTAATGGAGAAAAAAATAAAAACCAAGATACATCATGTACAGGTACAAGCACCCAATGATAAATGTAAATGTAGTGTATACCAAAAATGTACCAATAAAAGAATTTAAGGAAAAAAAACAAATAAACAAAAAACGAAGCCAGGGATTTAGCTCAGTGGCAATGTGCCTGCCTCGCAAGCACCAGGACCTGAGTTCGATCCCTGGTACCAAAAAAAAAAGTTACACAGAACAGAAGAGAGTGTTATAGCTCTTTCATAATATATGATCTGCCATAAGTTTCTTTGTTCCAATATAGAAAAATCTATATTAGCATTAACTATCTTCAACAGAAGACATTCTGAGACCAGCAGATTTCAAGCTGGGATATGTATATTTTGGGAGCACAAAAATTTTATTTATGTATTTTTTGGGGTACCCGGAATCAAACTCAGAACCTTGCACTTTCCAGGCAGGTGGTGGCACCACTGAGCTAAATCCCTGGCCCGGGAGCACAAAAATTTTCAAAAAATAACTTCTAGATCCTAAGCTTAAAAAGCACTCTTCCCTAATATTTAACAATATGAGAATATTCATGTGGGTTGTTCCTGTCTTTATCACACTTTAAAAATGGAGTATGCCTCTCATTCACTTTTTCATATTACTAGGGTACACTGACCCTGAGTGGTCGGTCTCTAAAGTTACAAACAATAGGACAACTCAAAATATTGGAGTTGGTGCTGAGGAAGTAAATAACTCTAATAACTGAATAATGAAATCTGAAACTAGCTTCAATTCTTTGCCTTTAATAAAACTGAAAGAAGAACTGACTGAGATGACAGCTGGTAGATCATTAAAAATAATTTTTGATGATAGATAACTATGTGATTTTTGGCATATAACTTGGAAGGAGTTCAAATATTTGAGTGGCATTGCTAAAACAAAACTCCATTCCTATCTACTTATTTATGGGAATACTTTTTCTAAGATCTTACACCCAAAAAAGTAAAAATAGAATAAAGCTGTGCTTTGTCTCATTCTAGCAAAAAGTAATGTTCATCTACAGAGATATAAATTTATTGAATAAAAAAGCTCAGCCAGTAAAACAATGGGTATGTTTCTAATACATTTTGTTTATATAAGTGTAAAATTATTTGTGATTTAATCATATATTCATCAATGTAAGAAAAATTCAATTCAGCAGAAATTTTAACAGCCATAGTCTCATAGCCATAAATTTTTACTTTTCAGTGTACATACATATTTTTATGGTAGGAAGAGGGTGATTACTAAAAGACTTCCAGACAGGAAATGTATGTCAAAGTAGGATAAAATTCTATTATAGAAGTGGTATGAAATAAATTATTAGTAATTTCTGTTATAGACGAATTGATCAAAATACTTTAATCTAGATTTTGGTAGAAACCAAAATGGTTGCCATTCAAGGCTTTTTAAGTTTATGTCAACATTTACAATTTCCTGTAAACTATTTATTTGACAATGATGTAGTTAAACTTATGAGAGATTTAAAAATATATGAGAAGGAATGTAAGTTTTCAAAATTTACTTAAGACCATTGATTTATAATCTTAAAATTTTGCCTTCTAAAACACATGAAACTTGTATCTAATCTAAGAGTTATCTAACAGTTGTTTTAGGGACTAGGAGTATAGCTCAATGCTAGAGTACTTGCCTATCATGCTGGAGGCACTGGGTTCAATCTAAAGTGCCTCCTCCCAAAAAAGAATGAAAAAGAAGTTACTTTTGTTACTAAATGAAAGGAGATTCTGTTTTTCAACAGTGCTAGGGATCAACCCTGAGCCTAGGCAAGCACTCTACCACTTAAGCTACATCCCCAACTCAATGAGCTTTTGAACATTTTCATACCCTGCACAACTACATACACAGTCATCCTTATGTACACTATGCATGTAACTGTGAGCCAGTTTAGTATCACAATTATAAAAGAAAAATCATATTCCTTTAAACCTGGTAGAAAACTTGTATAATTGAATTTTACTATTTTACCTAAGACTGATTAATTAGAGCTGAAATTTCTGGTTTTACTTAGTATGTTCCTTACATATAGGAATAATTAAAATCTCTAAATTGTTACACTTTTTTAGGAGTATGGGAGATAGAGAAATGCAGAAATAAATGCTTGTCTGGTTTTTTGAAGATTATTGGTAATACCCAATATAAGACCTAAAAATCCAGATAAGTGTCCCTTGTTCTCTTCAGTATCCTTCAATAGAAAGCTAGTACTTCCCACTTCAAATAATCTGAATTATTTATCCCAAAACTCATTACAGTGCCTGGCACAGTACAAATACTTAATATCTGTTGGATTAATGAGTAAATGGATGAACATGGAGTCATTAATTTAGTGACTCAGTCCTTTCCACTTTCAGAAATGTTCTGTTAAAGTGCAAGCTTACCTTTGAGTTATACCATCTGAACAGTAGCTCTCAAAAGTCAACCCATACTCTGACTACAGTGAAGTCACCCAGTGTGTATTATGCCTTTAACTTCCTGTACCTCTACCTCACACTGATAAATCGCACACATTTTTAACAGGCTCCCCAGCTGATTGACATATACAGAATTGACAAGAAGCCAAAGAATCAGTTTAGGGAACAAGAAAAACCGAGGCAGACTCATTCAGAGAATAAGAAAGTAGGAAATACAGGCAAAGTCCCAGGGGAAAAACAGTCCAGTCAGGGAACCACTGTTGGTAATACCACAATGACTGTGGTTGAGATTCAAATTTGAGGAACAGAGTGACTGCAGGTCTACATTGGGTCAGGTTAGTCATTTATTTATGGAGGGATCAAGGCCATGCTTATCAATTCTGCTAGACTACATCTGATAGAGCAGAGGTTTTTCCATAAGCATCAAATTGCTGCTGGAAATCAGGAATGTTTCCAAGGAAGCCAAAAGTAGAAATTACAAAACTAAGCCTAGACACAGTGGAATGAAGCATCTCCTAAAGTAGCATGTACTCTGTAACAAAGAGCTACACACTAGACTTTCACTCAACCTCAGCACTACTGAAAGGACCTCTGCACCAAGAGCAAATGGATAACCTTGCAATCTCTCTCCCATTCTGAGTCTGTGACTCTGTATTACTAAATGAGTTCTAGAGTCATCCAATTTCATTGGTAAAAGTCAGTCACACATTAAGTAGAATTCTTTAGAAAAATGAAATAATTGAATACATCTGCAACTTTTTGCTGTTATACAATTTAAATTGCATCTAATGACAGTATACAAGGGAATGTCTCTTATGGGGAAGAATAATCAATTCATACCTGCTCATCTCACAGTCCTCATAGCCAGCCTGACTCCTTCCACCATTCCAACAACAACAAAAAAAAACTCAGTCTTCATATCCCCCAGCACTGTCAAAGGAGAAAACTGTCAAGTTACCAGATGTTCACCGACAAATGGCATTTTACCTTTACATATCTTCTTTTTTTTTTTTTTTGGCTAATTTTTTCCTTGCCTAACTTTTAACTCTGCAAATCTGTCTTTCTGTAAATCTGATCTGTCTTTCCTCTAACAGATCAGAAGTTCATACTTGCCAACACTTTGGCTTCCAACATCTCCACAGTGTAGGGTTAGAACTGCTTCTTCTTCATCATCCCAGACCTAATTAATAATCTCCTTTCACCAACTTGGATCATGTTGGCTGGGTCATTCTCCAACCACCATTGAAGCAGGGAAGTTTAATTATGTTCATAAATCTGTGTTATGATTGAATATGGAGATACTCATTGTTTAGCCAAGAAGTAAACATTAACAAAATGTCTAAATAATTAAATAACTTCATACTCATGTCATTTTTCAGCAACTTACAAGTATGTGTGTTCACCTTTTTTACTCTTGTCATTATTCTTTCAATGATAGAATGGACATTATATGCTTTTCCATGAAGAATAGCTCATTACCTGTCACAGCTCTCTGAATTTCATCATGTTGCCTAAAAATATATTTTCATTGGCAGAATCTAGGAGAACAGAACTCCAGACAGTCCTGTTCTACTACATTGATGTTAGTCAGTAGACTCCAATGGGTGACTGAGTTGCACGCTGCTAATAAATCAGCAAACACTATACTTATTTTCACCTGAATTTGTCTTTCATCTTTTTACTGGGTAATATTTAATATTAATCTTAAGCCAAGAGCTGTCTTTTCTTTCTTTAGTTTGTTTTGATTATTGCATTGAATACATTTACTAATGATCCATCCACATGCTAATGATCTATGGAACCAATTCAGGAAAATAATTTTTCTCAAGAAAAATGTTACATATGTATTGGCTCAATTCTTAGACTATGATGAGAGCCAACTTTTGGCAACATAATCAAGCTGTAGTTGAAGCTTTTGTCAATGCCATAAAGAAGCCAGATGAAAGTCCTTTAGTACAAAGCTTACTGGGCACTTATCTAAACCCTGTTTGTACAGGGTATAATACACATATTAATGCAAGAATTATTAAAACAATTAAAAAGACAAAAAAAAAGGAAATCTTACCCCATAAAATTGATCCCTGAAAATTGGCTGATTGCAAGTAGGAAATAAACCTGTTAATTTTGAGAATAACTTGTTGTCTATGTATTCAATATACAGATCATCTTCACCTTGCAAGCATATAGTTTCTGATTAACAGTTGAGGGATAACACGAAAATCTACAGCCAGATACAAAAGGTAATCAGGGAAGAGGTACTGTCAAATGGCACTGAACCTAGAAAATCTGGTTTGATGTTCCGCAAATCAGTGGCTGTGACACTATGCATGTCCTTGAGCCTACGTTTCTTGCTCTGTAAAATGAGAATAATAACACTTCACTCATAAAGTAGAGGGAAAGTAATAGGAGATAAGAGATGTAAAAATGCTTTGTAAATTTCAAAGTGGCCTAGAAATATAAGATACTATTAATTCTGTTTCTTGTTAGTGCTACACCATGAGCTATGAAGGCATAATAATAATCCTGGCAAGTACGAATTTAAGACGAAACATTTGTCAAAGCCATCCATTGGAAGAAGCAATATAAACAAGCTTAATGAGTAGTCATACGCTTCTGGATACAATGGTAGATGAAATATTACCAAAGATATTAAACAAAAGCCTCTATTTAAAAGGCTGTGCTAAAACCCACATAAAGCCCATGAGATCCATTTACGGGAGCTCATTTAGACAGGTGGGTCCAGCAATATCTGAACTGTTATCCAAGGAACTGCCTCAAAAATTAATCAGCTGAAGTGACCAACCACTTGGCTTGCAACATCAATACAGATGAAGGTGAAGAACTGCTGATCCTGGAGCATCTACATGTTTGCCAGATCTCTGTGAATTCCCAGCTAAACAAAGAATTTACTGAAAAAATGGAAAAAGCCATTGCTTGTGTCAGTTTTAGAAAAAATTGTCTAGAGATAAAAAAAGAATTAGTGATAGAGGTGAGCACACAGAATAAAACCACTTTAAAAGCTACGTGGACTCATGTTCCCCAGAAGTCCCAAACCTGTCATTCTCCTAGCTACTATCACTCCTTACAACAAAGCTGTCAGGTTTGAATAATAGAAAGGCTTCTGTTGCTTTCTCTGGATACTGAGTTCACTGAGAGGAGGCAGTTTAAGTATTTTACCATTGTTCTGGTTCTTTCTTCTCTGACAGATTCAACTTCCTCCAAGAATGATTGTCCATAGCAATGATGAAAAATGAGAGTTGGGAAAAGAAGCATTGTCACAAACTTACACTAAGAGGCTGCTAAAATAGTTTAGTAAGGTAAGAGATAATTTTAGAGTGAAAGCAATTTCCCTGAATTGACTTTCAAGCCTTCTTAATACAGTTAAAACTTTACCATCCCTGATAGTTACTAAGCTCAAACATGTTTGATTGCCTGTACTGCATTTATCCCTACATTCGCTAATTGCCAAGTCCTATTATTATATAAAGGCATTTCCACCTCTGTAGTCCCTCCAGTAATACAGAAGTTTGTTTCTGCATTATTTTTATGAAATCATTACAATAACATCCCATGTGACCTCCCTCCTCAAATCTTTCTTCCATTCTAATTCATGCAATAACTCCCGTGTTCCTAGAATTTTCGAACTCAAACTCCACTAGCACATCATTGCATGCAAATATAAGTCCAGATTTCCTATTGTTAACACCAAAAGCCTGAATGTATCATTTGTCAGAGAGATTTTAGAGCAACCAGAACTCTCATACTGCTGTGGGAAGTATATGGATAGGATTATTTTGGAAAGTTTATTCACTGCATCTACTATAGCTGAACATGGGTAATACTGTGATGTCCAAATTCCACCAAAAAGCCACTTGGATAAGTAATTTGTGGTATTTTCATATATTGGAATATCATAAAATAATAAAAATAAATGAAGTACAAGTACTTTTGATAGCCTGTATAAATCTCATCAAAAGTAGCGAAAGAACTAGCCACAAAATTATATACTAATAAGTATACAGAATTAGAAAACAGGTGGTGCTAATCGACTGTGTTAAGAGTCAGTGTAATAAAAAAAAGTTAGTGTAATTTCCTTCTATGGGAAAGAAAAGTGCAACATTTGAGAAAGGTATGAGTGGCTTTTCCCGTATATTGGGTGTGTTCTATTCTGTGATCTGGATAGTGGCTTCATAAGTATGTTAACTTTGTACTCATCTATTGAGTTGTACACTCATTTTGTGTAACTTTCTGTCCATTTTTTAAAAATACAAGTTCTAACCGTCATCTTTAAGTTTGACCATAATCACCTCCCTACCTGTTTCTCCAATCTCACTCTCAAGGTGCCCCCTAAATACGGTATTACACCATACACTCAATATCCCAGTCGTGGTTACATTACTTTTTAAGCATGTTCTTTTGCTTGTGGTGTTTCTCATTAGAAATCATCTCTTACATTTTCTTCTTATCAAAATTCTGTCCATCCTTTCAAAGTTCACAATATAATGTCCCTCTTTTTCATGAAGCCTTCACTGACTACAACAGATGCTCTTTATTCTCCATGTTGCAATGATAATTTCAACCTCTCTTATCAACTTGATTTAACTCATCTCTGTATTACAGATATTTGTTAATTTGTCTTATCCTCCAAGAGATGTATAAGTCAATGGAGACCCTGGAACTACATTTTACATATTTTGGAATTCCCTGCATTTACTTCACATACTTCAGTATATGGTGCTAAGTCAATAACTGGTAGTTTGTGAGTGCACTGTCAACTGAATAAGCCACAGAGTCGCTACCATATAAAATATCTATAGTTATACACCTCCAAGGAGACCCTTGAGTTAAGTTTTATCTCAGCCAAGGGTACAGTCCTCAGTGTTCATAGGTTCTGACCAATAAAGCAGTAGTAAGCAGTGGAAAGTTACCGATGTTTTGAATCTTGGTCCCAAACTGATGGATTAAGAGAATGAAAACCTGGAGTTAGTTCATACACTACCAGCCCCCCAAAAAATTGTCGGCTTTTCTCATATCTTTCTTCAGCCCCACTTTCATTTCCATCATCTCTCCCCTTCATTTTCAGAGGGCAATCCTAACATCTATTGATTGTTGTATTTCTCAGGATTCTCCACAAACACAGATAGATCCAATAGGATCATGACATTTACTTATGTATATGCATATAAAGTCTGAGGATTCTGCAGTCAGCAAGCTAGAGAACCAGGAGAGGCAATGGAATAGTTCTAGTTAGAATGGAATAAGTTCTGAAGGCCTGACAACCAGAAGAGCCCTATTAACCAAGAATTGAAGTATCAGAGTCCAAAGGCAAAAAAGACTGAAGTCCCACCTGAAGCAGTCCAGTAAAGTTCTCTTACTATCAGAAGAGTCAGCCTTTTTGTTCTATTTAGGCCAGGATACTTTATTCATTGTACCAATTCAATGTTAATGCCATCCCAAAATACCCTCACAGATACATCAAGATTAATATCCAGACACCCCATGGCCCAGTGAAGTTGACATATAAAATTAACTATCCCTAAATCCATAAAATTGAAAGGAACACTCTGAAATGATCTGGATATGCTACCCACCTGACCACAATGCTTGGAACAGAAGTGTTCCAGTAACATAGAGTTAGTGGGATTATGATAATAGTAGATAACATACATTGAGCACTTAGCAATATTCACAAATTTTACCTATCTTAACCACTGTAATAACCATATGAGACATATGTTCCTAAGAAAAAGAAGCTTTGACTCTTCAGCTGGACCAAGTATGTAGAGAAATGATGATTCGAACTGCCCTATCCATCTTGCTCATGAGGAAAGTCAGCCTGAGAACAGAAGCAACCCAGGGGAAGCTCTGGGCAGCATTCGACCTCAGAATCCAATTGCACATGAAGCCGGGCTCACCTGTGGATTTTTCAGTTACATGAGCTAGTAAATTCCTATTTTTATTTAAGCCAGTTTCAGATGAGTTTATGTTGCTTGCACCAGTAAAAATTTATAACTGTTGTAAAAATGGATACCAGAAGTAGGGTGTTATAACCTAGAATGCGAAAGTCGCTAAGTTTGGGTGAGCAGTAAGTGAACAGCAGAGGCCTCAGCAGACACTGCTATAAGATCAAGGGTATACACGGAACCCAAGCCAAACTACTGATGTGCTAGCTTCTGTGAAAAGATGTTTTGACCCCTGAAACAGATTTGACAGTATAAAAATGTACTCTGTGAAGCCACAAAAAGCTAGCCTGGCTAAGACAGAGGCAGCCCAAAGGAAGCACAGCCAAGATACTGAGCCTGGTAACATTTTCAATCATAAAGCAATCTGCATCACTCTAGATCCAATCAGTAAATGAAAACTGCACAGAGAGATGAACAGGGAAAGTACAGAATAAGGAATTATTACTACTAAGGATAGACTATAAACTACAGGAACATTGAACACAGCACCCTAAGGCTCAGGAAGAATACACATTTGGAAAGAGGCCCTTTCCTCAAGGCTGTGGTAAGATTTCCTTGAAGAAGGTACAGCAAACTACACCTTCTATACCCACTGGATGGCCCAAGAATTAACTGCTTTCCCCAGCCAGAGCTGCTGTCAGTTTCTAGAAAGCAGCCCTTCAGCATGCAGGTAAGGCGCAGGCAGTCACCAACAGGGCTGGCTCCAGACCAGAAGGAAATCTGGCCACCGGCAAAGCACACAAAGCGTACAGAGGGAGTAGAACTGAGTGGTCCGAAGGGTCTGGGATGCAAGTAGGCTGCAGAGAGACCTGCGGAGGGGAGAGCCTTGTAGGTACCAATCGCCATGCCACAAGCACTACACAAAAGCTATTTGCAGGCCAAGGCCTCAAGGCCACCAGAGAACCACATTCAGGGCACATGGCTGAGACAAAGCTCCACCAGATGCCCCATCCCTCCTGCTAGCTGAGAGAAGAGCAACCGGTCGCTGGAGAACACTTCCTCCTACAGTGTCCCTGTGGCCTCCTTCACCAAGAGAGGTTAACCTAGCGCTCACATTAGAGAAGCCCTGAAAGGGATTCCCTACCACAGAATATACATGGAAGGGTGAACTCGGAGCTAAGAGCCAAGAACTTGACAATGGGAACATGAGATGTGTGTATCAGTTCTTACAGCCAATACGTTATCTTTTGGTGTTAAGACATTTTCATCTGTATTTTCTGATGACTGTAACTGAAGGACTGCAGAGCTGAGCCTCACACCATCTACACCTAAGCAGAGTCTGAGAACTGCATGCTTTCCTGACAGCACTTCTGCTACCTTTTCCCATCAAAATCTTCCTGCTCTGGTCTCTTTGATGTTATACCTAGAATCCTACTTAAAGCAAACACCCTATTAGTAACAGTTTTATTGTAAAAAGAGCATTCAAGAAAATAAGGGCTTTAAAACAGAAGGATGATGAAGTTTTTAGGCACCTTAAAAAGTTGATAGATGTATTTTAAGGTGACTAGAACTTTGGGTTTCCCTTCGATTATTAAGCTATTATCTATAACAATAAATTACATCAGAACTATTCACTGAATTAGGATTGCTCTTAAGTATGACCAGTGATTTTAGAATTGTGTAGTACAAACAAAACGTGGCCCAACTAGGAAGCATGTATTCTCACTAAAAAATAAGGAATTCTAAGAAAGCAATCATAATAGTAATAGGTTGTTTATATCTCAAGTGAGACACTCAAGGATAAAATGTGTGTGTGTGTGTGTGTGTGTGTGTGTGTTTTAGGAAATAGAACTGCCAAGGAGTGAAATGAAGGAAATAAAATCCTTACTTAATATTCTTGATGGTAAAATAATTATGGCATGGAGTAGACTCCCAAGGCACACATAAAAGCTTCCAATTAAATAATACTAGCCTTTTGAAAAGTTTGATTTTAAGACTTAGGTTAGTGTGTGTGTGTGTGTGTGTGTGTGTGTGTGTGTGGCTTTAGCAATTTCCCCTAAGTGCCTCAGTAGTCTTGTCTTCCTAGGGTTTAATAACCACAAAGTTTATTAAAAAGTTTTAGTTCACCTCAAATTTTTTCTGTGCTATTTGAAAAAAGTATCGAGGGGGAAATTCACATAAGAAGAGTAAACCTAATTTAAAGGAAAATGTGAAAAATTGTTGATGAAGTGCTGTGTGTGTGTTCAGCCCAAAGGAACCATCCTACTGGCTCTGGGAGTAGGAAGCAGAGAGAAAAGACACAGTATCTTCTCCTCTGCCTGCTCATGTTGGATAAATGGTTCATTTTATTGTCAGGTTGGCTGAGGCAGAATGTCAGCATTATACAGGAGGGTCCCAAAGGTAGCAGAGGAGATGCCATTCTAGCTTCCTTCACTTGATGCTATTAAACGAGCTCACAGACTGTAAGATAAATGTTAGATAAATTGAAGGCCAATAAGTACCTAGTTTTATAGCTGTAGTTTAAGTTCAAACTCTTCATGAGTTTTTGTGTGTTTCTATAGAAAGGCTACATCTAAAACAACACTAATAGCTGAAATTTACCAAAGAACAGAAGCCCTGTGAATTTCTGTACTGATTTGTTGAGTATTTTTTTCCTTTCAATAACATTATTACTATAGTCAGAATGTTAGAACATTCTAAACTCTAACAATGGGTGGTATATTTGACTTAAATTATCAGAAATACATTCTATGTTCATTTAAGTGTTCTCAGTTTTCTATAAGTAACATTCATCCATTTATTCCACAAAAATTTATTGATTGCCTTCTATGCTTCAGAAACTGCTTTAGAAATATGCCTAGCATATAGGAAAGTTTTGTGCTCCAAAAAAAATTGTGATTATCATGTGTTAAATGGGCACTACACTTCAACCAGGACAGAAAATAATCATTTTTACATAGTGATACTATTTCCAAAGTGTTGATGCGCGCGCACGCACACACACACACACACACACACACACACACAGAGTGGGCAGGAAAGGGAAAGAGAAAGGTAATATTCAATTTATATACCAACCTGCTACAGCATAGGTTCCAGTTAGCCAAAATGTAAATGGAACATGAGTGATTTGGAAAGAAATGTATAGAGTACAGAATCATAGCCATTCTGGTCAATCTGCCATTATAGTGTGGAGAAAGTCCCTTAGATGGAACCTATTAACCTTTCCTCCCAATAAGATGAAAACTAAAAAGATATCACAATTTTGGCATATCTTCAATGCATATTTATTACATGCACACTATGTGGCAGAAACTACTTGATATTCAATCAAGACTAAGTCAAGTTGCAGACTGTGAAGGAGTAAATACAAAATAAGGAAGAATAGGCAGTCAGGGGTCACTATGGGGGAATATTGACTGTGGTGGAAGCAAAGGTGAGGAAAATGCTTGTAGGATGGAGAATATCTTTTCATGGTTTATGCTGAATAGAAAGTTATGGAAAGAGATAAACTGAAAAAGCTACTGATACAGGGCATGACTGGAGCAAGAACTTGCATGAGGTTGAAGTTATGGGTCAGGGGATAAAGAAAGAATGACTGGAAGGAGAGAAGAAGATAAGGATGGGTGAGAAGTGTCGATCAATTCAGAGAGGTAGGAGAGGTAAAATAAGTCCTAGGAGAACAGGAACTTGGAAGGAATGGAAGGGGATAACACAGAATGAGAAAGAGTGAATGAACTTCAAAGAGATTGTAAAAGGAAGTCTTTCACAGCTGTAACAACTAGCACCTCTGTAAAGTAGACAGAGTAATCTGCTAGGCTGAAGAGTGCAGCATTGTGTGAAGTTTAAAAAGTGACCAGATAGATATCATCAGAAGGAATCAGGAAGGATCTGAAAAGGTTCACTAGAGAACAATGAGAGTCCAACAGAGGTGGTAATTCCTAAATACATAAGGCAGGCAGTCAACATGATTATGTGATTCACTCTAGTATTAGTCAGGACCTAGTTTCAAGATCAAAATAAACAGTTTACTGATTCTACAAAGGCATTTACGATGATGGAGGGAGAGGAAGGACTTGAGAGTGTCGTAATTAAGGGCAGCAGTGAGAGACAGGTTTAACTGAATGACCAAGGATTGTCACTTGGGTTGAATAAGGAAATGAAACCACAGGGGACTTATTGATCAAGAACATATGAAGTCAACAAAGAACAAGAAGAACCAGGGAGAGTGAGGAACAATCGCCCCATCCATAATCCCTCTCTGAGAGCACTCTTCAGTCTGGAAGACAGACTTCAATTTCTTCCTTATGACATAAACAGTTTTGATCATTTTGCTTGCCTCTTGAGCTCATTTCTCACTTCTTCCTCTAAATGCATTCCATATGTCCTGGTATAGGGGTCAACTATGCTGCTTCCTGCTTTTGTGTGATTACTTCTTCTCCTGGAGGGCTTCTCCTCTTCTCCTAAAGCCCCGTTCACCTGATGAAGTTCTCAGCCTTCAAGATTCATCTCAACATCTCTTCACAACAACTCCTATAGTTATCCGGGGGAACATCTTCCCATCCCTATACATTCATGCAACTACTTCGGCCAAAATAAAATAAAAGATTCTAGCTAGACAAATAGCATGGTGTTGAATTGATGCTGTTCTACTTCCAGCCTAATCCAACTTCCATTCTGTAGAGAAGTGTGAGCTTTCTTGCCTGGAGTGTGAGATATCACAGAGGAGAGGAAAGACACAAAGACACAAGTTGACATACAGTGCCTGTACCTCAGTCATGTGAGACTTCTGGGCCCTTCCGACCCATCCCAGCTGCTGGCTGAAGGCACAGGCCAGTCGACTCACAGAGTTGTGAGAAATAACACATCATTTCTATTTTAAGTCTCAAAGTTTTGGGGTTTAGTTACACATTTATAGATTACTGGTATATCTGATTTTCAACTCAGGTGCAATGGTTCAAACTTTGTAACACCTCATTGCAATATGCCTCTACTATTTATTATACTAGCATTATAAATATTTTTAACATATCTGCTTCTTTCTTATTCTATGAGATTCTCAAGATTAGCAGCAATGTTTCAGTGCTAGAGTACCTCTATGTTTTTGTCCTAAATCTTAACATACAATACATGATGCATATTCAATAAATAATCTTAACTAAGTTATATATGAATTTAATTAGTGGGAAGGAGCAAAAGATATCCTATGCTCAGCCATTGGAATTTCAAGGTTAAATATTTCACAAATGGAAGTCTTCAGATTCCACGTTGGAAACGAAGTTGGCTCAAGTGTAGTCTAGGAATTGAGATGAGGGTGGGGCATAATCTATGATATGGACTAATGTTCCCATATGACTACAGGAATTTATATGGAGTAGAAGATAGTGATATCAAATGGGAAGAGACCGAACTTCAGAATAAAGAGAAGCTGTGACACTTTTTAAATTATAACAAGGCTCTTACAGAAGTAATACACAATTAAGAAGATTTGGTCCAACCTTCAGCCCAATATATGTCCAAGAGAGAAACAGTAAGTCTCCACAAACTTATGTGGAAGTACTAGTATAATTAAAGGGAGTTTTCCTTCAATCCGCTTGTGTGCTCCTTCTCAATATCCCCGACTGCCGCTGAAAGCTTCGTGCACAGCATCCTTCCCTCCTAATACCCACTCCCACATCTGTTCTCTGGGCTGTCTCGGTCACTCTTCTGACTCCAGCCAACCCTTTCTCAATGACACTTTCGGGCTCCATTTCTCCCATGAGATGCAGGAAGAGACTGTGATTTCCAGTCTCGTTCTGAATATGGCTGCTTTCTGGCCTGCAAGGTTCATCAAACTCAGGATGCTGACGGGCAAATTATGATTTTCCCTACAACACATGTTTTTCCTCCTGTATTTTCTGGCCCAGTAAATGACCTCACTGCCTACTCACTCATTATAGAAAGAAACAGGACAGTGGGGAGGAACTTGGTTTGGAATTAGTCAAAAAGAATGTGCTCAAAATTGGCCTTCATAAATTACCATGGGTAATTTCAGGCTGCTAAGACTCCTGTAAAAGTAATAATAATAATAATAATAATAATAATAACAACAACAACAATAATACTGTAGATGAGATGGCTTAAAAAATAGACATTTATTTCTTATAGTTCCAGAGGCTGGGAAGTCCAAGATCAGGACTCCAGCACACTCAGATTCTGGTGAGAACCCTCTTTTGGCTTGCAGACAGTTGTCTTCTTCAGCTAGCCCTACACCCTCACGAGATAGAAAAGAGAGAGAGAGAGAGAGCTAGCACTTTAGTCTTGTCTTAGTTACTTTTCCTGTTGCTGAGACAAAACACCCAGAAAAGCAGGGCAGCATGGCAGAGGAGCATCACAGAGTAGGAACATTCCATGGTATGGCAAGCAGGAAGGCAGCAAGCAGTCAAGGCAGTGAGCAGCAGAAGTGAGCCTGCCTTCTCTCTGCCCCTTTGTACTCCATCTAGGCTACAACCTATTGATTAGTACCACCCACACCCACAGTGGGGCCTCCATTATCGGCGCCTTTAATCCCAGCATCACACCATTAATCCACATCCACACTCTGATCCAGCCATCTTTATGAGTGCATGAGACTTTGGAGGGACATCTAGGTACAAGCCGTAACGTGTTTAACATGTTTCCTCCTACAAGAGCACTAATCCCATCACAAGAACCCCAATCTCATGACCTTATTTAAACCTAATCACCTCTCAAAAACTCCATTTCCAAATACCCATCACAATGGGGGTTAGGGTTCAACAAATGAGTTTGGGGTTACACAATTATTTCATAGCATAACCTGGGCCAATTACACAACTTCCCAGGCCTTCATTTTGCTCACCTGTTATACTGTTCAGAAGCTTGAAGATGCTTAAATGCCTATTTGAACCTCAAAATTACACATGTGAAGACCTCTTTAAAAATCTTAACTTCTTTCTCTAGTTTCTTCCTGTCATAAGCAACTGATCACCAAATTTATGAACTCAGTTTCTAAAAATGTCTTTAACATATTTGTCTTATTTCCCCTGTGCTAGTACAAGGCCTGAACATACTTCAATTTGTCTGTTCCTGGCTAACCTGAATCATCTTTCACACCATTGCCATGGATAATTTTTTAAAGTATAAATGAACTATATACCTTTATTCATTTTCAAAGTTCTTCAACAGCTCCCTATTTCCCACAAAAGTCAGGCCAAACTCCTTAGCACCTCATATTTGCAATACTTCCCTGAGTGACCTTTCCAGCACACTCTATGTCATTCCCACCATTCCTTACATTTTACAATGTCACTCTCTGAAAATGTTTTTCACCTTTGTGACTACTTCCTATTCTGCATCCTCAGCCCCCACCCCTCGGAGAATTCCTGCTCAAACTCCAAAGGGCGGCTCAGATGTGATTTCCTCTCTGCTCTCACTGTAGTGGTACCAATTGCACCCTCATGTGTTTTCCCACAGGACTGTATACAAACCTGTCCCAGCCTTTCTCACACTGCAGTAGTTATTAATTTACATGTCTGTCTTCCCAGCTCAACTCTGAACTCCTCCTCAGAGGCGAGCAAAGTGAAATATTTATTCTGGATTAAGAGTTCCTAACACAGTTTCTGAAAATGTCTGTTGACACAATGAATAGAGAAACTGTGTTCCTTCAATACTGCTTGCTATCATTAAATATTAATAGCAATTAAATCCAACTTCAGGTACATATAAAAAGAAAATCCTTAAAATTAGACATTAATTTTTGTCATTTTATTACTATATGTTTGTAATACATAATAATTCCATTTATCCTGGGAAGATACTTGTTGTTTCTTAATCATTTTTATTCCCCATCCCCTTCCCACCCTCCTGTCTCCTCCATTCCCAGAATCCCTGCCTATGTCCATCTGAAATATATTACCTTTAAGTATATTTTCCAACTCCTAAATTCTATGATCTTATTGAGAACTGGGCTAAAGTTTTTCTCCAGGAACATACAGAATTAGAATCTTGTCTGGCGTAAACTTAAATTTGTAAAATGGAAACGAAGTCTATGTAAATAGGGAAGGATGGAGGGGGTGAAGGGCGCACAGGTAATGGGGAAAAAATAAGACCCAAGATACATCATGTACAAGTACAAGCACCCAATAATAAATGTAAATGTATTGTGTACCTAAAATGTACCAATAAAAGAATTTTTTTAAAAACTTAAATTTGTAGAATAGGATTTAGTGGGCGGTTAGAGTATGTTTCAAATGTATCATCTTAAATTAACATAATATACTTTCCAATTAAACAAAACTGAGTAACATGGTGAAGACAGTGTTTGGTTCTAAACCCTTGTCAGCTTGAGTGACATGTGAGAATCCAGCACTAAGCATCTGTTAGGGAAATCTTATTACTCCATGTCTGTTGCTAGAAAATTGGAACAAACGTTGCAAGACCTACACACTTTAAATGTTATGATGTGTATTTAAAACTGCTTTCCACAGAAAGCCCTTTATTTTATTAGAAAATTATAAGCAAACAAGTCTTGTTTAATAGCTTTCAAAGTATAAGCACATTTCGTGTCAAAATCGTATCACTGTCGACTGCTTACTTGTGTGAGAAATCTGTCAGGCCCTGGTGACTGAGAAAATAGGGTACCATGCAGAAGATTTCTTGCTGAAGGATATAATGTATGCTCAATTAAACAAATACAGCACGGGTAATGGCCTGATTCCATCTCAGGGAGAGCTGTCAGCTTTCTCTTCTGGGACAAAATTTTCCTAATGCCTGGACTTCTGGTAAATCCCATGTAACAGGTGATACAATCATAGAGCTCCTATCTCAAGGAAGATAGCACTCTTACTTTTAAATGTATATTTAAACATTCTTAAGAATTCTACCATTTCCTCTGCTCCCTTTCCATGCCTCTTTAGCTTGTTAAATACCTAACAGTTAGAGAAAATAATCATGAAGTACTAAAATTACAATTATTCAAAGAAATAAATTGCTGGTTTGCTGTTATTTTACTTGAGAAACATTCTTAAGTCCCTGTCTTTCCAAATATCAAAAGATATCTGGGTTGCTTCACAATAAATGTGGTTCTAATAAAATATGATGGAAAAATTCCAGAAAATTTCAATGTCTCTTTGATAACCTGTATCATTTGACAACTTTATAACAATTCTGACTTTCTAAGCCAACAGAGACAACACACAGAGGTGACAGGTGCTAACTTTTCCATACAAAAACAGACAACAATAAACATATAACACATAAGAGATGCCTTTTCCTATATATTGTGAGAAAAGATGATTTCTAAAATATGAATTCCTCACTAAGACAAAACGATATTGTGTTACTAACCCGCCATCTACTGGACTTGTACACTCAGTGCACACCACCATCCTTTATACACGTCTTTTTCAAGGAATATGTGGGGTTTTCCCCTCAGCTGTTTCTTGACATTCTTTCTTTTCCTTGTTCTGGCAGTGTGTGCTCCTACAGACCAGGAAAAAAATTTTTTTCAACTAATTACAGTCTTATAAAAGCCTTTCACATCATTTAAGACTTGGATTGATTATTCACAGTGTCGAGAAGACATGTCAGTTTGAGACAAGAAGAGGTTTAAAGAGGTTTACACTTTGCAGAGTACCACCTGTCTCCAAAGGGCATAGTCATTAAAATCTCCAGGTGCAAGTTGTGGAAGCAAAACAGCATAATGAAGTCCTTTACTCCTTGTGCACCTGATTAATAATATCCTCCTTCACTTCTAGCAGACTGTGCACCAGTGTTTGCCACAAGAAACTTGAAATACGACTACTTCTCTAACTTTCTGTGAAGAGAGTAAATCACCATTCATCTGTAACCAAAATCACAAGAATTAATAAAACCACATATTTCTGGCACAATCCGCTTTTAGAACAATGGCCAGCAAGCCCACCGAATGATATTTATTCAATAAACAATGTTGAATATGTCACTGATCAAATTCTATCTAATCTTCTTTGTTCTATGTTCACACACAGAAATCCAATTGATACTTATAATGATAACCTAAAGGCATTGTAAAATTCTGAGTTGTCTCCTGAATCATAAAAATGAGAAGGAAAATTGGCATTTATCAAATACCTAATATTTACTAGACATTTTCATGGGCACTGGCACATTTTATCTACATTACAGACCAGACAGGTAGATATTACTATCCTCATTTATACCACTAAATGTGATTGAGGCTCCTAGCAACATTAACAGCTAACATTTATTGACTGCTATTTTTCTGGCCCTGTCTTTATTGCTTTAGAGAGATTGCTTCAATTAATCCCCAGTTTGGGGATAGCTGCTGTCATTACCTTCATTTTATCACAAGTGACTCTAGGAAGTTACATAATTTGCCTCAGATCACAAAAACAATATATAGTACAGCCTGGATTTGAACTCAGGCAGAGCAGTTTGGATGACTGTACCTATTAACCCCAACATGATACAGTTTTGTGGGGCTGTGTGTTTGTGTGTGTGTACTTAAGTGTTAAATCATTTTGGTTTTGAAAACTGATTATTGTGTAATAAAGTGTCAGGCATTTTATATGCATTAGCTCATTTATTCATTTATATATTTATTTGGGGGGTTTTTGTTGAAACAGGGTTTCTCTATGTGGTTCAGACTGGCCTTGAACTTACTATGTAGCACAGGCTGGCCTCAAACTCACTGTGATGCTCCTGCCTCAGCTTCCTGGGTACTGAGATTGCAGGTGTGCACGACCACGCCCAGCTACATTAGCTCATTTACATTCACAAGTTTACAATCCCAGCTTCTTGCAAGACTGAAGCAGGAAGATCACAAAATTGAGGCCAACCTGGACAACTTAGTAAGGCCCTATCTCAAAATTAGTAATCATCATTACCATCATCATCACCATCACCCTCATCACCATCATCACCATCATCACCATCACCATCATCATCACCATCATCATCACCATCATCACCATCACCATCATCATCACCATCATCACCATCATCATCACCATCATCACCACCATCACCCTCATCACCATCATCACCATCACCACCATCATCACCATCATCATCACCATCATCACCATCACCATCATCACCTTCATCACCATCATCACCACCATCACCACCATCACCATCATCACCAGCATCATCACCATCACCACCATCATCACCATCATCACCATCATCTTCACCATCACCATCACCATCACCATCACCATCATCATCACCATCATCACCATCATCATCATCATCATCATCATCATCATCATCATCATCATCATCATCATCATCATCACAGGGCTGAGGAATGGAGCTCAGTAGTAGAATATACCTGGGTTCAATCCCCTGGTACCAAAAAACAAAAACAAAAACAAATTTTGCACATAGATGTAACATTGTTCTCATTTGACTTTGATAAAAGTGAGGTTTTGTAACTAACAACATTAATGATGACAGTAAGCACTTGTGTACCATTTACCATGTTACTGATACGCTTCATGGGAAGAGCGGTAAACACAGCACTTATTAGATACATGATGCATAATTATTCTTATTTTACAGATAAGGACAATGAAAGGTTGTGACTTGACTAAGGGCACAAGGCTACCGGGACAGATAACAGAAATTCCTGTTCCAAAGGCCCAAGATTTTAACCACTACTTTAAAATATGGAACATTTAATTTAAAGTAAGCACTCCTGTTTATTGCAGCAAATGTTTGCAACATGCCTTAACTGTAATAGAATTCAATACAATCAGTGGCATACCTAAAACTAAAATAATTACAGACATTTAGTAGAGAGTAGGAGGAAAACGAGTCTGTACAATTTCACACTGGTCAGATTTGTGTAGTTTCAAAGATAGTGAAAATAAAATTCTTCTCTTTACAAACATTGAGCCCTTTATTCCAGGTGCTGGGGTTATGGGAACAAGATTCATTTCCTATCTGAAAAAAATTGTAGATATATAATTAGGTAATTTTAAAATATAGGGTTAATTGCTAAAATATAGTTTTGCTTCCTAAATCAAAGCCAGAATTACAAAACACTACATGCTATCTGGTCACATAGCCCCAAAAGAGTTCACACACAGGATAAACCCAGCAAAAGAACAAGAAGGTATAACATTCCTTCATAAGTATACAAAGTGCCTAAAAATATTGACCTAGTAGTTGTAACCTTATATAAAATTCCAATAATCTTTATGTGTGAACCAGCACTGGAAGTTCAAAATACTAGTTTTCTGATATGCATAGTTCCTGTTTCCAATAAAAGCTTTATACTAGGTATGTTCCTTGTGTCACAGAAATGTTTAGTCTCTGGGAACCATTCCTTCCTAGTGGGCTTGCCTGCTCTTAAGTTCCCAGGCCTTTCCAGTGTGGCCTCTGCAAAATTCCAGCTAGTATCAGACTTATTCTTGACAACTGACAGATACCCAGTGCAAACTAGTTTAAGCAAACAGAATGCGTTGACTTGGCTCATGTGACTGAGTCTAATGACTAGGCATGCTTTAGACAAGGTTAAGTCCAGAGACTCAGATACTATATTCAAAGTTCACTTTCTCTTGCCCTTGGCTCCTCTTTAATTCTCTTCATCTATGAACTTGTATTGTTTCTGTTTGACTACTTTCTGTAGGTAAGCTTTCTATATGTAACAGGGCTTAAATTCACACTCTTGGTTGGAGCTTAGCCACTCCAACAAAGAGAGCTACTCTCTCCCAGTGTTCCTAAATGAATCCTAGGTAAAACAGTATTCTGATTGGTTTTTTCTGGTTCAGCCCAATCACTATAACCAGGTGAGCTATACAAGGATTGGTTCATCAAATCAAACCTAAAAAAAAAATCAAAGGTACTATTTAAGTTTTTCAATCATCTCAAGAACACAAGCAATCAAGGGACAAAGACATAGCCAAGAAAGGCTTCAGTCAGTTTTTTGTTGCTGGAATAAAATGCCTGACATAAAACTTGAAGGAGGAAAAGTTGGTTTTGACTCATAGTTTCAGAGGCTTGAATCCATGGTCAGCTGGCTCCAAGACAGAAATATCATGGCAGAAGGGTACAGGAGAGAAAAGCTGCTCAACTCATAGCATCTAGGAAGCAGAGAACAGGGAAAGATTGCCATAAAAGGGGCAAGGGACCAGATGTAGTCCCCAGGTCACCCACCATAAACCATCCAGTCACACCTAAAGTGTAGGCATCTCTCAAGCCAATCAAATTGACTGGATTAGCCCTCTGTCAACTTGATCCCCAAATGCATCTCTTTAAACCATACCCTTCAAATAGAGATAATATTAAGGTCATAATTCCACATATCATGATGTAACTATTCTGTGTACAACTGAAAACACACTAAATCCTTCCCCAAAGGCTCAACACTGCCAGCATTGCTCATAGGCCCAATTGCAAGATATCCTCTGAGACTCAAGCCAAAGTCTCAGCTGTTAAGATCCTATAAAAATAAAAAACAATGTACATGCTCCTAAGATACAATGGCACAGGGTAAACATGCCCATTCCAAAAGGGAGGAATAGGGGATAGAAAGAAATAGGAACAGAACAATACCAAAACCCAGCAGGACAAAAACTGTAGCTCCATGTTCAGAATCAAGGGCATGTGGTGGAGAAAGGGTTCCAGAGGGCTTCGGCAGCCCAGCTCCTACAGTCTTGCTGGTTGCAGTTCACATGCCTTCTCTCTTTGGCTGGCTCTGCTCGGTGCCCTCAGCTTTCCTTGGCATACTGCACATTCTTGGCATCTACAACTTCCTAATATCTCCAGTCCCACTTCAGCCTCACACCCACACTTCACAAATCACCCATTTGATGGCTCCTGGCAGGAGCTCTGAACTTCTTGTGCTTCATATGACCTCTCAGGTCTTCCTCAGCTATCTAGGTGAAAGCTGAAAGCCTCTATCACTGTAACTCTTGCATTCTACATGCCTGCAAAATCAGCATCACATGAATAATGCAAAGGTCTGCCACCAGTACAAGTAGTAGTAGCCAGGCCCCTGTGGACTATGACTGCAGCAGCTTCCAAGTGCCTGAATGGCTAAAGAGAGGGAAGGGTATTTCCCTAGGTGGTCCTGAGTGAACATGACACCCTAAAGCTTTCTTCTCAAAGTAAAGTCTTTCAAAGGAGTCTACACTTTTACACCCTTGAACCTGCAGCTGATGGGATCTTGATGATTCTTGAGATACCCTCAAGACATCCTTCCTTCTGTCCCAGTGTAAATTACTTGAAAGAAATTACTTTCTTCTTAATGGCTATAATCTCTTCAACAACTACACCTTCCTTGGCCCCAACTCTAAGTATGGTCTTTTTCTGGCGAAAATATAAGTTTTTCAAATCTTTTCACACTGTTAAATGCTCTCACTAGAAATGTGGCTGAAAGAACCAAGAAGTACTCACAGAGCAGTCTAAACATTGGGCTACCTTGAAAATTCCTCCATGAGATCAATTAGTCTGTCATCTTTAAGCTCAGCTTCACACAATGTTTTGGGGCATGGACAAAATAGACAAATTCTTTAACAGAATGTAACACATATGGTCTCTAGTCCAAGTCCCAGTAAAGTCCTTATTTCCATCTGAAACCTCATGAACACAGTCTTTACTGTTCACATACCTATCATTCTGGTCTGAAATCCCATCAGGATGACCTATCAATCTCTGCTTATGGTGTCCAAGGTTTATTTAGCTGTCATCTCCAAACCTTTCCAAAGTCCTCTCATAAAACAGTTCCAAAGGTTCTAAAGTACATGGTCAGGTGTAGTTATAGCAATGATCCCACTTCTTTGGTACCAATTTTCTCTATTGGTCAGCTTTTTCATTGCTGGGTTAAAATGCCTGACAGTTTAAAGCAAGAAAAATTTATTTTTCTTCATGGTTTCAAGAATTTCTAACCATGGTTAGGTATAAGACAGAAATATGGGAGAAGGGTGTGGCATAGGAAATCTTCCCTATTCGTGGCATCCCAGAACCAGAAAGTAGGGGGAAAGCCCAGGGTATAGTTCTCAAGGTCCTACCCCGTGAACTATCCAGATGCACCCAGAAATGTGTTTTCTAATGTCCTAGGTGTCTCTCAAGCCAATCAAGTTGACAATCAAGATTAACTACCACAAATATTCTGTGTGGCTTGCCAGGTTCTTCATTTCTACTGATCCAAAATGCAGACAAGATTTCTGTGAAAGCTTTGTAAATCACTGTCTCACAAAAAATGGAGCGTGTAATTTATGAAACATCTCTATTCAAACCTTTCAAAGAGTTATAAAATGACATGACACTACATGATATTCTCCAGGGAAGCCATGTTCCATAAATCAGTAGATTATAGTTTTTTTACTACAAGTAATCTTTACCCAGTGAAATTCTACTTCAGGATTTCAGTAGAAAAATTATTCCTATTTAAAATCTCTATTCTATTTATGTGGATGTCCAGTTAACAAGACGATTAGACCAAGTCACTCTTCCCTAGTGGCGACCCTCTAGGAAAAGAAATGAATGGTTCACAGGCTGGCTGTTTAATTTCATCAGGAGACTGGACATTCTGATTGAACATCCTTGTACAGAAACCCCAAACTGGGCTTGGGGTTAAGGAATCATGGGGACAGACAGGCTTCCATGAGGGCGTGGCCAGAGGTATATAGGAGGTGGATATGCAGAGATAAGGGACTTTTAGAGCCACAGGCCCAAAACCTCCTGAAATGCATGGTTATATATTAAAAGATAACCTACAGGGCCACAAATCTAAGTAGGATCAAAGCATATTACCTAAGGAATGAATGCTCTGGCCCTCTCCTCTCCATACTCTGATTTATCATTTAGATTGGCCTAAGGTCAATCATATAACAGACCACCTTGACCTTTCCCTTTCCTTCCCCTGTCCCTTACATGAATTCCTGAACAGATATTCTTCTTTTGTTCTTTATCCTTGCTTTCTGATTCTATCAATAAAAAGCCACAGAAGCCTCAGTTTAAGGCTATCTTTATGAGGCTGTCTCATGATGAGGGGTCTTGGATAAGGGCAGTCCCTCTGGACCTTCTTGGAGTTTGAATTAGACACTGACTCTTGAGTAATCTCTCATCCTTTGCGCCACGTGTGAACTGCAACAGTCTTCCAGAAGCACCTGAAGCATGAGACGCAAGAAGAAAGCAGATTGACCAGACACAAGCCATGACTGGTTTTGTTTAATATGCTGCTCCTGTCCAGAAAAGAAACTTCCAGAGCTCTATTAATGCTACAATTTTCTTGTTCCTAAACTTTGTCTATTTCTCTCTAGTTTTTAATCTGTGAAAAACTCTACAGCTACATTCTGTGGCTCACAGATTACTACAAAAGAACAAATAATGGTATAGAAGATAGGAATAACCAAGCAAAATCTTGGGGCCTGTAGGAATAAAAGCCAAAATAATGATTAACAAGGCCTCACAAGGAGCCCTTAAAAGGAAAAAAAAACAAACAAAAAACTCCAAGTAGATGTTTCCCATCAGTCTCATGTCCTCATATCCATTTGCCTATATAGAAGTCTGAAATTCAAGCATAGCAACTGAATTTCTTTACTAGGCAAGGGACAAACAACTGTCCTACCAACCTAACAATCCAGCAGGCACTTTTCTTTGGCCAAAATAGCATTTTAGGTTGAATTTGTAGGCGGTTGAGCAGCTAATCACAATTTCTCTCATTCCCTAGTATCTTACACAGGTCTGCTTCACTCATTTTGCCTCTGTAAATTTAAGCCTTAGTTTCTGCTAATTGATAATCCTTTTTAAGAATGTAAATTTTAAAATGTTTTTAGTTGTTTACATCTGTGTGAATGAGTTTCTTAACTGTTTTTCACTGGGAAAGAGGGAAACAAAAGAGCTTTTGAAAGAAGGGTAAGACAGAGTAACAGGATGATGACAGGAGAGACAGATGCCTGTGGTTCATCTTTTAAGGAGCTCTCACTTTCAGTGATGCCTCCAGGCTCAACACCTGACATGGACTATCCTTAAATGTCAGACCCTAAGAGTCTCGTTCGCCTCAGTGGTGCCCGAAGGTAAAGTTTAGCCAGATTTGGTTTCTGTTGCTTGTGATGAAACAAATGAATGCATTTACCTTTCCTACCAATGCATCAGGGGAGTTGTCTCTCAGGAACACCAATAATATGCACTGAGTATGCCCACACGACACTCCAACACTGTTTCCTAACTCTTCACACAAACGTATTTCCCAGCACCCTGTGCACTCCTTACAGAAAGAGACTGTGATATGATCCACTTCTTAGCTGCAATATCTACTCCTGTACCCACGGAGCAAATGGATTAATGGTGTCCTGCTAGTATCAAGCACCCCATTCCCCCAGTGGCAGAGAACACCTGTGAAGTTGTGTCCTCTAGCAGTGTTATTTTGCCATATATGGATGGCAAATTTCAGTAAATTTTTATTCTAATTATGACATGGCTTTTCCTGTAAATTTGCATGTAATCTTTGTGTTGCTCCAGGTTTGTTTGTTTTTTTTCAAATATATGTGCTCAAGAATGCACCACAGTAAATTTGCAACTGACACCTGATACATGCTTTGCCTTCAGTCTCCAGCAGGGCCAGCCTCCTTGACCTAATTAGACTTCTCCATTCCCACATGACTAGTAAATACTATAATTAATTTATAAAGGACTCTGAAACACCAGCTGGTAAAAATTTCCTTTCAATGATTTCTGCAGAATGAGAAGACCATTTAAGTTGAAGGAGAATTATGAAGTATGTGTATATGTATTCACATATTTTTGCCTACTGAGTTTCCAAGAATGTCATATTGTGAAATGCACCACATACTGTTTTAATGTTTTTGTTCCCCAGCACCTACCCCCCAAAAGAAAACACCTTTTATAATTTTTTCTCATTTATTTCAGCACATTTTTTAATTGTAGGGGGAAAAAAAAGCTGGGTGACAAAATGTGCTTAGAGATATATATTTGGGGTATATGAGACCTGAATGTTTATGAATATTCACACACATTTTAAGCATGCTAATAAACTAGTGTGCTTTTCCTACACAAAAGTAAAAAAAAAAAACAGATGGACAATCAGTTTAAGAAGGATTTCTCAGTGCCTTGAGAAATGAACAACTGTACTGGCCACCTTTTGCTGTATTTGCCTAGTCCAGAGCCATGGATGGCAAGATGTTAAGGTGGCTCCCAAGCTCCCTGGCCCTGGTGCACATGTCCCCATCGGCTACACACAGGATCTGCAAGGACAATGTACTATACACCCCTTTGATTATGTTATGCTATATAGCAAAGGTAATAGTGGAATAACTTCGCCTATGAATCCATTAGTTTAAATATAAGCAGTAAATAGTAATAATAGCAGTAAGTAGTATCAGTAGTGGCGGGGGCAGCAGATTATAGAGAAACTGATGGCTTTAGAGAAGTAAATTCCTTTTTTTCTTCTTTTTTTTTTTGGCACTGGGGATTGAAGGCACCCAGGGCCTTCACACTGAGCTACACCCCCAGTTCTTTTTTCTGTTGTGATACAGGGTCCTGCTAAATTGCTCAGGGCTGAAACTTCCAATCCTCCTGCCTTAGCCTCCCAGAGTGCTGAAATTACAGGCATGCACCACTATGCCTAGCTAAACTCCAGAAACTAGCGTGGCCATGCATCCCTAGGCCATCCACACATGCCAGTCCCAGGGCTCCTGGGGCACCTGATGAACCATCTACACAGTTAAGAGCAGCATGATCAAAAGGACCCTGAAGGGGACAGATAATGACTGAGGCCAATATTTAGGATGTCCGGGCTTAAAGGTCCTCACCACTAGGGGGCAACAAAACATTTCCGGACTTCTGTTGTTCAGGACCCACACAGCACTCGATTTGGCCTCTGGGCACAGTGTCAGGTGGTCCAAAACACCCTAGAACACTAACAACACTACAAGGAAGGTTACCCAAAGCATTCTGGCAGGCAGAACCAGGTTAGGACCCTGCTTGCTCAGGCCTAAGGGCAGTCTTTCTTCTGTCTTGTGAACTAAGTAGCAGGGAGAGTTGATTTCGTGAAGGAAAAGCATAACATGTACGCAGAGCAAGTTGGGGAAAGACTGAAAAAGTGGACTGCTGGACCACAGGGTGGCTTCTCTTAGCCTCTTTCTGAATCTGCGATGCACTCTTGCCCTGGCATTCCATTAATACCTTGTCTTTGTTATAACCTTCATTGTTAACCCCTCTTGGGGAGAGGGGCTTAAGTTACTGTATTCTGGTTTTCGTTACTTGCAAGCAGAGATAGCCCTAATACAATATCCACATCCAGATTACTAAGTTCAGAAACTCAACTTTACCACTTCTACTGCAGCTAATTAACCTCTGTGGGACCAACATGTTAAGAGAATCCCTAAGAAACTTATATGCACAGCAGAATGCAAACTTATTCATCTATAAAGAGAACTTAATCTAGAAGAATAACTTGTGTGCATAACTCTCCGGGTATTCCATCATGGTAGGGCAAATGTACCCAGGAGGGGAGACAAAAGTATCCATCAGAGGACTGTTTGTTAACGATACAATTAGAATAAAAAGAATGGGAAGTCTTAAGGGAGTTCTCTTTCAAGTCAGGATAGTTGAATGAAATTCCTTAGCTACTCCAGGAATATTTTTCTTTGAAAAATCAGTAGTAGTCCTTGAAGGCAAATAACTTCTTCTGGTCATTCCCAGATAGAGCCTTACTTTTTGTTCATGTTATCCCAGACTTACTGTAGAGGATTTTTCTCCTGATATATGGCTCTTCCAGGAAACCTTTACTAACTAGTTAGTAAATTTCTGTAGCAGTAATTGCACGTCATTTACCAGCTATAGCATGCATCATTCTTCATAGCCCCTTCTAATCACCATCTCCTCCCCACTCCTAAGGGTAATCACTGGCCTCAATTAGTTCCACTGCTTTTAAACTTCATGTAAATGGAATCATAGCGTATGCCACTTTATGACAGGCTTTTTTAATTCAAGACTGTATTTGAGGGTGACATCCATACTGTTCAATGGGGTTGTAATTTGTTTTATTATTGCTGTCTATGGAAGTCCACTGAGGATTCACTGAGAATGTGACAATTTATTCAGTCTACCATTAATAACCAGTGGAGAAGCTTCCACTTGGAACTATTAAGAACAATCCAAGCCAGGTGTGGTGGTACATGCCTGTAATCCCAGCATTCTAAAAAGATAAAATAGGAGGATCATACAGTCCATCACAGCCTGGGGAATGTAGTGACTTAACCAGATCCTGTCTCAATTTTTTTTTTTAAAGGAGTGGGGCATGGGATGTAGCATAGTCCAAATGCCCTGTGTTCAATCTCCAGTACCACAAAAATAATAGTAATAATGCAGCTATACACACCATTATATATAATCTTTAGCGCATATATGTGTATTTCTTAGGGAGTATACTTTGGAATGGAATTTCAGGGTGAGAGGGCAGATTTAATAAATTCTGACATTTTTCAAAGTACAAATACAGTTCAACTTATTATAGGGTTACTTTTGTAAAGTAGAATATATCATATGATAAACCCATTGTAACTTGCAAATACTGTAACCCCAAAATGCATTTAGTGGACTTGGCTTATTGAACACAATAGCTCAGGAACACAGAGCACTGCAGTGTCAGTTGTTTAACTTCGGGATCCTGTGGACTGACTGAGAGCTGTGGCTCCACTGCCCTGAATTGTAAGGCTGAACTATCAATAAACTGAGAAAAGATCAAAGTTCAAACTTCTGATTTCTACTGAATGTACCACTTTCATGCCATCATAACATTTAAACATTGTAAGTTGAATCATCACAACTTGGAGATCATACATGAATGGATCAACTGACACTTCTACCAGTAGCTTAAAAGAATTCTTGTTGCTCTACATGCTCTCCATCACTTGGTACTGTCTGAATTTTTTATTTTATTCATTTTGATGGATGCCCGGTAACGTTATATTATAGTTTTGTACTGTTTGTTTTGTGGAACTGGGGGTTGAAACCAAGGCCTTTTATTTTATTTTTTTTTAATTTGGAGACAAAATCTTGTTCAGTTGCTAAGCTGCCCAGGGCTGGGCTCATATCTGCAGTCCTCCTGCCTCCTCCTCCCAGAGTTTTGGGATCGCAGGCATGTGTCATTGTGCCACGGTACATTATGGTTTTAATTTGCCTTCTCCTGATTTGCAGTGCCAGTCAAGATTCAGTTAAGCTCACTGTAGCCTGCCTTTCCCACTGATTACAATGAAAAAACTAAGGATCACACACACAAAACTATGATCTTAGCTCTCTGAAAAGTAAATAAAAACATGCAAATTGGGATGAGAAATGAAAACTTAAGAGAAATGATCTGTGTTTGTTTTCTCTCATAGCTTTGACTGGAGGTCTGGCACCTTGTGAATCTGTGGTAGCAACAGAGACAGCAATAATTAAGAAATTCCTTTTTTTTTTTAACCAGATGAATGGAGAAATGAGACTTCTGTAAGCCAGAAATTTGTAGGGGAAACTTAAATTATTTTCTTCCTTTTTGTTTGTGTTTTGGTTCAATCTGGACGTTGACCCAAGGGTTTGGGTCTAGCTTTAGGTACATAAACACCAAGAGAAATTGTCTTCACATACAAAGAAACTGGGAAGGCCTCTATAGGGTGAAGGATGTGGAGGGAATCTGCAATATTTTCTCCTTTTCCTTTCACTACTTTGCCCACATCAGGCCATAGTCAACAGCTGTAGCTATGAAAGGCAGCTAAAACTCCAAGAGAAACCTCATATTTCTGACAAAAGGATGAGGAAAAGGGGACCTCATGAGACAGCATGTGAGAGAAATATATCATAGGAGAGAGCTGGAGAAGGGGTTCACACCCAAATCTCATGCCCACACACATGCAGGGTAGGGCAAAGACTAAAGCAGCACTCAAAAGGATCTGTGAACTGAACTATGATTTAAAATGCTGCCACAGTACCAAAATAATCCCTGTATGTGTAGGACAGACTTGAAGGAACACAGCAAAGGCTTTGAGAAGCCAACTAACATGAATCCTGAGAAGCAGAGATTGAACTTGTCATCAGAACCAGACTGGACTGATTATCTTCTAAAACAAAATTTAAAAATCAGTATTTCCCAATGGATTTTAACAAGACCCACGGTCTACACAATATAATATTCAGTGTCCAGAATAATCTGTGATTACACAATATAATCAACAGCTGCCAACTCCTAAAAGACCAATATGTTAAAATTACCAAAAATTTTAAACCAAATATTAAAACTAAAAAGATATTAAAAGTACTTGCATTCAGATACCAGAATTCATAAAAATCCTCATTAGTAGCGCTGTTTGCAATGGCAAAACCTGGGAAAGGAAGGGATAAATTGTCAAAAAAGAATTACAAGTATATAGAAATGAAATGGAACTATATAGGTACATGAAACTACATAGGATGAATTTAGAAGGATAAAGACAAGAGTAAAAAAGTACTTAACTATCCTACCAAATTACACATATATGTACACACACCAGATTTTTTCAAACGGAACAAATCCAAAATAAAGGATAATGTTATATCTGGAGGAAGGTAGTGGGGTGATATTAGAACAGACACTGGTAATTTTAACATTGACAACACCCTGGTTCTTAAAATTACTGGTTAGTCCCCTTGGGTATACTGCTTGCATGTTACACCTATTTATGTATAATAGGTTTCTGGCCGGGAATTTAGCTCAGTGGTTCTGGCGCCTGCCCCACAAGCGCAAGGTCCTGAGTTCGATCCCCCGTACCAAAATAAAAAAATGTCTACACGACATCCCCAATACACAATAAAAAAAATACATATTTTTTTCCTTTAATAAAATAATTTCTCCAAAAACGTGAACACCCCACCCAACCTCAGTCCCAAACGTAGACTAGGTAACTCCCATTCCACGACCCCGAAACCTCCTCAGTCACTTGGGCACTTCCGCCTCTTCTTCCCTAGCTCCGCCCACCTAAACGGAAGTACTTTTCCTTTGGGTCCTCCCGCCTGTAGGGGGCTCTCCGAAGCTTCTAGTGCCACGGAGCCCTCCTGCCGGGACTGTCCTGGGACTGCCTGTTAATTCAGCCACAAAAATACAGTTGTATTATAACTTTTCGTCTAGAGAAAACAAGTGCGCGGGCACATTCGTCTGTGCAAAAACGTTCAAAGCCAACCGCGGCCTTGCGCCCTCATTCTAAAACCCTGCCGCAGTGCCGGGCGGGAGTCAGGCGGTGCGCGGACAGCCCTGAGGTGCCGAAAGCCCCCGGCCCGCTTTCTCGGTGAAGACGTAGCTACGGGCGGCGGCGGCGGCGTCCAAGATGTCGACCAAGAATTTCCGAGTCAGTGACGGGGACTGGATTTGCCCTGACAAGAAGTGAGTTCCTGCAGGGTCCCGAGCTGGGCGGGGTTTGTCAGGAGGCTTTTTGTGGCCCGTTGGGCATTTCCTGTTTACGAGCTCCTCGGCGCTGCCCACAGCCCGGCGGAGGCGGCGAGGGCGGGAAGAGGGCGCCGCGTCTCGTCAGGACCGGGCGTTTGGGGAGGGAGGGCGCTTCGCTGCGGCCGCGGGCCTCGCGCCTTGGGTTTGCTGCCCGCGGTAGCCCGGCCCTGGCGTGCGGAGCCGCCGCCCGCGGGACTTTACTCTCCTGCCCGACCGCGTTGCTTTTTCCGAGTCGTCTCTCTGCGTCCTGCAGCTCGTTTCGTGCCCTCCAGCAGACTTCCTCGCACTGTATTCATCTCGTCCCCAGGGTCCACTCTTTTGCCCTGGGAAATCCGGACCTTTACTCTCTATTGACCTTTGATTCGAAGGCCTGGGCTGAGCTGTCCCTCCCGGGAGCCGCCGGCCACCGTCCTGGCTGCTCAGCCCCGCGGAGCTCCCCGATGTTGGCCCTGAAGGCGGTGCGCTCTAAGCTTCCTGGTTAGGCCTTCCCGAAGGACCCAGCCGCAGAGCTGCTCCCGCTGGGAAACACCGGAGGATCCAGCGCACGTGAAAGTGTTCTTGCTTCTCGCCTGTAGTTCTAGGTAGAGTTCCCGGTAGCAAAGGAAGAAACCTGTGTGGAACAGGCTTGGGTTTCATTTCAGTTCCGTTATGGACTATCTAACTCTAAGGAAGCGACTCATTTTGTTTGAAACGTAGGAATAGAATTACTCCGCTGTAATAAGCACAGAAAGTAACGCGTGTGTGTTGAGCGACGGCCTAAGTGTAGCATGTACTCACAAATTGGTAGCTGGTGATAATAGTTAAATATTTAGAAGACGAAGTCTTAACTCATAATATTGAATAGAATGAAAGTTACACGTGAGGAATGCCATCAGTCTGAGTGATCCCAAGACACTGTTGAAAGCACTCAGAAGATTTAGAACAACTCCTGGCTTGTATTTTTAGTCACCTGTATAATGATGTGCTGTTGTCTGTCTTTAATGACAACACATCCGGACATTGAGGTAGGAATCTTTAAGAATTAAATGCATAGTCCTGTACTCATTTTTAAAAATAAAATATGTATAAGTCCAGGGGACATTTTCAGAGTATATTTTCAACACTGATGGGGTCTTAATACTCTCTTTAAGGGAGAAAAGCAACCTAAAAATAGTTCAGTTTTTCAGTTTAGTGTCATTTCATGTTTCACAAATGTATTATTAGTGTGAAGTCTTAGTCTTTTTTTTTTCACTTAAGCATTGTATGTCATTGACAGCAATTAACGTCCTTGCTGATAAGAGGTATGCACTAGTAAGGTGACGTGAATGAATTAATAATTTTAGTTTTGTATTTGTTAACTATAAGCATAACGTTATAGTCCTTTCACTCCTGTGTTGAGGTTATTGGTTGTGGTTTTGTCTTTTGGGTTTCAGGTTTGACAAATATTCCATAAAGCTCATTTATTTATTATTGAATCTACAGTTTTAGTACAACCTATCTTCCTTCTTACCATTTCACCTCCTGCCTGTAAAAAAAAACATTTCATCAAGTTGTGTGAGGCCCTCCCTCCTTTATCAATTTTCTGCTCATTGGTCCACCCCTAGGATTTTTTGTTTTCTGGTACCGGGAATCAAACTCAGGACTTTGCACTTGGCTAGGCAGGTGCGGCGCCATTGAGCTACATCCCTGGCCCAGATCCCTAGGATCTTGTATTATAAAGCTTACACATTTTTATATGTATCTTACTATTTTCAGTATTGAGCATTAGTTTGTTGTGTTTTTGTTTTTTAACTTCCTGATCCCTTGTCAGTAATTGTTGGGAGTCGAATCTCACTTTAACTGGGTAAGAGAACTTCATTCTAATTAACAATATGTGCTAATATAAGGATACCAAAGCACAGAGATCCTGAAGAAATAACCAGGATGATATAACTAGAAATGGAAAATAAGTATTTTTGGGTGTTGACTCCAGATCAGTTCTTTCGAGTAACTTTCTGAACCATGTATTTCTTTTTCGATTGAATTGGGAAGTTTTTTTGTAGTTAATGTTAACATTAACATGATTCAGATGGATTTCAGTTTCTGCATTCTAAATATGTAGTGAAAACATAAAAACCATTTTATTTAAGCAATATTTCTAAGAGCTTTTCATTTTATTTTCAGATGTGGAAATGTAAACTTTGCTAGAAGAACCAGCTGTAATCGATGTGGTCGGGGTAAGTATTTAAGGAAGGTTGTATTAGTCCTCTGTATACAGGGAATTTCTTTATTTTCCCTGGATTCATTTCCGTTATTTTTCTGTTTTCAGAGAAAACAACTGAGGCCAAGATGATGAAAGCTGGGGGCACTGAAATAGGAAAGACTCTGGCAGAAAAGAGCCGAGGCCTGTTTAGTGCTAATGACTGGCAATGTAAAACGTATGTATTTCAAGTAACTGTAATGTATCCATGCTTCTTAATTGTCTGTTATTAGAGGTCTTTTGGTCGTTATGCAGTTTTATTTCCCATTTAAGTGTAGTGAGAAGAAATTGTAGGTATTCTTTTAAAACTAGTGTTTTAAAACTAATACTAGTTGTTACTATGATGGGCTAAGTGTATCAGTAATTGTTTTAAGATGAACTAATGAGAAAGGGTAACAGTTTAACTCCCTCTGGAGAAAACGCAGAAAATTTTTAGCTTCTATTAATGTGAAATACATCACAGAATTCATTTTGTGTACTTAAAGCATAATTTTAGAATTGTAAATTGCCTAGCATAAAAAGTTATTCCTGATTAGATAGGTTTCTTAATATGTATTTTCAACTTTAGACTTAGTTCTGTGTTGATTTTTCCAACTTCCATCTTTTCTGCCATTCAAATGAATCCTACATATATGAAAGAGGACTGAACCAGAAAAGGATCTTTCATAAATTTCCAGTCCTGTAGATTTTAAATTTGTTAGATTTTAAATTTGTGGAAAATTTTCTTCCAGTTTGTTAAGTCAGTAGATTTGGTATGCTGTGGAATTTAGTGCTTATGATTCCTTGAAGGTTGTAACCCTACCCTTCTTTGAGATGAATTTAAAGACTGAAAAATTACTGGGACTTTTAACTTGAAGTAATTACGATTTGTTGTCTCTTTTTCAAAATCATAATAGTGCTTTTCATATTGTACAGATTTTATTCTCTGCCTACGTCATTTGGTCCATTGTTGGGGCCCACATTCTCTAGGCCAGTGTGTGTTTTCTTCATTTATATTATCTTTTAGTAAACATTGCTTTTGTTAGTGATTTCATCCTAATTTTTATTTTGAAATTCAGAATGTCTAATAATTTGTTTTTCTAATACTGTATTACAGCCTTCTGATATGGTATTTTTCATTTTTATAGTTGCAGTAATGTGAATTGGGCCAGAAGATCAGAGTGTAACATGTGTAATACTCCAAAGTATGCTAAATTAGAAGAAAGAACAGGTAAAACAACAACCATATTTAACAAAATGATTTCTAAAAGAACTAAAAGTTGAATTAATCATAATAGTACCATCTCGAAAGAGCAGCATTACTAATTGAGGATGCTGCTTGTTCTGCCTTTACATTTTCACTGAGAAATTTTTCCCTTTCTTAAAAAAAAGTTGTTTTAAAAATTTTAGTTTATAAATTAGAAGTAGGGAGCTCTATGTGGGGATATTGGTATACTTTTAGATAAGCTTGCCACCTGCTTCCCCCTGGTTAATTGATAATGATACAGTATTTTTTGTTCACTTGATATGCTAGTACAACAATAAGGGCAAAAGGGCATTTTAAAAGTTTTCCTCTAAAGCTCAGGCAGTAATTCTCAAATTTGACTGTGTTAGAATCATCTGAGAAACTCTGAAAATGCAAATTCTTAAGATGGAACTTTTGAAATTCTTTGTAGATGGGTCCTGGAAACCTACAAATTATTTGGGCGATGTTTGGTAATCATTGGCTGAAATTAGAGTTTACCACTGTCTCTCTGTTGTCAGCGGTAAAATGAAAATTTATCTGGCAGAACATAGTCTTCCCATTATCAGCAGTTAGCCCAACCATGTATTTGTATACTTCACATCCAGCTTTATCATCCACCTTTTTAAATTGTGTAAAACTAATGTTGTGTCACTCTGTCTTGTCATGAAAAAATAATCTTCTGCTCATTTGAGCCAGAGAGTTGGATGGGTGTGTGTGTGTTTGTTTTTCCAAACTGAACTCTTGTTTATTGAAAAAGTATTTATAGACCACTATTCACTTGGCTTGGATCATCTTGGTAAACAAAATACTACCTTCTTTGAGAAAGCTGTATTTAAGAAGATGATGAATTAACCAAATAACAGTTTGAGGAACTATAATTCATATGAGAACAAATAGCTTTTGTGAAGAGCCTAAGACTTGAAAGTATTTCATATATTGGATAAACTAGTTAGCTCCGAGAAAACACGTCCAGCATAGGTAAAGGCCATGTGAATCATAGTAAGGAGTTTATGTTTTATTAATACAATTGGAGGAACCTGAAAGATATTTAATAAGGGAGTGACAAGGTCATTTGAAATGCTGTCACCAATTTTTGTAGAGAAGAGTGCGTCAGGGAGATGACAATAGAAGGAAAATTTTTTACACTCTTCTAGTTTTAAAATACTAGAATTGAAGCATACATACCATTTCTCTATTTCACCTATTTAGTGTAAATGACATTTATGTTTTCTCATGGTAGAAGGCTTCTTACTGTGTTTTCCATGTGTAGAGAAAGTATGGATCAGCTTTATTGTACAAGTTCATATCACATATATTAATCTCTTTGTTTTCAACCTGTTTCTTTTTCTGTAGCTTGTAGGAAAGAATGGGACAATGTTGAAGTGTTTGCTGGGACAGAATATAATCAAAGGTGTTTTATTGGTGTGATTTTCTTTTAGAAAGTAAAATGAAAATGTGAGATTTTTTTTATGCTCAGGACTGGCAAATTTAAAGTCATTTTGCTGGCTTATGAAGTCTTTAAACATAGGAATCACTGGCCTTATGTACTGATACTGCTCTGGAATATGTGACCAGTTAAATTCTTCACTCTTGATCAGAGAATAGTGATTTGCTGGTCTTAACAACTTATTAATAGAATATTTTTAACCTGAAGGTTTGTACTTCAGAGAACTTGAGTACTAAAAAGCAGTTATGTTAAAATCAATTAAACCAAGGACAAAGGATGACTCTTATTCTGCCTTTTTTACCATAATTTTTAGGAATTACAAAGTAAAAATTTTTGAAGTTCTGCTTAGTGACCCGTACTACACTTTACCTCAGCAAAATTTCAGTTTAGATAGTCTGAAAGATTTCAAACTATCTAGCGTTGGAAGACAGTGGAATTTGATTCATGGTTCTTATTAGGCCTGCTCCTCCCAAAAGAATTAGGATATGGTACCGATAAAAATCCTCTTAAAACATGGTTATAGCAGAAGTTTAAGGAGATGTTTTCCATTCATATATTTCATAAATTACTTTTTATATAGGACAGTTTAAAATTGAAAGGAGCTAGAAATACAGTCATGACTTTCCAACTAAGATCTCTGACTTTGAGAGTGGTATCAGTAGTGACTTTTAACTTGCTTTTAAAAGATTAGTAATATAGCATGGATAGGCTACTGCTATTGATTAGATTTTCTGTTTTTTGCAAGTAATGGTGAACATAATGTTTCTTAAATGAATTCTTACACCCCTTTTTTAGGATATGGTGGTGGTTTTAATGAAAGAGAAAATGTTGAATATATAGAAAGAGAAGAATCTGATGGAGAATATGATGAAGTAAGTTATTTAAGTATACAGATTTAATACAAATTAGGAAAATATGTTAGAAAATATCTTTAGAGGAATATTTTTAAATGTCTCATTTTTGTAAGTACAGTTTGAGACTTCTACTTTACTATTTTGTAGGAAATTGTAACTGCCGTAAATAATAGGAAAAATAATTTTTTAGATAATATTAATTTCAACGCATTTTCAGCTTATAAAAATGCATTGATCCCTTTTCTCTAGTTTGGACGTAAAAAGAAAAAGTACAGAGGGAAGGCAGTTGGTCCTGCATCTATATTAAAGGAAGTTGATGATAAAGAATCAGAGGGAGAAGAAGAGGATGAGGATGCAGATCTTTCTAAATATAAATTAGATGAGGTAAGCAGTTTCTGTGTCCAACTTCCCCTTTGTCTTAATTAAGACACTATGTGATATGAGTGTGTTTGACATCCATGGACCTTTGGTGAAGATACGTGTTCACAATGAGTTGTTTCCACACTGCTGAGCATAGTTTGTTTTGAAGATGTAAGACTGTTCAAGTCAGAAGCATCCTTCCCTATTGGAGGCATATAAAAATAAGGTAGTAGGAAGACAGGATGCTGTGGAAGACATGTGATGTGGTTAAATACATAATAAAAAGAGCTACTTTGATCTCAGTGGGTAATTTCTGAGAAGGTGAAATTTGAGTTGAGATTGGAATGATATGAAGGAGCCACCAGGAAGAGCTGGGGTAAGAGCACCTTCAGACAGAACAGCATTTATGGTTTCTGTAAGTAGGGAACAAGCCAGCAACATTCAAAAAACGTATCCTACATAGACCACTATGGTTAGAGCAAAGGAGAGAACGGGGAAAACAAACCTCTTCAGTGATGTGTGTTCTGTGGGGCCAGGGTGTTAAGATTTTATGGTCTGGTTCTCATAGATGTAAATTCAGGGCACCTTTGAGTCTGATCATAAGAGGCCCTGAAGTGCAAGAGTTGAAGACCCAAATGAGTTATATTTATCTGGTTTATTCTTCGGGTTGATGAGTCTCTGTACGTTGAGATATTAGAGAGGCAAAGTAGATTTTTAGAGTTAGGGAGATGAGCTAAGAGATTATTGCAATAATAGAGAAAAAGAACAGAATCCCTAACTCAGACTAAACATAGGATCAGGGACTTTTAAAGTATTAGAATTGAAAATGCTATAGCTAACTTGGTAAGTGGGAACAGGTTGTGACAGAAGAGGAAATGTATATGACTTCTAGGTTTACATTCGAACTGAGACAGTAATCAAATCTGTTTAGCTGAGATGAATTATTAAATTCCAGAACTGACAGTGAATTTTCTTTGAGCTATTGATGATATATCCATAGAGTCTCCTACTACAGGGAGCTATTCATCTTTCCTAATAGGTACCATCAATACCTAAATGTCTAAATGTACAATTGAATTTTTATTAGGATGAGGATGAAGATGATGCTGATCTCTCAAAATATAATCTTGATGCCAGTGAAGAAGAAGATAGTAATAAAAAGAAATCTAATAGAAGAAGTCGATCAAAGTCTCGATCTTCACGATCTTCATCTCGCTCATCCTCCCCCTCAAGTTCAAGGTCTAGGTCCAGGTAAACGGGTACAGGTCAAGGGTAACACCAGTCAAAATGTCAGTATCTAACTTCTTTATTTATAAATTTGTTTTGTTTTGTTTTAACTAAATAGCTTTACTTTCTACTTTTAAAATTTCGTTCATGTCACCATTTAAAAGACTTTTCATCTTGGTGCCCTGTAGATACTGTCTGGTATTTTTAGAGATGCAGAATCTTAGCATGAAACTTCCTTCCCCTATTTTAGCATACAAGATGTTAAAAGCTAGTACAGCGATTTCCTAGACATCACTGAGATAATTGCTTATACAACTTTTAATACTTCAGTTTGATGTCAGTATTCCAAATAAAGGAACTTGTTTGACCTTCCTTCTAGTTCTTTTGACTTCTCAAAATTTTGGGATGTCTAGGAATAAAAAAGACTCAGTTGGTGTTGTACTTGAATATTCTTTTGTTTGTTCGCATGAAATGCGTATTCTTTGGTTTTGTAGATAAAATTTTAGCTGAGAGAAAACCAGTGCTTTAAACAGCCTTCTCTTGAAAAATCCTGTTCACAAGTAATACCAGGGTCATTGATTTTAAACATATTTTGGAATAAAGTATTAGATAATAAGAACTTTAACATTAGTCATCAGTTGAATATAAAGCCTGAAAGCATAAAATAGTAACTAAAATAATTTTCAGATAAAAATGTAATGAACTCTTTTTGAAGGAACAAATTAAAAATGTGAATTAGGTGAATTTCATGTATAGCTGTAGCAGGATTATTAATATATTTTAATCCCCTAACAGTAAGTAGAAAAGCATAATGATCAGGTATCATTGGCATTTAACATGTAATGCTAGGTAAACACCAAGGAAATAGAACTAGTTTTAGCAACACTCCAGAGTAGTTAAATAATAAACTATACATTCTGTCTCTTGGATATGTTAGTCCTGGGTGACTTCTAATTACAGTCTTAATGATTTCAGTGTAATTTAATCAGTAAAAAGTAATAGTTGATTTTTAAATCTTTCATTAAAAAGCTTTGTTAAAATACTTTGTTTTGAAAATATTTGTCTTGTACAGTTATTTTTTTATATGAACATGAACTCTAATGCATATTTTTCTTTCAGTGTTCATAGCACAAAGCTCAGTTAAGTGGTCCTGGAAAAAAAAAATGCTTCCATGTTGTTCCAGGTCCCGTTCAAGAAGTTCTTCCAGTTCGCAGTCAAGATCTCGTTCCAGTTCCAGAGAACGTTCGAGATCTCGTGGGTCGAAATCAAGGTGAATGAGGTAGCATCTCTCTGTAAAGCAGAGAGAAAAATAGGCTGCAGAAGGTGTTGCTGCTTTTTTCCCCCTTATTTTGCTTCTACTTGTCTGTTTATTTCAGCATTAGAAAACTAATGCACTTGCCTCAGCTTAATTTTCTCACCATGAAATGTTTCCATTGCCAGCAATGTGCCAAGACATTCCCATGATTGACTTAAAGTGGCTTTTTCACATTATGTATGCAAAGTTTGTTATTTTGGTAATAAGATGTAAAGTAGGAAGGTGAACCAAGTCTTACCATCAGATCTCTAGCATATTAACGTTTTTGTAGATCAGTTCAAGCAAAATGAATATTGCAAGTGGAAATTTTATTATTAAAAGAAAAAAGTAACTGCCTCAAAACAAGGTTTGTTTTGGAAGCCAATTCCTAACAGAAGTAACTTTGTTATTTATGTTAAAGTTCATGGGGAGTATTATGTACATATTTTCAATTCTCTGTAATTTTAAACAATATTATAAACAGTATTTGTAGAATAGACATCCTTCTTAAAACTAAATCAAGTAGAGTCAGGTGTGGTGGTACACCCCTGTAATCCTAGCGCTCAGGAGGCTGAGGTAGGAGGTTTGCCAAGAGTTTGAGGCCAGCCTGGGGGCTACATAGTTCAAGGCCAGTGTGAACTACATAGCAAGACCCTGTCTCCACAAAAAAAACCTGCATCAAGTACAGTATGGTTGGTTAGTTTAGGTAGAACATGTTCTTAATCATTGCTGTTAACCTAAGTTGCATTTAATTAAACCATAAAGGGGAACTAATTTGTATAAAAACTAGTATTGCTCTCTAGACATACTAGTCAAAATGTGCTGTGTTTGCTTTTAAGTTACAGAAAACACTGAAATCCAACTTAACATGGAAATTCACACTGAAGTTTAATAATGACAATTACTAGCTTGAGCCAAAGCTAGCGTTTCAGAGCAACTGTAGTTTAACCATATTGCAGAGAAAAGAATGATAATGCACATCTGTATTAACTCAATACAAAATAGAGAGCAAATGTTTTTTCTTATTATATATTAATATTACATTTTTTACTTTCATGCCTCTTAAATGAAAATCCTTAAGTTTTGGTATTCCTTTTGGGAAACACTGTAATTAAGGTTTACAGAATAACCTTCATATTCCAAAACATTTTTATTGCTCATAACTTTCCAAAGAATTCTCCTTTTGGGCTTTCTGGTTTATTTTAAGCCCAAAGGTGAATTTTTTGGGAAGTTTGAGCTAAATTCCTTCAACTAAAATAGGTAAATGAAGAAAAAATTTTCTTTTAATTATTGCACATTTACTTCTGCCTGAAACATGTGAATGTCAACACGTCATACTTCATGAATAATTACTTCATAAAAATATTGTGAATATAAATCAAGTCCTAAAAGTTAATCATTTTTCTTTGAATATTTAGCAATTTCCTATAGTTAATGTTCTTGTTCCTGTACAATATCTCATTTTTCTGTAACATCTTGATTAATGAGTTGTATAATTCCACAAGGAAATACGTTTATTTTCCCCTGGAAGTTATATATAACATACATTCTCCCCAAATGCGAGGAGGTATTTTCTGAATATTAAGACACACAATTACAGTTATTTGTTGCTTTTATTAATTTATGTACTTTAAATTGAAAAACTTTAAACATAGAAAAAATAAATTCTATGTAAGCTGATTTTCACTTACAAGCAATGAATATTTAAGACTCTTAAAAAGAGATGTAATTAAAATAATTGTATTTAAATAGAATATTTTCATGGTTGATCCAGAAGTCTTCTGTTGAGTATAAGCAGTAAGTATTCTTTCTTATAAATCTTCATAGTTATAAATTCTGTTTGCTTGTTTTTGGAAACTGAACAATCTTCTTCATTTCTTTTTTTAATGAAATGTTTGATTTGTTTCTCAATCAATGAAGATCCAGCTCCAGGTCCCACAGGGGCTCTTCTTCCCCACGAAAAAGATCATATTCAAGTTCATCATCATCTCCTGAGAGGAACAGAAAGAGAAGTCGTTCTAGATCTTCTTCTCCTGGTGATCGAAAAAAAAGACGAACAAGATCACGGTCACCCGAAAGGTTTGGGTTTCTGTAGAAATAAGAATGGGTGTTCTTAAAGTGTATTTAATAGACAGATTTTCTAGTCTAGTGTTAGGCTCCAACTTTAATTTATACTTCTTATCTTTAAAACATCAAGAACAAGATGACTTTGTTTACTTTTGTACTTAAATCAAGTTTAGAAATAAGTTGTAGATCAAACTATTCTCTGATAATTGTAAATTTTTATTTCCATTATTATAGCCAACTCTCGGTTATTTTTGTCTTCTAAAGATTGTAGTTCAGAAGCTGTATGTTGATTTGAAGTAATTTGCAGGTTGATTTTTATATTAATTATGCTATTGTCAGTTAAGTATTCAAAATGGTAGAGATTTCAGGGCACTTAATAAAATGTTAAACTTGTAGATCATTGGGGATCTGTCCTCCTTTAAAATATATATAAGTGCATTTCCATAGCAAATTGTTTCTTGCCCTTTATCTATAAGGAAGTTATTCCGCATAGCTTCTTGCGGTCCAAATCCATTTTTTTAAGAAGTACCTTTACTAAATTACATTGTCTGTATTGACATTTTAAAATTTGAGGAATAAAATTGTTAACTGTCAGCCATTTCTACAACAGGCTGATAAATTATTCAATTTTATTATTTTTTCTTGGTTCTCAGTGTCTAATTATTTAATCATTTTAATAGCTTCATTCATAATTTTGCAGATTGGCCATATCCTCTTAGCTTGTAAAAGAGGTATTATAAAGAATGATAATAGCTGGGTTCACTAGTAGGATTATCTTATTCCTACTTGTACAGAATGATTAGTTTTGCTAGTTCACATTTTGAAACTGATTACACATTGTCTTGTTTACATGTATTTGTTTCTTTGTAAGAAAATTACGCTGTACTTGAGTGAAATTCATTCTGTTGCTTTCTTATCACTTCCGCAAATTTTTATCTTAGCCACATATAACCCCCTAGTTTGTTGTCATCTAAACTTAATGAACGTGTTCTCTATTCCATAAGCCAGGTGATTGGTGAAAACACTAAACAACCCTGAGCCCAGGGCCAACCCCTACGGAACACCACTACTTTACCCAGGTTGATATTGAATTATTCATATTAGCTGCATGAATATAACACTATAACTAATTGTACAGTCATTTTGTGTGACCTAGATTTCCAAAACTTAATTATTTATGAATATATTTTTTCATACACAATCAGAAGCCTTGCTATATCTATTTTACAGGCTTATTACACTTTATGTAGTATAGCAGAGAAACTGGTTTAGTTACACTTCCCTTACCAAGTTTACATGTCTCTGTTGTACATTGTGTGTAATTTTATGCATTTTTGCAAGGCTTTTCTTCATTACCTTAAATAATTGAGAGGTGGCTATATTTTGAAATGAGAAGATACTTTTAAAATGTAGAGAATTTTGATTACAGTTGTACCATTACTGGGCTCACATCAGAAGTCTAAATACCAGATAATTTTGTTTATGTAAGCTTACATCTTAATTCTTAATTATTCCTTTTGCCAGCATCAAGGTATTTATTTTTTTTGTAGTCTTTAGAATGAATGCTGAAATCTACCGCTAACTTACTAGTTGCCTGCTTTCTCCATTATGTCTTACAGGCACCACAGGTCATCTTCTGGATCATCCCATTCTGGTTCCCGTTCAAGTTCAAAAAAGAAATAATGTATTAAAATTTACATCTTAAAAAAAAAATCCAGTACAGTGCATGAAACACTTTTTAAGAAGTTGATGTCTTACTTGGTCAGAAGTGCTAAATCTGCTAGTAGAGGTGCATGCCTTTATTGTTTTTCAGAATAATACAATGTGTTTATTTGTGAAATTAAAAGTGAATTGCATTTTAAGCCATAATGTCCCAAAGTAGAAGCTCTTTTGTTCATTATTTACATCCATTTACTTAAAACCATCTCAGCTTCAACAAGGACTCTGGGAAAAATCTGCTATGTTGATCTGGAAAAGAAATTAAACTGTTTGTATTTTTAATCTATGCCAGTGATTCCTGCCATAAAAATTTAAACTAAGTTATAAAACAACCAACTGGAAACTTCATCTTAAATTCCCTGTGCTTTGGGTGCCTTACAGTCATTCATTGTCTCTCTTTCATGTAATTTTCTGCCAGTTTTGCATCACCACATTAAATGCAGACAAATCTTGTGGGTTGCAGAAGGAATAAGGTGTTATGCATTTCCCTTTCGGACCCATAATTTGGGCAAGGAAAGAAACTCTTACTAGTTTATCTGTTCCCTAGTAATATGGTTGCCTATATTGCAAAATGTTTATTCTGAGTAAAAGTTTAAAAAGGTTTGTGCAGTGTCCTTTAGAAAAAAATCTAGTTACCAAATTCAGTAGGTTAGAAAAGGCTAAATTGTACTTGACAAATTGAAGAAAGATTTTGAAGTGTTACTCTTTTTTTGATGGAGGCCCAACAGAGACGTGAATTGAAGTGAACTTTTGCCTTGAGATGTGTAACTTTAAACATAGTACATAACATTTTCTTCTGAATAACAATTGAATGCTCATTTCTGCATAATAAAAACAATCATTATTTTTCCTTTTTACATGAAAAAACTTATGGCTTAAAATGCTTTCAGAGTTTTATTTCTCAGAATTAAAATCTGGTCACGAGCTCCATTTTGTTTTCTGGTTTGAAAAAAAGTTTCTCAACAGTATCTTCACTGACAATGCAAGGTAAGTATATGAAGGGAAATCAACAGTTGTGCTTGGGATCTTTTTGTTATAGGGTACTGATTTCTCTTTTGTTCTAACATTGTCTGCTGCAGTTTAAATAAAAACAAGGTGTTTAGTAGACAGACCAAACAAAATTATATTTGTTTTTTATTTTAAAGTGTTCTCAGCTAATCTAAAGGTGAATACAAAATATCTTATGTAGAAATATTTTGATAATATTTTTACAATGAGCTTTCCCATGTTTTTTATGTCTTAATTTTCCTTGCTGCATTTACTGTAGGTTGCACAAGAACTTTTACTCTTGTAATTGTGCCTCAGACTTTTCGAAAGCCCACCTTCTAAGTTGCTCAGATGATCATCTAGATTCTACATGTTACCATTCGTTTATTCTTGTGCTTTCTGTGTTTAAAACTTCGACTGTACTAAGCAATTGCAAGGTTATAAATTTAGCTAATAGGAGTTGATAGACAATTCAGATGATTATGATTTCATTTGGTTTAACTAAGCTGTACTAGTTCATTTCATAAGGAAATGATGCTGTAGAGAAATGTAAATAAAGTCTGTGAGTCAAGCATCAAGTGGTGTTTGTTAGAAATAAACTAGAGATTTCTAAGCTGTGACTTAATGTGCATTTTTCACCTAACTACAGTTTTCCTTTTAATTGTTTAGTTTTGAACCTCTTTGTATTTGCTTTTTATGTGAGTGGTTGGTTTTAAACATTCAAAGACCATGATTAGTACATGACCTGGGATACTAAGAATTCTCAGTGCTGACTTTAGAGTGTGTATATATGATTATTACATATATAAAAATTCTTTAAAGAAAATTCTTAATGCTTATTAACTCTTTATAGAGCACTAAATATGTATATCTGCCTCCTGTATCATTTTTAATGTCAAACCACTCTACTATCTTATGTATTTCACACTTAACAACATCAGTAATTTGAGGAACCTTTAGATTTCTCATTTGCCTTCCCATTTGAAACAAAGTCTCAATTGTCTAGAATTGAAATGTTCCCTGATCTTCAAACCCACACTGCTCTGTTAACACTACCCACTGCTTTGGTTTATAGGCTGGGATATTGCATTTGACTCCTAAATTGTCTTGTGGTATGCACTAGGTTTTTAGTAGTACTTAGTTTGCTTCATTGAGCATTGATTGACTCTTAGATTCCAGAATATTCTTAACTATAGTAAAATTTGGTTTATGTCATTTCTTTACCACCTTTAGGGCTGTCCAGAATTAAACTAAAACCATTTACATACAATAAAAATATGGTTTTTTTAGTATTCACATCTCCCCCACAAAACCTATAGGTTAGCTGTGCTGAATAAGTAACAGGTTTTCACCAAGAACACACTCCACTCACTTGAGTGCTGTTCCTTCTCCTTCAACTTTTGTGACTCTATTTAGAACTAAATTTAGGATGCCATGCCTGCTGTCTCTTGAGTTTCTGTAGAACTTGAGTGAAATTCCTGAAAGGGGTTCTCTTGCCCTAAAATCTCTGACCCTAAGCATAGTATTTCATTTTAGCAACATTCAGTGTTAGGTGAAAGAGTCGGCTAATATCTCTTACTTCTTTTTAACTTAAGTGCTTTTGATCAGTTACAGTTTTCCCCAGTGCTGATATAGAATAAATACTTGCTTATTGAAAAACATGCTTTGATTGATAAAGCTTTTATTTTGAATTCATACTTGTAAGAAGGACCACTATACAAACCAGTTGATAGACTTTTAAGTGTCAAGCTGAACCTTATTTTTTTCCCTGTTAAAGCTTAATAAGGCCATTTCTTCACAAACTTGAGAAAACTTTGGAGTTACCAATCCAGCTGTGCTTCAGTGGAAGATAAGACTCAGAAGTTGCGCGCAAATTTTTTGGACAATTACACATGAAACATTTACTTACGTAAATGTTGGACTATAAAGCAGTTCTGAACAGATTTATATCAAGGTTTTCTGACCACAGAGTTAAACTGGGAATTAGTAACAAAACTAGGCAGTAAGAGTTTGGAATTACTTCCTTGTGACAAATAATGAGGTTTGGGTTTTTTTTTTTTTTAATGAGAATAAATGATTTGGCAACACCAGTAGGGTTAAGCTGGGAGATGTGCCTTTGAAAGCCTGTAATGGGGAAAACAATTAAATTCACTGAGCTTTTACTTGATGAATACAGAAAAATAATAGATAATACACAAATTTGAGGATGAGAAGTACAAATGGGAGCAGAGAACTTATTTAAGCCCAGATTTATTCTTCCACCTGTAACACCAAACAGCATTTTTCATATATTAGCAATGGTAATCCAAGAAAACAGATTCAGTTCATGCGTCCTTGCAGTTTACTCCCTTGACCAAGTTTGCAGGTCTCATTGCAAGGAGTTTATGGAGCTTTGTATTCTTCCTGAGGTGAGGTGGAAGTAGTGAGGACAAAGACTCATGTTCATAGAATACCAAAAAGGAGCTTCACAGATGTTTATGGAGGTATTTAGAAGATCAAGTCTAAAGAGAAGACTGGGAACCAAAAATGCAAGATGCTCTTGAGAGCCTCAGAGGAAACCACACAGGGAAGACTCAATTAAATTGCTGAAAGCCAGGAATAGAAAAATTTTTAAAGGGAGCCAAAGGGGAAAAGCTTGTATGAGGAATGATGTTAAGAATTATCAAAAGCAGTGCAAGCTGAAAGGTGGTCCACTGTCTTGTACTAAAAAAAAATTGCCCTGGATCAGAAAACATGTTTTGAAAATAGGAGAAATACGAACCTATTTAAAAATTCAACTGGTCTCTAATAGGTACTTTGGGCATAGCAAAATGGATGGAAATATGGGTCTATGCAAAGCATGGGAAATGCTAACGAAATATAAAATGCTGTTTCTCTTTAAAAAGCAATCATTTAAAGGAAATAATGTATGGTGAGACATGTACAAGTAAAATAAGGCCAAGAAAATGGAAAGTACTTTATTAAGTTGTTGCACAATACACTGTTATACGAGGCATCCTTATATTTCAGATGTTTTAAGGCCCAAATCAACCTGAAATTTGCTGACAGATGAGCATTTTACAGTGGCATAGGGATAGCAGCCTGCAGGCTAAGAAAGCAGGTGTGCAAAGCTATGAAAACTCAACAGACAATTAGCTGCATATAACAGGATGAGCAATATTGGCAGTTTGAATAGAAACAAGTAACTGTCAGATGGAACAAATAGTAATATGCAAAAGAAAATGGAATCTAGACTCACTGCAATATATTAGCTACAATACCCAGTTCTCAAGAAATGGAAGGTAAGAGAAAAGACATTACAAAATGCTTGAGTACACAGATGTTAGCAAAGACTTCAAAGTATTTTGTTGGTAGGATAATTACAGATGTTTCTTAATGACACCCATTTAATCATAAGATTTAAGACAGGTACACTATCACCATTCAGTTTTACTACCTGCAGCTCAGGCTTACAACCCCCTCCCCTTTCCCTTACTGTTCTATATATCGTGCTCAAAGAGCTGTAATCTCTTTTGCAGTACACCTTGTTTATACACTACATTTTCTTGATTGCTCTATATCATACAGTACTGTTTATGTTTTTACACAATACTGTTAAAGAGTTGTGCAGAGAGCAGATAAAAGCAAAGTCAAAGTTGGAGTTTCCTTTGAACATTTCTTTGTTTAGAATATTATCATATACAAACTATATACATTTACTCAGCGACCATTAATGACCTAGTTGCAGGAACAGAACTCATTAAATGAATGCCTGTAGCCTATTGTATTTTGGGAACATTCACTAAGCTGTGCAGGTAAACAGCATTTATGGAAAGATATCTTCAAAATATATATTTCTATAATGTCTGATACTGGGTAAAGTTAAGCTACCTGGTGTTTCAAGAAAATAGATGGTTTGCCTGTTTTTATGCCAAAGGGAAGTGATTTGGAGCATGGTCTTATGAGACCCGTTGATCTCAGGCTACATACAGGCAGAACAGTTGTGCCAAAAGGCTAGAAAAATGTATCAGTACACTCTGTTGGGCCCACTTCTAAGGACTATTTGCTTCCAACAGTTCAGGTGATAATAAAACTGATTCATTTGAAGATAAGTTCTCAGATAAAAACTTTAAAAATGATGTTACCTTTGAAACCGATACGTAGAAATCTCATATGTAGGTGCACATTTGTTTCAAGGATTGCATATACACTTTCGAGCCATAGGAAGCAGTTGAACAATTACCATTTGTTCTTGGCTGTCTGGTTGTTTTATGTATTTAACTTTTACTTTACACTCCTGGCTAGTAAGCTCCTTTACTACATACTATACATGTTTTTCTATCTTAAGGTATTTACTGCAGAGGTCAGTAGAACCATGACTCTACTGCTAGTTTCACTGTCAAGGATATTTGGCATTTCCAGTGACTTTTACAGAGCCAAGCAGGTTCGTGGTTCTGTGAAGTCTTACAAGTATTTTAGTTTCATTGGTCCCTTGCAGTGACTCGCAGAAGCTCCTTCATTAATGAGCTAAAATTGCACATTTAAAACATAGCTTCCAGCAATAGCAACTGTGTGATCAATGTAACCCTGAAGAACTCATGGACCCTCATACAATGCCAGGAAAGGCGATATGATGAAATATAGGAATAGATGCTTTATTGATTTGGTAAACATCTGGATTGCATGTGTTTTACAATCATGATTATTGATGAGCACTTTCTAGGTTTTTTTTTAAGCAGGGATCGAACTTGGGACCTTGCATTTTCGAGACAGGCAGCAGCACCACTGAGCTAAATCCCTGGCCCAGTGTGCACTTCCTGTATCATTGCTATGTCAGGATATCCTGGGTTTTCTGAAAATTTTCATCCCTGCCTTTTCTGATGTGTGAGGGATTAATATTGCCTGAACCCACCTGATGATTTGATAGCTTCCATATTTTATTGTAAAGGTTATTGGAGAGCATGTGTTCTTAGAAAAACAAATCATTTTCATTGAAATATTTTGCTAGGTCTAATACAGATCCTTATTTAACGACCTACCTGCTTAACAACTCTTTGGACTTAATAACTGAGGCACAGTTAGGGCTTACAATCCTCCACTTGGACTTATGACTTCTTTTTTTGGTACACTTCTGTACATCTTTTTTATAGAGCTTCAAAGTCTTTTTGTACAGTACACGTCAGTACTATAATTTGCTGGTTGTACTGTAGTTTTCTTCTGTTATACATTACTGCATGGAAGAGTTATGCAAATAAAAGGAAGGCCAACAAGTTGGAGTTTCCTTTGACCATTTTTTTCTTCTGAATTTTCTAATGTACATATTTCAGTGGTGTCTCAATGTGTGAACTTTATTTGTGTTACAATTTGGGAAGAGATGGCTGCATTTCTGCTTGTTTGGGGAAGATTACCATGGTCGAGTTTATCACTTGATGCAGAGTTTACAAGTGGAAGCGAAAGTTTGCTAAATGCTTTTGTTTGCATATTAAATTGTTTGCAGAAAGAACCATTTGTGAACTGAGGTACTGCTGTATATATACAATTCCTCATTTAGAGACTGACTTATCCAATGACCTAGTTGCAGGATCAGAACTCGGTTAAGCAAGGAGTGTCTGTATATCAATTGATATTTGAAAGTTAAATCTACCTTACATTCCTAAGATAAAGCCCATATGATCATGAAAACTGAACTGTTTCTAGTTTTCCAAAGGGTTTTATATAAGACCCTACCTCCATAGCAAATCATTCTGAGATGACAAAAGCTACTGGGATCCTTGTCCTTTCCTCTGTTCATTGGAATTTAGAAATCACAAATGTTATGATTTTGATCTAAAATAGCCCCAAAAGGCTCATGTTTGGATGTGGGCTCTGGTTGGAAGGGGAGAGTCACTGGAGGCAGCATGACTTGGAAGAGTATATTCTTGTCCCTAGCTGCTCCTCTCTGCATCTGGCCACCATGCATTGAACAGCTTTTGTCTTCCATGCCATTTCTGCCTTGGAGTAAGTTTACCTTGGACTGAACCCACTGAAACTATGAGGCAAAATGTACCTCTCTCCTCTTTTAAGTTGTGGCTGTCAGGTATTTTGTCCCAGTAATGGGAAAGTGACTAATACAGAAAATTGGTATCAGGAGTGGAACCATTACAATGACCATCTGACCAGATGATTCAGATGTGTTTGGAACTGGTTTGTAGGAGGAGTTTCGAAAACTTTGAAGATGTTGGCTAGAAAAGGCCTAGAATGTTGTGAGCAGTGCTTGATTTGTGATACTGGTCAGATCTCAGAATACCAGAATGCTGATAGGAATGCAGACAGTAAAGGCCAGGCTAAAGAGGTTTCTGTTATGAACAAAGACTCCATTGGTAGTTGAATTAGAGACCATTTTGCCCATGTCTTGAAACTAAAAGACAGTTTAAGGATGGCAGACTATCATTCAGTCTGAGTACTGCTGACTGCTTTTAGCCAGATCTTCAGTAAGAATCAGGAACAAATGGCGGAACTTACAGATTTAGAAAATTTGCACTTTGATTAGAAAGGAGGTACCTGCAAAGATGGAGCAAAGAGGATAATTACTGCAAATGTTAGAGCATCAAAAAGAAGCCAAGTACTTTGTACAAGGACAAGAAGAAAGATATCTTGAAGGCATTCCAGAAGTCAAGAACTCACCCATTACAGGCTCAAAGGTACAAAACTAAATTTTTCACTTGAGAAGAGTCCATGGGACATATGCTCATTCACAGAGCTGTCAGCCAATGTATCCCGAAGTTTAGCCATCTAGGCACTTAGAGGCTGCTGCAGCCATGGTCCAAAGGAGCCTAGCTAGTGGCCAGCCCTGATGCCATCCACCCGATGCTAGATTTTCAGTCACACAAAGTGCAAGAGTTCTGAGGTCATAGAAGCTTCCACCCATATTTGAAAAGGCTTTGAAGGCCAGCCACCCCACCCACCCCACAATGTGTAACAGGGTTACAGTCCCTGCCAGGAGCCCATGAGAGAGCAATGCGTGAGAATAAAGCTGAAAGTGCAGTGGACACACCAGGAAGTTAAAGATGCCTCGCATCCCTGACTCTTTTCTCTTGCTGCTTGCTCACCATGTGGTAAACAGTTTTCTTCCACCATTCTGCCATGAGATTTCTGCCTTGGAGCCAGCTGACCATGGACTGAATGCACTGAAACTGAGCCAAAATAACCTCTCTTTAAATTGCTGGTTTCAGGTATCTTTTTCCAGTAACAGGAAAGTGATTAATGCAGAGTTTCCCATTAAAATATAAACTTAAGAAATGTTGGCTTTTCTGTGTCACTTTTGTATTTCTAATGAGAGAATATGTCTGACACAAAATGTTCAATGAGTATTTACTGTGTCAATGAATAACAAAGTGCTTAACCAGTAGTTCACATAGAAAAAATTTCAGATACATTCCTTCATGAGTTAATGATGGGTCTGAATCTATGAAGGTAGTTATTGGTTTTGCTTTTGTGTGTGTGTGTGTGTGTGTGTGCGCGCGCGCGCGTGCACTGAGGATCAAACACAGGGCTTCTTTACACACTAGGTGAAACTCTACCCCTGAACTACACACTTGGGTTCTTTAATCTTGTTTTGTATCGATATTTAATATTTCTTGATGCGAGTTCAATAGAAGTAAATAAATTTAACACTAGCTAAATTGTGAATATAAAACTATACAGGAGGGATACAATTAAACAATTTATGTATTAAATGTGAAGAATTCAAAACAAGTGTATGCTTTAAAAGTTTTAAAAACATTTGAACATATGGTCTTTCAATTTAATCCTCCACTAATTTAATGATTAGTCAGATGCGAATTTGTGAACTTGAAGGAAAACAAAGTGGCCACAGTTACATACTGATGAGTAGATCTAGGAAAGAAATCAAGTTCTCCAAGGCGG
>NW_004624742.1:25174580-25186124 GCF_000247695.1 Heterocephalus glaber
AAGCGCAAGGACCCGACTCGAGTTTGATCCCCGGTGCCAAAAAAACCCCAAAAAACAACACCCTTCACTTTCCATGGGCCAGGAATTTAGCTCAGTGGTTCCGACGCCTGCCTCTCAAGCGCCAAGTCCAGAGTTCGATCCAAAGTTCACCAACGGAAGCGTTCAACTGTCATTTTGAATTCTCTTCAATGAAATGTACTCCGTGTTATTTGCCTTTAGGTCACTAGATGGGGCTGGTGGTTCGGATCAGCGCAATGCAGACAATTGCAGCACAAAAAATACCAACAGGAAGCCATCTACCGCCTTTATATTGTGTTACTCCTTCAGGTCCTCAGAGTCACTTGTCTACAAGGTGAATAGCTACAAAGCAGATAACTCAAGATGAAAGAAAACACTGAAAGAAGGCAAGTGTTACACAGAAGATCTGAAATGAAGCACGTTTAATGTATTGATGACAAGGTGAATACAAGAGGCTTACATTAATTCTTTGCTAATACATGACCTGACACTTAGCATTCTTTTGAAGTTCGGTTGATTACAGGATGCAATGCAATAGAAGAATTTTAAGGAAGAAAAATATTTGTAAAGAAAAACAAAAATAACTCTAATACAAGTGGAGAGATAAAAGCTCTACATTCTTTGCTGTATCAATAGTGAAATGTTCCTAAATTTTTTAAAAAGGCCATTACACTACAACTTTATTAGTTGCTGAAAAATCAAGTTTGATATGCACTTTCACCCCAATGGGTAGATATTCCTGACCTAAGAATAACATCAAACATTATTTTTAAAATGTCATTATTCTAGAAAAATACTTTCCCAAATAGAATCTGAGATAATTAAAAGTAGTGAGACACAAGTTTAGGAAAGATTTAAGAAGTAAGACACATTACTGTTCCTTCCAAGCCATTTTTATTTAATCATGACATTTTAGTAAATAAAGCTCAGAAATGTAAAACAGTTTTTTAAATGGCAGCAAAATGCAAAACATTAATCTTGTGATACTGTATGAGAGTACAGAGAGAATGTACAGCAACAGGCGGATTCTTTTCTCTTCCTAATTCCTTACACTCAGACAGGACATCAGCTAAGAAAGGCAGGCAGCTGACAGGGCCTGTTCTGAATGTTAATTTGTGTCAGCCCTCATAGTGTCATACAGTTAGGTCTAATTTTTTTTAATGTAAAGATAAAGAAAGTTTATAAATAGTTTTCAAAATCTTCTTGACAACATGACAAGGCAGAAAAACCAGGCCCCCAAGATTTGGAGAAAACTGGCCTCAATACTAATTTTATTCTCTTTTTCAATTTTAATTTTTATGCTAGTGCATGTTTGCAGTGTGCAATGATTCCATTCCTCATGGGCAGTTAGTACATATACATAACAAATCTTTTAACATCCCCTTCCTCTCCTCTCTTCTCTCGGTCACCTTCCCTTTTGCAAAAGATCTCCCTATTTCTTTCTCAATCTTCCTATTTCCTACTAGCTACCTTTTATTCTTTATATTTGAGTTTTCTCATATAAGAGAAACCATGTGACATGTAAGCTTGTGTATCCATTTCTCTTAATACGGTCTCCAGGTGCGTCCATTTTCCCATAAATGATTCAGGTTTATCCTTAGGGCTCCATTGATATTAATTTTCATCTGCTGACAGCAGTTTGGTATCTCTGTAAAGAACTGCTTCAAATAAAAAGGGATGGAGGAACTGCTCACAAACTTTGGGCTCCTAACTCTGTAAGGCTGCAGTTACTTCACCTAAAAAAAGCAGAGTAAATAATAATAGCAGTAGTACTTGGGAGATCCTGTGTGTTAAACTGAGAAAATGCTTGTGAAAATACATAAAACATTGGCTTACTAAAAGGCATTACTAGACGATGGTGCCTATTTCACAGGCGAGGGTTTTATAGGGATTAAGCCCCTAACACCTAAGCACAGTTTCTAGTTCTAGTCTTAGGAGAATGAGCAAGGGAAGACAGTTGGAGGCTTTCTAGAGGACCCCTGTCCTCCCTCCTCGAACTCGGGCCGGCAGCAGTGGGTTTCGCCTCTTTAGACACCTAAGAGGCTGTCAACCACCTCGGGCCACTTCTGCCCTAGCTCTCTTCTCAGGGATGGGGCGCGAGATCGGGTGGGGGTGGTAGTTGAGATTTCCTCTTCTTAGAATTCAGCCATCGGATGTTTGTTCGCATATGTCCGTTCTCTTACAACTTTGGTCACTATTAATTTTATATTTTTAGCGGACAGCTTGGTCTTTTCGCGATAATTCTAGAGTCTGGAAGTAGGAAGGAGGAACTGTTCAAGCTCAGTGTGTAAAGGGCGTAGATTACTTGTGTACATTACTTGGGGACAGGTGATTTACACTTGCAAGAGTTACAGAAGGGCTTTGGGGAGAAGGATCGGGTCCTTGGCCGAGCTTCTGGGGACAGTAAAGGAAAAGCCCCAGGTCTGCCTTGCCCGCTCCACTGCGTGGGGAAGCCCCGAGGCCTCTGAGCCCGGGAAGGCACGGGCGGAGTCGCTGCAGGTTTTCCCCGCCCGGGGTGGAGGAGAGGCCTGCGGAGGACCAGGGCGGCGATCGCGGCTCCCGCCTCCTCCCACCTTCTCGGCCCACACCCGGGCCCCGCCCCCCGGCCTTATAGAGAGCGGGGCCGGCCCGGGGCCCCGGAGCGGCGGTCTCGGGGCTCAGATCGCCAGCCGCGTGGAGGACGAGGCGGCCGCGCGCCCCGCACCATGGAGCGCAGCCCGGCCCCAGGCTGGGTCGCCGCCGCCCGGGGCCATCTCCCGCGCCCTGCGCTCCAGCTCTCCCTGCCTCTGCGCTCCAGGCCCGGACGCCTCCGCACCTCGAAGCCGACATGAGGGAGCCCCGGGGCGACGGCGGGGGCGCCCCCTTCTGCACGCGCCTCAACCACTCGGACCCGGGCATGTGGGCGCCCGAGCGCTCGGCCGAGGCGCGGAGCAACCTGACCCGCACGCCGGGGCCGGGCGAGGACTGCGGGTCGGTGTCGGTAGCCTTCCCGATCACCATGATGATCACGGGCCTCGTGGGCAACGCGCTGGCCATGCTGCTCGTGTCGCGGAGCTACCGGCGCCGGGAGAGCAAGCGCAAGAAGTCCTTCCTGCTGTGCATCGGCTGGCTAGCGCTCACCGACCTGGTGGGGCAGCTGCTCACCAGCCCGGTGGTCATCGTCGTGTACCTGTCGCAGCAGCGCTGGGAGCGGCACGACCCGTCGGGGAGGCTGTGCACCTTCTTCGGCCTCACCATGACGGTCTTCGGGCTGTCCTCGCTCTTCATCGCCAGCGCCATGGCCGTGGAGCGCGCGCTGGCCATCCGCGCGCCGCACTGGTACGCGAGCCACATGAAGACGCGCGCCACCCGCGCCGTGCTGCTTGGCGTGTGGCTGGCCGTGCTGGCCTTCGCTCTGCTGCCGGTGCTGGGCGTGGGCCAGTACACGGTCCAGTGGCCCGGGACTTGGTGCTTCATCAGCACCGCGCGAGGGGGCAACGGGACCGGCTCTGCGCCCGAGCGGGGCAACCTCTTCTTCGCCTCCGCCTTCGCCTTCCTGGGGCTCCTGGCGCTGGGCGTCACCTTCGCCTGCAACCTGGCCACCATCAAGGCCCTGGTGTCCCGCTGCCGGGCCAAAGCGGTGGCGGCCCAGCCCAGCGCCCAGTGGGGCCGCATCACCACGGAGACGGCCCTGCAGCTCACGGGGATCCTGTGCGTGCTGTCCGTCTGCTGGTCGCCGCTCTTGGTAGGTACTTGGGGCGTCCCAAGTCGTGGGGGGCTGGACGCTGAGAGCGACCGAGAGGAGCCGCACTTCTGCGTGGTCCCTCCGGTTGCGCTCCCGCCTGCAGAGTGCTACTGGGCGCTGGCTGTGCACGCGCAGTGACCCCAGGACCTCTCTCGTTCTAGTCGAGGGAGGGCTGAGGACAGCCAGGTAGCACTGCAGAGCCAGTGCGCAGACAGAGCTTTGTCCTGGGTGCGCACGGAGCAGAAAAGGGGGGTGACAACCGTGGCCTGGTGCTGCGTGTTTCCTCATTATTTCTCCTAAGTCTTGTGCCACATTAAGGCGGTAGATTTCGGTGTGCAGAAGTCCCCCACCCGAGACCCAGGCAGACCCCGCCAGCCCCGCCCTCCGGCAGCTGGGAGCCCCTGCAAGTCCTCGGGGTGCAGAAGGTGCTGACCTCACTTCTGCCTTCGCTCGGGACTGGAGGCCTGGGGGAGTGGGGGGATAGTGCACTCCGGGCAGCAGCAGCGCCCTCGGCCCTGGGAGTGCACTTGCCCCTCGGGAAGCGCTACAGCCCCGCGCCGCGCCGGGGACCCGGCTGCCTTTGACTCCCCCAGGCCAGCGCCTGCTTGTCCTTGTAGCAGTCGCGCAGCGCTGGGTAATGAGGATCCTGGGGGTAGGAGACAGGGTCTCCCCACTCCCCAGCTCCTCACCCCAGTATACTACAGGGGAGCGGGCGATGCTTCGGAGTGCTCCCTGCCACGCTCTGTCACGTGGTGTTTGTTTTTTAAGTTTTCTTCTGGGGCACTGTAAACTAGAAAGTTCCGCGAGTACGTGCTGTTTACTGATTGCTGAAGAATGGATACTTGCGGGCAGCGTAGCTGAATGTTGCAGAAAGAGCAAGCCAATTAGGGTAACAGCTATCACCGATTGTACACTGGACTTGGAAATTTATTACACAGTTGTGGAAAACCTCTGAAACACACGGAGGTAGTTTTCAAAACCTATCACGTAGTTAAATTGTAGTAAAATGTGCATAACATCCAATTTACTATTTTAACTCTTTCTAAGAGTAGAGTTCAGTGACATTAAAGACATTGATGGAACCTGCCATGCCCCGTTTAGCTTCTTGTCCTGTAAGACAGAGATGTAGTTGCTGTCTCTCTCCCACCCTCTCCTGTGTTTGACAAAGCTGTTGCCGGAGAATCCCTGCGAGTAAGCAGTGAGAGATGTTTGAACACAAACCTCGACTCCAAATCCGTGATGCGTGGGGACCGGAGCAGTGGGCGGGGACCTCACTACCCACGAGTCGCATTCTCAGTCTGTCCTAGGGGCGGGACCTCGGGCTGATGTCATCACTTGGCTTATCAAAACCAGCACCAATTTTAGACATATTTACTTCTATGGTTGAGGTATGGAGCATGTAGGTGGCCAAACGAGATGAAAAGAGCTCTAAAAATAAATTTTAGTAAAGCTAATGTAACTTTAAAGGAGGATTTGCATTTTCACAATTGTCCTTTGAGCCCCACACAGTTGAGCTTGCTGTATCACACTATTTATATCCCAGAAAAATGCAGTTAAATCATGTGAATAAACTGCTTGCTCATGAAGTTTAAGTCAGACTTATATATTTTATGGTTCATTTTTTTTTAAGTAGAAGAGAAACTATGTTGTTTTTTTATTTGGAAACTTTTGTTTGAATAACATGAGTATGGTAGCCTTGGGAAGGATATAGGTTGATCTGGAAAACTAAGTTAGGATGGCCAAACTCATTCTCTGCAGAAAAATTATATTTAAAACTAATCTTACTGAATTGCAATTAACAGCTTCATTCAGATAACATTTATTGATGCGTAGCATTTCATCACTTTATTAATTCACTTCTTATCAAAACATTAAGGAAACTCAATGTGTGATTGTATCAAGGAGAAATTCAGGATTTCAACATAGGCACTTTTTAAAAGGAATTGATTCCATCTCCTGTTTTGTTCACTGTTGAAATTAAATCTCCATGTATCTTCAGAAAGACCTGTGACACAAAGTTGGCATTATTTCAGAGGAAGAAACCTGCAAAACTGCTTTCTTAATAGGTTTGGGAATTACAAGAATGAAAACACTAGAACTTAGTGAACTGAATTTTCAATGTATTAGTGTTAAAGTGAGAAATCATTTATTACACTTTTTTAAACTTGAGGTGAAATGCAGATTTCCTAGTAGCTTTTGCTGAGTTGGGCACGAGATATTAATCTAGTTATGCAAACTCCTTACTTGGGAGGGCCCTGAATACACTTTCTCTTGGAGAGAATTACAACTGTAGTATTCAGTGGTTAATGCTACAAAATTTAGTATAACTGAGATACCATAACAAGAAAAATGTCCTACCCGGTGCAAGTTCTTACTACATAAATGGAAGATGCAAGGTTTGTGTATGGTTCAAGCAAAAGCTTTTTTTTCCCTAGAAACTTTGCAAAATACAAGATGTGAAATTAAATAGGAAATTATGAGGTACGAGATATGAAATTAAGTGGGAAATAATATCCCCATGGTACATGATCTATCTACAGTTCTCAGTCACTGTTTATGAAAAGGGTCAAATTGCGATTTTTGGGAATCGGTCAGTTGACGCAGCAGTGCAGTCTGTTTCACTTATTATTGTTTTATTTTTCATAAGCCATGTTCACCAAACAGCCCAGTGATTTGAAATAATGTCCAAGTTTCTAGAAGTAGGAAGCCACAGAATGTTGTGGAGAGGAAACCATGGTACATTTCATGCTTCGGCAGACTGACCCCCCCCCCCAGACAGGTAATTCTGGCTGATTCTGTAGCCATCTTTAAAACAGTGACTGTAAAGCTAGCTATCAACATTGTAAAAAGTGAGCCGGCCTTGACCCACAATAAAGGCAGCCTTGGAAGTATTTGCCTTTATTTTGTATTTGTTTTGTTTTTTGGTTTTTGGTTTTTTTGGTACCAGGGATCGAACTTGCTCTTGCGCAGCAGGTGGCGAAATCACTGAGCTAAATCCCCAGCCTATTTTCCTTTATTTTGAGTCAGCAAATACCTCATTTAATGTCCACAAATACAAGCTGTGCTTTAATTCAAGAAGATATTTCTCAATGCAGTTGTTGATTTTTTTTTTAATTTTAAGGAATGACTGACATAGTTAAGTGACATTTGCTTTTAATAAGCCCCAAATAGTAGGTAAGTATATATTATTTCACCGACATAGAGCTCTTTTACAGTATATAATAGTACTCTTCAATTCCTAATCATCTCTGCCTGCCAATTTCAGGCAGGTTAAAGACATTGCTTAAATGATTAAGAAAGTAAATCTGCACCTTAGGAAAATTTTCCTAGAATTTGTTCTTATGAAAGTTGAGATTATTCAGAATTCTTTCCGTTTTTATGTAGCACAACTTTTTACAGAAGAACTATTAAATGGACTTGGTTTTGATTCCTTTGTTGCGGGTGTGGGTGCTGGGATCAAACTCAGGGCAAGCTCTGAACCACAGAGCTCTGCCACAGTCCTAAACAGACTTCCTAGAAACTGGCCACAGGGCTACCCTATGTTCAGAGAGGCAGAATTTCCACAGTCACGAGCAAAACATTTACAGAACCATTGTGCAGTATAGGACATCATTTATGCCCTTGGCTGTCAGAACAAATTCCATGTGACTTTGCCAGCGTGGGCACCAGGAAGAGGTGGGATCCATCACTCCACTAAAGCAGGCCCAGTAGGAACAGGGTGCTCACAGTGCCGCCAAAGGAATCAAGGCTCGAAAATGTTCACGGATTCAGGCTCAGGTCGTTGGTCCACATGCAGCCGCTGTGGATTTGGCTGTCTTCCCGATAGGCAGTAGAAACTCTACTTTGGATTTTTGAATAGGTAAGAAAGTTTATTGGTAGGGCTGAGTGTGTGGATGTATGTGGGCTGGCAAATGAGAAGAGAAATCAATTATGACTTGCTTTTGAGGATGACTAGGGCCTCACAGTAGAGACGGTAGGAATAGATGTGTTATAGAAGGGAAGGGAGGAGAAAAAAGATGCTGCTGGGAATGGTCAAGTTTAGGAGTGATTGATTAAAAAAAAATTATTGAGCATCTCCTATTCTCTTTTACAAAAATCTTCCCATGCATTACCTCATTTAATTGTACCCTGTAAGATTGTCACTATTATTTCCATCATTCAGATGAAGAACTTGCATATATTAAGCCCAGATTTGTAATTCAGGATGTCTGAACCTGAGTGTATTTTCAGTTGTGTTGTTTGTTTAGCTCAAAAGCCAGGAATTCTGGTCCTAACAGCAGCACTGGGCAAGTTATACACCCAGTATATAAATCTATAAAGCACAGAGATAGGGCCACTAGACATCTGGGATCATTTTTCATTGATACTATTCTCATGTTTTGTTTTGTTTTGTTTTGTTTTATTCTCTTTGAGAGTGAGAGAATCTCAGTTCAGTGGGCGGTTCATAGGGGCTTTGTTTGGTTGCTGGGATGGGAGCCCCTGAGAGGTGAGGGCTTTGGACATCGTACACACAAGGAGATGATGTGTTATGTGAATGTTGGATCCAGAAGCCAATATAACTGTAAGATAAATGAGATAAATCACTGCTTAAAAATGCAGATTTTAAATTTTGGGTTTATCAAACAAAGCCAAGAATTAAAAACTTCTCAAACCATCATCTTTGAGGAGATTCAGATGGCCTGGAATTGTAGAATAAATGTGACTCATTGGCCTTTCTCTTTGAAAAAGCTGTAAAGGTCAATAACTCATTTATAAAAATTGCTGTGGGTTCAGTTTTCTGGGAATAACACTGAGGAATATGCACCACAAGCATTGTAAGTGGCTGCGGTTGGTCTGCTGGTGGCAAGGGAAGTAGGTAAGATACTGTGTGCTATCAATTTTCAGTTCTGCCTGTGCATAGCTGGGAGTAGTGGTGGGAAGTCCTTGTCAGAACTGTGTACATTTCTGTAGCATTTTTATAATCCACCAGTGTTCCATGTTTATCTCATTTATGGCTTCCAACTCTAAGATCTGCAACTTACATGTCAAGTTCTGCCTCCCAGATTTTCTGTAACTCCTTATCCTGGTGATAAATAGGAACTTTTTAGTTCATTTCTCACCAGATATGTTTCTTGAGGACTATTAGTTTTTTCAAACCCTCTTTTTCTCCAGAAAATTCTAGCTATCATAGATTAAAGATAGTAATATGTCATATATAATATAATATATATATATATATTTGCTTGTGTTTCTTTTTTTTAATGGTACCAGGTCTTTTCACTAAGCAACACTCCCAGGCCCCTCCCTCACCTCCTCCTTAATTTTGAGATGAGCTCTTGCTCAGTTGTTAATTTGCCCAGGCTGGATTCAAACTTACGATCCTCAGACCTTGGCTTCTCAGAGTTCTGGGCTCACAGGCATGCACCATCATGCCTAGCTGGTAAATTAACTTCTTTGTGTTCTCCTTCTATCTTGTCAGTAAACAAACAAACATGATAATTTATTCTTACAAGGACATGAAGATGGGCAGTGTATGACTTCCTAAATGAGAGATGCGGATGCACACCACACACACACACACACACACACACACACACACTCAGAAGTCCCATTACTGAGTGGAAACTGTGATTTCAAGGAGTCCCCTGCTGTGGCAGTCTTCCACATCATTTCCCCAAGAGAAGAAAGGCCCCACAGCCTACTTCTGAGCCAAGGCCCCGTGACAAGTGCCCGGGCCCGCTCTGGCCTCTGTCATGCGAGGAACTTACTTTATCTTTCTGGTCTTCCCTTTCCTCATCAGTAAGATAAAAAGTCAGCAACTCTAACTTGCCCCCAGTTCTAATTTCCTGAGGCTCTAGTCAGCTAAAACTGGCCCCTGCTGGAGCTACTGAATTAGACGACTGTGGTGAAAACACCCCAAGACTTCTTAAGAAGCAGCATGGAGATGTATAGAAAGAGACAAAGATCACATATTTTTTATCAGGTCATTCTATAAATATTTTTGGAGTGTTTGCTATGTTCCTACCACTGGGATCACCCTGATGATACAGTGGAAACTAGGGCTGTTTCATGAAACTGTAAGGGTTAAGCAGTCAAGTAGCTCTCAGGGCTGCTGTTTATATTACGCGGTGTGAGCGACACTCGTTGAGGTTGAGCAGTGTGCAATCTGTGCAGCTGTCCATGGCGCCCTTGATGGTAAACCAAGCAGATGTCGTATCTTCCTTTCTGATCTTCTCGATAAACAAATGGGGCTCACTGCAGCAGCTTTTACTGCCACGTGGTGCCACTGCTGCAGATTAGCCTTACAGGGGCGGAAGGGTACTGCTGAAGGAACAGGCCCTGCCCAAGCTGAAGCCAGCCTGTGCTTGGACTCCGTCATTACAGAGCTCACTGACTGGCACCAGAACCCCGGCCATGATGTCCGCTGTGATTCTAGGAAGAACCAGCCCTGTGCCAGGGTACTCAGAAGGCTGCTGGCCTTGAGCCCTGTGCTGCTCCAGAACTGGCCCTGCCCCTCATCCTTAGGCCCGCGGCTGTCCCTGTGTCGCTTTCCTTTTCCGCTCTTCCAAGTCTTTTCCCTCCTGTGAAGGTGACCCAACCACTGTGCTCCAACTTCCAGGCCATTGGTTTCTTCTTTCCTGGACGCCCCCGGGCCCCAGAGCACCGCGCGCGCGCCCCTTCCCAGGTGACCAGCAGTGCGCCGCCGGGAGTGCTGCCTGGAGCTCCCCGTGTACCCCGACCCGCCCACATTTACCTCCCTGAGCGGCCTGCGCCGCCCTAGCTACCTGCAAACTGGGAGCCTGCGGGCCAGGAGCCCGAAGGGGCCCTGGGAGTGGGCATTTATGATGAGTCCTGGAGGAGACTGAGGGGAGAGCAGCCTGGAAAGGCATCGGCAGCCAGAGAGCGGGAGCCCGGGCGAGAGCTGAGCCCAGGCGGGCGGCCAGGGCCTCTGTTCCGAGCAGTGGAAGCTTTGGGTCCGGCTCGACTGGATCAGCTTTGAGTGTGGAGAAGATCGCTCCGGTTGTCTTAGAAGTTAGAGGAGAGGGAGAGCAGAGCTCCTGAGTCCGGCGGACAGAGATGGCCGTGTGCAGCAACCGCAAGGAGAGGAAAAGCGTTTTCCTGAGGTGCTGGGTTGAAGGATGGGAGGAAAGTGGCTTGGCTGGGAACTGACGGGGAAAATGAAAGGAGGGGGAATGGGAATAGGAATGGGAATGGGAATGGGAATGGGAATGAAGTGAGCCTGCTTCCGCTGCAGGTAGTTCTTAATGTGCCAAGCCCAGGAAAACCAACAAGGATGCCCACTATCACCACTCCTGTTCAGTATAGTTCTGCACACATTAGCCAGAGCAGTTAGAAAAGAGAAAGAAATAAAAGGAATAAAGATAGGAAAGGAAGAAGTGAAACTGTCATTATTTGCTGATGGTATGATACCTTACATAGAAGACCGGAAAAACTTCTGCCAAAAGACTTCTAGACTTAATTGACAGGTTCAGTAGAGTAGCTGGGTATAAGGTCAACACTCAAAACACAATAGCCTTCTTATACGCAAATAGCAGACTCACTGAGAGAGAAATTAGGGAAACAATTCCTTTTATAATAGCATCCCAAAGAATGAAATATCTAGGAATCAACCTAACAAAGGAAGCAAAAGGCCTCTACACTGAAAACTACAGCACTCTGAAAAAAGAGATCAAAGAGAATGTAAGAAAATGGAAAAACATCCCTTGCTTCTGGTTAGGAAGAACCAATATAGTGAAAATGGCCATACTTCCAAAAGTGCTGTATAGATTCAATGCAATGCTGATTGAAATTCCAACAATATA
>NW_004624742.1:25187484-25241855 GCF_000247695.1 Heterocephalus glaber
AAAAAGTGGAAACAAAGTTTTTGTAAATAGGGAAGGGTGGAGGGATGAAGGGGGCACAGGTAATGGGGAAAAAATAAGACCCAACATACATCATGGACAGGTACAAGCACCCAATGATAAATGTAAATGTAGTGTATACCTAACATGTACCAATAAAATAATTTAAGCAAAAAAATAAATAACTGATGCTGATGACAAAAGATTATGTTTCAAAATTTTACCAATTGGAATTTAAGAATGAGAAAGTATAAGAAAACCACATTGAAAAAAACACCCCACATTGTTTCTTAGCTCTAAAAAAGGAAGATGGCAATTCACGTGAGGATTTTTAAAAAAAAGTTTATTCCACTAAAAGACACATTGCCATGAATCCCTCTCAAATCCCTCCGTCCACTCCCACTTTGAACACACTTATCCCATCAAACTTGACACTTTCTGGAGAAGTACTGGACATCCTCCTTCATGTCTTTATAAGATGTAATCAAAAATGTGACTACTGCTGCCCAATGTTACCCAACAGAAAGGCACCTCATAAAAATATCAGTGTGTCGTCACCCACCGTAATCACCTGACGTGGCACTGTGTGACTTCAGGCTCTTCCCCAAAGTCAAAATGACCATGAAAAGTAAATGTGTCAAATCAATTCAGGAAATCGAAGGATCCAGGAGAGCACAACTAAAAACACTCATCAAAGAGGACTTCTGGAACTACTGCTCAAAGTGGCCAGAATGATGGGATAAAACCATGTTCCAAGTGAGGGGGAGAATTTTGAGGGAGATTAATGACAATGTATGTTTTATTGTGATAAATTTTTTAAATTTACAAATTCCTATTTTGATCACTCTCAGCCTCAGCAAGCCCCTCAAAACAAACTAGATTTAGTGAGACTTTTTCTTTTGAAGTTGTATATCCCATGATTCTGTAGTGACTGTTGAAGAGTTCTACTTAGTTTTTTAAGCCAGAAAATAACTTTGAATGATCTTGACAACAGCAGGGCCAGATGCTGCAATTCGTTAATTCATTTTATAGGTATTTGTTGACTATGATGCGTGTGTAAGATCCCATGCTGTAGCCTCACAGAACAACCATGTTGCCTGTGTCCTCAAGGAATGTGTCATCTACACAGCGGTTTCCTGGAGAAGCTTGAGGCTGTGACTCACCAAAGCAATGTTCCTTTCCATGGTCACTTCTCAGTACAAGAACTAAGCTCAGAACCTTTGGGACTTCACTCGTCCCTTCATGCATTCAAGGATTGTTTGTCGAGTGTGTCCTGAGTGTCAGGCATGGCCCCAGGTGCTGGCGGTATCACAGTGACTTCCACTGGTTCCAGGGAACTTGCATTCGAGTGGGAGGAGAGAGGCGATACAGGAATAAGTAAACTAGAAGTCACAATGCAATAAATACTGTCGAGAAAATAAATCGAGCTGATGTATGTGACAGAGGGAGGCAGGGGAGCTTGTGCAGGTTGAGTTCTCTGGGAGGGAGAGAGAGAACCAGGCAGGAACAAACCATCTATGGGAGGAGCATTTCAGGCAGAGGGAACAGATGAGCTCTTGGCCAGTGACACTGAAATGCAGCAGGGGCAGAAGGGGCAGTGCTATAAACTGAGGTCAGAGAGAGTGTTGAGGCCTGGTGCCCTAAGACCATGCAAAGGAGTTTGAATGTTTTGTAAGAACCACTGAAAGGTCTGCAGCAGGGGAGTAACATTATTGGGTTAATATTTTCAAAAGATGCATCTGGTAGCTGCGTGGAGACTGAACTGCAGATGGGCAGGGAGACCGGTTAGAAGAGGCCACTGGAGTCGTCCAGGTGAGGGAGCATGACAGCCGAGGTTGGAGTGCAGAGATGGACATTTTCACAGAGAGAATTTCCCAGACATTCTTCGGCTCCTCTCATCCCCACCCTGCGACTGGGACAGGAAATAGGGCCTTTCTTCCTCTCCAGAGCTGTGGTGTTCAGGTGGCCAGACAGCCACACGCAACTTTGCGGCCCGTTGCCTGAGAAGGAGGTGACCGCTCTGCGCTTACCCAGGCCCTAGGGCTGAGTCGGGGCGTGGGTTGTGTCTTGTAGGTGCTGTTTCTTTTTCTGAGACACAAATCAGAACAGTCACACAGAGACAGCAGAGATTGTTTATAAATAATGAAATGTCCTAAGAAGTGTGATACCCAGAGTGCAGGGCTAGACTAAGCTCATTGCTGGGCCAGGTCTCAGAAGAAATCGTCGATTGCATTTGTCATTAAACCAGTGATTGTTCTTGTTTGCCTTCTCTTCTCCTAAGCAGGGAGGAATTCTCAAATTCATATTCCCTACATTTAAAAATCAGGATTATTTGGCTAGAAACAAAAGAACCCAATGCAAACTAGCTTGGGCAAAAAGAAAGAAATGCAGGGACAGGAGCTTAGCTTGACTCACACAATTTGCAGGCTGTCGAGAGTGGACGTGGCCTGGTGGGAGACTCATGCCAGGGCTCTTTGTGGCTCTACCTTTATCTTCTTCCCTCGCATCTAAATTCCCAAATCAGGCCCTGCTTCTAAGGAAGAGCTCCAGCTCCCTGGATAGACCTGCGTTCCTGTCTGGAGCTTCAAGTTGACAGCTTTAGATTTACATTCTGCATGTGGGGTTTTGACTCTGCTTTTATAGCAATACAATATTTCAGTGTACATGCCACATGGAAGCACTGTGTAAATACAGAGATACTTCTTTTCTTCCCTTGTTTTGCATTAAGTGACAAAAAGATCTCAGTGCCCTGTTTCATCTTCAAAGGCTAATGTGAGTTTTGCTAAGCTACAGTGAAAGATTTTGCTTAGGGAATTTCCCAGAACTGAGTTAAGGGTGTAATGAGAGGCTTACAGTGGAACAGAGGTGGTTGTAGAAGGCCCTAAAGGCTCACAAATACAACATAAGCACCATGGTAGGGAATATTTCTTTCCTCTAGCATCCATTTCCAATTAACCTGTGCTATTGACCAATATCCTACCAGGAGGCCTGGAAGTATCTTCTGACTTCCGAGCTCCAGTGTCCTCCCTGAACTTGGTTCTGGGTAGCAAGCTACAGCTGCTGGCTCCCAGCACAGAGGGCATGTGCCAGAAGGATCCTGGGAGCTCTCGGAGTCTGTAGGGAGCTGGTAGCAAGGTTGGGGTTCTTGGATGTGGCCGGGCATCAGGTCACACAGCCGAGGACTTGCTGCGAAGGTGCTCACTATCTGCTGAGTCCATCTGGCGCTCTAAGTGCCCTTCTTCATGTTAATCTCGGGGCATCCAGAGCCCCAATGCAGGCCCAATGGCTCTGGCCTGTGGTCTTTGTACCCTGGGGTCTTTGTGCCCTGGCTAGATCAGCACCTCCAGCATCAGGGCTTTGACATGGGAAGTGCTGGGAGTAAGTATGTGCTGGGATTTTGCTGCCACTCAGAATAGAGAGAAAATGAAATTTTTTTACATTAAGGCATTAATAATAAAAGGTAGGGGTCCGTTTTTACCATCCAGCTCATTCTTAGAAATATCACAACAGTAATGTGGTCTAGAAACTCTGTGTGTGTGTGTGTGTGTGTGTGTGTGTGTGTGTGTGTGTGTGTTGTGATGTCCCTGCTATGTATCTGTTGGGAGGATGGAGTGGCAGAGAGACTGGTAGAAACCGAACAGCAGATCCTAGGAATGGAAGGACTTGTGTTTGCTGAGTGCCTACAATATGTGAGTACCTTGAGAATTACCCTGTAACAGATTATCTAATGTCATCTTCACAAAAGTTTGCGAGTCTGCTGTTCTCCTCTCCTGTTTTCTCAGCTGCATGTACGAAGATTCAAAAGATGATCTAACTTGCCTAGTAACTGGTAAAGCCCCAGCTTTGGTTCACCATAGGACTTTGTTTCTTCTTAGTTTTCTTTATGTACCAAAACATTTTAAAATCACTCCACTGAGAATATTGTACAGAAAAGAAAGGATGAAGAACAGTGACACAAAAATCACCATAACTATACAAGGAAGCTAATCACCATCACTAAAGTCTTCCTAGAGCTATGCCTCAGTTCACTAGTTGATTGGTGTTCTTCGGAGCATGGCTTTCTAGGGAACACACTCAAAAATCCCTGTAGGGAGTGACACATTTAGCTAGTCTTACAGCAGTCTGTTCCAGGATTCCATCTCCGTGCTACCTGGGATTCAGGTCATGTTTCCTGTGAAGGCCTGGCATCCGCTGTGTTCAAGTCTCTGCTTCTTTCAAGCCTGGAATGCTCGCACGCAGTGGTAAAGTTTTACTAGGCAAATATATTTCAATGGCTGCAACTCACAAATATTATTCCTTTCACTAAACTATTTATAAAACAAAACTGTTTATTGAGTTCTCTTTGCTTAGTGGGAAAGTGTTTGACTACGGTCAAAATTAGAAAATTTGTTTAGACAGTTTTAAAACTTTCAGCATAACACAGTGCAATTGGGATCCTTGCAAATCTGCTTTCATCTTTTTTCTTCTTCTTATAATTATAGAGAAGAAAAAAAGCCTTAGCCTATAGTGTGTCTCACATGGAATTCAGCCATTTAATTACCTAGCATGTTCTCGCCCACATGAAAGGAGCTTTGGAGTCTTTATTTCTGTCCTCAACAATCTTGGATTTGGATGTTCTTGCCAGTCTAATATTTTTTCTCACCTTTCATCAGTCATAAAAATCAATTTGCAATTTCCAGAGTGATTCACACACTTTCACATGCAGAAGGATGAGCTGTTTGTCCTTGAATATTCTGCAGGCATCTCCTGTGATGGGGTGGATGGACAGCAGTTCCCACACATGGAGACGGGTGGCAGGGCCCTCCCAATGCAGGGACTTGTGCATTTGGGATAAGTACGCTTGCCCACAAAATGCAGGTGCGACCATGGGCAGTTGCAGTTCAAAGGCATAACCTCATTTTGTTCCATCAGTAACACTTGGGAAAACATCATTGAGTCCATTTTCAGACAAAGAAACAGATTTTGAAATGTTAAATAGCTTTCCCTGGGTCCCAAAGCTAACAAACAGCAGAGCTGGTTTTAAATCCAGATCTGTCTGATTTTATCACCTCTGCAGTTAACCACTAAGCTAGATGGCCTTCCTTTTGTTAAGGACTCACTATAAATCATAAAGTGCTTAAGAGCAGTCATCTTGCCCTATTTGTTGGTCAGCCACTCAGCAAACACTTGTGGAATAAATGAAGAGAAATTGTCATATCGTGCAAGGGTGACTAGATTTGGAATCAGGAGATTGTGATAGAAAGACTGGCTTCAAGAGTTTTACCTACATTAGATTTTTTTAAAAAAAATTTCACATCAATCTTGCAACATAGGTGACACTAATCTTTTCTTTTTAATTCGCTGAGTAAACAACATACTATAAGGCCCACCGCTGGTAAATGGTGTTGAACGAACCAAACCAAATCTATTTTATTTCAACGCAGTAATCCAACTTGTATCTAATGGATAACGGATACTACTAATACAGAAAAATTTGAGAGATTTTGAAGAATATTATGCCATTTTCTTTCTTTATTTTATGGTTTCCATTTTGTTGCTAGTAATAGAAATTCTTGGAAAGACTTAAAAATACCTTTAGGACAGACAAGGATGGGAGAAACCAGTTGTTTTCTTAATGGAAGAGAGAAGTTAATTAGAAGCAGTGGGTAGGAACAATAGAAAACATCTGCTCTAATGCCTGCTATCCAAATAAGAAAAAAAATAAAGGATATTTGGGAAGGTGCCCCAGGGATAACTATTAAACAATGAGGGATTTAAAAAATAACAGAGAAACAGACTAAGAACAAAGAAGGGGGAAAACATGATCCTTCCAAAGATGCTTGAGTTTCCCTATGGTATTCTGTCTTCACTGATTATTAGGCACAAGATAGCAGAGTGGTTTGAGAATAAACACGTAGCTCCAAGTCCAGAGTTAGGGCAGCCTTCAGAGTGGGTTAATCCCAAAGCTCAGCATTACCATCAAAGACCAAGTCTGGCCCCAGATCTCATCTGTGTTCAAATTGGCTTCTCTCTGTGGCTTGTTCCCCTCAGGGGGCCGACAGTGGGTAGTATGGGCTCCTACTTGATCTCTAGGAGAGGGAAGCTATGATTGACATGGCTCTCTTTGATAAAAATGAGGCAGTTTTCTTCCAGATGTTCTTCCTTTTGGATTTCACTGGCTGGTACAGGACATGATCTTATCTGGCTTGGACGCATTCTTTCAGTTAGGAATGAGTTTGGCCCTGAAGCACACAGGCTACAGTGAAATAGATGTACTGAGAAAGAGAGATGGAAGATGGAGATGGGAGATGTTGGGTAGAGGACCAATAGTGGATGCTATGGTGATGGTATCTGTGCAGTTAAATTGAGATACTGTATGTGAGGAGCCTTCAAAGCATGTCAAGCATTAAACCCACACTGTCAGATATGGTAGCCACATGAAGGTAGTAGACACTTGAAATGTGGTTATTTCAAATTGAGATATACTGTAAGAGTAAAATATATACCAGAGTTTGAAGGTTAATTACAAAAGCAGGTAGAATGGAAAACATCTCAGTACTTATATTGGCTATAGATGGAAATTAATATTTCAGATATATTGAATAAATTAAAATATATTATTCAGTTCAGTTCTACATGTTTCTTTTTATCTTTTTTAGGGTGGCTACTAGAAAACTTGAAAGCATATATATGACTCACCCTTGTGGCTTCAATTATAATTATTCGTTACCTAACACTGCATTAGACCAATAATTTTTCACTTGTTTTTGTTTTAGCTGAGGAAACCATTTCAATAATTTTTTTAGAGAAACATTAAAACAGAGCTATTCTGGTAAAAGGGGTGAATAACTGAATATTCCCAAGTCCCAATACCATTTATCCATCAATCCCTGTAAAACCATTCTTGAAAATACCTACATTGGGCCAGGGATTTAGCTCAGTGGTGCCATACCTGCCTGGTAAGCACAAGGTCCTGAGTTCAATCCCTGGTACTAGAAAAAAAATACCCACATCAAGTATAAGTTTTTAAATGAATTTACCAAAAACATTTTCCCTAAGATAGTAGCATGAATAATTTTATAATTACTTGTTTAAATTGTCCTACTATATTGGTCAACTTTTTTGTTGCTAGGCCAAAATACCTGACAGGTTAAAGGAGGAAATGGTTTATTTGGTTCATGGTTTCAGAGGGTTCAGTTCATGTTAGGCTTCAAGGCAGGAACATTATGGTGGAAGGGTGTGATGGGGCAGATCTGCTCCCTTCATGGTGGCTGCAAACAAAGAATTAAGAAAAGAACACAGTGATAAATACACTATCCAACAACAGGTTCCCAGGGACCTACCTCCACCCCAGCCCCACCTACCAGCACATTTAGCTCTGAACATCAGTGGGTGTATAGAACTGCCATGATCCAATCTCATCTCTAGGAGCTTCTTAATCCAGCCCAAGTTGACAGTTAAGTTTAACTATCACATGCATGAAGCTAAGGAGTGCAGTAGAAATTGCTTTCATTGAGTTCACACCTTAGGGAGAGAGGACACTAAAGGATTCTGGTGATGGAATGTGATTATCTCTTTATCAGAAGAGTGAGATCCTCACAGGAGTTTGGCACCTGAGTCGTGGAAAGATAGGTGGCTTCCTCATGTTTGCTTCCTTCTTCTTGCTGTTGTTTACTTTGCTGTTGGACCACATGGTATGAATCCAAATAAACCAAAGCAGGAGACAGAAACAGCCTAAGGGAGTAAACACAGGAGATGAAGAGGTTAAATTTTTCCATTTCTCTGTATGAAATAACATGTGAATTTAATTTCCTTCAAATTCCCCTCAGACCTGGTATAAAATTGTCAGTGCCAACTGTAATGCAAGTGAGGTTTTAAAGTATGATTTTCTGAAAAAGGAAAGCAGGATATTTCCATTAAGAGTATTTTGAAAAATAAAGTTTACAACCAGTAGTGTAAATGTCCCATGGCAATCGATGGCTTTCCCCTGCCACTTGTGTGCTCAGTGTTGAGATGTATTAAAATGTTGCTTTATACCCTTCATGGATGGAAGGGGTTCAAAAAGAACCCATTCCATTTCTGTTTCATATTGTTTTTTGAGACAGGGTCTCACTATGTTTCAAACTGGCCTCAAACTCACTATGTAGCCCAGGCTGGGCTGGAACTTGCCATCCTCCTGCCTCAGCCTCCTGGAGTGCTGGATTACAGGTGTGCATCACCAAGCCTGGCTTGGTTCCTGTGTTGGACGTCGCAGAGTGCCATTCTGTGGCAGGTCATAGCCATGCCCTTCCTACTCTGAATTCACATTCCTAGGAGATGACAGTGAAGAGATCTTTCTCAGCTCATACTTTGTGCCCCAGAACTGTAATAATGAGGCAGCTCATGTGTATGCAGTCCTTGCTGTAAGTCAGGCACTGTGAGCATCAGCAGCGGTGAGCATCAAGCGCCTGGTGTCTGTGAGGTGAGGGAGTGCAGACCCAGTGACTTCATTGTTCCCAAAAGGAATGAGGTCACCAGAAATGTCTGGTAGCAGCTTTTTCCTTTCCCAGAAACTAAGCCATGAAAGTGTGAGTTAAACCCAGATAACAGAGCTGTCTTGAGAAACTCTCAGGCTCTGGAAGCTGAGCTTCCGGTCACGGTTAGGAGATCACAGATTAACATCCAAGGAAAAGCAGTGGTACCTGTGACACCTCTGACTCCTCCAGTTGTGGATCCAGCACTGCACAATTGTTCAGCCTCTATTTACAGGCAACAGAACAAGAGTTGACTATAAAGAAAGCTGGTGAATTTCATGAGGACGTGTTTTGTGTTGGGAAAAAGAAAATAACATAATGTTTAGGAGTTCCTGGTGCAAATACTGACTAGAAACCCAGCTTTGGTGGGAAAATCTATAAAGAAACTGCAAGTGATGGCTTGTAAGTCCTCTCCAAAACCTATGCTGACATTTAACTGCCAACCCTGGCAGGGTGGTGCAAGCTGATAATCCCAGCACTCGGGAGGCTGAGGCAGGGGAATCTCTGCAAGTTCAAGGCCAGCCTGGGCTAATTAGTGAATTCAAGTGGACTCGGAATTACACAAGGAAATCCTGTCTCAAAAGAACAAAACAAAATATTTTAATTGCTATTGTAATAGTGTTCAGGAGTAGGAACTTCAGGAAGTAGTCTCAGTCCTCCTGAGTGCATTAACGCTGTTATCATGACACTAGACCTTCGAGGAGTGATTCCCCTAAAAGGGTGGATTTCAGCCCGATGTCCTCTGTCTCGCTTGTCTCATTGCCCTTCTGCCACGTGGTGACGCAGCACAAAGACCTCACCAGATGCTCACAAGCGGCTCTTGGGCTTCTCAGCCCCCAAGACTATGAGCCAATAAACTATTGTTTATAAATCACCTGGTCCGTGGTATTCTGTTATAGTACAGAAAATGAACCAAGATGATGTGTTATTTCTTAGGCTCTGTGGATTGCTTTAAATATTTATTGTAAGATATAGTCTCATTTGGGAGCAAGAATTCTGTCAGCAAGGGGTGTGAGAGTCATGTGTGATACTTTTGTAGCAACAAAAGGACTTTTGACACTGAGTAGTAAAAATTTGATAGTAAGTATCCTTGTTAAAGATCATGGATGTGCATAGAATGTCTGTTTTCTTTTTTCTTGGGCTGTATTTTTTGAAAAAAGTTATTAAATAAGCAATAGGAATTTTTCTTTTCTTATAGATTAAATGTTTTATTTTAGATATTTGCCTGTCCTTTTTATTCTCCAGCCCTCACTTAACAACTTCAGGGTTACTACTGTAGCTATGATCTGAAGATACTCTACTTAACATTACGAGTGCTAAGAAAGATATGACCACAGGTCACAGATAGGACCTATAATGGGGCTGTCATCCGGGCTAGTTATCATAACAAAAGGAAGGAAAGACCCAAGAGAGGAAAGGAGGAGGAGAGGAAAGCAGGAAGAGAGGGAAGGAGCTAGGGAAAGGAAAACAAAAGAGAGGACCTAGGGTTTTGAATAGGGATAAAGATGGGTGGATTTGTCCATTAAATGAGATCTCTAAAAATCTGTTACTCCCAAATGAGGAGGGTCCACTGTATCCTGGCTCTCATTCACTCATTTAGTAATTCAAAACTATTTATTAATCTACGATGTCTTGTGTTCTTGGTTGGGCCTTCGCCTTTGCTTTGATAGACTAAAAAGATAAGCTGGTGTCTGCCTCAGTAACGGTTTTCCTGTGCTGAGAGAAACTGACAAGTAAACACAAGCAACAGTATGATATGTTCAAGGGGAGCAAAGAGTATGGGGACCCCATGAAGGCTGTGTTCAGACTACACATGACTTGCTTTGGGCAAGGGACCTACTGGACAAAGCGAAGTTTCAAGTCTGCCTAAAAAAAAAAAAAAAAATCTGTCAGAATTAGTCAAGTGCAGAAGAAGGGAATGAGAGTTTTAAGGTCTAGTGATGCACATTTGTAAAGGTCCGAAAAGACCCAAGTAAGAACTGGGTGGCACTTGTGAAAAGCAGGAAGGAGCTCAGGATGGGACCGTGGACCTGTGGACGGCACAGCAAGCCTTAGACTGCAGGACTCATGGCTGCCGGGGGGTCAGGAGCCTTGAATTTAAAAGGCTCAGCTTTCAGCTGGAAGGTGCACAAGAGGGAGACCACTTCCTGCCCACCGTAAGGGTCATGCCTGACCCCTCTATGCCGCAAGATGGGTCGACAGTTGACAAACATAACACACTTCTTCATTTTGCAAGGCACGGGAGGCCTCAGGCCAAAGGCCCAAAGACCTGGGGTGAGCTCTCCACTCTCACACTTAGGAATGAAGACGAAGCAGCAGCTATGCCAAAATACGTCCAGACACAAGGGTGGTATCTCATGCTAACAGACTGAGGCCTGCACCTGCAGATACCTCCCGGCCTCTGTGCACAGTTCCTGCTTCCTGGGTGTGTTTCGAGCCTTTTCTGACGTACAAGTCTTGTGATCAAATGAAGTAGGTTAGAGAATTAGCTTTGTGGGAAGCCCTAAGACAGAAAAGAGGGAAGCATCTTTAGTCTTTATGGCTTGCTTCAGCCTAAAGGGATTCTGGAATGCATGACCCACCTTGGGAAAAGAAAGTCTTTTGTATGGTTTGTCTTGAGACAAGGAAAGAAAGAAGAGCAGGAGAAGGTTGGAGAGAAACTTTGCTTCTGAGGCCTTCACTTTGGAGATTTGTATTCTGAACCTCAATAGCACTTAGTGACTGGCTCCACAGCACTCAGTGAGTAAGCATATGAGGTAAAGAACTTTTCGGCGTGGAATAAAGCAGCCAAATTTTTATTTTACAGGCATATTTTTCAAACAGCAGCATGTTGCATCCAGCATGCAGGCTAACAAATCATGGAACGGACAAGGGTGTATTTTGGGCAGGAAACTGTGTTGGGCTGAGTTTTGGGTTGAGTGGGAATAAGATGAGAGAAACAGAGTTTTAAAAAATGGGGCTGGTTGGATGCTTTGTGGCTGAGTGGATGTGGGAAACATGGGAAAGAAAGTAGAGAGAGGAGAGAGACAGAGGAACACCACCACCTCCCAGAGAAATGAGTCCAGGGGACCCCAGGTTTCCGTTTTAGAGAAGTGGGCTCAGGAAGATAGGGAAGATAGAAGCACCTCTGGGAAAGATGGTGATTGGGACTTTGGGCACGTTGAGTCTGATATGAACAAGTCAGCTACGTGGATGGTTTGGAGCCCACTGAGGAGGAAGGGGCCTCTCAGATACAACTCAAAAACCAGGACAAATTCAGGATCGATGAACACAAGTGGTGAAGGAGGCAGCAAAGGAGGCTCCGAGAGATAGCAAGACAATGAGAACTAATGGCCATGTGACTCTTAGGGAAGAGAATGTTTCAAGAAACAGCTACGTTCAACTAGGTCCAACGTCACAGAGAAGTCAAAACTGATGTGTCCAGTGGATCTTGCAGCTTCACTGATGGCCTTGGGAATGGCTGTTTCTAATGATCTGTGGGCACTGAGGTCAGAATATAGCAGGTCCAGAAATGTTAAGATGTATTGGAGAAGCTTGCCTGTAACTTCTGGAGCAGTATATGCAGGTAGGTGAGAATTCCACTGATTTATTTTCTCAAGGTGGCAGAAATTTGTTAAAGTGTAATGGGAAAAAGCCCCCCAAAATGGGGGGTGAAGTTGACTGTAAATGAGGAATGGGGTAGTTGAGAGAATAAAGTCTCTGCAATTCAGGATGAGAGGGCCCAAGGTGCAGATGGAGGGCTAGGTCCAGGTAGGAGGCAGGGTAGCTCTTCTCTTCAGACAAGAGTGGAGGAATGGGTGACTATGGATGCTGATGTTGAGGGTAGAAAGTGAGATTGCCCGTTGCTCCTGTGCATGTTCTATTTCTTCTATAAGGTGATTTAAGGCTGTGTGAAAGAGTCATGGTGGAGAATGAGAGTGAGCCAGCTGACTAGGGGTGAGGTATGGTTGGGGACCATGAACTGGAGGGGCCCCCGATCTGTAGATATTTACCCGGTGTCAATAGGATGCATCTGTTTCGGATCTTCCTCTGGAATGAAGGCTTCCCACAGACCAGACCCAGAAAGAGTGTCATTTGACAGGCTGCAAAGTTCCATAACTCTTTATCCTATCGAGTTAGAGACACACGGTTGATCTGTGGTGTGTACTGACTGTGGCACAGGAAGGGATCTCTTGCTTACCATGGCTGTGTTGTTCATGAACTCAATCACAGGGGCCAGGAATCTACCACCAACCCTCATAAGCGCCTGAATAAGCTAGAGTGAGCATGTTAATTGAACTAAATCTTTTCCTCAATTATAGTAGCAGGCTGTTTTCGTACTGATTGTTAAGTTCCTGTGCATATCAACTGCCTAAGGATTCAAGCTAAAACAATCATATTAAACTTCCTGGCTACATTGTGCCACTAACATTTTATCAATAAATTAGTAGCTAGGCCTCACACGCTAAATTGAATATTTCCTTCTTTAAGTGTAAAAATAGCATGATTCTTTTGGAGAATTTGGAAAACAAACAATAAATTAATAAAAGAAAGTAGAAATTGTCCTAATTCTCACTCACAGGTAACTGCTTCTATTTTTTTCTATATACACACACAGACGCTTTATTTTTAGTTGGGTAATACTGTGCAATAAACCTTTCTTTTCACTTTTTATATCCTGAACAAATGTGCACAAATTCACATTAAATAGTGATTTTAAATGGCAGCATTGGAAAATGTATACAATATTTATAGAAAGGCTTATCATAATTGAAAGTGTCCTGATATTTGCCATTTAAGTTTTTCTACTTCTCTATTTTTATGTTGATGTGAAAATTCCCTGCACACAAAACTAATCTGCATCTCGGATTCTTTTCCTTCAGCATTTACCTGGGTTCTGGGGGTGGACAGCAGCGGGACTGAGCATTTTGGGTTTAAATGAAATCGTATTTGTGAAGAAAAATACTGTCTTCTATATAAATATTTTCAAAGATAAATGTTTAAATCTTGACAGTGACATACTTTCTAGATTTTCTCTTGAAGCCCCATATATAAGGGTTGGAAATACAATAGAGGCAGCTTTCCGTTCTTGAGTTTCACCACGCTGATCGACTTGCATTCCCAGGAGCAAATACTACTATAGAGTGGACTTGCTTTTCCTCTTTCAGCCAGCATTTGAATATTTACTCAGTTACTGACATTTCATGACTGTTCTACTAGAAAAATAAACATTTGTCTCTGCATAACATATGTTATTGAGTTACACTGAGCTAAATCACCCAAAATTTATAATTTCCTCATAGTCAGGAGGAAAAATCTTATGTAGTAAGTAATGCTTCAGGAAGCTACCAGCTCCTTTACAATATTGAGCTCTGCATGTGTTGAATGAATAAGGATTCTACACTATCAAACATTTCCTTTATTGATATATGTTTTCAATACATAAAATTTTCATATATATGAAAAAGTCTGCCTTTACTTTACTTCTTAATTTATAATTGGATTTCTCACATGAAACCGTAGTATATTTAACCTCTGCATCTGACTTATTTCATTTAACATTATAGCCTAGGATCCACCCAGTTTCCTACCGAGAATTCAGACATCCTTCTCTGTAGCTGAGTATAATTTCATCGTGTATATATGCACGCCATATTTTCTTCACCCATTCATCTATCAGTACACATCTAGGAGCTTCTTCCCAGAGCTTAGCTATTGTGAATTGTGCTACTATAAACATGGGTGTGTATGGATCACTATGGTGTGATGTGTTCAACTCTTTCAGGGATACACCCAAGGGGGGGTGCAGCTGAGTCAAATAGAATTTCAGTTTTTAGGTTTTGGGGGGGAATTTGCATAGCAGTTGCACTCTTTTAAAAGGCAAATTGCAAGATTGCTTTTTTTTAAAAAACTTTCTATTAAGTTGAAATTTAAGGAAAGTAGCCACACAGATGTCTCATTCATTTCCTTGGCCTGAGATCCAGGGCTCCTCCATGAAAGTCAAAGCCTGCTGTTCTAGAAATGTCGGCAGTAGGTACTACGGCGGTGCCTGGGGCTAGGGTGGGGAGGATGTGGTATGGCGGTAGAGGTGTTCATTATTCTTATTTTAACTTTAGAAGCTGCATTGCTAGATTGAGGAGATGTGCAATAAGCATGCAATGACCTCCCCAACCCCCAAGAAAATCAATTAAGAGCCAGAGTTAGGTGACTGATCTCCAAACCAGAAGCAGACTGAGCCAGCTTTGTGAGAAGCCTTTAACTCTGGGACAGTGTTTACCTGTCTGTCTCTTCAAAAAAAAAAAAAAATCTCCCCTGAAAAGTCTCATGAATTTGGTCTTGTTCTCATGTACTGTCCACTTTCTAACTTTGTAATTTTCCTCTCTCCTCCATTTACGCCTAAGCAAAAGATACATTTAGACATTTAAAAAAATTTTTTTAATTTTTATTTTTTGACACAGGCTGTATTTCAGGCTGGCCTTGAACTCATTATGTGGCCCAGACAGGCTGAAAACTCCCCATGATCCTCTGCTTCAGCCTCCTGGATGCTGGGGTATAGGCATGCTTCACCACCCCTGGCTTCTGGAGATTTCTTTTGAAGAAGAATTTTATCATTTGTTTATCACACTGTTTTCCTTTAGGCTTCATTTGTTTTCCAAATTAAATCCTTACCCATTTTCTTGCTTTGTCCCAGAATTCAACAGAAAAAACTGAGCCATAAAAGTCTACTCTGAGGCCATGCAGTCCAGCCCTAGTGTGGAGGATGAGTTTAGTAAATCCCAGGAAAGAAAGGACTTTCTTAAAAGTATAAACGGTGCCAGAGCCAGCAATTGAATTCAGCTGTTCTGATTTTGTTTCCATTGTTGTTTTTTTAAAAAATTAAAAATGACATAGTAATAAAGATGAAATAACAGAAGCACTAGTAATTTTTTTAAATGTTTATGAGCTGTTTATTTGCAGAGTGCTCAGATTAAATAAGGCAGAGGAAGCTTCTGGAAGAGTAGACTGGCTGCCGAGATGATTTGACAATGGGAGGACAGCGTCACACCCACACTGGAAAGGCAGCAATTTTTAAAATCCGTACAGAAGCATCTTCCCATTAGCATCCTTCAAATTATCCAATTAAGTGGTTTAAAGGACCCTGACTAGTGTCAGTGTATTATAAGCAACACATTCATCAAAGGACAGGGGGGGAATTTCCAGTAGAGCAGGTTATTTTCCTGCAGCCTAATAGAGAATTATGGAAAACAAAACATCACAGATCAAACTTGGCTTGTTAGGAAAGTTCTCCCAAAGACTCACATTAGGAACAAACTGGAAATGTGTAAACATCCCATAGCAGAGTCGACAGGCAGCTAACCGATTTTCTTCCCTATCCCACAAACTAGTTTTTCTGGGCTTCTTCAATAGATATGTGTGGTTCAATACCCAAGGCACTTTTGAACCGAAAGTGGAGTACTAAAAGTTTTTCAAATGTGTGATTTTAAATCCCACTGCAATAAAATAAAATCCAAATGCAGACTATTAAAAACATTCTCTCTGGTCAAGGTTTTGCACATTGGAAAGAACCTTATCACCAGGGAAGAAACAACAAACTCTCCCCTGAAGATGGAGCAAGCTGACTGGCAGCAGGCAGGAGAGGGTGGCTGAGGGTCACAGCTGGCTGCTGTATTCCTAGACATCCCCAACGTGGAAGCGCTCTCTTTCCAGCTGACAAGTCGTGTGGAGTGTGGGGAAGGCAGGAAGGAGAGCTGCACCTCTAGAATCGGCCTCACAACTCATTTGACAAGTTAATGTGTCACGTGGGGCTGTTCGGGAGCCATCTTGAGGGGCGCACCCACATTTGCTATAAATAAATAAGCTCTGTGCTGGTTGAGTATTCTGCTTTGTTCTTTGTCCCTTCTTCTCTTGTCCCTATTAATTGCATTAATAGCAACAATTAATTCTACCACAGATCCACATATCCATGCCAGAGGTTTTCTCTCAAAGTCTGAACAGCCTAAAAATTATTTGCAAAAACATCCACAAAAATTGCCGTCGCTGTTTAGCTCTTCATGTGCAGGGAAGTCAACAGCTAGATGCTCATTTGCGCTTTTTGTTCACAATCAGATGGGAATTTGGAGCCCTGGGTCCATTTCGAAATGGCAGACTCATGCTCATTGCTCCCACTCCAATTGTCTTCCCATTGTGCACCTCGTGATTTCTGGGAAAAGCTAGTGTCTCTATTCAGGTGCCAGCTATTGCTTACAGAGCTCGGCTGCATAATTTCATAATCATGGCATTGTCAATAGGGAATTAGGGTACTAAACAATGTAAGGCAAATGAAACCTACATTAGCTTCATGAAATTAACTTTAAATTATTAGCCTCATAGAAATTAGTTTTAAAATAACTGAAATCTCATTTTATTAAGTAATTTTGTAAATTTTCCTGACCATAAAAGTTAGAGAAATTTAATACTTCATTTTATAATAGGAAGTGAAAATAACAATTTTCATGAGTTTTTAAATAATTCTATGGCAGGGCCAGAATGCTTCCGAAGACAGCAAGTATTGGACAAAGTAAGGGGCTAAGAGAGCTAGACTAAAATTTTTCAACAGTTTATAGAAAGAGGGAAAATGGGTTAATGAGCATATTTCTGTGATAAAGGTGACTGAGTTGAAAATAGTAATTTTGTACCTTTCAGTAATTTAGTAATTACCTTTTTTTTTTTTGGTACTGGGGATCAAACTTGGGTCCTTGCACTTGTGCAGCAGGTGGTGAAACCACTGAGCTAAATCCCTGGCCCCAGTAATTACCTTTTAGTAATTTTGTACCTTGAAATCTAACTGGATGCCACTTTTTGCATGTTGTCAATTTAGAAACTGAGGTAACGTAAATAAGAGTTAGAATGAAAAATTTACGTTGACTTCATTTATACTTTTCAAAAATGCTTTCCCCCAAAAGTGAAGAGTTGTATTAATTTTCTACCATTGCTCTGACAAATTACCATGAACTTAGAGGGTTCAACACCATACAAGTTTCTGTTATAGTTCTGTACGTTAGAAGTGTGTCCTGGGGCCCCCTGGACTGAAATTCAGGTGTTCACAAGGCTGTATTCCTTTATGGAGGTTTTAAGGAAAACTTACCTTGCCTTTTTCAGTTGCAGAAGAGACTGCCTACATTCCTTAATCCTGGCTTCCTAGGACTTTGACGCTGGTAATGTGACGTTTCTCTGCCCGCTCTCCCACAACCTGCCTCTCTCACCGCAGCTGGGAGACGCTCTCTGATTTTAAGGGCCCGTATAATTACACTGGACTCACACAGGTAACCCAAGACAATCTCCCCATCACATGGTGCTTGCCTTCTGTCATACGCAGTCGTTTTACCACATGTGCTCCTTATTCAAAGGTTCAGGGAGTGAAAAATGACTGCTTTTGTGAGGGCCATTATTCTGCTCATTTGCCTGTGCAGTGGTGGACAGTATTACTGCACAGGACCAGAGTCAGCATCCAAAGATATTAATGGAAATAAATTTAAATAAACTTGCTATAAAGTAGTATTAATTAATGAAAAGGAAACCATCCACTTTCTTTAAGTAAAGATATTTTCTTAGATCATTTGAAATGCTCTTGTGTATATAAAAATTTTAAATTAATTTAGTGACTAATGTTCAGTAATAAATTATTGTTTAATAGGAATTATTTCATACTTTCTACAAGTCTATATATTTTACGTAATTATAAAAACAATAAAACTTTATATATAATTTATTTAATATTCATTTGTTTTCATTTAATTCTTGTATAAACTATTATGTGAATTAGTTGGACTTTATTAAGCTTTACATCTGATGTTAGAGATGTATGTGTTTATAGGTTGTTTACTAGGATAGATAATGTTTCTAAAAATTAGCATGCTTTTATTGAATAAAAATTCCTTGGAATAACTCCCACAAATTAAAATAGAGTCAGAATATGTGGCTGTCTACTGGCTGCCTGCTGATCCCTCTCTTCTTATTTGTTTAGAGGACAATAATTTCATCTGCATATTCAGGGGAAATCTGGTCCAGGACCATGGATCATACCCAGAGCATGAATTTGTTTTATAAGCCAAGCCTGGAAGTCCTCATCCCCTTTCAATCCCCAGTTTAGAATTATCTGTGATTCAATGAGAAGGAAGGACCATGGCTGGAGGCCAGTGTCTACATATAGCCTTATAAGAATTTTGATGTCATTTTTCCTCTCACTCTCTCTCCTCCCCCCTTCTGTCTAATTAGCTGCCCACCTGCATCTTTTCTATGTACTTGTGTTTTCAAGATAAAATTGAGATTATGTAAGCAGAACTGGCAGTGCTAGAAATCCCATGACCCAGCTCTCTCTTCCTGTTGATTTATCAATACTGAGACCAATAGTTCTCAACTAGGTGGAAAAAGACTCAGGACATGGGGAGTTCAAAGAATCAACTATTTACTAGCATCAAGCAAATATAGCTAATTATATTTTTAATCTCACAGTAGGGGTGAAGAATACAAACTGATCAAACTCCATGGTTATTCTTTTTCCCAGAGCAAATAGATATATAAATACTTTCTTCTTTGCTTGTAGTCGAGTTGTAGTACCTTGGGGCTAGGTACTGGTCTTATGTCCATGTTAACTCTTAGGGGCCACTATTTTTTCCTTCATTCCTCGTTTTTGAAGGACATTATGTTGCTGCCTGTTAATATCATCCTTCCACAGACGACAGAAAAGACTGGTGAGGTCTCAAAAGACACAGAATTCTCAAGAGTAGAAATGGATACTAGGATTGAAAGTATTCCAAGGGCAGAGAATAGAAGTAAAAGCCAAGAAATAGGAAAGAATAAAGGGATATTCTACATCAGTGAGACATAGCTAGAATTTAGTCTGTGCAGGCTAGTTAACAAGAGGTAAGACTAGCTTGAAGTAGAATGTAGAAATCCTTAAATACTGAAGTTAAATTTTTATTTGGTAGACAATGGGAAGATACTGATATTTTGATAGTGGAGAGGATTTGATTGGAGCTTGGATTTAGAAAGCTGAATCTGTGATGGGATAGCATCTATATGTCTTGTCTTACTTAGTCTGCTTCAGTTTCTGCAAAAGTGGAATACTACAGACTGAGGAGTTAAAAAGCATTTATTTCTTATTGTCCTGAAGTCTGGGAAGTCCAAGATCAAGAAGCTGGCTGATTTGGGTCCAGACAAAAGCCCTTTAACTCACTTGCAGATAGCTGTCTTCTGGCTGTGTCCACACGGACCAGAGGGACAGAGCCCTGGTATTTTTCCCCCTTCTGGTAAGGATCCTAATCCTATCACGATGATGCTACTTGCGTGACCCCATTCCTGCCTCAGAGCCCCAGTACCCATCACCATCCTATTAAGGAGCAGGTCTTCAAGCTATGAATTCTGAGAGAGCACAAGCATTCATTCCATAGCATGCACCACCTGGATGTCTGTTACTGCTATAATTCAGATCTAAAAGAGGGTTTGAAATCAGGGAGAATGCATCAAGACAAAAAGGCGGTGCAGAGGAGGAGGCAAAGGAGTAATTCAACAGTGACCTTGATCTATTGAACTAGAGGTGTGCGATTTCATTGTGTGTGGTTGAGGATGTGTTGAGTGCTCCAGAATGTTGAATTCAGTTTGGAATATGTGGGCAGGTCAACCACAGAAAGTGTGTGCCCCAGGGAGAGGTCGGGATCCCTAGAAATGTACTGTAGGCATCAAAATGCAGCCACATATTTAATCTTGTTCTCTATGGCCACGCTTTGAACAAGCAAAAAGAAACAAGTGACATTAATTTTAATAATATGTTGTATTGAACACAATATCAGGATTAATGATCACACATAGTATAGCTTCCACATTGCAAGAGCTCAATAGCAGTGTAGGCCTAGCAAGGTGGATTAAGTAGATGGTTATAAAAAAAAGCACTTCTTTTCTTTACCAAACGCATGTTTGGGCTGTTCCTGCTTTTTTACTGTGATGAACAACACTGTTAGGAACAGTCACACACACACTCCTGGGGCAGAGAGACCTGTGGCACATTCCTAGGAGCTGTCCTGCTGGGAGGAAGCAAGTGAAGTAGCGTCCAGCTGCGTAATGCGTTGGTTGCTTCAGTTCACACGCCCAGCGTACCGTGGAAGAACCTCATGGCTCCACAAGCTCAGTGACATTTGACACAGTCACATTTCTTCACTTGGGCCTTCACTTGGGCTTATTTTGTCATAGTTCACATTTTTCTGGTGATTAATGAATTTGAACATCTTTTTATATCCATATAAACCTTCACTTTTTCTCTTGTGGGAAAACAAAATCACATTCACTCATGAATATTTATCAACTCAAATATAAATATACTTACATATCTTATATTCATAATATATTTCTTCAAATATAAATATACGTAGTGAGCACCTACTAACTCCTAAATTTGGTCTAGTCACTGAAAATACATCAGTGGGAGAACAGTAGTCCCAAATCCATGCCATCATGGAGTTTACATTCTCGTCCATGGAGGGAGACCAAAAACATTTAAAAAAGGAAAATGCCATATGCCTTATGGTATGAGTGAACTTAGATTTGAGTTTAGCTCAGCCATTTTATATCATTAACTCTTGGTGTCTGCAACTGTAAAAAGGACATAGTAATAGCATCTATCTTACATTGTTTTTTAAATACATATGAAAGACTTGACATGTTGCTTGGCAAATTAAAGATGCTGAAGATACTAATAACAACATTGACATGGTAATTGTTTTCTCCTATCTTGCTGCTTCTCTTTCTTTAGTGATTTCTTGTAGTTAGAAATACTGAAGTTTAAGTTCAACTGTGCTCTGATTATTGTTGAACAGTTGGCTCTCCTTTGAGTCTTGATCTACTGGTGTTTTTAGCAGCAAGGAAGATGGATTTGGTTAATTGCAAGATGTGCTATTTTCAAGCTTCTTAAATCCCAAGGACCAAGAGCTGAAAACATGCACATTTTTTTAGAAGGCTACATCATGTCAAACAACGAAAAAAAATGTGGGAAAATCCATAGGCATGTCTTCTTTAATTCGGGACTGTTTCCTGTGATTGTAAATGTTACTGGAATTAATCATCTCAATTTAACAACTGACTTACTGAAAACCCAGTACTGTACAGAGGAGATGTCCATGACTGTACTGATCTTTGGAAAATTATTTGTTCTTCTTTCTTAGATAATGATGTTGAGAATGATCTTCAATCAGACATCAGTTGAGCACTGCAAGACACAGACGGAAAAGCAGAAAGAATGCCATTTCTTCTTAATAGCTGTTCGTCTGGCTTCACTGAACCAGATCTTGGATCCCTGGGTTTATCTGCTGCTAAGAAAGATCCTTCTTCGAAAGTTCTGCCAGGTAGCCAATGCTGTCTCCAGCTGCTCTAATGATGGACGGAAAGGGCAGCCCATTTCATTGTCTAATGAAATAATCCAGACAGGAGCATGAAAGAGAACACTTTTCCAACTTGCATGTTCACAACTTTTGACAACAAGTATTTCCAAGCCTTGTGAATGGAGGCATCTTTGGCATGCCATTGTTTATGCGCTGAAATGGAATTTTTGATAGAAAGCTAAATGGTCTGAGAAGCATAGATAATCCCTTATTTGCCAAAAGTACTGAAACATAAACAAAGAAAAATATATTAATAACAGTCTGGTGTTTCTGGGTCTCTGCCATTTGCAGCTGGATATGTGATTATTTATGTGATGAAAACATTATTATAAATGATCTTGGCCTATTGGGGAGATAAGAACAGTTCATATTCCAATATACTGAGTGCCTGGGGCATTTAAGCGCATCTATCATTGAAGACAAGGGGATAGTGGTTTGTTTTTGTTCAAGGATGTTGGTGTTCTGTGTTCTCTTTCATTCTCTCTCACTCATCCTCTGTCTCTTAGTCCCACTTGTCTTTTCTAAAAAACAGTTTAGATTGAAAAAAATGTATCCACAACATGCATTAACATTAATGTTATTTAAATATTGCTCAGTATATCAAATTAGCTCCTTATGACGTTTGGGTTTTGGTTGGGTTGGTATCTGAATAAGAGCCTTATCCAAAGAAGAGCCAATTCCATTTGTGGTAAATGTGGTAGAGTTTGTGGAAACCTCAAATTGCTAACTATTCTTTCTTCTGAATACATTTTGCATTCCTATAATGCTGGAGAAGCCTCACAAAACTGCTCTATGGGAGTCAGGGAAGCACTTTTTCAGCGTGTTATTTTAGGGACCAATATGAACCCTAAATATTAGTACTCTTTCTCTTATTTTTTCCACCAGAAGAATTCTCCATGCTTTGAGGTCTTTAAATACCAACACTGATTCTAAAACAAATAAATATTTAGAAAGTTCAGTAGGGACATTCCATAGTTTGTTCTATTTATAAGATAAGAAAATTAATGACATTGACCTCTCACAGCTTTTTTCTCTGACCTCCCCTCAAAGTAGCTCTATCTAAATATTTATTATTCATTTCTTCCCTGAATACAAACCCTAATAGCTAGGCTTAACATCTCAGCGGCACAAATAAATCACCATACTAAGTTTTGGGAATTGCACTTTAAAAAAAAAAAGGTCCTCAACAAATACAGCAATCTTTTAAGCTAAGTCACCATGAAACACTTGTCATAGTCCTTGGTATATTGCCTTTATAAACTCATTCACATTTTCTTGTGAAGATTTTAATTTATAGTGTATTTAATTGATTCCTAGGGTTTTTTTCACAGCTTAAGATTTATTTATACTTCTTATATCAATGGCATTTTGTGTGTGTGTGTGTGTGTGTGTTTAATAAGCTCTCGGGGAAGAATTACTTTTAACATGAAAAATATATCTATCAGATTAATATGTACACCAGTCTCAGTCAATCAGGAATATTCAGTTTAAATGACCATGTCGACTTGAGTTAGAAAACAAAATAGGCCGAGAGTGTTCATGTAATGCAGGATGGCTCCATTCATCCAGGTTTTAGGAAAAATGAGAAAAAAAATCTATATTAAGACACCATCATAAAATCTCTCTCTGCCATAGAATTTAGTTAACTCATTGGTCATTTTGGGGGATATAAGAAAAGAAATCTACTTTTTTTTTCAGGAAAAAAGTGCACTTAAGTGACCTTATACTAAAAATGATTTCCCTCAGTGTGGTCCTCTGGCCAGATAGACAAAGCTGCAGCATGGGCTTGAGTGATGTGAGTAAAATTGAGTTGCTCCTTCAGCACCTAGTGTAATATCTGGGCTATAGAAACTGCCCACTAAACATTTGTTCAGTGAATGAATGAATCAAAGGCTGCCAAAACTGTGTGCTCAGGGGTGAGGTATGTGCCATACAGTTGAAGAAATTCATGCCATAACAGCCCATTAGATTGATAAAGTAAGTGATTTCTGCTTATATAATTATGGAGATACAAATTTATCTTCAAAGCTGTAGTACCATGCCCTTGCACAACAAAGTGCTTTATTTGCATTAATAATTTAGGAGACATATTTCCGACTGTTGAAAGAATATAATTTTTAATTATACCAAAAATACAGAAAGACAAAAGAGCCTGAAATGTAGCTATGAAATAAATTCCTGCCCAGAAGGACAAATTATATGAATAGCACATAGCTTTTGTTTTGCAGGGAGCCATTTGTTAGTCTAGGGAAAACCTGATAAGACATAAAAATTCACAATGATTCAGCCTCTGATGATAGCTGAGGTTGGATTTCACAAATGTTGTACAGGTGCTCTTCATATTGCTAGAAAGTAGACATTCGCAGTCAATCTAGAAGGTCCCGCCTGTTTCTGCGTTTAAATTTATTGGCCATTAAATCCGCTTTTATATACTTAGCATAACCACCCCAGCAGTTTATCTGAGCAGGAAAAGAAATTGTATGCATAAATTGTGACTTTTTGAAGTTCAGCACATTGGTTTAAAAAATCAGAGGCCTAGAAACCCACCTGGAAAGAAGCAAGAGGGTGGAATGTAGAAATACATAAAATCAGCACGTGTGTGTGACTTTTCAAACAATACATTTATATACTACGCTGTGTCATAGAACAGAATGGTGATGTGTCAATTAAGAATCGTTTACTTTTCAATAAAATAAGTACGGTGAATGTTTTAAAAATATTTTTCAGTTGAAGAAACAAAATGTGTTGTTTCAAAATTTACCAAATTTATCTAATGTATACTAAGATATTTTAAGTAAATCCATTTAATCACACCATATTTAAACTACCCTGAAATAAAAGATGTGTATATATTCCTACTTAATGGCCCTTTATTTTATAAAAGATCTCCTGAACATATTATAGAAAAAAATTTAGACAACTTAATATAAGTTAACTGTGAAAAATCCCCTGGCCACACTGACATTGCATAACAGACAAACAAAAAACTGTGACAAACAGTATTCTAAGAAGGTGATCGCTCCGTGACAGCATTCTAGTATTAGATTTTCAAATGGATTAGGCTCTTTATTTATTCAGTGCTCTTCATATTCTTATTGGTTTTTCACCCCAAATTAGTCACCAGCCTTCATAGCCTTCTCCACATCGACAATCATTTAATGCTTCTTTTGAATTGGGATCAAATTAGAACCAGAAAATAGAAAAAAAGAACTTGATCTTTGAAATTTTTGGCACATATATAGCCTACTTACTTTCATAAATTAACCCCCAAAGATTGTCTTGAAGTAGAAAAGAGCTGAGTGAGAACATAGTGAGACAACAGAGTATTTGTTACTTATAAATACATCGGAAGCTTAATTAAAATTTATTTTATCCATTAAAAACTTTAGAAGATCCACCATGGCAGATTTTCACAAATCTTTATTGCTTGTTTTGTGCTTTTATATGGTTCAAAATCTGTAAAAATTGAGGTCTAAATAAATGTATAGAATTATGCAACTGTGACTAAGTCCATTAAACATTTTCTGAATTGCAATTCAGTGCTGATTAAAGGTGAGATATGTCTGTGATGATTCAGAACATATGTTATGATATAGTGCCTTGCAAAATTGAAAAGTCAACCTAACTTCACATCCAGATTTGTTAAAATACTGACATAAATCCAGTGTTACAAAGAAATTAACAGGTGGAGATTACACAGGGAACATGAATTAGAGTACTAGGGAAAATACTTTATTTTACATATTCTGTTTTATAATTCCTGAAATGAAAATTCTATTATAATTTATACAAGTTGAATTATATGCCACTACATCATACCATAAGCAGAATACTTTGATTCTTTAGAAATATAATTCAATTAAATATATCCTATTCATTTGTCATAGTTCCTTTATTGAGAATGAAAATTATTTTATTTTCAGAAACTTTGCATCAGTCTGTTGCAGCCCAAATGCCTGCTGGATTTTATATTTCTTCATTAGGAACTAGTTTGTCTCCCCAAATCCTTTTCTTCAAACTTGCTTACCCATTCTCTCACAGAGAGGAAGTAATGGGCATATTTACTTTTGGTGAGGCTGGGATTATATTAAGAGGAGAATAGCCTTGCATTTCTTTTTTTTTTTCATTAAGTTTATTGGTACATTTTAGGTATAAAATACAGTTACATTCATGATTGGGATCTTGCACCTTTACATGATGTATCTTGGTTCTTATTTTTTCCCTAGCCTTGCATTTCTAATATGCCAGCACCCTAATAGGCAAAAATATCAGAATCTGTTTGTGGTAGATCTGCTTTATGGAACAAGTTTATTATGGGAGCAAAGAAAGAGAGATTTGCATCAGGAGCACTTCAGCCTTTTCATGGTTTCTGAGTAGGTTGGAGATGCTCTCACAACTGCAATTATGCTCAAATGTGCAGTTCTAAATTCTGTCATGAAATTCTATCAAATTAAACTACTTGATCCTACATTTAAAGAAAATCAGACACCTGGCCCAAATCTAGCTGATCATGAATCTTTAATGGTAATTTGAAAATGGTGCCCTGATATAGTTTTCAGTTTCTGAGGCAGTCAAAGCTGTATTGTCAGGCAAGGGAAACCATGAGTGACTTACTGATATATTTCAATACTCTTGCTACTTTTGAAAAGATGGTCTTCTGGGTAGGCATGGGGGTGGGGCAGAGAACATACAGATAAAAGGAAAACACTATCCACTTCCAAACTGTCAAAATTCTGCATCCTTTAAGGTCAAACCCAGAAGCAAAGAAAGGAAGCCATGTTTATCTTTGCATATTTGCACATGTAGGGCAAAATGGGGTGTGGCTAGGGCTTTTTTCTATAAAAGAAAGTGATATGGTCATTCAGGTAAATTGTTGACTGCTAAATTCTCTCCTTGAGAGAGGAGAGAGAGAGAGAGAGAGAGAGAGAGAGAGAGAGAGAGAGAGAGATTTTACCTGTTCTCTCTGCCTTTGCCAGTTTTTTATACAAATAGCTTAGGTTGTTTAAGCAAATTAAAAATAAGCATTGATTATCTTGATCTGTTCAACACACAAATGTAAGTAGTATTTACGCTGTGTGCCTGAAGAACTGAAATCATGGGCACTTAGCCCCACGGTGTGGACAGTACGAGGTTCTCCACCTCTCCTCTTCAACCTCCCACTCCTACACTTAGCTAAGTGGCAGGTATGTTTTGTCACCTCCATGTAAAATGTTTTGGGTAGTTACTTTCAGTATATTTAAACATATGTCCTAGTGTATTTTAAAAAGTGATCTTCAAAACTGTATAGACAAAGAATAAAAGAGACTATGAAAAGTACATTAGAATTTTAATGGCATTCAAATCATAGCTAGTCTGTGTATTTGATAAATGTACATTATTTCTGTTGTGTTTGTCAATGGAAAATAAAATTGAATGTTCTGAAATGTTCCTGTCTGGTTTTCCTGATGTCAACTCGTGTCAGGAATATTTTACTTACCATTGTATTGAGTATTTTGCTGAAATCCTAGTCAGCATGCTTTGTCAAATAAAAGCATAGTATAATGCAACAGCCCCATGCTGTCTGGAACAATTAGATTGTATTGTTTTATATTTCATAATCATGTATAGAAGAAATTATTACTGATCTGCTCTAAATCTGAGAGATACTCCTTTGCCATTTTCAGCATGATGTTTTTTCACGTAAATCCCCAGATTATTGTTTTTAACACAAAAGCACACTTATGAGCTATTCTAAACTTAATGATAAACTCTGGGCTGCTCCCACTATTCTGTTTGTGTTATTCAGGTCAGTTTTCTCCCTTCATTGGTGACTGGAGAATTTATATTGCACATAGACTGCAATTCAAGCTCATTAAAGGTAGCACATTGAGATTGCCCTCTTTCCTCTTAAAAAAAAGGCATCTAGGGAGAGGTGGGTTCCTGGTTCTTCCCACAGTGGGGTTCTAAAGTCTCAGACCAGATCTTACCATCTTTGTAGTCTTTATTATATAACCTTTCAGCAAAAGTCATTGTAGGTATTCTGAGTATGGCTGAACCCAAATTTCCACCAACGTGGTGGTTAACTTCCCGATCAAAAATGAGACCATCTCCATTTTCTGTCTTCAGAGAACATGGGCCATCGCTTGTGGATAACAGTCTTGAGTAAATCCAGTCTGGATGCTGAATGTGGAGAATCCAAACCCGTTTCCCAGGCTTGTTCTATCCTAATACAGGGCAACCTCTGGTAGGTGTTAAGACACAAGGATTCAGAAAAAACCCAAGCTTTCAACACGTTTATGACTTGCTTTGAGCTACAATTAGAGTAAGCATATGGGACTATGAAGGCAGTGGGGTATTTGACCCTAAAGTAGGAGACGGTCTCCCGCACAAGGTGATATTTGATCTGCATTTTAGAGAACAGAGAAGAAGGGTATTTTAGGAACTTTTCACTGCACTTGGGACAAAGCCTTATCATTTCCAAGGCATTCAAATAAAGTAACTTCTCGGGACCCTGTGAGAAGCATAGGTCTAAGGAGAGCATTTCCATAACCTCTCGGGGTGGGTGAAAGCGGCATGGCCTTAGGACAGGACTCTCGGCCCCTTGGGTGCACAGGGCCAGATAATTCTTCGTTGCAGAGGACATCCTATGTATTGTGGGCTGTTTAGCAGCATCTCCTCACTCGATGCCAGTAATAAATCCATAATTGTGATGATAAAACTGTCCCCAGACAATACTAAATATACCATGGAGGACTTGTTTGGCCCCAGTTGGACCTTCTGCTTTAGGGCAAGGTCCCTGGCCATTGAGTCAGTGCTCTGTACCAGAGGGTTTCAGGACAAGGCCATCTTTGGTGGGGCCTTGCTCCCGGCAGGCACTGTTGTGGCATCTCCTGAAGCACAGGCACCAGAATACCCGTTTGTGTCTGACCACACAGAAATGCAGTGTTACCACTACAGCAATGCCTGAGTTACCACCAACCCGGATCGGCTTCCATAATCACATAGACCTATTCACAGACAAAGAGCTACAATTTCCTAGCAAGGATCATCTTTCCATTGATGTCTCAGATCCCCTAAGGGGCCATAGGGTTGTATGTCTTAAAGGGTTGTCTTAAGTGAGTCTCTTTCTCCCAGGGCTCATAAAAGCTCTCATATAATTCTCTGTAATTAAATGCACATTTCTGGACAGGTGACTGAATGGGTGAAAACTAGTTTACCAAACTCTTTCTTTAATGGGAGTTTTGCCTATTAGGTCTATGTGACAGAGCTGGAGAAGCTTTCTGTCACCTAAAAGTTGATTTTATCAAAGGACAGTGAACAGTTGGGCAGATGTCTCTTGGTGAGCGGGTCCCTTTCTGAGTTCATGCCAAGTTGTGATGTTTGTAACGGACACTACCTGAAGCTCCTACCATATGAAATTGAAGATACATTTGCCTAAAAGAATTAAAACCCAGATCTGACCAAAGTAATAAAATTAGAACAAGAGTACTCAGTCAGCTGTAAATATCTGAGGCCAATGAAGAAGACTACGAATAATAAGAATGCTTTGCATATAAACGTACAAACTTGTTTGAATCTATTCTTGAAAAGAGCACTGGAAGAAAATCATTCAGCTATCAAAACCAGCTGAGGCCTTTTAAGGTTGAATTTTGTAAGGAAGAATGATGCCCCCTGGGTGACCCAGTCTTTATCATTAAGGCATCAGAAACACCTCTGAGAATAACATGAAAAGTCTGGATCAGGACAGAGAATTTTTGTACAGTGTCAGAAATTGTGCAGATCTCCTGCACCTGTCCATAGATCATGTTAAGAAATTCCTCTGTGAGTCTTTATGACTCAGGGAACCACGTGAGTTTTCACGTTTGGCCAGAAAGCACAAACCTAAAACTAGAACTAAGTCAATACAATGACTTCCCTTTGAATGCCAAAATTCCTAGACAACTTATTCTACACCCATCATGGTAAACAGCATTATCAAGGTAGAATAATTACAAGACATGGCAATCATTTTTTTAAAAGTTGCCAGTGTGTTAGGATAGGAAATAGCACAAATCCAGAAGAGGACCAATATAGGTAACAATTTACCCCAAAGAAAATTGAAAAGTTAAAGGATCAATTAAAAAAAAAATTACAAGCTATCCAATAACTCACTTGCCTTACACGTTCAACTACTGAGCTGTATGAATGATGGACGAATCCACTGATGAGTATAGCGCTCCTACATCCAATCACCTCCACACATGTGAGGCTTTTGGGGGACATGTTAAATCTAAACCATAACAGTTGCTAAGATATGTAAACACCTATCTATTTACAGTTCTGCTCGCACTAAATCTGTGCATTGCTCTTTAGAAAGAAAACAGCAGGGATGGCCTCTTTGAGTCAGAATGCAAGGAATACACTTACAGACCATCTTACAAATGTTAAATTAATAATGTTGTAAGCCAATCTTTAAAGCTGAACTGTTGCAGTTAGTAGAATGCTGAACTCTTGTTATGGTTTAAATTTCCTTGGAGGGAGAAGTGTGGATCAATTAATAATAGCTATTTCTGGTGTTTCATTTGGTTTATTGGAGAAGATTGGAAATGAGATCTTAGAACATTGAAGCCTTGGTCAATAGAAGTTAGATCTCTAATATTAAAGTATTCTGCATTCTGAGTGTGCATGGATGAGCTGGACAATGGTACAAATGTGTGCATAACACTGCAGGTGGATTTTCATGATATGCTGGTTTGAAGTCTTTAGAAGATGCATGAAAGCCCATTTTTATTTTTATTTATTTTTTGAGAGCTCATTGTTAGAGAAAAGCAATAGCCCTTTGTTATCTATTCTGTCTATTCCTTGGCCATTTTGATTTTTGGCCTAAAACCTTTTTTTAAACAATTATGGAGACAAAAATTATTTTTTTCCAATTTGTATTTGTATTGGTACGTGCTTGCAGTACATAGTCATTACTTGCATTCCTTGTGGGGAGTTGGTACATGTTCATGACACATCTCAATTCTTTTATCATCCCCTTCCTCCCCTCCCCTCTTTGTCCCCTTCCCATTTGCAAAAGACCTATCTCCTCCCTATTTCCCACTTTCTATCACTTGTTTTGATTTTTATTTACATTTTGGGTTTCTCATATAAGAGAAATCGTGCTATATTTAAGCTTGTGTGCCTGATTTATTTCACTTAACATTATGGTCTCAAAGTGCATCCCTTTTCCTACCAATGACTCAAGTTTATCCTTCTTTAAGGCAGAGTAGAACTGCACGGTGTATGAATACTACATTTTCTTTTTCCATTCATCTGCTGATGGACATATAGGCTGCTTCCAAGAGTCAGCTATTATGAATTGTACTACTATAAACATGAGCATGCATGTATTGCTGTGATATGATATCTTCAACTCTCTGGTAAGACACCAGATAGCAGGAGAATAGCTGGATCAAATGTAATTTCTAATTTTAGTATTTTGAGGACTCTCCATACTGATTCCCATAGTGGTTTTACTAGCCTACATTAATTTTTACCTGAAGTTTTTTGGAGAAATAATACTGATATATTCCCAAGGGAAATCAGGCCTTGAAGACTGGATAGCCCTAATTAGAGATAGATGTTTCTTACGGTCCATTATTTTTCCCCATTATGACAATTTTTAATGTTGCTCCTGTAATCCATTCAGTTAGGAATTCAAAGCTGAAAGAACTCATTTATTTTGATCACTATTAAGAAATTATAAACTTAAAATATTTAAAAGTATTTTTCAAATAAAGTTATCTCACAAAAGTATTTTCTAAGGTTTTGTATTATGATGAAAGAGGAAAACTTCCACACTGGACAAGGAGTCAGAATACGTAAGTTCTATGACCTGATTTACCATTCACTAGTCATTTGTCCACGGCAATTCAATAAACATCTCTGAGCTGGAATTTTCCCATCAGCACAAGATTATTAGGCTTAAATAAGATAATAAAGTTAAGACACTATTGAAAGTGCTGTACAAGTGGTTAGCATTATTTTATTACCCTCATTTCACTAACTGTACATTAGAAAACTAATTATGACTGTTCTCATCTCAAATTTAATACAGCCTTCCCAAGTTAGTATTGGGCACACACACATTTGCCAGAATGCACAAGACATAACAAAACATCAGTTCCGGTACCTGCCAGAGTATGTGAACTTGGGAAAAACACTCAACTTCCTTTACCCTTGTTGCTTTTTCTGTGAAACATGGGTGTTGACTGATAACTCCTCACTGAAAAGCCATGATTCTCCTTTCTCGCTGATTAAACACAAACAAGGTTTTTCTTCTGAGTCTTGGCAAGCAGATCATAGGAAACCTCTAGCAGACAAAGACAGCAACAATGCTCATGAAAAGTTTCTATTTTTCCTCTTAAAAGAATTTCTAGGTTCCCTCCATCCTCTATTATGATATTGATCTCTTTCTCAATCAAATGGCAAGACCTTTAAACACAAGGTTCACATCTTCCATTTGTTAAGCTTTTCCCCCACTATTCACTCTGCACTTTGTCTAAATTACCTAATCCTGTGATCCTAGTTGTTAGATGTTGGATCTTTTTATTTATTTACTTATGGCTCACGAAATATTGTCACAAAGATTAGGTCACGGAGAGCTTCATACTGTGACACTTGTGTGTGTGTGTGTGTGTGTGTGTGTGTTACCTACCCATTATATCTCAATTGTGTATTTGTTTTCTAAAATAAGTTATTTTCTTAAGTAAACTTTTAGCAAAATATTAATTGCATCCAAAAAGACATAGTGCTAAAAGTCTTACAGTGAAACCTACAGCCCTCGTTCCACTCTACCCAGCCCCTCTCCTCTCTGGGTTCTTTCTATCTTTCACCTTCATACTTCTGCTACTGTTTCTTGCTTCATCAATTTTAGATTTTATATGTTGATTTTCTATTTTATATGTTGATTTTATTTCTCTACTCACACATTCTCCCATTATAGTTAGAACACAATATTTATTCATTTCAACTCTCTGTCTTCGGACGCCTCCTTCTCTAGATCCCATGTCTTCCTGTTTCCTAAATTCACTCATTTTGATCACACTTGCTTTACACATGGGCTTCTTAGTGGAAAATAATGTAAGGAGGCAAACTTCTAGAAATGGAAAGAGAATGCTTCTGAACAACTGTGAGAAATAACAACATCAGTGACAATAATAGTGGAGGGCATCATTTTGTGAGTACCCTTATTTACATCAATTATCAAATTCTCACCCCAAAGCCACGGATAGGTCTTGTTGTACACACTTTCCAGATGAAAACATGGAGGCTCCGGGAGGGTGCATAGCTTGATCAAGCTCATAGAGTGAGAAATGAAGCAGAGTTTTAAGCTTGATTTAAATGCAACCGTGCAAAACCTAAGCAAAGAATTATTACTGAGATTATTTCCCAGAACTTCAGGTTTATATCTGCAGGTTCCTCTAAATCTCTATGGACTCCATTATTGGTGCCGGGCATTCATCTCCACAGTGTGGAAACAGCTTTTCCTACAGGGATGATTAGACTCAGCAAACAAGATTCTCAGCAAAAAATTCAAATGGCCATATGTCGAGTCTGAGCACGTGCATATCAGTGCAAACATTCAAACCCTTCCTTGTTAGATGCAGAGCCCTTTCTGCAGTGTGGAAGAGAAAGGCTGCATCTCCTCTTCCTTCCCAGGCCTGCGAGTTTCAAAGAAGCTAAGAGTTTATCATGATTTGGGTTATTAAAGATTATATCTCTTCCAGGTTTTTGTTTTATGCTTTGTTTTTTTTTGCTTTTCCTTTTACATTGCCTCCCCTGGTCATAACTCAGGGGCAGAATTGCTGAGAGGTTAAAAGGAAAGAACATTCCTGCTTCCTAATTACAGAAGAACTCCAGGGAGAATTTGTAAAATTTAAGGCAGAAGAGAAGAGAGCAGGCACTTTGTCAGCAGTAAAATCACTCTGTTTATGGTCTTTCTCTACTTAATTTTGAAATTTGCTCTAGCTTCTTCCTGTAAAAGAAAATTTCAGAGTGGAGCGTCTTCCTTCTGTTGTTAACAGGCAAAATACATCTGGTGTATTTAACATTTTATTCATTGACTAGTTTTCTCTTCAGCAGGCTGCTCCCTGATTGCCACTGGTCAGACTGATTAGAGCAGTGCAGAACATTTTTTCCCAAGGGAATAAACCTCAACATCTCCAAAATTCAGATTCTATTGCTTTGGCTAAATGAATTCCAAAGGCAAGCCATCCATAGCTGTATGAACTTGAAAACTTGGTGCATGTTGGAGTTTATTTTTGCTCTTGTTTTGCACATTATCTTTTGACTATTTCAATGTAAATACACCAATAGTCAACTGTTTTCCGCCATCTTGGATGTCAAATGCTATATATTCTAATGGATTCATTCTAGTTACCTATAAATCTTTATTTAAAAATAGGTTTTATGAGCCCAGAGTTAATTAATTCAAATCAAAAGAGCCATTACTTAGGGAAAATGATTGAATGATAAATTCCCTCTGCTTGCCAACCCCTATATAATTTGCATTACTATGGAGCCTAGAGATCTTCATAATGGTTTCTTATTAATAATAATATAATTTTTAAAACATCAGAGTATATTATGGGCTTCAGTTCAGAGAGTAGATTTTAATAAGACAGTGGGTTCAGAAAAAATTAAAATAATGTTGCATGATTACATTGCTTGAAGTTTCTTAATGGGATGCACTGTTTTCTATTTTCTTGAATGAGAATTGGTCTTTAGAGATTTTTCTCATTTGCCAAATACATCAACCATTTGGAAGAGTAGGCAATTTCCTTGGAGAGAGGCAAGAGACAGCGAGGATGCCAACAGGATTAGGAGGACATCTTTGGGATGAGAAGGGTCATTGTCAGATCACCTTCAGGATGCGCTTCAGTCATGGGATCCAACTTTAGGTTAATAGCTATGAAATTGAAAAGGAACTATGAGATTATAAACTATGAGATTTTTGTATCCTTATATAAAGAATTAGAATTTTTGCATTTATCTTATAGGGCAGCTATATGGATTAAAGTATTAATATATGCAAATCTTTCAGAAGAACTGTGACTGTAATACATACGGAGGGGGCATCATTATTGTTGTTGCATCAGTAGTGGTAACAGTAGCTGTGGCAACATCAGCAATTATTCAAAGACTCCATAAACCATATTGGTCTTGTGTGAAAAGATATCCTGAACCTTGTACTCATTCCTCAATATTATTTTAAGACCAAAATGTACCAATAAAAGGATATACGAAAAAAATATTATTTTAAGAGCTTAAACTTACAACATTGTGTTTGAAAGCATGGAACCTAAAATCAGACTAAATTTGATGGTACATCCTAGTACTGATAATTTATTAGTAGGGCGACTTTTAGCAAATTAACTTAATCTTTTCTAATCCTTGGTTTGTTTAGCTAGAAAAGAACATCATAATGTTGCCTAAGACACATTTATCGCAATCATTCAATAAAATAAAGTATCCAAGTGCTCACTTAGTGCCTTAGAACATAATAAACATTAAGTGGTCATATTATGTTATTTCAAATTATTAATATTAAAATCAAGTTTAGGGGACTTAAGGTGCCTCAGTTTCCAACTGAGATTGTATGGTTGCATGTCTTCATTGGCAGACAGCTTTTTAAAAAGTTTTATTAGCACATGTTTGCAGCACATGCATTTTACAATCATCATGGGAAGTGGGTACGTAAACACAATATAGCTTGTTTCTTTTTTTAATCCCCTTCCCTCCCCTTCCCCCCTCCTCTAGTTTTCCTTTTCCTGTTTTCACTCTTGTTGACATTGTTAATCTTAGTTCATGTTTATGGCATATAATGTCCATGCTCATTGAGATTATGAGGACCTTGTACCCGGCATATCTTCACCCTACCTATTTCCCCTTCTCCCCTGAACCCCTTGCCCTTGGTCCCCTGAGCTCCTTCTCATCTGCAAGAGATCCATCCCCTTGTCTTGTTTCATTCTTCCTTTATTTTTCTCTTCTCTGTACTTGGCCTGACTCAGATGAAAGATACCATATGGTATTTAAGTTTGTGTGTCTGATTTATTTTGCTCAACATTATATTTTCTAGGTGCATCCATTTTCCTACCAATGTCTCACATTTGCCCTTTATAGCCAAGTAGTATTCCATTATATATAGATACCATAACTTCTTTATCCAATCACCTGTTGATGGGTACACAGGCTGCTTCCAGGATTTAGCTATTTTCAATTATGCTGCTATAAACATTGGTGTGCATGTATTGCTGTAGTATGATGTCGTAAGCTCTCTGGGGAAGATGCCTAGAGGGAGGACAGCTGGGCCATATGAAATTTCTAATTTCAATTCTTTGAAAAATCTCCATACTTGTTACCATAATGATTGTATTACTTTACATTCCTACCAACAATGTAGGAGGGTTCATTTTTCACCATAGCCATGCCAACATTTTTTACTTTTTGATTTCTTGATGACTGCCATTCTTTCTGGAGTAAGATAGAATCTTAGCATTGTGTTAATTTGCATCACTCTAATGGCCAGAGAAGTTGAACTTTTTTCCATATATTTGTTGGACATTTGTATTTCTTCCTCTGTGAAATGCCTGTTCATTTCACTTGCCCATTTCTGGACTGGGTCTTTAATTTTAGGTGGTCAAACTTTTCTGAATTCTTTATATATGCTGTCTGAGGAGTAGCTAGTAAAAGTTATTCTCATCCTGTAAGTTCTCTTTTCATTCTATTAATTGATTCTATTACTGTACAGAAGCTTTTTAGTCTGATATAATCCCATCAGTTTCTTGCTATTTCTTGTGCAATTGAGTCTCCTTTCTTATACCTATGTATTCAAGTGTTCGGTCTATTCTATATTCCAGTAAGATTGATGTTTCTTTTTTAATGTTTAGATCCAGACATACAACTTTTATACAAACATCTCAAGATTTAGGGTAGGAATATAAGGATGTGGCTCAATTCTGTAGAAAGTATGAGTAGCAATAGGAAACAGCAAATTAAATGAATTTAAATTTGTATTTGTCTTTTAAAAATAATTAAATGGATCCTATAGCAAAAAAGAAGTATTTTCAGAAGTCTTTGTAACAACTTAAGTGGAATTCAGGAAAAAATAATAAGTGTATGAGCAAAGAAGTGAACATCAGGACACTAGTTCTTGTCTGAAAAGCAAAAAATGTGATTTAGTCCAACTGATTAATATTTTCTCACTACTTTGCAGTATAGACTAGTGTGACATGTGTCTATATCAGTGTCCTAAGATGTAAAGGGCTGCAGTAATACCTCGGTTCATGAACACTTCTGTTTGTAAACAATTCAGTTTGCAAGAACAAACCTATTGTGAATAACATTCACCAAGTTTTTGTATAATGATACCACATCTATTTAGAAATTTTTTAAACTTTGTGAATAAAAGAAAAGAGACATATGCTTTAAAATGTAGAAAGAAATGATTCAGTAGATCTTTAGGAAAGCTTTTAAAATTTGAAATAACTGTGGAGAACCACTACTATTAAATAAACAGAGAAGAGTTTGTCCCTTTTTTAGAAATCAACAATGAAATTATTCTTAAAGATATTATTTCACCTCAGACATTGGGACAAAATGGGTCATTGTTTCCAGATAAGTCTAAAGGAACAATCTCTTATTTATTCAACACAAACCTTAGAAGCACTGCAAAACTTTTAAAGCATAGAATGAGATAATGACATTCTTGTTAAAAGTGTCGGAATTAACTCATCATTAATTGTTCCTCAAAGACTTCATCTTCTGCAGCCAACAAGGGTTGACATCATTTAGAAAGGACCGAGGCAGCCTCTGGAAAGGGCTTGGGATTGAAGATATAAATTTGGAGCCTGATTCTTGACTTACAAACTAAAAGACTGGGAAGATTTTAATCTCTTCCAGCCTCTGTTTACTTGTCTGTAAGTTGGAGATAAGAGTACTTTATTTCACAAGATAGTGAAAGGAAGTGAAATACTATGTGTACAAAGTATAATAGGAATTCAATCACTTATAGCTAATACTAACACTAATGAATGTCAATGGCTTTTGCAGAAATACTTTTATGGTAACTTCAGAAATAATATGAGTTGTAATTGTGGTAACAGTAAAATCATTCTGTACTAATAATTGACACTCAGAACTCTCATAGAGTTTCTGAGGCCTTTTAATGTCTGTAATTTTATTTGATCAAAATTTTAGGTAGATACAGAGCATTGTTATTCCCATTGTGATAGATAAAAATATCAAAACATCATGTTGTACACCATCAATATATAAAATTATTACCTGTCCATTGAAATACATTACTTTAAAAAAACGACAGACTAGATGTAGTGTGTGAGCTCTGGAGTTAGACTCCGTTCAGATACAGCATCCACACCTGCTTTACAGGGAGTTACTTACCTGAAGTTGACTTTAGTTTTCTCATTTGGTCCGTGGAGATAGTAGCCGTATCCTGAAAAAAGAAAAAAGCCTGTGACATTTTCCCAAGGCCCACTCTACAAAACTAGAATGATTTCAGTTATTCAAAGCTCTCAAGAGGCTGATCCGAACCTCCCATACCAGGTGTTTGTGTCTAGTAACACTGATCTCAGCCTTTTGCCAATCTTCCTCAAGCATGTCATACAGATACACTTTCATAGTTGTGTTCCTACTGTTTTCTTTGCCTAAATGTTCTCAATTGAGAGCTTCTATTCATTCATTGAAGTGCAGCTTGAAAGTCACTAAGAATTTTTTTCCTTATGCCTGCTTTAGAGTCAATGACTCCCTTTTGCTTTGCACATCCCCCTAACTCCTTCCTGCCGCTGTGGTTACTTCTCACCATTCAGCATGTCTGCAGGTCAGCACTGAGAACTCCTAGCTCCCCCCTGGATTGTCAGCTCCTCGAATCAGAAACCACATCCTTTTAATCTTAGTGTTCTGGCCTCTTCCATTTCCTCTCCTCCCCCGACCTCCAGCCTCCAAATCAGCGAAGGCTTTGAAGTACAGACACAGAGTAGACACAAATATTTAATGACCACACAAAATTCTGAGCATCCATCAGAAAATGCAAGGATGTCCAAGAGGGGTTTTAGCTGAAAAAGATAAGGTGTATAGAACTTCCTATAGTGCTGGACAGATTCATAGTACATGTTTCAGCAGGTGGTTTCTAATGAGACGTGGGAACAGAGAGACGACGATGCCCGCATTTTTGACATCCATGTTCCTCAGAATGCCTTCTTTTCCTGCCCAGTAAAGTTCTCTCGGTGCCATTATTGGCAGAGTTTTCAACTGGGCAGAGGATTAGTCTTAGTGAGTGCATTCTTGCAGTCCTCCATTCGGGTCCTGCAGTAAGGCAAAGGGACAAGAGCATTTCATAGATTCAGCTGTGTGGCAGCGGCCTCAGCTGGGGAGCGTGGAGGGGTTGGCAGGAGCAGAGCAGAAATAGTCTGGGCTCTAGCTGCACAGCCTAAGTGGACTGGGTTCGGGATCCCACCTCTCTGGACCCCATTCAGCACCAGCTGTGGAGTCAGAGGCCAGCAGTAAAGGGTGGAAGCTCACTTCCTTTCCAAGAACCCAGAGCCTTTCAAGAGAAACAAACTCTGACCCCCTGCTTTTGACGAGCCAGGCTGAGTAGTGCCAGCATAGCACCAAGCTTCATATTAGTGACCTTGGCAATGCTCTTCTGCCTCCTCATGTGCTCCTGTCACTTGGCCACAGCTCCCCGTCCTGCAGGTTACCAAGCACTCAGACTTCCCTCGGTTCACTCACTACAGTTTGACACAGACTGCAAAGTGCTGAGCACTTCCAGAGAAGCCTGTCGCTCCCCATGGTCTCTCTGGAATAAACTCAGAGGCCACAGAGCTGTTGTGCATCACTGCTCTGTCGTTGCACATCAAGGCCACATGCGCATGGTCCAGCATGGCCAGATGCTATAGTGTAACTGTGCAAGACCAGTTCACATTTCTGTACTTACTGAATTTCTGAGGAAATGAATATAGTACCAGGTTCTCTTCGCTCCTCAGACATCACTAAGTCCCCATGGCAGAGATGTATTTATTGGCATCCCATGTGCACTTGTGCACTTTGCATAGTGGATCAAAGACCCAGGAGCTTGGGGCCGGGGATTTAGTTCAGTGGTTCCACCGCCTGCCCCACAAGCTCAAGGACCCAAGTTCGATCCTCGGAACCAAAAAAAAATTTTTTAAAAGACCCAGGAGCTTCTCTTGGTCTCCCTAAGAGATTTCCCTTTAGCAGGTACCTCATCTGTAAAATGTTCTGCTTTGTTGTGGGAGGGGATACCTAACAAAGGAAGGACACTGATCCTGGAAAACAAATGAATTAAAGATAAATGTATTCCACCCTGAAGGAAAGGGAGAGTGAGAGTCTTAAGAGAATATTTGGTGTTGGGGAAAACATAGGTATGTATGTCCAGAAGTAACATCCACATTCAGTGTTAGAAGAGGGAGAAACTTAGCAATGAGGGACCTCATATGTATAAGGGGAAAATAAAGTTAAAGGAACTTATTTTCAAGTATCTGATGAAATTAGCCTCAAAGAATTCTTCTATTTATGTATATTTATGTTCTATTTATATATATTGTGGGATGCAAATATATTTTTGCTGTAATGTTCAAGTCAGCATTGATGCACATTCATGAAAGACTTCTAAGATGATGGTTGTTGTGCTAAGTGCTTAGCACCTGCTTCATGAGAGAGAGTAATAGTGTAGGGTGAGCTTTTAAAGTATTCTCTCCTCATTTGTTGGACCTTTAAAGGAAATCAAAAGAAACGAAGGACAGACTTCCTTGCTTGCCCAAGTGTCTCCTCTTTACTGATTAACACTGGGCCGTTTCCACTTGACTGTGTGGTCGGGGAGGGTGTATTTTTGAGATTTCAGTGATGGTTGCTTTGCACAATTGATTCCACTGAATCCTGGAACTAGGAGAGCTGGTAATGACACATCCGAAAGTCAGGATGACTTCTACTGTCCAACAGAGCCCTGTCTTGAGGATCTGCGGAGAATTTGTGTCCTTGTAGAGTATCTGATTATTCTAGGTCCTGTTAGAGAAGGAGGATTTCTAGTGAAGGGAAGGGATTGAGTATAGAGTTGAGGGTCAGGCGCCTTTCACTGTTAGTCAAGTGTCAGGGTTAAGCCAGCTCGATACACACTGGAAGCTGCCTATGAAGTGAATTACAACTCAGAAGGTAGCTCTTAGCAATGAAATTCAAATAACTTGCTTCTTTTTGCATAAGAATTTCAATCTTTCCTTTATTTTCTGTGAAATGGAACTGTAATATTTTTCATTCTGCTCCAGGTGAACATTTCAGAGATAATCTAATGTTTTGATTGCTAGTAATATCTGATAGAAATAGAATTGTGAAGCAGTATACATCAGATAGTTAATCACTTTGGTTCCATTGTAATATTTCTCTGATAATTCAGAAAGTACTTCATTATTTTACAGGACCAAGATCATTTTTATGATCATTGATAATTATTCGGTGCTATGTGAAATTATTTCTGCTATGTGAAATGTTTGTATGGTTGATTCTGGCACAGAAATATTTGCTTTTAGCACCTAGCATTTAGATTTCAATCAGTAAGTGACATTCCAATGAAGAGTTTTCTTTAATTAGCTAATACATTTATCTTTTTGTTTTCAATGTCTATCCACATCCTTGTTATATTCTAGTTTAAAGATAAGAAATTTTATGTTAACCAAATACCCATTCCCAATAATATTCTTTTATCCTAAAGACTTGCATGCATGTAGCTCATAAAAACATACTCTATAATAGCAAAATTCTTCCACAGAATCATAAAAGTGAGTAGGGACAGAAAAGAAGTTAATGCAAGTCCAAAAAGTCCCTTTCAAAAGGCAATTATCCCCCCTCTAAAAAATAAAATACCTTTCCTGTTGAAATATAAGTGGACAGCAAAATGATTTTAATAGCAACAATAACACATTGACACTTATCTGATTTGATACTGCTAATTTCCTTCTGAGGGCAGTGGGGCTGATGTCATCGTTGTCCCTATGTCAGCCTGAGGAACTGAAGCCTTGTAAAATGGAGGCAGCCTTTCCGGTCTTCCTGATTCCAAATCCAAGCTCTTTCTGCTGCATCCTCTTGCTGTAAGCCCAGTATGGGGAGGGGGCAGATTGCTGTTGCTCCATGGTATGAGGCTGCACCAACTCTCACCTTTGAAAATGCCAAAATATTGTACAGCATACACTTTGGGGAAATTATATGCAAACTGTTTGAAATTAGCCTTGAACTTCGGAGTATAACACGTTACGGTCCCGTAAATCCAGTCTCCTTGTGCCAATTCCTAAAGCATGGGGGACAAAAATTTTAGCTAATAATCTTCATTTTAGGTTAGTTATGATGAAACTGTTAGTTTCCTTTTATTATTGTGGCTCCTCTTTGTATTACTTTAGGTTTTCCCTTGACAGCTGCTTGGAATTTCTTCTGGTTGATGAGATGGCTATATAGTTACATTAAGTCTTGGTCAGCTTAAAAGAAAATGGAAATCACAATTTTAAAAAGAATATAGAAGAGTATTTCCCTGCTTCTTATATAAATTCTGAATGTAGACAGCCCAGGGCTGATCTGGCCATTTCCTGATTATCAGAGATTGAACCTAACTGTATCTGTTATTCTTAGTGTACTGCCTCATATATATTTATACAAGAGATGAAATATGAAAATATTATCTCTCCCAATCTGTTAGGTGTCTGATATGCTGAGTTTCTGTTCTCTAAAATGAAGAATGAATTCTACGAACAACAGAGGTTAAGAGTAGGAAATATTTATTGAGAGGATAGCTCCTGAGAGCCAGGAGGGGACCCGAATGGGTAGCCAGGGACCCTACTTTTCGGGGCAGTTTTATAGAGTAAAACCCACATGGGTGCGACGTGGGTTACAGTTGTGATCAACCAATAAGGTTACAAGTATAGTTGCTTAGGAAATAGTGATCCAATCGGGAAACAAGACACGTCACAAGGGTGCATGGAAAGAACAAAGACTTCTTTAGGACATGATGGAGCTGGAGGTCTTGGTCACCCACTGGGGCGACTGGTGTCTATCTAGACTTGATTAAGCCTGGCGTTTGTCTTTTGAGGAAGCATGCAGACGGGTCATTTTGTCTTTATCTTGAGGCCTGGTCGGCAACAGATGTGTCTCTGGCCACAGCTGTGATGTGTTTCACCTTTGAGTCTCTTGAGGACCTAGCTCTCTCTGACTGCCTACAATATTTCTACTGAACTGGGCTGTCTGTAGAAATGGTACAACACACTGGCTTAAATTCCAGCCTTTAGCACGCCTTCTGGTCAGCAGGAAGGAGAAAGGAGGAAAGAAGGAAGGGTGCATCATCCCTTTAGGGCTTCCCAAATTCTCATCATTTCTGCTCAGATGCAATTGGCTGTGATTGGTCTGTGTCCACCCCTTGCTGAGAGAGAGGTGCCAATTCAGTTTTAGTTGGTACCTGCCTGATAATCAGGGCTTGTCATCAAGAGCAGAGGAACAGGTTCCAGAAAGCAACTGTGATCTCTGCCACACAGAACGGTTGCTTCCTTATTGTACCTGTATCGCGTGACTTTTTAAAATGTCTTCCCTCCACACGAGTTACTTTATAGCAGAGAATTTACCAAGGTTCTGCCAGAAGATTGGAGCTATTATATTATTAAGAGCAAGAGAAGCTGAATAATAAATAATTGACGGTATTGGTTTGTATTTTAAATAAGCAGGTAGCTTTTAACTTCTTTTCTGTAAGATCTAGATTCCAAGTGGCCATGTTGTTTACTAGTGGAGAACATTTGTCATTCTTTCAAATCTCTTAGAGAAGTGGGAACACAACGAGAATTTAGGCTCATCCTGACCATTACATACAAACAATTTAGACTACATAGTGAGCACTTCTTAATCTTCTATGGATTATAACATTTTTATCAGTTTTGAGCTGAGATGTTTTTCTTTTAATGCCTGCGATGGTGTCTTATACATAAAAGATATTTGGTGCTAAACTGAATTGACCTTCACTTCTAAGTTGAATTTATTTGTCACATATAGAAAAGACACTTGATAGCTTCTGCTATATCCAATCAAGGACAGTGTTACCCAGGGACTGACTTAGTTGGATTGTATTAGATGCTTGTGAGTTATTGATATGCATAGTAGGCACCCCGGGGATCACTTCCCAGCTATGTGTTTAGCCCCAGAAGGTGGCCACACCTGCAGCTTCCTAGTTTGGGAAATCATCCAGTATACTGAAGTGCATAAAGATTAATCAAAGCAACTCTGACCTAGAGAATGCAGATTAATTTATCATGAAATACATTACTCAGTACAATTACCATATTTATGAGTCTCTAATCTTATTTAATCCTTCTCAGCTATTGATTTGGTAACACACTATTAGTGTGCATTTGATTATTTTCTTTTTTTTAGCTGAGCCACTTTGCCTGTGGTCTTCCCTGTAAAAGTAAATAGAATCAAAATGAGATCCCTGACTGGTCTCTTTAATTACAAGTTATACAGCAAAGCATGGTTTACAACTTTTTAAAGATTTAATTTATCTTTAGACACGCATTCTGCTTTCACAGTTGAAATATATTTTTTCTTTTTTATTGTAGTACATAAGTACATAAGGCAGTACATAAGATTACCTTCATCATGGGGAGTTGGCACATGTATGTAACACATCTAAATCCTTTTTTCTATTCCCTTCTTTTCTCCTCCCTCAGACTCCCTCCATTTCTCCCTCCATCCTTTTTCTACACACACACACACACACACACACACACTGTACAGTGTGTGTGTGTGTGTGTGTGTGTGTACGTAGTACACAATGATGACATTTCTTATAGGGACTTTGTACATGCATACAATACTTCACAATTCTCCTTTTTTTAAAATCTCACTTCCCTTTCCTCCTTTCCCCTCTGCCTGTCTCTGGGTTACCTTCCCATAAACTATAGATCTATCTCACTATTTCCTATTGTTTATCTTTTATTTTGCTGTTCACTTACACTTTGGGTTTCTCTGATAAAAGAAACCCTGCAATATTTAAACTTGTGTGTCTGATTTATTTCACCTAACATTACATTCTCAAGGTGCATCCATTTTCCTACAGATGACTCAAGTTTATCATTCTTTGTGGCAGAGTCGTACACCATGGTGTATAAATACCACATTTTCTTATCCATTCAATTGTTGATGGACACATAGGCTGCTTTCAAGATTTAGCTATTGTGAATTGTGCTGCTATAAACATGACTATGTGTGTATCGCTGTAATACAATGTCTTTAAATCCTTTGGGAAGATACCTAGAAGGGGAATAGCTGGATTGAACAAAATTTCTAGTTTTCATTTTTTAAGGAGTCTCCATACTGATTTCTATAGTAGTTGTACTAGTTTACATTCCCATCAACAAGGACGAAGGGTCCTTTTTCTTGCAGAGTCAGCAGCATTTGTTACTATTTGATTTCTTGAAAATACCCTTTGTTACTGGAGTAAGATGGAACCTCAGTGTTGTTACTTTGAATTTTTCTAATGGCCAGTGATTTTTTTGAACATTTTTTTCTCGTATTTGTTGGCCATTTGTACTTCTGAGAAGTGTCTGTTCATTTCAGTTGTCCGTATTTTGACTGAGTCTTTCAACTTTTTTGAGCTCTTTGTATATTCTAGATATCAGTCCCTTGACTGAGAAATAGCTGGCAAAATTTTTCCTGTTCTGTAGGTTGTCTTTTCACTCTGTTGCTGGTTTCTTTTGCTGTGCAGAAGCTTTTGAATTTGATGTGATCCCATTCATTGATCATTTGAGGTAAATATTCCTTCCTTCATGGTTTCCTACAGCTCTCCCTTCCTTTAGATGGCACTGTGTGAAAGAGAAAGCTTACATGCTTGGTAAAAGGAGAGGTAGCTCGTCCACATGGAATCCTGCATCTTCCGTGGCCTCCCTAGAGTTGGCTCTTGTTTGCCTCTTTGCTGGACAGGTCCTGGGGAAGTCTATATACTGTTTCCTCACCCAATTCGTGCCCTGTCGTCCATCTTGCTGCCTTGTCCTGCTGGACTCGTGCTGGCATTGAAGATCCTCAAGGCTCAGCAGCTTCTTTCCTCTACTGCTTTGGGCTCTTTGCCCCATAGGACCTGCTCTCTGACAAGTCAGACTGCAGCAGCTCCACAACAGTCCCCTCCCTAACCCCCCAGAAGGTTCAGGAGGCTGAGTGAGATACAGGGAACTGTGACCACCCCCTTCTGTGTACACATGTGCTGGGACACCCTGTGAGGCTGCACCCTCAACAGCTTCTACCTGTTCCTGCTTTCTAGTTGGGGTTCCTATTCTTCTCCTTACTTCCTGTAGTTCATGCTGAGGCAGTAGTAATGGAGGACTAAGGACATCATCTCCAGCTTCTCTTCTGTCATTGTCCTCTCCCCCAGCATGAGACAGACTTGTCTGCAAAGTTTCTCCAGGCAAAGTTCCCCTCTCCCCTGCACCCGTTGGCACTCATGCTCCATTTCCCTAGAACCACAATGAAGGAGGCACAGGAAACAGTACTTCTACCAATCCTAGCAACTGTACTAGGGAATATTGAAAGATTTGGAGAATATTGTTCTTTCCAGCTCAGTTTTTTCCTATGAAAATAAATCTGGAAACATAGGCTCTTTTAGGAACTAGCCTCAGGTGAGAGTCCACTTTTGGGGATGAGACTGCATCTTCCTTGTTCTGAGAGCCAATTGTAGAGCAGATTAAACAATCTCAATGAATTGGGGAGTTTCGAAGATGGTGCTGGGAAGAGCTAGTCCCTAGAGTATTGGACTGTTGATACCAACAACTATTCTTACTTTTGCATGGTTTATCTTTTCAGAGCTGGGGGAGGGTATAAAAGATGAAACAAGAAGTGAATTTGACCAGGTGAGTGTGATGATCACTCAAGCATAGAGAAAAGAAAACTCCTTTTACATAAATAGTGCATTCTACATCGAGCCAGCAAATAGTAACTAGTGTCACTCAGTGTCAGGTGTCACTCAGTGTCAGGTGTCATGCTGGGTTCTTTGGAAATACAGCATATTTACGACACAGTCTGTGATTTCAAGGAGATAGACAGTTGTGGAAAAGATCACTCATTCACTCATCAAATACTTAGTAGTTCATGCATGTGATACGTGACCCTAAAGCAGAACTAAAATAGATATGAAGGTTGTCCCCATGGAACCTAGAGTCAGATGATATTGATAATTGGCTATACCCAAATACCACCCCCTCAATTCTAGTTACTTGAATCTCTTTTCCTGCAAGATCAATAAAAAGACTCAAAGTGAATTCTGAGTGGCTTCATGAGATGCCATTCCTCCTGAATCCTCTGATGAATCCAGGCAGTGCTCAATGTCCCTGCTGTCCCTCCCCAGGCCTCCGGCTGCTGTTCTGGGTTGCCCTGGGTCACTCAGCCTCTCTCTGCCCTGTTCCTCTAGGTGTTGTTCTCGATCCCCAGACACCATCCCAAAGTGTCTGTGGCTCTGTCTTCACCTGCTCCAAGTCTCCACCCACTCGAGTGTCTCATGTATTTAGATATTTAAAATATCAAACATTTTCAAGTATTGTATTTATTGATTCTCATTTTCATTTGGTAAATAATAATTGCGTACCTTATACACTTGCGGTGTTCTTGTTTTGGTGTTTCCTCAATGGCAAGATCAAATCAAGCTACCAGATCAGCCACCTCTTCATAAGTAGCTATTCTGAGAATTCCACCTCAGGCCCTGGTGGCTGGGGAGAGAGGAAGTGAAAAGCTGGAGTGGACTTTAAGCCAGAGATAATTCCTAAGGTTTATTGACCGTTCCTTTCATAGAAGCTGACAGATGGACACTATCTCTCCCTCTCAGCTCTGTAGATGTGGAAGGGGAGGGAGGGAGAGGGAGGAAGTTGGAGAGGTGGATGGGAGCCTTCAGTGCCAGGAAATAAAGACCAGAATAAAGACCAGGTCTTTACTTGAAGGATAATAGGAAAATAACAAGCAATTCTGTGAAGGACTTGTGTGGGAATGTTTGTATATGTACATGTGGGATGATCAGGCTTTTAAAAAACTATGAGGCAATAGAGGCCAGGGATTTAGCTCAGTGGAGCCTCGCCTGCCTTACAAGCACAAGGGACTGAGTTCAATGCCCAGGACTGAAAAAAACCCCAAAAAAACTAGGAGGAGAATGGCTTCATTAACAGTATCAGGTGGTCTATACTCGACGCCAGTGAGCAGGCGCAGTGTGTTTGTGCTGGTGTTTTCCCTCCCAAATGCAGACTCATCGGACATCAGAAATTCCTCTCCAAGGCCCTGGGAGGGAGGAATACTCCAGGCCAGTCACAAATGATGCTCCCAAAGTGAGAGGCAGCAGGGGTAAGACTGACCCAGCTGACCTACCCACTGCTGTATAGGAACCCTGTAGAGTGACTTTAGGGGGGGGAAGTTCCTTCCCAGGTGGCGGCAGAAGCAGATGGTTCCAAGCAGGGTCACTGTGAGGACAGTGGTGATTTGATTGGTCCAGAGGCACTGGAATCACTGAGAAAAGGGTCATGTTTCCCACCTCACCTTCTGTGGAAGGTGTTTGCTCTGTTTAGTAATTTAGGCTCTTGGGGTGTAAGAGAGAGAGCACCCTTGGTTTCTTGAGTGAAGGGTTTATTGCAATGGACTGTGAGGTCTGCAGTTTGTAGGCTCGAGTTGGAGACTCACACGGGACTCCAAAAATCCTCCTCTAGTGGCAAAAATGGAATTTCAGACCTGGCTTCCACCTCCACCTTTCCTGGACCTAAGTTTTTACACCTGACTAATTTTGTTTCCATTACCAATTGCCTATTCTTCCTTTCTGCTGCCAATATAATTTCTTAACTTCAGAATCTGCTCCCTCATGAATCTGGTACTGTTGCTATTCTTCATTTTCCTGGCATTTCCAAAATCAGATTCTCCAGAATGGAAATCTCTGCCTGTCAGACCATTAACCTGTATGGTGAGGTCTTCAGTCAGAGGCTCACCTATGACTTGGGTTGCTTACCTCGTCCAATCAGGTAAGCCTGGGATGCTTTATAAAATAGGGAGACGTATGGTTTTCCCTGTGGCAGAAGTTGTGGGCCAGGGAATTTTCCTTTACCAAGGCCAATAGGAGAAGCTAGCATAGTAAATGTCATGTCTAAGGTTGCTGAAATAGGAATAACTAATACTTCTTGAACAGTGCTTACTTCATGTCCTTGTGTCAGGTATTGGTCTAAGCACTTCACCTACATCAACCCTTTTAATCCTATCAACAGCTTTATAGGGTAGTTACTACCATTACCCTGTTTTTCTGAGGAAAAAACCAAGACCCAGCAAATTGAAATAACTTCCTCAAGGCCACACAGCTAACAATAGTGGAACCAGGCTTCTAGCTAAGCAGTATGTCCTAGAGCCCACTGTCTTCTCTGTGGGATCTTAAGAAGGATGGGTAGTTGTGTAGCCTAGATACAGAAAAGTTACCTTCTAAAGGAAGTTGTATCCACATATTCGATGCATAATAAGGGAAGAATTGAAAATGACAGAGTGATTAGGGAAAAAGAGATTTCCTAGACACAAAAAATATGAATCATTTGGAATATGGATTTTATGAAAACTTTTTTTTCAATGAAAAAAATTACTGGCTATTTAGAGATAAGATACCTAAATTTTGTCAAATGCAATGGAATAAATCATAGTATTCTTCCCTAAAGGGAAGCAGTCTACAGTCCCAATTTCTCTGCCTCTGGATATTCCTCACCAAAGGATATTTCTCACATTTTTAGATTATTTAGAAACTCTCACTTTTCCTTTATATCATGTGAAGGGAAAACTTTGTATCTTTTACTTTGTAGAATGAAATAAAGAGCATTTCTGTGATGAGGTTCATGTTCAATATTCACAGTTCAGTGTCTTAGCATCTGATAGAAAGCAGGGCAGGAGGGTAGATGTACCAAGCAAGGTCACAGAGGTGGAGAAGTGTGGACATGTTCCACGCTATCCTGAGCTTTCAGGGACCCTTTCTGCTTGGGAGTCCAGACAAGAGGGTTATTTTAATCTTTGACTCTTCGTCCTGTCCTACGTTGTCGACAGCCAGTCATCATTGTGGTCCTCACGATATTGTGTCAGAGTTTTAAACTGAGAGGGAAAGAGCACTTCTACATCTCCAGTCTCTCCACATCTCTACCCATTGTCCGTGCGAAGTGAAATGTCTGTGGTCACCAGCTCTGAACACTCACCTCCTTTCGCTCTGGTTCTCGGAAACTCATGTGTAATTAGCTTTCCCCTCCTTCACCCAGTTCTTTTCATATCCTACATTTCTGTGAAACCTCAGACTTCCTCAAATGCACTTGTATTTTCCTTCTTGAGATTCCTGAGGTATGTACAACCTGTACTATTGTGGGGAAATGGATGGAACTAAGGTCTATTGCATCAAAAGGGGAAAAAGACAGAGTATTATTGAAAAGACCAAGATTTAAACAGAAGGACTGGAGGCCCAACCCAAGTAGCAGTGAAGTCTTTTTGGACAGCGAGGGAGTAACCCCACAGAGATGATGGTAGGTTGAAGAGAAAGTTGTCAGACGTGAAAGTCTTTCATATTGCTGCAACTGCTCTGAGTCCCAGAGAACCGAAGAGGGACTGTTAAAAGGAGAGACCTCTCCACCTGCCTGGTCAGCTCCTCTCAACAGTTTGAGCTCCAAGGAGAGAGATGAGAAGAGAAGGAAACTCCAGAGAGCAAGAAGGGAAAGCCATTTCCGTTTGTCACTAGTGTGATACAGCAAAGTAGGCCAGGAGTAGAAATGATGCCTTAACCACTCAAAGACGAGCAAATAAACAACATCACATAATGTATCAGCTCTCCCTGTTTCCTTTGATTTTTGCCAAGGTTACATATATATCTCTAACCCCTGGGCAGAATAATTAACCAATTCATACTTTCTTCAGAAAGCAACGTTTTAGGGTTACATAATGAATTAGAAGCCAAAGACCTACTTTCTGGTCTAGCGTCTAGGCTTAGATTTGAGCAAGTAACTTAATTTGATTGAGCTTTAATTTTTCTCATCTATAACATGGAAATATCTACCCACTGAAAGACATAGTATGTAAAGACACTAAAAAATCATTCATGCAAACACCCTGTAGTACTTACACTGCATGGTGGCAGGTGCTGGTCTAGTTACTCAACTGCATCCACAAACAAAACAGATAAAAACCCCTGCCCAAGGAGGACTCAGTGCCAGGACAGTTGTTTTGGTTATGTTTCAGCTTTTCATTCTGCTCAGTTACCTGTACCTTTCTTGTTCCCCTGCCTTGCTTCCCTCTTTTCCTTTCCTTCCTTCCTTCCGTCCTTTCTCCCTTCCCTCCTCTCTTCTTTCATTTTTCCTTTCTTCCTTTCCTCCCTCCTTCCTTCCTTCCTTTCTTCCTTCCTTCCTTTCTTCCTCCTTCCTCCTTCCTTTCTTTTTGTCTTTCATCATGAAACAAGTGTTTGCTGACTAGCTTACACTCTAGCGTGTTTACAAATGGATCACACCAGTACTCAATTATTGGGGCTGGTATGGGATGGAAACAAGGAAGCTGGATTCCAGATGCATGGTGCTGCAGACTGGCTTTGTGACTATATTAAAACCAAAAACAAAACAGCTTGGCCTCAAGTGCCCTCTGTAAAGGAGAGGGTTGGGTTACAGATCGCTGGGGCTCCTTTCAGATTTAAAATGTGGGGTTCTGTTTACTCCCACGGGGTCTGCCCTCTTGCTGGTAGCTGCAACAGCACCTCGGAGGAATTTAGCTATTCTTGGAATCTGTCCCGCAAATTCCCACAAAGCAGATGAAGACAAACATCACCGTGTTACACTCTGGAGCACAGTCACATGCCATTTTCTATCACTTCTTCTTATTTCCATTATTTCCCTACTAGATTATACATTCCTCAAGGCAGAAATCAATCAGTACATTATAGACACTATTGTTCCAACCCACTTAGGAAGCTGGATTTACATTTCAACCTTCTGAAATTACCTAAATTTTCCTTATTTTTGTAGGTCAAATTCTGTCCCCATTTCCTTATATGTTTTACTAATTAATTGATCAGTTAATTTAATTACTTTTCTTTAAATTATCATGAAAATATAAATTTTAGTCTACCCCTCATCAAAATATCAGTCTATTCCTAATTAATAAAGTTTCATTATACTTATATAAAAAGAAAGGGACATGTTTGTGAGTATTAAAGCTTAATAGTAAGGGCATGTCTGGCCTCAATCCTACAATATCAGAGACGATGGCAAATACAAAAAGCTAAAGAGACCAGGTCTAGTAACATAAGGTTGCAATTCAGTTACAGGGGTTAGCGGAAGCAGCATCAGAGTGTGGTCGGTTCAAACGGCCCCTCTGGAACCCAGAGTCTGCCACTCACTTTTAGGAGATGCTAGGCAAGGTTTTTCTGTGCCTCACTTTGCTGACAAGTGGAGACAATCATCACCGATGAGCTAACGCTGGCGAAGTGGTGAGAACAGTACCAACACAGGGAAGATACTTTGTCATTTTTGTTGACTGCTTCAGTGGGAATGGAAGACAGAGGAAGTTAGAGCTACTGGTGCATTGCGTAGGGAAGCAGGAAATTGGGGTGCATTTACAGGAAGGGGTAGCGTCAGGCAGTCAAGGACAGGGGTCGGTGTGTACTTGGCTTCCCAAGATAAGCAAAGCCTGTGCCTACTTAAAAGTGGGTGGAAAGGGGCCAGTGGACAGGAAGACAGGAAGAGAGGGCAGCTGTGGGAGCAGGATGATATGCAACCTGGACACAGGAGACTCTAAGTGACAGAAGAGAGTTCTATGAGTTCTGTCTGTTCTTAAAAAAATCCTCAAGCCAGTCTTTACAATTTGTTATGAATCAGGCCTGGGAATGCTGGAGGCTATAGCTGACTGCTACAGCCCTCCGTTGTCCAGGCCGTGGACAGGGACAAATTAGATGTGGGTGAGCAGAGGGAGCTGAGCCCGCTAATGAAGGACATGCTGGGAAGGAGCAGAGCCCATGCGCTTACCACAGCGAACACGGCTCGGCACACAGAGCCTGCATCTCTGCAAGCACAGACAGCAGGCACCCTGGGCCAAGCCTCTGATAGTCACGGGGTGCACAGAGGAGCAAGGAGCAAAAGTGGGCTGTGTTCAGGTGTCCATGAGTGACCACTCACACGTCAGTTCTTTTACCACAACCGTCTCAGGAAAATAATTCGGTCCAAGAGTCAAATTCAAATTGAAGGCTCAATGTGGCTTAGTAAATAATACTGCTTCAACTGAAACCCTCGGGCTGTCATATCCAGAGAGAGGAGCTGCCTCGCTCTCGAGTTTGCGATCATGTGTATGTGGCATCTTGGGAAAGATGCAGCATACTTATGAGGTAATCTGAAGCAAGAGCAAGAAGGGCTGCTGATTCTACAGACTCAGGAAAGGCCTCACTATGCTGTGAGTAAAAGGCAGTGTATTAAAGGGGATAAATACGAAATGGAATTAAAAGCAAAATAGTATTTTGGTTCTCATGACTGTTAAGATTTGCTGAGGCCTTGGTCTCATGATCTTAGCCATCAAGCAAGAGTCAATCATTTGCCTAGAATTCTATTTTATTCAATGCTTATTGGGCTCTGACTATGAATTAGACTAAGACATGCAGACTAACCAGTACAATCTGATGAGATAACTACACCGCAAATAACATAAAAATCTGTGGCATATGGTAAGTTTAAAATCAATATTTCTACCTTTCCTTCTTCTCACCCAAAGTAATTCTCCTTTAAAATATTGCTTTTGCACATAGATGTCTTTGTCATAGATAGCTTTGTCTTAAAAATCTAAAGGGATTTTAGGAGTTGGTAGTGTGAAGGAGCTTATTTTCAGCAAGGCAACCTTCCCAGAGTTCCCTAATCCATGCATGAGGCAGGTTCCTCTCCTGCCAGCTAAATGCATCTTGCCAAGTAGTGTTCCCCACACCGCTGGTCCCATATGCTAGCTCTTTGTGTCACACTAACTACTCACCCAGGGACCTTCAGAGGCTCACCACTGGCCACAGCTGGAAGAGCCAAGGTGCTTTGTCTCCCTGAAGCCACCATGACTGATGGGTGTGGAGTAGAAAACCAGCCATCTGCAGATGGTCAACCTTTGAAGTGTTGTTCACCCTCAGAGTTCCCTGAAGGATCAGGTTGAGACATGGGAAATTTTGTCTCTTCCTGCTCCATCTTTCTCTTCATCCTACTTTCTGACTTTATTATTGCTTTCTCCCAAGAAAAAGCACTTAATAATCAACTCACATATAAATCCTTGGCTCAAAGTCTGATTCTGGGAATACTTAATGAAAGATAGCACTTACTTATTATTCATTCACTCATGCAAAAATTTCAGTCTTGGTGCCTTCTTCTCAGTTCAGAGAAGAAGAGTGATTCATTCTCATTCGTTTTCTCTCTCTCTCTCTCTCTCTCTCTCTCTCTCTCTCTCTCTCTCTCTCTCT
>NW_004624742.1:25254579-25294452 GCF_000247695.1 Heterocephalus glaber
AAGAACCAAGATACTCATGTAATGGTACAAGATCCCAATGATGAATGTAACTGTATTGTATACCTAAAATATACCAATAAAGTTAATGGGGAAAAAATTAAGCAATTAATAAAAGTTTTAAGAATATCATATAAAGTACTTGAGAACAAGAATTTTTTCAATGCCCTCAGTAGTTAGAACAATTTAAACAAAAAGAAACCCTGTTAATACAGTTACCACTATGCAAGTATCTTAAGGATCTCTATAAAATATACCTTCTTGATTAGACTTTCAGTTATGATGACTACTTAGTTGTTTAATTGCTGTCTTAAAATATTTGTACTTATATTTTTCATTAATCTTGGCTTTTGCTGAATATTTTGTTAATTTAAAAATCTATAGGCTCATCCAATCAGTAGAAATGTTTCTCATGATTTATTAACATTCTAAGGCTTTATTTTCATTATCTGAAATGTTTTATATACAAATTATTTGTATAAATATATTTTAAGGGCTTCTTAAAAAAGAATATTCAACCATACTGTAAGGTCCTTTTGAATGGGGCCAGCGTTGTTATCTCTCTTGTACCTACAGAGCCTAGCACTCTACCAGGCATAGAGAAACTGACTGACAAACACCTGAAGAGTGCCCCAGCTGCAATGTGCACAATGATGCTTAAGATCAGTAGGTGATGTGACATTGCAGGTGACAGTTGGCTCTCTGGCTCTTTTCTTCCTTGACATTGTACCATTTTGCTCAGTCTTTAAATCTGAGCAGCACCATGACATCACTTTTAGACTTCTTGGAGAAAGTAACTATAAATGTATTTTTGAATATGGCATAATTGCTCTTAGGGAAAACATTAAACAAATATAAGCCTGGATTTAAATAACTTCCCTTTTAGCTGGCTATGCAATTTATTACCGTGGCATGGGAGCTGAATTTTAACTCTATACCCACAGGTAAATGAAGATATTGAAGAAGATATATAATCTATGGAATAAAATGAACATAATTTGCATAAATGAAGAAAATTGAAAATATACATTTTATTACTTCTTTGAGCAAAGTATAGTGTTCTATATTTAGAAATAACACCAAACCTCAGTAATTAACAGTTGTGGTTTTTTTTGGTACCGGGGATCAAACTCAGAACCTTGCGCTTGCAAGGAAGGTGCCAGAACCACTGAGCTAAATCCCCGGCCCCTAGTAATTAACAATTTTTTACTGATTTCTTAATAAAATTTGGTGATTGCAGTTATGGCTTTAATCACAGAGTTTATTGATTTAACTTTAACTCAAATGCTAAATGCCTTGGAGTTATAGAAGAAATATTTGTGCAGCATTAGAAAAATAATTGAAAATAAAATGGCAGGTGCACATCCAAAACATGAGAACTTAAGTAATAAGCACGAAAACACTATGGCCCAGGAAGGGAAGAAGAAAATATGCACTAAAAAAATCTGGTATCATTAAAAGACAGGATAAAACTAAATAAAGACTCCTAATAAAAATGAATGAGTAAGACATGGAAGGTACGGTTTAGTAATAATATGCACCCGTAAATATTTGGGGTTGTGGGAGGAGAAGCTATTGCTACGCTAATAGTGAAGAGTAAAAAACAGGTTTTCAAGCAAAACTAGATAAGTGTCATAGTAAGAAAATATGAAGGGAATATGTGTAAAAATAATATAAAGATAGATTTTTTTTAAAGATTTGGGGAAAAAGTGATAGAAGGTCAAGTTAACCTCCTTTCTGTGTTGGGCCTGTACTCAAGTCCACAAGTTTCTCCCAACTCTGCTCCTCCAGCCCCACTGCCGGGGCCCACATCTGCACCTCCATCTCGCCCACCTGCACAATCTCAGGAAACGCGTCCTGCTGCTGAGCTCGGGCCCTGGCTCATCTCCCACCCGTGACGCCACAGTGATAGTTTGTTAATGAAATGGAAATACGTGTGTTATTTCCTTTCTTAACACCTTCAATATTTCCCCATGGCCTTCAGGATAAAATTAAAACAACTCAGTCCACAGAGCTCTCTACAGCCTTTTGTCTGCCCTGGCTTTGATCTTCTCTGTCACCTCCATCCTGTTTTCCAGTGACCCCAAACTCTTGTCTCCTGCTCATGATATGCATGTGTCTTCCTTCTTCGATGCACTCCCCACTCCTCTTCCCTGCCTGACTAATCCGACCCATCTTCCAAGGTTCAGCTCAAGTGCCGCTTCCTCCAGGAAACCATGTCTCTCATTAAAACACCTGTGTTGTAATTTGTTTTTTTATCCATCATTTGTGCTGTCCAAGATGAACGTTTCATTTTTCTTCTCTATGCTTGAGGTGCCTGTCATGATTTATGCTACTCAACAAATTCTTGCCGGTGAAAGAAAGAAGATGTACAATAATTAACTCTGAAAGTTTGAGTAAAAGCAGTCATTCCAGATGATTCCAGGCCCAAACTATCTTTATGTTTGTTTTTTTTTTTAGTACCAGGGATCTTTATGTTATTTTAAACAGGTAATTAGCAACAATTTTTAATTACTCTGTACAGTTGGTGATTTTGCAGTCACAGACAGAACAAATTTTATACTTATTCTTGAAACAGACATTCTGCGGCAAAAGCAGATAAATCTGAAAAAGAATGTCATAACTTCTTAGTTGGTAGAAATTTAAATGTAATCTTGGAAACTCAAGGAAAAATTAAAAAATTGAAATGACCCAGATCCATAAGTCTGTCTGTTTCTTTCTTTCTTTCCCTTTCTTTTTTCTTTCTTTCTCTCTTTCTCTTTCTTTCTTTCCTTCTTGCTTTTTAGGACAGGGTCTTGCTGTGTAGTTCGGGCTGGCCTTGAACTCACAGTGATTCTCCTGCCTCAGCCTCCTGAATGCTGAGATTACAAGCATGCATGCCCTGCTGATCCAGCATTTTGTAAAACGCAAAATAGTGCAGTGTTGCAGCAAAACAGGCTTTGACCTTGGGTAGACCTGAGTTTGAATTCCAAATGACACTAGGTAGTTATATGATTATGAAAACACTGTCTTATTTTGCTTAGCCTGTTTCCTTATTTGTAGGACACGATAACATCTACCTTGTAGTGTAGTTGTAAAGAATAAACAAAACTAAGTTATGTGAGGCCATTATTTTTAAGAACACTGTAAATCTTCAGGGGGCAATGACGTCCAAAGGAGGCCCATTTTCAAGATGCCTCAACATTGAATACGGGGCTGTAATTTGGATGTGAGAGGAATTATGTGAGCACCAAAGCAGCACAGAGATATAGTAAGGCTCTGAGTGATTTTACCATTCTTTTAAGAGTTAATTTGAATTACCTTTAGCTAAGCTGTGGAACCAATGGGATTTCCTGTTCAGGTGCCAGCAAGAATATTCCTGCCAATGGTCAAGGTGGTTTTGAGATAAAACTCCTAGAGCGTAACTAACATGTAAGTGCTTTCAAAGGTAAAAGGAAGCTAGAGTTCCCATTAATATTTGTATTAGATGTAGGTTATGGGATAAGAAGGCAAAAAAAGAAGCAAGAGAGTTATCAATGGAGGCCACATCATCTAAACCAACGGTTTCAGGCTAGTCTCTAGATTGTACCATGGTGCCGGGGCCAGTGGGTTTTAAGTGAGACTTTTTCCCTGAGTACCTGCCAATGAAAAGGAGAATTCTGTGGTCATCTTGTAGGACCAGGAGAATCAGGTTACAGAACCCAGTGGTTGTGTTATGCTTAGCTCATTGCACAACTACTGCCATACTGCAAAACGCTACTGGTACCAGGAAGAAAAACGACAAATACCAGGGGACTCATAGATCTGGCATGGCATTTCCCAACTTTGCCTCCTTATACTAACCATCCAAAGATGATTAAAATAAAAATTCCTAGCTACTTCCCTGGAGATTATGTGTCAGAAAGTCTGAAATTTTTTTTTTTTAACAAGTAAGCTCTTCGCAGGCAGTTCTTCTCATCATCCAGGTATGACAACTTTCATGTGGTCCAGTAATTCTCAAGTGTCATCCTAGGCCAGGAGAAGCACTCCCTGGGAACTTGCTAGAAATGTAGATTCTTAGCTCTCACCCAGACCTGCTGGATCAGACACTCTGGAGGGTGGAACCCAGCAGCCTGTATCTGAGAAACCCTCTGAAAATCCTTATGCATACTAAAGTTTGAAAAGTACATTGTCAGATATGCCTGAGAGAGATGGAAACCAAGAATGTAGCTGTGAGCTGTGAACTAGGAAAATTCCTCATCAAATTCTCCAGGGCTAGGAAGGTCACCACTTAAATCTAAGTACCAAATCCTGTTCTTTCCTTGACATCGCTACTTCCATCTTCATTTTCTAAGAATGAGTTTGATTCTGTGGATCCTTTTAAATTTCCCAATTGATCAAGACCACTCTCTTTCTCCTTCAGGATAATAAACATCTTTCTTATTTTTTTTTTCTCACTTCAGTTCATGTGGGCTGCTTCACTCTTTCTTTAAAGACATTGGTTGAATGTCTGCTGGCTCTTTCTACTTGTGGCTGAGTCCACAAGTCTGTCAAAATGGTTTTCAATATTAGAATATATCCAGAGGTCTGCCACAGTATTCTTTTAAGGGAAGGTTTTAGCTGATGACACATTGTCCTTCTTCTTTTTTAGTCCTTTGGAAAACGAAGACAATGACTAACGATATTTGCCATTTTTAAATGGCCTTCATTTTCAGCGCTAACTTCTGGGATTGCTGATATGCATGTATTCTCATCTTGTGTTCGAAGCACAGATAAAAAGGAAATCACCACCGACCAGTGAGATTACGCTGGCACTAGAGAAAAGAAGATGCATCAGCATTAGTTTTCTGAGGCTGCCGTAACAAAGTTCCACACACTGTGCTGTTTAAGCATGAGAAACTTATTATCTCCTGATAATGCCATCCTGAAGGCTTTAAGTCCAAGACCCAGCCTCTTGTGTTTGTTGGCAAATTTTGGCATTTGGGGACTTGTAGACAGTCTCATTGCCATCTCTCGCCTTCATGTTCACACGCTGCTCTTCCCAAATCTGAGTCTGTGGCCTACATTTCTTTCTTTTAGAAGGAAATCAGCAGTCTTGGATTAGGAGCCTGCCCTCCCTCATCTTAACTGCAATGACCTAATGTTCAAATAGTGTCACATTCTGAGGACGGGGAGTTAGGATTTCAACATAAGAATTTGGGAGGAGAACTGAGCTCATAACTGAAGAGTTGGCTGGTTTAGAGATGAAACCAAATATGAACTCCAAGATCATAAGAACTGATGTACTGTTGCTTGAGAGTCTTAATGGGCTTAGGAATTGAATACAGATTTCAGTGACACAGGCCAGCTATGAAAGGCATATCACAAGTGATGTTTCCGACCCAGAAATATCTCCAAATTTCCCCTGTAAAATTAAAAGAAAAAGGAAGAGAACAAGTTTTATAAAGGAGGGGGTAGGAGAGATATTTGTTTTGGGTTTTAAATCAAATTTTAAATTATCAAAGTCAAGTTGAAAAGGAGGAGAGGTTATGAGATTCCTGCTTAGGATCTCAACTTAGGTTGATTTCACTGCTTTAAGTAGATTTCTCCTTACAAGTTTCCAAATCAGGGCCTCATTTTCATACTCTTCTAGGGGTTGGAGTTTGAAACCAGATGCTACACATTTAAAAGAGGACATTCATGGATTTATAAAGCCATGTAAACAAGAGGGCATCCAAACAAGTGTATGATGCTGTGACTGAGCATGGAAAATAATTATCAGTGGTCCTGCTGTGGCTTTCTTGAGTCAGACAAGCTCATTTGGGGACTTTAATTTACTGGTCTACAGAAAACCTTTCAAAAGAGCACCACAAGCACATTCTGATTGATTCCCCTGTGAAAGTCTCATTTTGAGTTCTGGGTCAAGTGCCTCTCTCCTTCCTTTATTTTCCAGGTCTGACTGTCAGTAGCGATTCTGTGCTTTGGGGGCCGCTGAAGGCCACTGATAACCATAGGAGTCATGGGTTCGTGTTTGTTTCTGCTGCACGTACTGTTAACGTGATATTTAGGTTGTACCAGTAAAATCCCCTCGGCTGTACTTTGTCATTTCATCACTACATTCGTGTGCCCTGCGCCCCACTTTTTAAAAGGAAAAATAGTGGTTTGTTGGGAAGACATAGACTTATGTTCTAGGAAGTTATGCAACTGTTTTTTGGAAAAATAATGAAATTTCAAGCACATTTCTAAGATCCTTTTGGTATCAACAGCCTTGCTATGTTTTCTCAGTCGCAGCGGTATTTGCTCGATACCTGCCTGACTCTAATCTGGTACAAAGCTGAACAAATAATTTTCTTGAAATGGCTCACCATGAAAGATTAATTATAACTAGCTAGACTTAGAATATCTCTTTAAATACTAATGGTTGTAAGAAATAGAGGGAAATAACTTTATACTTCACTCAAGACCATAAAAGAAACAAACCTCCCAATGTGGAGGTGGCTCCCCAAGCGTACAGACAGGCTGGTGAGGATAGAAGATCCCATCAAGAGCAAAAGTCCAGTAAGGACCCACCCTGGACTGCATTTGAGCAAGTCTTTTGTCTATCAGCTTACACTAGGCATCTCGTCAATTGTCTGAAAAACAAATGAGTAGTTGTGGGTAGCAATATTATTGGCTCTAAAAGATATTTTTGTAACAGTCTCACTCTTGAATACATGATAAAAACAAACAGCTAAAAATCATTCAAGCGAAAAGTTCTGCTTTGGGAACTAATCAGAAATTTCTAGTGACATTATCAGCAGCGTTGTAATTTTTAAATATTTCTTATTATCTCTATTGGGGGAAGAGACAGGGAAGGGTAACCCTAAGTGCTTCCTTTCTCTGCTGACATAACAACATCTGATCATTCAGAGACGGAAGCATGTCTCCATTTGATTTTAATATTGTCTCCCTTCCTAGGGATTTTTCTCTTTCTCCTTCCCTTCCTCTGTCTTTCCTCCTTCCCTGCCTTTTCATTCTGCCTTCCTTCCTCCCTTTCTTCCCCCCTTTCTTTATCCCTCTCCCCTCTCTCTCCTCTTCTTCTCTCTCCACCCCCCTCTCTGTCTTCTTTCTGTCTTCAAATACTTACTAAATAAAACCCATTTGACTGTACATAACTTTGGAGTAAAACTTAGGTATTCTAGGAGTACAGAATCTATACCCTGCAGGGCAAAGGGAAATAAGATCTTTTAAAAATTGTAATTGATAGATGCTTTATATCCACCTTTCAATGAAATTGTGACTATAAATTTCCCTTTCAAATATGAGAAACTTGAAGTCCATCTAGGCCTTGATTAACTTAATGCTATCTATTACAGAATGATAGATATTATATTAGTCATAAAAACAATTACAGTTTCTTAAAGCAATGGCAATATTTGAAAACACAGCATCCTTCTCCATTTCTTTTTCTTTCTTCATATAGGCAGTGATGAAAATGCCCTGAAGAGATAGAATATATGACTAAACAGGAGACCTCACCATAATATCATTTCCAAGAACACATTTGTAACTTGTTTGTTTAAACTCTCAGATGTCTGTTCTCTCTTTTCTAGTTATCTGATAAATTTAGAAAACAAAATTTTCCATTCCCAACATATAACTCAAAAGAAATATCTGTGTTCTGTGAGGGCCAGAGGGTGTCAGGAGACAGCACTGGACTGGTTTCTCTCGACACGGAGAAACCCTATCAGCGAAAGGAAGAAAGGCCACTAGATTGGAATTCAGAGCCACTGGTTTTGTATACAGTCTCTCCTGGTTACTGCCTGCGGGACTCTGAGAGAGTGAGTTAGAAGTTCAAACCTTGAGTTCCGTCTTCTCCAGCGAAGATCCGAAAGCTTAAGGCTCTCTGTAAAATTTGGAAAATAATGCTGCTGCATGGCACAGGAACTGCCAGTCCCCACTGGGGGCCCTGGGAGACCCTGCCAAAATATCTGGATTCTTAGCAGCAGCCTCCTAAAAGAAAGCCTCGTAAAACCCTTTGCTAAGCTGCCCCGGGAGACCTAGGGGTTCGTAGACAGAGGAGGAAAAGAACCCCACGGAGCCAGTCAGGGGAGAGAGTACTAAAACCAGGTCGGCTGCATCCTAATCTTTTCAGTTTCTGCCAACTCTGTCGCTTGTCCTCTTCCTTAATTTGGAAATTCCCGTTGTCTTTCATATCGCGCCCATGAAGGGACCTGGGCAAGTCAAGAAGATTGGGTTAGAAAACAGCAGCAGCAGCAGCAGCAATAATTATACATTTCAAAATCTTCTAGTTTGACAAAGTTCCTTGCTCTGTGAGAGCCCTGTCTTGGGAGTCAGATAGGGCGGGCTCAGCTGTTCGTAATTTTCAATTCTCCGTCAGAGATTCAGGCTAAAGGAAGTCTTGGAACAAGGTCAGACTCTGCAGCAGGGCAAGGGGAGGACAATGTGTCTGTGTCAGACCGCACTAACCGGAACAGGAAGTCCACCTGGTGGAAGTTCAACCCTAGCACATCCTGAGAATGGGGAAAGGGGGGTGCTGGTGAGCGGCACTAATAAATACTCCAGAATCTCAGTAGTAAAGATAGCATTAAAATGAGCCAAATAACGGCGGAAGTGCTGAGTTTAAAAAGAGAGGGTTACTTCTTGTTTAACTTGTGACTGCAAGCCTTACTAATTTTTATTTTATTTTATTTTATTGGGTACTGAGGAATGAGCCCATTCCCTGCTCTTTTAAATTTATTTTATTTTATTTATTTATTTGATCTAGAGACAGTCTTGCTAAATCTCTAAATTGCCCGGACTGAGCTCCAGCTTTCGAGATCTCCCGCATAAGCTCCCAGAGTTCTGGATTATAGACGTAAATCACCGCACCCTGCCTCTTTGAAGCCTTTCACATGAATGACTAACTTGGCAAGGTGGGAGATTATCAGCAATAGGACTGTTTTAAATATGGGTAGACTTGGGCATATTTTTAGCAAAGCTGAAAAAACAGGTTGGTTCCTTGAAACTGCCCAATTTAGACTTGTAGTAAGGGCAGTTCATGGCTTAGAATCTCTCAAACTGCCACTCTAGTTATTGGAAAATTTTCCTTGGGTAAGGCAAGGATGCAGCCCATTTCTGGAAAAACATGCAAGAGTATTTTGACATTTTGTGCAGAAGAAATGAATCTGGGGTCTTGGGGAATTTGATACCTGTCAATAAAATAAGGTTATGGATTTGTGCACTGAAGAGCTGTAAGCTGTGTAGGTTGCTGTAGTCTGTTCTATTCAAAATCGTTAGACTGGCGAAAACTACTTTCGGGACTTTTTAACCTACCCCGACCTTGAATTGATAAGATAGGAAGCATGTTGCAGTACAAGGAGCCTAAAGGAAGGAAAGTTTCCTAAGCCATCCTGAAGTCACCAAAAGAGATTTAGTTAATTTCCTAATGTCTTCCAGGCTATTTGTCATCTGAGGATATTGACACATAAATGTCTCAGGTACAGTACCGCTGCCTCTGTAATAAATCATGGTACTGTCCACTTGTCTTCATCTCGAATACTCCCAATCCATGCCAGACTCACCTCTCAGACAGCCCGTTACCGATACTCCCCATGCTTCTATTCTGGCCAGCAGCCCACTCATTATTCACCAAATGCAAAGATCTCTCCCACCGGGTCTCTGCAACTGCTGTCTCACTGTTTTCCTCTTTAGCCTGCATGCTGCACCTTCACTTCCTCCTTTGGTTAATAGCTTACGATGTTTTGCAGAGCAGTCTTTCTTGTTCTTTCTATCTATAGGAAAAAGGCTGATAAAAAATTATAGTGTATGTTTAAATAAAAAATTTATTATGGTAAAAGACATATTGCTATTCATCCCCTTCAATTTTGAACACACTTGTCTCATCATTCTTGCTACTTTCATTCTGAAAGTCCTCTTTCCTGAGTGTCTTTAGTTGTGCTGTTGTGGGTGACTCAATTTCTTGAATTGATTCAAAGTGCTTATCTTTCATAGTCATTTTGACTTTGGAGAAGAGCCAGATGTCACACAGTGCCAGATTATGTCAAAGAGATGGATGAGGACACATTGTAATATAGTCACTTGAAAAATTGTTGTCAACTTTTGATCAGAGATAATGAAGAAATACGATGAGTGTTGAATTTTTAAAATTTATTACAGTACAAGACACATTGTCATTAACTCCCCCTCAAAATACTCAAAACACTCCCCTTCACCTAGAACACATTTATCCCATCTTGGCAATGTATCTTTACTGCAATAAGATTTTTAAAAATTTAAACATTCACCATATTTTCTGGTTACTGCTTGTATGTATCAAGAACAGTTCCTGGTACAAGGACGGTGCTATAGTAATATTTGTGTAATGAGTAAAGAGGTTGCTCTGAAGAAAAAGTGAGTCAGTTGAGTGCACCTTTAAGTGTGGAAGTGGAGCTCAGGAATATCACTACTATTCTTTCCCTTTTCTATACCAGTGATACCCAATCAAGCACGACCTCTTGTAATAGGTAGGTTTCCCTGCTGCCAGGATATTGGCTGGTTTCCTCATTACAAGCAAATGTCTTAGAAACCTAAACTACAAAGCAAAAGATAAAGAAGTAGTATGGAAACAGAAGAGACTGCTTCTGACTTTGACACTTATCTTTCACTTTATCTGTGCTTTTTTGAATTTCACACTCACACCCTTAAATTACCTTTCTACAGCAAGTTTGGAGATTTCTAATCAGTTGGCAAACATTTGTTTCTTATTAGCTCTTTTGTAGGTTTCGCAGTATCTCTTAGTTTTGAACAATGGTGTTTCCAAAATTATTTGCTATTTTTGCTAAAATTCATTGCTATTTTCTATTACTTAAAGTGACTGGAAAATAGAGATATAAAAATAAAAGACTAGTAATAAAGATCAGAGGAAGAAAAAAGTAAAATTAAGACAAAAGTTTAAAATATTAAGCTTGCAATCAATGGTTAATATTCATTATCTATTGGACAAATGAAGATTAAGCTGATCAGTATTGTCCTAATTTTTAAAGGAAAAAATAAATGTAAAGAATAGCATAAAACACTAGAATTTATTATCAGGTGTTAAGTCTAAAAGACAAGGCAGAACTATGAAATTTGAATCAATTTTAGTTCTATGTGGGAACCGAATCCCAATCTAAAATATGTTATTGCTCGTCATTTTACTCTTTTATATGTGTTTAGTCTGATTTTGCTTGAAAGTAGTAGATTGTCAATTGGGTATCTGCTTTTCCTCCCAAAAGATATGCAAACCTGCTTCATCAATTTAATTATTAGCAACATGACCCAGAGGTGAAGAAATTAGTCCAGCATTCCTGCCTCAATTCTTCCAGACCAATTACCTGAATTATTTTAGAGTTTAAGATTTCAGTTTCAAGAACAGGTGTTTATTTTAAAGGAAGCCCTTATGGTCTGTAAAAAATTTATTTATACACAGTTTCTATTTTAGAGTGAGAAAAAAATAACTAATTGACAGCCAACTACTCTCGATGCAAAAGAAGAAAGACCTTCAGAGTGTCCTCTACTTAGGTCTCCTCTTTATCTGTTAAGGCCTCTAGAAGCAAGAGGTTGCTTACTTCAGTCCATTTCTCTTTGAAAACCTGTGAAGGTCAGCATTCCCTGAACATTCCCTGAACCTTCTAAAACAACTCTAGGTAATGATGCCTGGAATAATTTTTCTGACTCTTTTACATGCCTGCCCTCACCTCTTCATTTCTGACAATGTGTGCTGGAATTTACTCCTGGACTTTGACACATTCACACTTTAGACTTGGTATGTCCTTCAGTTGCTGAACCTGGCCATGTTCGTGATACTGTACTGGATGTTGCCTTTGAGAACCATGCTCCAATCTGTCATTTTTCTTTATATTATTTATCTAAAATAAATATTTGGGAAGGGAACCCATCCACAGCAATAATAAAACTGTCAGAAAGAGTTTTGATGTTATGTCCATATTCTCAGCATCTAATCCCTAAAAAACGTGTTTCTGTCTTCCACCATCCACGGCCCTAGAGGCAGTTGCTATAGTCACTGATCAGACACACTTCAAGTTCTCAGTAGCCACATGTGACTAGTGGTTACTAATGGACAATATACAAAGTTGTTTTTCTCTGGAGTGTCAAGACCTTTGCTATCTGTTCCACTAGTTTCTCTCTACAGGTGAAAATCTGATCAAAATGTGAGCACTCTGTAGTAAAATACATCTGTATCCACAAACCTCTTTAGCAAACCTCAGTAGAAATGTCCTTGACATTTTTAAAGTAAATGCCACACATCAATAGTTTCCAGACTCTTTCCCAAGACTTTCAAAATCCACCATGACCTTTATCACTCATTACTCTTGTTTCTTTTGAGCTGAATCTCCTGACTTCTACTTTACATTTCTTCACTCTAATTTAAAACTTACTGTTCCTTCAGTCTGAAATAGTCTTTCTTTTCCACTCAGTGTCTCAAATATTCTGTGGTGTTGGGGGACATGTAGGAGTGGAAACTTTGTCTCTTTGGGCAACTTAAAGATGCATATTTATTTAGTGTTCCTTGACTGCACTGTTCAACATCAGAAAGCAATTCAGGCCATAGGGAGAATGGAGAAGTGTATCATGTGCACAGAAAATTATGAAACACTGAACCCCTTAAAGGAAGAGACTTTAACCCCAGGGACTTAGCCTGTTGGAAGTGTTTTGTGAGAAATAGATCTTTTTTATTTTTATCCATGTATGTATGTGTATGTTTGTATGCATATGTGTACAACTATCTCTCCCATAGTGAAAATTTTTCTCTATACCTTTTACCCTACAAATGAAGAACTCTGTAGATAAAGTAAAAAATATATTTGAACTTATCCAATATTTATATTCTAATAAATATTTTAATTCTGGACATAGCCTTTGAGAAATATGTTCTAATTTATCCCTTTTTTTCAAGTTACCTGTGTAAAGGGATTATTTGGGAAGGAAAGCTATCCACAGCAAGAGAAGGACTGTTAGGAGCCCTGCAGATTTATTTAAGATTCCCTTAAGGCTAGATTTGACTCCCATCTGGTTAGGGAAGATTGATAATACCAGGCTGAGTTTTAGCAAAAAATGTCAACAATTTGGGACACTTCCTGCTGAGACTTAGGAGATATTAAAATAATATCTTAGCCTAATATGTTTGGATGAATTTCAAACATGGGCTGGGACCTCACTTTCATAGCTTTTTTATTATTTTTTTTCCTGAAATCTCTGTCTCCGTAAAGACTGTGGATAGAGGTCTCTTCAGGAAGTGTATTTATCTTGCAATAGAAAATATTAGGGCCGCATTCTGACATTTTTACCCAAGACTTGAGAAATGAATCTAATGCACATGCTACAGATTGATGAGAATTTACGAGATGTTATAATGCAGTTATAGTTGTATTATTATCTTGAAAATGCAATAATTATGACAAATAGTTTACAAATCCCATTCAATAGATCTCAATTTGACCAAGATCAGAACATTCCTTTTACATTTTAGGCACTTGAACCAGGTCTTTATAATCTTCATCAAGCCACAACTGTATGCCCACATGAGAAATTATTCCCAATCCTGATTAAAGGCCCTGATAATTTTTCTTTCTCAGTTCATGCAAAGCCTGCTGCAGTGAGACATTTGTTCCTGTATAATTTTAAAAAGTCTTGTACAAGGGATGAAGTATGTGAAAGAATGACCAAATCCACCTGCTAAACTAGTGGTATGAGAAGTCTCAAGTCTGGGTGATTAGATTACGTCTCTCCAATTTCTTTAAACATCGCAAAAATGACCAAATCGGTATGCAGCCACTTTCAAATTAACGGCAACATATGTGTCTCAAAGGTTCCTGTTCAATTTTGCAGAGAACATTGGTTTGTCTGATAGCAGCTACTGCTGCCTTCGTCAGTGAAGTGTGGCACAGGCTCTTTCTAAGGCATCGCGGGAAGACTCTACTGCTCCCTGCACTCACTGTCTTTAAAGTTGCAATGAAATTCCGGATCAGGCTGTGGCACTTATGCTATGTTTTGATTACTATGGGCAATTTTTAAAAAAACATTTTGCTTCTTGTGATTCCCAAGCACAAGCAATCATGCATCTTGTCAAAATAAGACAGACTGTAGAATATGTAATTCTAAACATTTAGAAATGGATACAGAGGAAAGTAAACAAGTATATGGTGTGTAGTGAGGTTTCTAGCCTGAATCATGCAGCTTATTTTAGTTGCAAGCATTCAACAATGGTACTTTAATGAATCTGAGCAATTTCACCTGACGCCCAGCAACCAAAGTCTACCACAGTGTAAGAACCTGTGTGTGCCTTGCCTAATGCAAAGGTTAACTTTAATTATCTTTCTAGGCACATGGAGCTCCCCTTTACTTTCAGAAGGAGAGAGAAAGGAAACGTGTTGAGCAGCTACTTTAGCTTAAATATGGTGCCATATATGTTATCATGCTAAATTCTAGCAGTGACTTCATGAATAAGAATTTAGACCCATTATTATCAATAAGGAAACTAAGGCACCGAACTGATAACTGGATTCCCAAAAAATAAACTGAAACGGAGACCCAGACACAGGCCTGGGATCCTTGAGTTTATTCCTTTTCTAATTTACCATGCTATTGTAGGTCACTGAAACCTTCTTACACAGTTACACCTGGAATGATACAAATCAGCTCAAGGACATGCAAAGGACAAATCACCCAGGATAAATAAAGTGTACAGGACTGGGAACATGGGCCTGTGACCATGCACACCTGCTTCCTGGAGCCAAAGAAGCCAGGACTCCAGATAAAGAAACTGGAGGGTAGGTCTGGACCCCAGTCCTACTGGAAAGAGCAATGTCAAGTGGAAAACTGATAGCAGAAGTACAGGTGTGCAAATGGAACTAGTCAGGGGGATTGTTGGAGATCATTTTGCCGGTGGGATCAGAACGGGGTCTACCAGACTTATCAGCTGTACAATGACAAGTCTCTCAATTCACAGTTAGCTTACTGTGAGTATAGGCCACTTGTTGAAGACATTTTATGTGGATTATCTCAAGTAAGCTTTCCATAGCAAGGAGGAAGTGCAATTATTTGATTATTTGCCATAGGTGTATGTGGCAGTTAAAGTTAAAGAGCACACACTCCAGAACCGAACTGCCTGGGTCTGACTTCTGACTCTTACTATCTCTGGTACTCTCTATCTGTATTTACTCTTTCACTGACCCAGGGACTCATTTGTAGACTAGCAGTGACAATGTTGCACATGTTTTTCTCAGGTTGTTAAGAGTACAGTGAGCTTCAAATAGTGCCTGGCTGGGAGAAGTTGCCAAGCCAATGTATAATAAATAAAGCAGGAAACAGTAACTTTAAACATCCATAGCAGCAATACAAGGTAGAAACTGGGACTTAAATCCAGAAAGTATGAGCTCAGAGACCAGGTTATCCACAGTGTGGGTTTTGAATGTGTGTAGTGAGATAGAGGTACCTGACTCTGCACATAAGTGAGATCTCAGGAATGTTGCCTGGACACACATGAGGGATAGCAGATATCAACACTATGTCCAAGTTTCTTACTTCTAATTGCAGATTAGCCACCATGTCATTGGAACTCATGACATAAACTGAAGATCGTTTTGAAATCTCCTTTTCAAAAGTCCCCTGGCAATGCTTGCTGCACACTTGAAATCTCCTGCTTTACAGCAAAAAATCCCCCTCCATCTTAATTCCATAATATTTAGCACTGTCCTGCTTCTGAGGAATCAATAATGATGAATCCCAGACAGAAATTTTAGTCAGAATCTAAAGAATCCTAGTGAGTCTGTAATCCTCTCCACATAATAAGAAATGTGTTTTACACTTACATCAGAAAGTGAGATTTTTAAAGAGCTACTATGTCTTTTCATGATGCACTTTCATAATCCAGGGATTTCAAACAATAGTGATGTTTTGTTCTTGTTAAAGAATTGCTGCTTTATGAGTTTTCTTTTTAATTTGATATGAAGTGAATTTTAGCAGTACATAGCTAGATCTTCTCAATCCCACCAATACACAAGAGTGCATGCTGTTTTGTTAGCATTTTTACCTATGCCAAATCAAGCTGTATTAGTTTGACGAGATCGATGACCCCAAGGCTGCAAGTCTTTGGTACCCACCCCAAGTTAGTCTATTGATTACTTTCTCTGGTTATCATATGCATACACACACCTGGTAGGTAGAGCACAGTCTGAATTTGCAAGCAGGTACTTCGTAATAAAGGCCACATCTCATCTCAGTTTTAAAGGAAAACAAAGACTCTCATATGCTACTTTTCACACAGCTGCAAAGCAAGGACAACATTGTGCAAGGAGTGGCACTGGGTATGGGGTCATAGTCTCAAATCAGCTCTGTGTCTTTCTGTTATGGATTTCTCCACATTAGAAGGGACCATCTTTAGTTTGATTTTCAGCTCTGAAAATACAAGAATTATATCACAGAGTGATGAAATTGGTTTAGTAGCATGGAAATTAGGCAGAGTTTTGAAGTCAAGCACCTGTGGGTGTATTACATTTCAGCAGCTCTGTGACCTTACTAGAATTATTTAAGCTTTTCAAGCTATGAGTTTTTCACCTGTAAAAATTCCCAGAAAGTACAAGTACAAACCTGAATAGAGCAAATAATTGCTTTATCTTTACAGTAAGGTATACCTATAAAATAAGTATTTTAAGAACTAAAATAAAAATAAACTGTTTTATATTAATATTCTGTGCTATCTTCATTGTTCTGGAAACTTTAATATCAATCAATACACCATGCACAGTGTTAGTCATCTTATGCTCATTGAAGGCAGTTTATATAATAATGACAGCCAGAAACAATGACTAGATAGGTATTTCTTACAACATGGTGCCCCATGGATTGAAGGAGAATGTCAGGAGATGGAGTCCTATTGGAAGGTTATTGTGCTGGCTCAGATAGAAAGCAGTTAAAATGGAGATAGTGAATTTGAAAAGAAAAATTAATAAAGAACTGACATGAGGAAATCAAAAGTAATTGTTGATATAGCTGGTCCCCCAATGTTGGTCTTTGAATATCTCTTCATTTCTTCTGTATGTGGATGTCTCTCTCTTCAGTCAAATGCCTCTGCTTCTCAATGCATTCTGGCATTTTATTGACTTGGTTTCAATTGCTCAAAAGACATTGATATTAGCTTCTCTCACTCTCAAAAGAAAAGATGTGAAATGCACTTACGAGTCCAACTTGGCTTTAGTAACCACGCTCATCCAACCAACTGTGGCATAAAGACTGGCTAAAGCCACCTCCCATATGGAGGGTAAATTCTCACCTACCACATGGCTCACCAGGCCCCTGCTGTCCTTGGAAAAAGCAGGGTGTTGTGAAGTAGACAAAACACCACAAGCAGTCTTAAGTGATGCCCACATAACAATATAAAAACAAAGCAGAGACTCTAAAAGTAAAATCCTGTATCAAAATCAGTGCCGCATCTTTGGCACCCAAACCCTGGACAAAAAGATGAAACCCAAACAACTGCTTATTTACTTACTGCCAAGCTACAAATTGCGGAGAATAAATTAATTCATCCTAAAGAACATTTCTTACAAATTTAGATATTGCTAGGCATTAAGGCAGCAGGTGAATAGCCAGAGTCCTTTCCTTTAAAACATCACAGACTAGTTGGGGAGACAAACAAGGAATCAATTCCTGAAAAACAGTTACTATAAATGAGAAAGAGAGCTTGGTCAGATTGCTACCAAATTTCTGAGAAAAAAACAACTCCTCCCTCGAGGGTATATTAGGGCGCTAGAGCTACCGTCATAAAATATCACACACTGGGTGGCTTAACAGAAATTTATATTCTCATAGTTTCTAAGTCAGCGGGACTGATTTCCTTGTTTCTTTTCCTTGTCTCACCAGTGGACACCTTCCTGCTGTGTCTCTACCCGGGAGTCCTGGGTACATTACTTTTAGTGCCCAAATTTCCTTTTCTTCTAAGAATACCATTCAGATTGGATTACACCCCACCTTAGAAGTATCATTTAGCGTCAGTTACTTCTTTGAGGATCTTATCTACAAATACAGTCGAATTCTGAACTAGGGCTTTATTATATGGACTTGGGATGGGACAACACAATTCAGCCCACAGCAAGGAATGAGAAAATTTTCAGAGCAGTGATCTTAAAGGAGAGGAGGGGGATGACCCTACAAGCAGAACAGTAGGGGAAAAAAGGAGGAAAAGGAAGAGAAAGCATGACTGAGCTATAGGATTTTTTTTTTTTTTTGCTACTGGGGATCGAACTCGGGACCTTGTGCTTGCGAGGCAGGCTGCAGAACCACTGAGCTAAATCCCCAGCCCAGAGCTATAGAATTTTTTGTAACTTGGTATGTTAGAGCCTGGGATAGGTAGATACGGGGTTTAGAAATTGGTAAAAGATGAAGTTCGAAATAGAATTAAGGATTGAATCATGAATGGTTTTGTGTTAGGATGGGATAAATTATGGTAACAGCTATGCATCAAAATTTAAGAGCTCAAACATTTCAACACTTTTTCTCTTTCAAGGAACAATTCAGGGGGAGGTGTTCCAGGAGCAACAGGAACTCTTCCAAGGAGTGATTCAGGGATTAGACTTTCACGTGAAGGCCTGAACCCATGGGAGATGTCCCTCACTCCTGCTGCTCTGCCATTGGTGAAGACTAGTCACCTGACCTCTCTTGGTTGCTGGGTAATAAAAGTCATAATATCACAAAGGGAGTTGGCTGTTTGACTTCTCCTTGCTTATAGATTTATTGCTATAGAACGATAGCAGGAAACTGGACACAAAGCACCTGTCTTCTTCACAGTTTTGTAAGTTATAATAAAGAATTTTGGTTTTTATTCTAAATACAAGAGCAGGATTTTGAGGATTTTAAAGAGGGAATAACATGATTAAATTTTAATTTTAAAATGTAATACTAGTAGCACTATAAAGAAGGAATTTGTGGAGCAAGATCAGAAGCAAAGATGTATGACTGAGGAGAGGATTTTGGTGAGTATGAGAAGTGCTTTGGAATTAAGGCAATCCTGGTAGGAAAAAAGAAGGTGGAACGGATTTCAGTAATATTTTAGAAATAGGCTCATCATGACTCCTAACTGATTCCTGGTGAGAGATGAGGAAGAAGAAAATTCTAGCAATTCCTGATCTCTAGCTTGGGTGAATGATGAGAGTTTGGTAACATTAAGGAAGAGGAGGGGTGGAGGAAAAGTCTCAGTTTAACACCGTGAGTTCAAGACACTTATGGGACATCCAAGTGGCATTTCCAGTGAGTTGTCTATCCAATCACATTTTCAGGAGAGAACATGGGGCTGAAAAACAGAGTTTATGGTTATTACAATAGTGTTAAAAAGTAGTTTAAATTACATGTGGATGAGGCCATCCAGTAGTCATAGATTTATGTGATGGCATAAAAATGGTGACTTCCCATTTCCATTCTGTGCTAAAATGAGTCTTAAGTTCAAAAAAAAGAGTTTAAATAACGTCACTTTATGAAGTCAATGCTGTACATATTTTATTGGTATTTCATGGCAAACAAAACAAAACAAAACCTTGAAATGCTCCTAAAACATCAGAGGTTTAAAGAAGGTAAATCATAACAAGTATGAAGAGTTTTCTGACTTTGGCAAGTCTCTGTGTACTGTAGTTGAAATGTACATTTTAGTGCTAAACTTATGCTCCTGCAAGTAGCTACTAAGTATTTTGACAATATAGAAGTGATCCATTTTATCCTTCATCTTCTTTCTTCTTCCTTGGGACTCTGAGTCATTTATAATTATATTTTCAATAACCTGCTCATTGAAGGACAGGTCCAATGTTATTACTACTAGATTAAAGATTAAAGATGTTTATATTGAGTTAGAAACATGAATCAAAGAATCCAGTGGATAAATGCCTTAAATTGCTAAAAAATGAGAAATAAGTAAATAATATCCAGATGTTAGAAAATACTTGAAATTTCTTTAAATTATTTCACTAAATTCAGGAAATAAAAATGAAAAGTGTTTCTCAAATAACACTATTTATGGAATACTTCCCAAAATATTTATTTCAATAAGTATTATTATGGTAAATTTTGTAAATTATCATAACTTTAGAAAAGGTAATTTACAAATTCTAGTTAATTGCACTGGAAAACTCTACAGTGATTTTATTTTTGCCTTGTGTAGTCTGATACTGAGACCCAAGTGTGATGTTTGGATACTGATTTGGGGATAGTAAATTTGGATGATTTGCTTTTTCAACCTCTTCTTATTTCCTATTTTTAAAAATATCATGAAGTGTTTTAAATAAGACTTTTGCTAATATACATTGTGAAATTCCCCTCTCTTCTTTCTAAAGAAGAGGAGATGTAAACAGTATCTCAAAGTAGACATCTAGACCATAGAATATTCCAGTTATAGGATTTGACCTTGGCTTCAAAATAATCATCTTTCATCTCAAATTTAAAGATAAATGTAAGAGCTCACCGTTATCCTATTTGGTGGATACAAATACTCACTAAACTAGACGTAGAAGGAAAGGTACAAAACTTCAAATTACGTTAACTCACAAGTTTCTCTGGAACTGACAGTGTCAAAAGGGAGTCTCAGGTACATTCCCATTTTCAAGATGTGCATCGCCTAGCAACTGCCTCGGACGTTCCTCAGGAATCTGACATTTTGTAGCACCTTCTCTTTGTGGATTATGTGGTTAAAATCACATCTACATGTAGACAGTTCCCAAGTCTCTTTCCTGTTCAGACTTCCCAATTGAATATCCAGATGGCTGGAAGACACCTTTAGCTTAGCCCCATTCAGTGTAACCAGCTTCCCAAAGTTGTTCCTTCCCTGGGACTCCTGAGGCCTGGCCACCATCCTAGGTAACATCTTGGATGACTTCCTCCTCCTGTTCCTCTTGTCTCTATATTCACATATGTGTCAATTCTCCCTCTTTAGTCTTCTCAGATATGCCCCATTTAGCTCAATTAATTCAAACCATCCTTATTTTATGACCTCCTCTCATATTTTCTTGTTGCCCCAGCCTGTTCATTGCCCTCAGCTCATTGACTTAGGTTCCTCTAAAGCATCTTCTCTACCACATCCATTCTCCATATTACAGCAAGAGAGATTTTCAAGGCACAAATATAACCTTGACATTTTATTGATTAGAGGTTGTAATAAATTCTAAACTTATTAGCACCACATACATGGTCCTGAATAATCAAGGCTCTTCACATCTCTTTTCTATTCTTTGCTTAGTACCTAAAATATACCAGGACTCCCTGTAGTGTTTTGCACTTTGCTAGGGTTGTTCTGTCTTCAACACTCCTCTATCTTATTTAATATTCTCTTTCAGGTCTTAGCTTTGAAATTGCTTACTGATGAACCTTTCTCTAGCCACCTGACATTGTGTTTTGTATTCTTCCTTTGCATTCTTTTAACACTGTCTTCTTACCTAGATATTCCATTCAGTGATCAGTTTATTAACATGAATAGCCAGTTTATTTATCTCTCACTCTTCATGGATTGCAAGTTCACAAAAGTTCTCCCAGGAAGGCAAGGACTATGCTCCTTTTATATCCATGTCTCCTTGTGTCTAGCACAGGCCCCAAGATAAATGAGCACTCAGTTATGATAGGTCGAGTAAATGAATGGATACCAATTAGATCCTCCTTACACAGAGGTAACAAGTGCTTAAGTTTGATCATCAACTACAAACATGATCTTCTCCAGATAGGATTCCTTTATCACCTTGTAAACAATTCCTAAATTTTGCCATTTTAGTGTTATTCATTTTGTTGAAAAGAAAGAAAAAATATATATAAGTACATACAAATACACCTCTGGAAGAAGGTGAAGAGATTGCTCTAACTTTTGAAACCCTTTCTTTAAAATTAAAGAACAAATAACTGGATTTTTTCAAGACTCATTTTTCTAGTATCGCCTCCTTCCACTCCAAGTTATCCCTTTTAAATGAATTGGGACTAAAGGACTTTCTCTAAAGTTCAGAGGCTTTCAGACAGAGGTCCGTGAAATGAGACAAAGCATCAATGTATTAATTTTTCACTGCTGCATAACAAATTTCCACAAATTTACCACCCGTTTGCTATCTCACAATTCTGTAGTCAGAAGTCTAAGCTGATGTGACTGGATTCTTTGATCAGGGTCTCTAAAGGCTGAAATCAAGGTGTTAATTGGCTGCATTTGCCATTTGGATTTCAAGGTCTTTTCCAAAACTCAGTTCTGTTACCGGTAGAATTCAGTTCCTGGTGATTATAGGCCTCACTAAGGTGCCATTTCTTTGCTGGCTGTCAGCAGGGGCCTCCCTGTCTTCTTTGCATGTGATCCCCTTCATTTTCAAACCAACTAGAGCACGTTACATCTTTCTCATACTTCAAATGTGACTTCTTCAACCAGTCAAAAAAAAACTGTCTAACTTTTAAGGATATTATTAGGCAAAGTCCACCAAATAATATCTCTCTTATGACTCTCTGTCTTATGACCCATTGTTCATATACCACAATACTGTGGTCTAATCATGTCCATGGAGAATAGTAGCCAGACATCTTATCTTAAAAATTCTGCACATCATATTCAACCTAATGGAATGGGTGACAAAGCAATATAAAATGTATATTAACTAAATTTAAGGGGTGCATAAACCATCAGAGACTGAGAATTCTTTTTCATCCATCTTTGGGCACAGACATAGTAATCTTTATTGGGTTGTGATTCAAGCCATTTGTCTTATGATTTATAGCTGAATGCCATCCCCCGAATGAGTATCTGACAGCTAAACATTTTAATAAATCTTCTCTTATTCAGCCCACTTGAAAGCTCATATTTCAGGCATTCTTCCGAGAACTCCATGTTGACCTGAGTGATTTGTTCCAACTGTGAAAGGGATACTGATAGTGAGGAATAATCAAGAGACAGGTAAAATGCTACATTGTGACTTATAATATCTCCACATTCTAATACAAAGGTTGAATAACTCTTCATCTGTCAAAGAAGTCTTGATCAGAAACCTGAGTGGATTATTGAGAGGCCTGAGTGTTGTCCATGAACCACATGAAGGCAATAGCACTGTTTTGTAAACTGGCGATGTGATTGCAACACAGTAGGGTGCTTACTAGTGTGGAAAAGCGAGAGAGAGAGTAGAAATGGGAAGAGTTTGATGACTTTCTTGTTGAGAGAAATATTAACAGTGTGCAAGAAGCCTGGAACCTATGCTTCATAGGGATTAATACAAGATGAGTTTCACTTCTAAAAATAGGTTTATTTTTATTATAAAATATAGAGAGCTATGTAATCATGCAATTTTTGTTTCACCTTGGCTACCAAAATCTCATAGTTCCTGGAAGATTTCCCTCCCTTTTTTCTCTATCTAGTTATTAATATATTGCATTGTTTCTATTAGCTGTCTGTTTATATGGCATACTCATATTTATAAAAATTATTTAAAACACTTTATAAAAGTATGTGATCAAGGTTTGTAAATATACATCATATAGCATGTTAGGGCATGTAGTAGAAATGTGTAAAATGAAGAATTTAGTATCTTAACGACTGCCAAAAAAACAGATAATTGAAAAACGAGAGACAGCAAAGCATAATAAAAATAACTATGTAAGCCCATACATGGAACAGGTTTGAGGAAAAGAAACCTATTTTCAGAGAGGAAAATACTGCTTTCCTTAGACCGTGTGGGCTGCCATGGATTAGAAATAACAGACATTTATTTCTCACATTATGCATGTTGAGAAGACCAAGGGCCTGATTTCTAATTCACAGACGACTGTCTTTCTGCTGCATTCTCTCCTGGCAGAAGGACAAGGGAGGTCTCTGGGGTCTCTCCTATAAGGACACTAATCCCACGCATGAGGGCATCATGCACATGAACTTGTCATCTCCCAATTGCTCTATTTCTGGGTACAGTCATACTGGGGAGTGACTTTCAATGTATGAAACCTCTTCCATGTAAGGGGGTAACTTGGTAATTCCTCCCAATCCTTGGGTCTATATTCCTGAGTTTTCTAGCATCACAGCTAGTGCATTGCTCAACTTAAGAGAGATGCATAGCTATGGTCTTTTCAAAGAACGTTCCCTTCTGAATACCACATTGCAAACGTGTATATTTTATAAATTTTAAAAATTTATTTTATACATCAAAATGTTTTCATGTAGAGGAGATTTTGTTAGAGTTCCTTAGAGAGGGTCCATATATGAAGATTAAGGGATTTGAGAATCCTTTCAAGTGACTTGATGTATAAATTTGCTCTTGAATTTTTGTAAGAGATCATAAATATTGTCATATTCTCAAAGAAGTCTATAAATATCTGTCCCAATCTTTGAAAACAAGGTGAAAAGCTATGGGTCCAGAGAAATACTGAAGTGAACACTCTCTCATGTTTAAATGTTTCTCTTGGTTATTGAATTAAGCATTACTACAGGCAAACTGCTCATATATTGCTTTGTTCTTCCCTGGTTCTAAACCAGCTCTTAGGAAATATTTTTGCTTCATGTTTTCCCCTAAACCTCCTTTCTACTAATTAGCAAGTGATCCTAGAAAGGTTGCTAAATCTCATTTTCTTCATATGGACAAATAGAGGTAATAACAACTATCTTATTGTAGCCAAAAATAAATCAATATCATAAGGAACTTTCCTGAAACAATAACTGGAACATACTGGAAAATGTGTTTAGTTCTTTTTCTGTACCAAAGAACAAGCAAGCAGAGAATCTCACTTAGGAAGCTTGGGAAACTGGAGGAAAACATAAATAGAAAAACTTCTTTCAGGTATGTTCTGTGCCAGTTTGTGAGAAGACAACAGTAGCACCTTCCTACATACCAAGAAATGTGCAATGAGTCACAGAAAATGACTCACACGTGAGGCGGCTCCTCCTCCTCTCCTCTCCTTCTCTTCCTTTTATTCTCCTTCTCTGCTCCTCTTCTTTCTTCTTCTTCTTCTTCTTCTTCTTCTTCTTCTTCTTCTTCTTCTCCTCCTCCTCCTCCTCCTCCTCCAAGTTTCAAAGTGCATTTGGCAGTGTTTGAGGGTGTAAAGGATGCCCTGTGATGACTTAATCTAACATCGTCTGAGATACTGAGACATAAATGACCCTGTTCTAAACCATGAGCAATGAAGGACTTACAGAGTGACGTTCACACACAGCACCTTTATTCACTGTGTGCTTTTGGCTGACCACTTGTTATGCTAAGAGAAGATGCATATTGCGTTGTAAGTAACAACCCAAGTTATTAGAGTTGGGGACATAAAAATATATTTCTGAGTGGCATATCAAATAAATTACATTCATTGAGAATATAGATGCCCTATATAAAAATACCTAGTGTTACAGTGATCTTTGGTGACACTGAGTGGAAGCTTCTTCAGTGTATACCAATTCCAGTTCCAAATTTCTGACCACCTCAACTGATTTTCACCTGCTGGGCTCCTCAACCCGATCTCACCATGTTTACCATAACAATATTCTTCTCTGTCTTTCTCTGAGAACAATCACAATCTGTAATCCTAATCTCATCATTTCCTTAAAGAACACCGACCTTTCTTTGGGACAAAGGAGCTCTATTCAATTGTGCAAAGTGGGAAAAATATACCATGGGAAGAAACTTCTTCCTCGTTTGAATACTTTTACTTTTCTATTATTTTATTTCATTTGATTTATCCCTTTATCTCCTTCTCCTCTTACTGAGACAATGCTTTTATCTAGCTGTCAATTTTCACCTTTCCTAGATTTTACTTGATACAGGATTTGTACTCCCAATGGGGAGAGAAAAATCAAAAGAACAACTTCAGCAGTGGCAGAAGTAGGTATTCATTCATAACTCCTTTCGAGTAATACAGGACACATTACAAGTGAGCCTAACTTCCCAGTCAAGAATGCTTAAAAAGAATCTAGACAACTGTACTGTCAAATGGATCTCCTGCCCCAAAATTCTGTTTTGTTTCTATTACTTTTCAATTAAAACTTTTTAAAAAAAGTCTCTTGCACTTTCAGGCCATTTCAATTTAAAATTTTCTATCAGGTCCTCAATCTGATCTTATCTTCTCATTTATTTTCTTCCATTAATATGAAGTATCTGTAATTTAAATTTTTTGAGTTCTGGAATTATACCACAGGAAATTCCAAGTATGGAAATTTTGTGTAGGAATAAGGCTCTTTATTTGTTAAACTATTTGACTAAATTATTTTGAACAAGTTCCCAATGCTGATCCAGGAGCACATCGTGAGAACAGATATCAAGAGCTTATATTATCTATAGTTCTGACACTTACCTTGTGTCTCACGTGGTTTTTGTCTTCTCGGGTATTTTAAATCCACGTTGATGTCTAATTCATCTAAGTCTTTTTGTTTAGTTTTTAATACTTCCAGCAACATTTTACATAATGCTGTCTTCTGCAAAACCTTGTTGCTTGCACATCCTGTTCCAACCATGCTGAACTTCATCCTTTTCCTGGAAACGTTAATACATTTTTGTGATTTCATGCTATTCTTTTTCTCAGGTTACTTTTCATTCCTTTTAGCGTGGTAAAATCCAAGGCCCGGTTACTGTCTCCTTCACTATGAAGTCTTCTTTGAATCTGTTGGAAGTTCCTACCACCAAGCTCATCTCATTGCAACCACCAGTCACTGCACATATCAACACCACTGAAAACCTCTGTGTGTATGTATTCTGCATGTCTGAAAGACAGGAAGCACGGTATATTTATATTTATATCTCTAGGGCCAACACAATTCCTCAATAAAAATATTTTTACACCTCCCAGTGATTTTTGAAATATCATGTTAAGTAAAAACAAGACAAAAGATAAAACCAAAACAATAATGATAAAAAGGAATGAATGTGCTAAAGATAGAATACACATAATAAAGTGTCATGCACAATGTTAAAAATCAATTAGATTAACCTACATTGACCTCCCATGAAAGCACAACTGCAGGTTCTATTTATAATTTAGGCTAAAATACACCACATAGTGGAACGATATATTTGTTACTGTTTCTGTGCATAAGAACTGAGCAGAAAGAATGGGCAAAAAGAAAGGACAAATGTCTCTGCTTGGTCTAAATAAGAATGACTAAATGAAAAGTAGAGAAAGAGGTCAAGGAATATTTATGTTTGCTTGTAAATTACAAATGTGTGTGAAAAAAGAGCATCTCTGATGTCACATGAAGTGAGAAAGTCCTGAAAAGAGCTCCCCGACCTCTTACGAACCACTTCTGCCTTTTCATGTGCTTTTGTCCCAGTCACATATTTGATTCTTTTTCTCAAGTCCACTTGACTCTAAGATCAAGGGATCTCAGTGGGTTCAGGGGAGCTTCGTTCTCTCCTTTCATCTCTCAAATGCAAACCGTTATGTAACCTCAATGGTCCTTTGAAAAAGACAGTTCTGTTTAGCCTGTTGACCAAAATGCATCTCGGGGAGCCAAGGAGAGCAAGCTTAGAGTTGTCAGGGCAGAGGAGGTCAGTTGGAGGAAGTAATCATCTTGACAGCTGACATTATGGCATGTAATAAACTTGACCAACTGTTTCTTGTGCAAATTTTATTGTTTCTGTTGTTATGGCTGCTTCTGTCAGAAAAGATCTGGAGAGTGTTTCAGAAAGCATGCTTTTCATAATTCAAAACAGTAAATCATTTTATGCAACTATCACATTTATTTTTATCTTCACACTGATGTGGGCAATTTTTCTGGAAGTAACGTTGCATATGGCCTCTCTTCATCTATCTATAGGTCTAGATCTAGATCTAATCTGCCTCACAGTCATCCATGGACGTTTTTGTATTTCAACAGTTTTATAGCTAAGCTGAAGAAGAAGAGGCCACTCTTGCTAATATGGAAGTGAACCAGGGAGAAACTGTCTTTTCCAGAAAGGGTAGATGCAAAACTATGAAGGGAGAGGATGGGGAAGATTAAAGGAAGCTCAGCTTTGCCAAACTACATTTCCTCAGCAAAAGTAGCTGAATTCCTGAAGTGGAGCCAGTCACTTTGAGATTTGTGTTTTATTTTTGCTGCAACATCTTGATGATAATATATATTACTCATGGGTGTAATCAGAGACACAAGACTGTAAAAGAAAAGAAAAAGAATAGAATTCAATTGGCTAATTTTGCTGGTTACCATTCATCAAAGTCTTGGCTGGAGCTGTTGGTTGAGATCATTGGCCTGTAGATAGTGTAGTTAGTCATTGAAGGTAACTCTTCCCCCTTTCCAAACAAAGGTTTGGCTTTGAATTTTTATCTGTCATTCTGATGAAATAGGGCTAGTAAAATTATGTTAAATCACAGTGACATGTGTAGGTCACTCATGAGCCACATTAAGTCCCTGAGGAGTTAACGAAGATTTTTCCACCCTAATCTTCAACCAGAATTGACTTCCACCTACAATACAGTAGGGCAGCTTAAGAATGCTGTGTAAATTGTTGGACATTCCTGAGCCTCAATGGTCTCATCCATAGAAAGCAGCTAATGACATTCGGTTTACAATGTTTTATAGAGAAATAAATAAGAATACGTGTGAGAGGTGGGTGCAAGTCTGGAAATGTGGTTTTCAAGAGATGGAGATTTCTATTATTATTATTACTATTATTATTATTATTATTATTATTATTATTGTGAGGAAGATGAGATTTTCGAAAAGATCATTCTCAGTAACTGGAGCCACCCTTCTTGTGCGTACCTACTGACTTTGGCACTAAAAACATACTTCAACTTTTCAAGCAACTATTGTAAGTGAGGTTGGCTCATTTATTCCCAGTGGTTGCAAGTATTGTCACATTTGGGGGGATTTGGGGGTAACTCCAAAAATGAATGCTCCCCTAACTTCCACATTAAAAACTGCCACCCTCCGCAAGCTCAAGGTCCTGAGTTCGATCCCCAGTACCAAAAAACAAGCAAGCAAAAACTGCCACCCTCTCTGACATCAGTATTTCCAAGAATATGTTAGCATTGGTAGAAAAAGTAGAGTGAACCTAGCTATTGAAATTAGATGATTATTCATTACTTTCACTCCCAGGATATGTTAAGGACCAGATTATTACCAATTAATGAATGTGATAAAAGATCCTCAGCTTTTCAAATAATTATACTCTCGTTTTATGCTTCCAGCACTTTATTTGACACCTGCTATATGCTTGGCCTATGCAAATGAAAATGAATCTGAAACCACCTCTTCCCTGCAGAAAATATTTCATTAATGTTGGCTCTTTGGTAAAAACACTGTAACGAACATCAGAGATTACTTACTTCCTATAAAACTCAGTGCCACATGGGGAAAAGGAGAGTAGAGAAAGGCATGCTCTTTTTTCAGATAGTGTAGATGCAATTAAACAAAATCCAGGAAAGCCAGCTATAGCCACCATAGGAAAGAAGTAAATACAGTAATATGAGAACTCAGAGAAGACAAGAATTTAATCCTATCTTGAATGAATCTGCAATGCTTCACAGAGGCAAGGGAAACTGATTCGGGTCTTGAAGGATGATAACAAATTCATCCATCCTTTCATAAGCATTTATTAAATCATTACCTAAAGCAAGCACCAGGGTAAGTATAAGAGATGCAGGGAAGATACAGTTCTACCTATCAGAAGCTCATAGTCTATCCATAGGAGACAGACATTTAAGCAAATAATTGCAATATATTAGATTTATAATACTAAACATAATGTAATGTAATATAATCTAATATAGTTACTGAGGGTATTCCTGACTCTGCCTATGTCCACAGTTGCTGTCTACGTGAGTGTGTGAGTGTGTGAGTGTGTGTATGTGTGTGTGTGTTTAGAGGGGAGGTGGAGTCCATCTTTCCAGGGGAAACATCTGAGCTAACTCTTGGACAGAGTAAGATTTCAGCAAGCTGCTTTGGAGATTGTGACATAGGAGCATTTAGGTACAGGGGGAAGAAAAGCCTTAGGAGACTTCAGAATGTCTGAGTGTGGTATAGCTTAAGGAGATGTGAAGTGAGACCCAGTGGTGAGAACTAGAGCATCACTTATGTTCAGACACAAGCAGAATAAGCTAAGGCTTGGTAAAGGCCCATCAAAGCTTTTGACCATGCAACAAGGAAGTCTGGAAACAGCTCCGGTTCGCTCAGGGGCTGAGCCCCACTACAAGTGAGTGGTATGGTTTAGATCTAAAATGTCCCTCCAAAGTGCCATGTGTTCTGAGTTGGGGCTTTCAGAAGATGATTGGATCATGAGAGAGCTGACAGGGCCAGGGTGGAGGAAGTGGGTGACTAGAGGTGTGACCTGGAAGGGCATATTCTTGTCTTGGCCCCTTGCTGTCCTTCTCTAGCTCTCTTCCAGCTCTCGGCTTCCTGGCTGCCATTAAGTTAGCATCTTTTCTCCACCATGATGTTTGTGCTTGAGAGCCAACTGACCATGGACTGAAACCTCCAAAACCATGAGCCAAAATAAACCTTTTCTCCTTTAAGTTGTGATGACAGGTATTTTGTCCCAGTCCCTATCACAGTGACTCTGCATCGACATACTCTAGACACGCTAGGCTGCTTTATCCACACCTCAGCTTCAGACCCCTCCTCCCAGCTGCAGCACACCCCACTGCGAGGAGCTGTTGGCTTCATCTTCAGATCTTAATGTTGTAATGTGGACCTGAAAATCAAAACACATGAAACAGGTCAATATATGTGGCAACATTTTTTAACTGGTAAATGATATATTTTTTTATGATAGTTTAAGAATGATTTTCTGAACCCTGAGTTAAAATATTTAACTTCCTTAGTTCTTGGAACATTAGCACATTTGCTCAAATTTTATGATCCATTTAATTCATTTATCTGCCCCACACATAGAGGTGTCAAGCAAATGCCTTTCCTCTTTCCCTTTCTACTGGAGATTAAAGAGCAAATAAAATATTGGTGATAAAATTGCAAGCTGAAAGTATTATTTATTTCTCCTTCTATTACCAGTAACTTAAAAACCAGCAGAGATAAGAGCTCTTCCTCTGTACTTTTGGGAATTGGTGGGGGATTATCTTTCCACTTATTTCTCAGTTCACCACTCTTACATAAACACTGCTTGGAGACCTGACTGAGGGAGTCATGTCATTTCCTACAGAGAGCTGGGTGTTACAAAGTATTTGATTAACCAAGGTGACCAAAGACTAAGTTAATTATTTGGTCAATATTTTACTAGGCTTTTCAGTTATTGCCCATTTTAATTTTAATTAGTTTATTCTTCTACTCCTGTGTACACATCTGATGTTTACATATATGTACTTAAATCATAAGATCAACTGCAAAAGCCAGAATAGGGATAAAATCATATTTTATCAGAAACCTACATCTAGCCTCATTCTTCTTACGCTGAGGGTTAGAAGTAAAGAAAAAGTACTACTAATTAGACTTCACCATGTTTCTTCCAAATTACACAGGTTTTGTAGCTTGGAGGCCAAAGAGGAAAATTCCTTTAGAATGGATGTCATATTAAAAATGAAGAATCCAAACATAGCTGTGTCTATTAATCTTTATTGCTACTTTAATAACCTTGGATTAGTCATTAAAATGCCATGCAATGTTTTCTACAACAGAACAGAGTTTTGTTTTGTTGTTGTTTTTAATATATTAGGCCAATTTACAAAGCTCTAGTTTACAGATGCCTTGAGAAATAAAGTTCTGCAAAATTCTGGGGTCTGTGGGGTTTTCTCAGTTCAAAGCAACTAGTACAAATTGTACTTCAATCAAATGTTAGAATTAGGTTTCTTAGTGTCTAGGTTGTGAATGTTTGTTTAAAATGAAATATTTGTAAATTCCTGGAATGATATAATAGGCTAATAAAGCAATGTGAATTTCTAGAATTTTCTACTAAATAACTTTTTAGAGCCATAATTATTCATAGTACATGTTAATTGTATCAATTCAAACAATGCAGAAACATAGTAAGAAAATATTATAGTTCTTCTTGCTTTTAAGATTTTCTTGGTTAAGAATAGTAAATCTCTTATTTGTATTACACTTCATCTTTCAAACACATTCTGATATATTAGCAAAGTTTGATATATTTAACTTGGCCAACATGATTTATCATTTCAATATAAAGCAGTGATTTTTAATTTTTTATAGCAGAACACTTTTTTTTACCAAATTTAATCTCTCATGAAAATTACATTTCCATAATTAGAGGTTGGTCTTGGCTTAAATGTCTTTCGTAAAGTCATTTTTATTTTATAAACAGACTTATAATTAATTCCTGAGTGAATCTTTTGGTTTAACATTAAAGTTCCTTGGGGCAAAGAGAGATACTATCACTTCATAATTAACAGTTTCTAGCCCAGTGCCTGGGACATAATAGTAATATGATGAAGGGGGTTTTTTTCATTAGTAACAAAGTGTTTCATTATCAATTTTTGGAAGAATAGTCTTTAAATACTAGAAGAGGAGAACCATACATATCTTGGGAGAGATAAAAATTGCTTAGTATGTGCAGAGTGAAGGATAACATCCCTTTAACCATTCCAAGCAGCTCTGGAGGCTCCTGAGCATAGCTTGAAAATTACTGGATCAAGGGCAGGGCAACTGCAAAGGACCTCAGCCACTGAGTGTATAGATTTGTGCTTTGCATAGCCTTTCTGTGTCCCAGTTGCGATTTCTGTTTCACTCAACTCACGTGGGGACACTGATGGCGTCGCACCCTTGGCTTTCCCCTGCTTTCCTGTTCTCATTCACACCCTTGAGCACTTCTGCTCAGTGTCCTTCAAGGTGGATGCCCTACAGGAATCCAGCACAGCTCTCTTCTCCTTTGCAGTTGGCCTGCTGTTATTCGAATGATCTCATCTAATTGGTGTCACCTGGATCTTCACTTCCTGAGCCCACCATTCTTCTGACCTACAGAAAGGATTTCCAAGTGCTTGGAATAACCTCATGTTTATGTCATCTAGATGCTTCAAACTCTCAGATATATAATACTGTCTTCTCATTGAACTCCGTAATTATGCTCCTTTTAGTGTATTCTCTGTTTTGGTTAATGACATACATTGTTTAATGTAGGAAATAAAAAATTATTTAAAATGACTCCTGTCTTTCACCTCTCACCAACTCTTAATAGTTCTATCTTTTATAAAATAGTCTGGCTTATATGATTTGTTTCTGCAGCCATGGTGTTAGGACAGAGACTTAAGATCTCAAGATCTCACATGAATTGTCTTTCCTCTACGATGTTGATGAAAGCATTTTCCTTTTAAATCAGAAATCTGAGCATTTCATTTCCATTTCCCTATTAGAAAAATATCAGTGACTCATTGTCTAATTGAGTAGTCTCGGGATAGCCCCAGAGGGTATATGGAGGTTAAGGAAGAAAATAGTGAAACTTCTATGGATTTATATTTACTCTTTCTACTGCAGTGTTTGATTTTTACTAAAGATATATATAACTTCCATGCACATATGTTATAAAACATAATACAAAAACGAGTGCCGGTGAACCCACTACGACCTACTCCTTAGGACATCGCCAGGACTTTCTCAGCTACCTCTCCTCTCCTGCTTTCGCCTCTCCAATGCCACTCAATGTGAATTGTATCTCTGAAAATGACTTTTCTTTTATATAGTTTGACTTGGATATTTATTTATAAATAATATATTACTCAGTTTATTCTTGCACTTAAAAATGGCACACTTTATTTGGTTTTTGTAGCTTGCATTTTAACTCAGTATTGTTTTTAAGATTCATTCTTATTGCTGCATGAAGCAACAACAAGATTTCATTAGCTTTTATTGCAAAATAATACTCTGTTTTGAGAACACAGCAGAGGTTTTTAATCACTGTTTTGTTCACGGACATTTGGATCCTGTCCAAGTTTTGCTATTAAGGAAAGTGCTAATAGGGAAAATACTGTTTTCTTAGTGCATGTATACAACTTTCAAAAATACCTCTGCAGTGGAACTGATGTATCGTAGAACAGGCAAAAGTTCAGGGCATAATATATTATCAGTTATACATATATAGATATACTTTATTTTTAAATATATTAAAAATGCATTGTGTGAGGGCTCAGAACTTTCTTTCCTGAATAAAAGTGTGTGATCAAAAATATTTGGAAACCACTGGTTTATAGAATAAAACATAATCTGTCTCCAAATGCCCTCTTTTATCGCCATTATTCCTAAGCAAGCCTCTTAGACTCCTGTGTCTGTGAGCTGCCCTTGTAGATATTACTATGATAATGATTCTCATGCTAAGTGGCTGCTTTTTTGACATCTGTGTCCTCACACGGACTTAAGAGTCTGAAGAACAGTAGCGGTCTCACTCATCGTTGTATCCCTAGTACCCAGCCCCATGGTACCATGTAGCAAGCAAAAATTAAATACTTATTGAGTGACCAAATGAATGTAAGTAAAATATTTTACATAGCTGAAAACACAAATGAGAAAGTCTTGTATTCTCCTGAAGAAAGGCATTATATAAACTCAAAATATCAATGTTTTATGATTCTGTTTAATGAGTGGTATTCTAGAACCTGGTTATCAAAATACCTCTGTTAGCTTACAATTACTCAAGGAAGCCAAAACTATATTGTTATCTTTACCTTTGACACACTAGGGCCACAAGCAGAGCAACAGAAAATTATTTTCAGTTTTCAATTTGCCTTCTCCTCATTAATAAACACAGATTATTGGAGCGGAAAAGTGACCAGACTCGGAAGCAGACAGACCAAGATTTGTCTCTGTCTGTCTTTGGAATGCTATGTGATTTTGCTTAAATCATTCAATGTCTTTTATAAGCTGGGTAATAATTAAAGAGTGATTGCTCTGTAATATTTTTAGCTATTGCTGTTTATTGTTATTTAGATACTGCTCTTCTTGCACAATGATAAGTCTCTTATGTGGATTCCTTTGTATAATAATTACCATAAATATCATCTCCATTTTACAGCAGTAGCGAATGAAGATCAAAGGAATTCTTCTCTTTGCGCAAGACCCTGCAGATACAAGTCACTTTCCCTTCTCTAGAGCCTGACTTTTAATCACCAGTATTCTATATTGGTTTGGCTTCTGCCCAGCAGTTATGAAAGGGTCAACTGAGTTAACTTCCGTGACAACATCCTATAATTTTTAACACTGTACTCATTCAACAAATATTTATTTCACCCTTGGCACATGCCCCACTGTGCAGTAGAAATGAAGATGAATTATGCAGTCGCATCTGGAGGTTCTTGAAGTCTAATAGCGGGTACACAAACATCTGAAAACGGCAGTAACAATGGAGGTTTTTTTTTTTTTTCCTTAGGGCAGGAGTCAGAGAAAATTTGAAGATGTTCCTTGCTTGAATACACTAAAATACGAGTAGGGGTTTTGTCGGTGGAGACCGTGTTACAGGACGTGGAAAGAAGTAGGAGCAACAAGGGAAAAGTGGGGGGCTGGTAAACACGGGACACCTCAGATCTGAGCAATCAGCTCCTGTGGCAAAAGCATAGGGAGTGGGACATCAACTTGCAAAACAAAACTCAGAAAGAAGTGTGGGTCGGGGCCAGATTATAAAGGATTTTGGAATTCTGAATTTTCTTTCTAATGGAGTGGAAGGGTGAAACCTAGGCAAATAGTATGCTACTGACAATAGAGTCACAATAATGATCTCTGCAACAGTAGTAATGAAGGGTAATTATTGAAACCTTAATCAGTGGATTTACCTAATCTTCACAGTTACCTGAGTGGGTAGGGACTGTGTCTACTCCATGCACAGTGCTGTTAGCCTCACTCCTGTACTGCCGTGATAGTAATGACTCCAGAGTATCCACCCAGTGGGACCCTGGCCCAGGAAATCCTGCTGGAAGAGAGGTGAGGGGTTACAACAACTCTGTGGGGTTTTGTTTTGTTCTCTGAATTTGAGTCTACACAGCAAGCAGTTTTTCTTCTTGGCTCATCCGCACTGGCTTGCAAGGACACTGGTAAAAATAGAGATGTTAAAGGTTTCCATTACAAAGCCTTCTCAGGACATCAACACTGTGGAGCAAAATAGAAGACAGGGTAGATTTACAAGGCATTGTGACCAAGGGTTAATACGTATGGTACCTCAGCAAAGCTATTGGAGGATGCCAATTCAAACACAGTGAGCTCAAACACACAGCAGGTACCCAAGCACAGATATTCTTACTTATATATGTTCTCTCATGTTCTGAGATCACTGACGACCACAGACTTGTGTAACAGCAGGCACAAGATGTAATTAATTGTGCATTTGTCCCATGCATAGAACGTCAGAAGAGAGTTTAACGCTAGACATTCAATCTGGACATTAACTGCTACCCTAAAGCAAACTAAACCTCAAGGGCAAAAGCAGCCCTTGTTCCAGAAAAACATTCTGCCAGTAAGAAACCTTGCATCACCATAAATAGGACAGTGAGGTCTGGGGATGGTGTCCTGTTGCCATTTCTGGCCTTGTGATTCCCTTCTTTCTCCACACTTGGAAAGAAGATGTACTAGGTCAAATATCCTCAATGACAGACATAGGGGTATTCCTCAGAGGTCCATGAATTTCCTTGGGAGGTTTCTTTCTGCAAATATTTATTTGGCAGAGGGGAAGAATCCAGAAATTAGGAAAAGAGCTTGGACGTACCAGGAAGATCCTGTTGCTTCAAGCTGCACAGATATTTGTTGTGAGAAAAAGAAATGAGACAAATCAAACAATTACCAAGATTTGGCAGCAAAAATATCTAAACAATTTTTTTAAAGTTGCCAGAACTAACCAATGAGTTTAGCAAGGCTGTAGGGTATAGAGTTAAAGTTGAAAAATAAATTACCTTTCTGTACACAGTAGTCCTTCTTATCTGCAGTTTGGCTTTCCATATGTCAATTATCCACAATCAACCATGGTCCAACATTAATAAGTGGAAATGTCCACAAAATAAACAACTTAAATTCTGAGTAGCATGAGGAAGTTTCACACCCATCCCACTCCATCTCACCCTAGAGGTGAATCCTCACTTGCTCGACCACACCCACACTGTGCATATTACTGTTACCAGATGCTGGGGGCCCAGTGGTCCTTTCCAAGCTCTTGCTGTCCCATTCAAAGAATTGGACAGGACAACTGAAGAATGTGAAAGTTTAACATTTATTAAGCTAAAATAAAAAGAAGAGACAGTTCTCTGAAGAAAAGGAAGGGAGAAGAGAAAACATTCCTTGCACATGGAGTGGGCCACTGCAAGCCTAAGAGCAAGAAGCTATGGACCATAAGATCAATGACTGCCATCTTTTTCAGCCTTCTTCTGACGTCAGGGCTGGGCTGTCTGACACAGGGTTCCAAAACTGTTCTACCTGCATCCCAGCTATGACAGGATTGACAGACCAAGCCCTATTTTCCAGCCAGCTTGCCATCCCCTAATCTCCTGCCTTATTACCATCCTAGGGTAAAAGATACTATAAGAGACAAAGACTGTATTCACATAACTTTGTTTTTTTCAAGTTTTATTAGTACAAATTTGCAGTGCATAATGATTACATTCCTTGTATTGTTATAATTTTTCTATTTTATTATTACACAATGTTAATCTTTTACTGTGCCTAATTTATAAATTAAATGGTATCATAGGTATGTGTAAGGAACAACATAGTATATATATATGGTTTAGGTATCAACTAGGGGGTCTTGGAATGTATCCTCTTCAGCTAAGGGGAGATTACTATATACATATGTCAAGAGCTATCAATTTTTATACTTAAATTTGTATAATTTATTTTATATTGACTACACCTCCATAAAATTATAAAAACAGAAAGTAGAAACACAATAATAGAGTTCTCTTAAATGTTTCAGATCAAATATAAGTATTAGAGGGCTTATCTATTAGTGTCAAGGACCCAACCTCTGGCTTGTCACCCTCCAATTCTCTACAGGCAGCTTTCATTTTCTGATTTCAAATAGCTGTTCTAGCTCATTCCATTATGTCCGCATAGCCAATGGAAAAGAAGTGGAAGACAGACCCTTGTTTTTAGCATAAACTGGATGCTAAACACATCACTTCTGCCAACATGTCATTGAACCAAGCTGCAACAAATACAAACATAGGAAATTTCAATTTAACCAATCCAGTAAATAAGCTATTGATTATGTTCTCATTCCTATAAAGGTCATAGATCAGAAATAGTCTCTATTTTGGTTTGCTTTTGTAAGATGAGAGGAGCTAGGTGTTAAATTGAAGCAGAAAGAAATGTTCACCTAGATGATGCAATCAGAGTTGAAAGCTGTGTGGATGGTAAGGAGATGTGGAAAGGCTCTGTGATTTTGTGGCATTTTAAATGATAGTGTCTATTAAAGAACACTCACAATCACTGTAACTGAGAGTTCTTTGATCAGTGGCCAGTCAGCTCCACCAGCATTTCTTTGAGTTTACACAATGTATACACATCTCAGTGAAACACAAATAGAGTGATTCTTGATGTCACCAAAAGTTACTTTCTGGGGAATAATTCTTTTCTCCGATCATAATTGTAAGTATTTAGGATCATAAAAAAAATAAGAAATTTTACTACTCTGCTACAAAAAGTGAATCATTTTCTTCCTGCAGATTCCTAAACAAAAGATGAAAGAGATGTGCTGAAAGTGAGAAATAACTATAAACATTTCTGTCTTGGTCCTTATTCATCGTGGCATCTAAAACAGATAAAAATTTCACTTTGATTTAAGTTGTATTTCCTCTCTGAGTTCTTCATAGTCTCATGAAAACCAAACTAATCCAAATTTCCATCTAAATTGTCTAAAAGCCATTGTATAGGACCCTATCTCCCTGCTTCCCCTCCTCTTTAGTAATCAGTTTCTGCCATCTTACATTTTTTTAATCTTTTCCTCTTAATTTTTTCCCTCCTTTTACAGAACTCACATTCCCCATGTACTTGAATTCAAAATTTAACATTTATTTTAGGGGGCAGAAGAACATGTGATCTAATTACGAGTTTAGCAAAAGAGAATTGTCAGTGTATCTATGGAGGGGGACGTTTCTTGAGTAAATGTGCCTGAGTATAAAAGCCAGAGAATAGGATTTGAGAAAGGGGCCTAGTGAATCACTAGAATATTAAATATAAGGGTGACCTCTCTGCAGTTCTACTAATGTGATATTTCATTCAGGCTAGGCACTTTTATGTCTCAATCTAGATAACAAATTTGATATCCATGACTCTGTGTGTGTGTGTGTGTGTGTGTGTGTGTGTGTGTGTGTGCGGTATTTGGTGATAGCTAATTCAGGTTCTTCTGCCAGATTACTGTCCAGTGACACATTTTTGCCCCTAGTGCTTGACTTATTTCTTCTGCTTTGTAAATATTGCCTATGGTGAGCATCTTTGAACAGATACAATGGCTGAAATTTTTTTAAACATGAAATTAGGTCAAATAGATTTTTGATCATTGTATTTCTTTAGGCAAAATTTATGTCCTGAATTTTTAAAGTACTCATTTAAAGTTGCAGCAAACACCTCTCGCATTGTGCAGCATCCTGGGTGTAACTGGTTGGACCAGAGGACATGGCACATGAATTGAGGATGAGCTAACAGATCCCACCACTGTGACGCTGGACAGGGAGCCATGTGGATTCAAGAAGGGTGCAAATGACCTCTATGTTCCAAAGAAATGCTTTCCTTTCACAGTTTTCAGTTCCTTAAGATATCAGCAAATGTGATCGTATTGAAATCAGCAATTATTTTTTTAAAATTAGTAATTGAATTCTTTTTCTTCCTATATTGAGATGATCATATGGTTTTGTCCTTGGCTCTATTGATTATAGTGTATTACATTGATTGATTTCTGTATGTTGAACCACCCCTGCATCCCTGGGATGAATCCCACTTGGTCAGGGTGTATGATCTTCTTGATGATCTTCTGAATTCTATTTGCCAGTATCGTATTAAGGATTTTTGCATCTATGTTCATTAGTGAGATTGGCCTATAGTTCTCTTTTTCAATTGGGTCTTTCTCT
>NW_004624742.1:25295692-25320374 GCF_000247695.1 Heterocephalus glaber
TGTCACATGGAGTATTGTTTTCCACCCTTTAACTTTCAGTCTATGAGTTTCTTTTTGAATTAAGTGTGTTTCTTATATGCAGCATATTGTTGGATCTTGCTTCTTGACCCATTCTGCCAGTCTGTTTCTTTTAATTGGTGAATTGAAACCATTAATATTGATGGTTATAACTGATACGTATTGACTTATCATTGTCATGACTTTTTCTTTTTATTAGATTCTCCCCCTTAGCATTTAATTTCTTATCATGCCCATTGGGTTCATTCTGCTGGGCTTCCTGGGGTTGTGATCCTCATTGTCTTTTCCTAGGATTTTGTCTAAAATTTTTTTGGAGTGCTGGTTTGGTATTCATGAAGTTCCTAAGGTGCTCTTTGTCATGAAAGTATCTTATTTCTCCATCCATTTTGAAAGATAGTTTTGCAGGGTACAACAATCTAGGTTGGAGGCTGTTTTCCTTTAGGGCTTGAAGTATGTCACTCCAAGCTCTTCTTGCCTTGAAGCTTTGCATTGAGAAGTCTGCTGTGATTCTGATGGGCTATCCTTCCTATGTGATTTGTATCTTTTCTCTAACTGCTTGTAGAATTTTGTTCTTCTGTTGGGTTTCTGGAATCTTAACTATTATATGTCTATGTGTAGATTTTTTTTGATCAAGCCTAGTTGGAGTCCTATATGCCTCACTTATCTGTATGTCAAGTTCTTTTCCCCTGCTTGGGAAGTTTTCTGCCATCATTTCTGTGAACAGGTTTTTTTTTATGTCATCTGCATTCTCTCCTGTTTCTTTGTTGACTCTGATCAGTCTTATGTTATTCTTTCTTGCATCATCTAGCAGCTGCTGGATTGATTTTTTGTGGTCCCTTACTGTTTTAAAGAAATTTTTCTTTTCCTGGTCACTAATTGTGATCTCATCTTCTATATCTGAAATTCTATCCTCACATTGGCTCATTCTGTGCATAAACTTTCAATGAAGTTTTTGATCTGCTGGAAATCTGTTTGCATCTGTTTTATGGATTCCATTTGTTTCCTGTGTTGGGATTCCATCATGTTCCTCAGCTCCTCTATTTTTTTATCTGGGTCCTCTCTAGATTTGCTAATCATGTCTTGCACTATGGGCACACTCTTTGCTGTTATCTGAGAAATTATTTCTTATTTCATTTTTCCCAGATCCTCTTTTGTTGCCAGTTCAGGAAGTCCAGGTGGTTGAGTATCAGATTGTTCCATCTCTTTGCCCTTTGGGGTTGCTTTAGGTGATCTGGGAGTCTTGTTTTGACACCTCTTTAAGTGTCTTCTCATTTCACCGGGGTGGGGAGGGAATGTGTGCTGCTGGCACCTGCTCGGCTCACCTTCTAGGTGCTGGAGGTAGTGCTACCACAGCCTGGAAAGTTTGCCTCCTCTGCACTTGGAGAAGCTCTGCTCCTTGGTGCTTGGGCAAAATCAGCAATTATTAAGGGAAATATTTGATACAATTACTGAGTGCCTACCAAATGCCAAACAATACAGTAATTGCTGCGCAAGAATTATCTCAACCGAGCTTCACTATACTTTATTAAGTTTGCACTCTTCTAGTCTGTGCTGCACAGATGTAGGCATGATTTTACAGTTGGTAAATGATAGCAGTTCAAATCAATTGTCTTTAATACTTAACTGGTGCACTTCATTTCCCAGCCATCTGCAATAAGTGAGAATGAAGAAAGCTGATATTCCTTAGGGAGCCTTCTTTAACCTGAGATATTTTTCTTTTCCTGTCCTTTGATCCTTTATATAGCACATGTGGCCTTCAAAGTTATTTTAAAGAGTCTGCCATGAAAATGACTTTTGTTAAGTAGATATTGATAGGCCTGAATATTTCACTTCTGTGGTGAATTACTGCATCTTCAGACTATCTGCTCTAATCTTGTCTCCTAGCCTTACTTTCTGCAAGCTATGCACATGAAATTGTTGAGTTTTGAGTTTTCACACTTCTGGACCTTCAAATGTGTGTTAGCCAGGAGTGACCTTCCTCCACACCTACCCACATTGTAATGTTTCATTTGAGACTTCCAGATACAATGAATTGCTTTTCCCATGTACATTCATATACACTTTGATTTCAAAATATTTTATTATACCTTTTTGGAGAGTAACATATACTTACATTGATTTAAAACAGCAAAAAATGGTTTATAGTACTATAAAATATGTCTGACGTTAAAGAGGTCATGATGAACAGCCTGGCCCCAGAAATCACTTGACGCCCCTTTCCACTAAATTCAGCAGCCCACTCAGCTGCTTTATCAATGGTAAACAATTCTTTGAAGACTTTTCATGTTCATACCACATCCTGATTGATAGGTGAACCTATCATCTTTTATTTTTGATATAATGATGACATAGATACCAGTCAATTTCAGTACCAGATTTCCCATTAACCCTTTAACTTGCAAGTTGAAAATATTATGTAACGGCTCTATACCTTTCTACATCCCAACTCATTTCAGTAGATGATGATATTTGGAAATCAGCCCAGCATGCACTGAAATGTAAAGGGCTAAAGGATGTAGGCAGGATACCAACAACTTTGCTACAATGTCACTAAATTATCCTCCAAGAGAGCATTTTATTTTACATTTCCACTAAACCAACACAATCTAAGATGTCTTCTTTGATGCATTCTTGCCATTTCAATATATTATAAAATATTAGGTTTTTGCTAATCTGATAAGCTTTAAAAATAGTACTACATTTTACTTTTACTTTTACTTGCATTTCCTAAATGTGTGTGTGTGTGTGTGTATTCATTCATAAGCATGTCTTTCACTATAAAAACCATTGGCAATAACTCTTTACCTATTTGCTCTGTTTTTTTCCTGCCTGGTTTTTGATAATTTTTTTCTATTGACTTGTTAAAATTCTCTCTCTTTCAAGGAAATTTTTCTTTTTTCAGTGATATATAAATTCTTTCCCATTTCCATATTTGTCTTTTGTGTTGTTTATAGTGTTTTGTTTTGGGGGGGGGGAAGCTTCTATCTAGCATAAGTTTGAATCTTTTCTTTAATGCTTCTCTGTTTGATGACATAAATATTTGCCCATGATCACAATCATGAAAATAATTATTTTCCCTATGCATGAGGAAGCTTCCTTGCTGTGACAAAATACCTGAGAAAATCAACTTACAAAGAGGAAAGGTTTATGTAGGCTGTCTGTTTCAGAGGTGTCAGTCCATGGTTTCTTGGCTGTGTTGCCTTTGGGCTGTGTCATGAGGCAGCATTTCACAGTGGGGCACACATGGCAGAAAAAAGTTGTTTACTTCATGGCAGCCAGTAAAAATGAGAGGAGCGGGGAGCAATATCCCTCTCAAGGCATCCCCCCAATGACCTAACTACTTTCCATTAGGCCTCACCTCCTAAAGTTTCACCACTTCCCAGTAAGGCCAAAAATGGTGGCCAAAGCTTCAACATATGAACTTTTGAGAACAATTAAGATCCAAATTATAACACCTTACTTACTTTAATTATTATTTTTATTATTCATTTATATTCTACCTCCATTGCTTTATTTTAACATCCTGGAAAGCAAATTTCTAGGAAAAAATTTCAATTAATTATGTTTTTCTCCCTTCCTCCCTCTACCTCTGTCTTCCTATTTTATCGGTCTTTCCACCCTCATTTTTTTTTCATTTTTTTATTTTAAAAAAATTTTGTTAGTCCATATTTGCAGTACATAATAATTACATTCATCATGGGGAATTGGTAAAGGTATATAGAACATCTTAATTCTTTTACAGCCTCTTCCTTTCCTCTCTCCCCTTTCCTCTACTTACTCTTCTGCTTAATCAATTCTTGCTTACTCTAAAAATGAACAAATGACATGGCTTTCACTTTATTTTTTTCAGTAAAATTTATGTTGAGAAAGAGTTTTGATTTACAGAAAAACTACAAAGATAGTGCAGAGTTCTCATATATCGCATAATAGTTTCCTGTATTATGATTGTGTTTATACAACATCCCTCTTGGTGGTATTATCTTATTTTTATTTCATAATTAGACTGGGGTTATGGGGCTCTGGGAGGAAGACTACAGAGGTAAAGTGCTTTTTTATTACATATTATCTCCATGACTTATGACCAATGATGTTGACCTTGAGGTACTGTTGACCTCGTTGACTGAGGTAATGTTTACCAGGTTTCTCCACTAATTTCTCTTTCTTTTCCATCTCCATACTGCACTCTTTGAGAGGAAGTCGCTATGTACAATCCAAATTTGGGGGATAGGAAATTGTGCTCTATTCCCTTAAGGGTGGGACAACTATGTAAATCTTCTGAAACCCTGCTAAAGAGATTTGTTTATTTTCCTCATTTAATACCTTTTTATTAAGTCTTTATGTAGGTACGGACTCATGGTATTTTATGCTTTGTGTTACAGTCCAATATTTATTTATTGTGTTGCCCCAAAATTATGTTCCTGTTTTGCACCTTCACTGGAAGAAAGACAACCTCTTTAATAAGTGGTGCTGGGAAAACTGGCTTTCCACATGCTGAAGACTCACGTCTCTGACCATGCACCAAACTAAAAATGGATCAAAGATCTAAATAAATCTACTGGAAGAAAGAACAGGTAGAACTCATAAAGACAGAGATGTAGGCAAAGGCTTTATAAACAAAACCCCAATCTCATGAGAAATATTACAAAGAATTAACAATTGGGATCTTATCTTATTAAAAAGCTTTTGCACAGCAAAAGAAATCACCACCAACAGAGTGAAGAAACAACTGAGTGGCGAAAAAATGTTTGCCAGCCGTTCTTCAGACAAGACTAATATCTAGAATATATAAAGAACTCAAAAAAATCAGACCTCTCAAATTTAAATACCCAATCCAAAAATGGGGATCTGAGATGAATATGCACTTTTCAGATGAAGAAGTTGAAACAGTAAACAAATATATGAAAAAATGTTCAACTTCACTGGTCATTTGAGAGATGCAAATTAAAACAACACTGAGATTCCACCTCACCCCAGAAAGAATGGCTATTATAAAAAAAAAGTCAACAAATAACAAATGCTGGCGGGCCTGTGGGGTAAAAGGAACCCTTCTCCACTGTTGGTGGGAGTGTAGACTGCCGCAAACACTATGGAAATCAGTGCAGAGATTCCTCAAAAATATAGGACTAGAGGTTCCATTTGATCCAGCTATTCCCCTTTTTGATATCTTCCAAAAGAATTAAAAGCATCACATCACACCAATATATGCACACCCATGTTTATAGCAGCACAGTTTGTAATAGCTAAATATTAGAAACAGCCCAAAGGCCCATCCACTGATGAATGGATAAAGAAATGGGGGTTTTTTTACACAATGGAATACTACTCAGCCATAAAGAAGGATAAACGAAACATTTGTAGGTAAATGGATACACATAGAATCCATACTCCTGAGTGAGATAAACTGGACACATCTGTGTAACTATCACATTGTTTCTCTGGTGTAAGAAACTCGAAGTCTAAATAAGGGCCAAAATGTATAATAGATATTGTGAAGTAAGAAGAAAATGTTCAAAGAGGAAAGGGCACAGGGAAGGGGGGAGGGGAGGAAAAGGGGAAGGGAAAAGAAAAAAGAGAGAAGAAAGACAAAATGGAAACAAAACTTTTGGAAATAAGAAAGGAGGAGGGGTGGGAAGGAAAGGAGGGGAATGGGAGAAAAAAATAGGAAAAAATACTATGTTCCTGTTTTGAAGATTGGAAGCTAATTTGATTGGTTGCTTTGTCACTTGATACATCCTCAGATTGTGTGTGCATGTGTGTGTGTGTGTGTCTGTGTGTGTGCCTATCAGTTGGTTATTCTGTTGTGTTTTGTTTTCTAACTTCCTTAATTTCCGGCACCATAAGATGTTTTAGCTTCTTCATGTGTATCTCCTGCTCCAGTCCTAGAATTGGTGATTTCTCTGAAAAGCTCTGGTTCTTTTTATCAAAGAATAGTATTAGGAGCCAAAGTCAGGTTTCTGTGTGTGCTTGTTATTGCTTGGGTTGGAATTAATTTTTAAGCTGATAGCCAAGAACAATGCAATATGGTTTCTTTAATAAATTAGTTTGCAATGTAAATCAGAATATGCTGGCTTGTGTTATTTTATGAGTTTCGTCTGACAGGTATAATCCCTGGCAGTCAGTATTCCTTGAAATCTGCATAAACTCATGTATTGTCACTTTAGTTATAGTCACTAATTAGGTTGTTGCAATATGTCTACCTATGTACATAGCAGAAAGTTGCTTAGAATTTTATAAGTAATGACAGAAAGTGGTCGGATGTTTCTTAAAGAAGAGTTCCTTTCTGAGATTTAGCTGTTTTAATTCTTTCCAAACTCAAGAATGGAGATAAAAATGCCAATTTGCACCCTGAGATACCTTGCAGGGTGAAGATTATTCTTCACAACTGAAATGAAAATGAGAGAAAGAACTATTACCATCTTGTCAATATTTGAATTTCTCTACTATTGTGAGCAGAGTGACATTCGGTCATTACGGGAATCTTACACTCAATGCCCACAAATGTCCTTGACAATAAAAACAATGTCTTGTGACTCTAATCTCATCTGACTTGCTAAGCACAGGAAACACTTGGAATTTTTCGAGGGCATTTGTTAATGCACAAACACTGAGCTTGTGTTAATGAGAATGATTATAACTCCTGAGAATCTATTGATTTTATTAGAAACCAGTATTTGCAATGACTGCCTCTACTGGTATCTGGATTCCTAACACAAGAGCCACATCTCTATTGACTTCAACTCAAATTGAGAAAATGCAATTTGTGGCTGATTTGTAGATCTGCATGTAATATGCTGAGTACCCCTCTCTAGTTCCCTTTTTTGCTTTTGGCTTTCCACTGACTTTATAGATGGAAAAGGAGTGGTGGCAATCAAACTAGCAGGAACTTGTTCTCCTACTTTTCATATGCTTAATTCAATCCTTGATGGATTATGAGTCGAGTATTATGATTCTGATTTCAAAGTTGAGAAAACAGAGATTTAGAGAAGTTAAATTATTTGCCCAAGATCACGTTTTGCAATGCACAATTTGTAAAGCTAATTTATGCCTAATTAATTTGAAGAGCTCACCTTTTCCTACTCCTATAGGGGTTCTCAAAACTGTCTGCAGATATAAGAAAAATTTGAGGTGGTTTCAAAACATAATGTTTGAGGCCTGCTAGAGATTCTGAATTAATAATTCGGAGGTGGACTGTAATCCTCAGCAGTGTTCACCAGTTCCCCGATAATGCTAATCTGCCACCAAGTCCAAACTGCACTACTACGCCTTTCTCCTCTCACTGCATAGGTACAACTAACATTTTGCGGTGTCTTTACAGTTTTCAAAGTTTAAATATGGCCCACTTAATTCTTAAACCAGCCCAGAGAGCAATGATTATGCTTATTTTGTAGAAGAGAAAATTGAGACTCAAGGACTCTGAAAATTTTACCCAGTATTACAGAATCAGTAGCTGAAACCCAAGGTGATTTGAAAAGGGCCCTGGACTATTATTACCCTAATTTAGAATCTCCTAATTGTGTCCCCTCTTGGATTCTTTCCTGTCTTTCTCCTCCCCTTGCTCTGCTCTATACCAGGCTTGCAAGAACCGCTTGGATGTCGTTTACAGCTATTAAGTCTTAACAGCTCGGAAGGCATGGTGGCTGTGGGAACTGGTTCACTACTAAGGAAACATAGGTTAGTAGTACAAGGAGAGAGTCGGAGATTGCTTTTTAAAAAAGTGATTATGTCCTTCTGAAGCACTGTAGCTACCTCAACTGTTTTGCTGTAAGGATAAAGTAAGATTGTATGGGCAGAGATGATTTGTAAACTGACTCCCACAATGCGTGGGTGAGTCATCATTATTTCACTGGTGATGATTAGTTCTGAAGGTTTGTATTAGTTTTCCGGGGCTGTTGCAACAAATTTCCAAAACTTTGGTGATTTCAAACTACGCAAAATTCTTCTCTCTTAGTTCTGAAGAGCAGAAACACAAAATCAAGGTATCGACAGGATCAGCTTTTGAAAGCTGCAGAAGAGAATCCATTCTTCACCTCTTCCAGCTTCTGCCAGCCGTTGGGGCCCTTGGCATCCCTCGGTTTCTGGCAGCCACACTTCAGTCTCTGTCCACGTCTTCTCATCCCCATGCGACTGTCTCAAATCCTCATCCACCATTTTCATTTTCTTATAAGGACATCTGTCATTGGGTTAGGACCCATCCAAATAATCCATTCTAGAAGATTTTTGTTTTTATCTCAAGATCTTAATACATCTGCAATGACCCTTTTACTCAGTAAGATAACACTAATGCCTTTCAAGAATCAGGACACGGACAGATCTTAGGGCCAGCATTCAACTCCCTACAAGTATCATGAGTATTTCTCCCTTCTTAAGTTCAATACATCACCTCTGATTCACAAACACCTCTTGCCAGTAGATGTAAATTCAAAGTCCTCGATGTGGTAAATAAGATCTCTAGTCCACAACCCAGCTCGGCCTCAGAACTTTCCAGCGCAGAGGTTTCTGCTGTTTCCCAGCTGTCCCCCACACTTCCCCAACCCTGCGCTATGACTTGCTCCATCTCTTTGGCTTGCTATTCCTCTTCTTGGACCTCATCACTGCTTTTCTTTATTTACAGATTATTAAGAAAGACCACTCCTTTTTCCAAGTCTAAAAGACTCTAGGCTTCCGACCTCTGCGCTACCACTCACATAGGCTGACTTTCCCATCAGCTTTGTTACGTCCTCAGGACCCGGAGTGACTCCAGCTCATTTACCCTGGCGTTGGTCTCTGCATGTGGCCAAGCCCAGTGTTTGCAACAAGCCTGGGAGCCCCCTGGAGAGGCTGACAGCCCCTGCTTCAGCCTTCTCTAGGCCACCACCTTCTGCAGGCAGCTGAAATAAGGCGCCTACCTGGAAGCTTATTCTTTTTTCAGTGCTGTAAGTTCTATCAATTCATTTGTCATATTGTCTTGAATAGGGCATTTCTTTATCATTATTATTTTCTAAGGTGGTTTATGGGCCTTTCTTCCTTTCTCACACTGTACTTTATTTTGTTGTGGTTAACTTCCATATATTCTAAGATTTTGTCCAATGAAAGTAGTTTTTCCTGATGAAAAGTCTGTAGTTTACTGTCATAACTCACACCAGGTGTTTCTTACATAATCCTTGGGAAGGCAGTACTGGGGACTGAACGGGGAGGGCCTTTGCACTGAGCTATCTCCCTAGCCCTCTTCTACATTTTATTTTGAGACATGGCCTCACTAAGTTACTAAATTGCTCACACTTGGAATCCTCCTGCCTCATCCTCCCAGAGTGCTAGGATTACACGTGTGTGTCCTCACACTCGGCTCCAGCCTCTTCCTTTATCTAACACTTTGGGTAAAGTAGTAGAGGTCCACAGAGGCTGTCTGATTCTCTGTTCTCTCCTCAGTCTCTGATCTGTGCTCTCAAATATGTTTCACCTCTGAGAAGCTCAATATCCTTTCTCCCAGGCCTTTGGTAGTGAAATCTTTTTTCACTCTTAGATTCAGAATCCAAAAATTAGGTGTAGGATACAGAGAACAGAAAACTGAATGTTGACCCCTTTCCTGAATGCTGCCCATGCTATTCATGGTGGGTACATATTTGCCTTCATGACTAGCTGAAAGAGCTTCCTTTTGAAGTGGACGTTTTTCTTAGAATCTTGTGGATTGAGTAGCTATATCCACATATTTTTGTGTCTGGAAATTCTTTGAAGCAAGGGTCTCTCTCACCCATGTCAATGATCAGGGTTCTGGCACACAGTCTGGCATGTACTTAGGTATTCACAAAGTTTGATAGGTCACTGAATGCAAACATCTACCTTGGGAGTTGACGCTATACCAAGGACAATGATACTTCTGATTTCTCTTTCCTACTATTTAGTTTTGTCATGGTCTTTTAATAGAAATAAACCCTCTTTTTCTCAGCAAAACATCTAGAGAAGCTCAAAGAAATCCTGCAATGAAAGTAGCACATTTCACATTTCCTGTATTGTAAGGCCTACCTCCATACAACAGCACTACTGACGACTGCATGCTTTCCTGCAGCTCCACCAATCCTATTTTGGGGATTCAGGGCTACTCAGTCTGTGGGCATTTGAGTAACAAGACCCAAAGGCTGCCAAACTCTAAAAACAGCCTCCTCCAAAACTCAGCACCCAATGTTTCAAGCATCAGCCCCAGGACTTAAATCTCTTAGGATGAGGTCTTGGGTGATTGTCCAGGAAACTAAGTGGCCTTTTTCTACACTGTGAATCTTGCCCTAGGGGGCTGAAAATTAGTCTTACTGCACATGGCACTGTTTCTCCCAGGAGGAGCCTGTGGGTTCCTCACTATAACTTCTGGCAGGATCCCTTTCAGTATATCTAAGCACCTCCTACTGATTCCTCCTAATGGGCCTATCCATATTTGCAATAAATAGTCATATAACCAGTCAGTCCAGACCCTCAATGCTGCGCCACTGGGCTTAGAGAAGTTTTCCAAGATAAATTGGCTCATGCTTTATGATGGTCTCCCAGTGCGTACTTGATATTCTTTGTGGAGCTCACTGGGTTCTGAACGGCAGTGGTCACCTACAGAAGGGTATGCAGGGCCTCTCTGTCTTCAAAATGAAACACAGAGCTGAAAACCAGTTCCTAAGTTAATACATGTACCAACTTATACACATTACACCTTGTGTCTCGCTCAGACAGGAGGTAGAAGTGCTTCACACATGGTGTTCACAGCTTCTTTCATTACAATTCATCACTAGTATAATTGTGATATAAAGTCATACACAAAGGAGACATAAAAGTATATTCGAGTAGTCCCTAGAAGGGGAGTCTGTATTTTCCATCAATCAGAGCCATCATCAGCCCCAGCACAGTAAAAGAAGCTGACACTGAGAATGGGAATACAAGGGAGGTGACCTCGAGGTCCAGCTGTGCTTTACACAGAGAGACAACAGCAGCTTGGCCGCTGATAGAGAAAGAAATTCTGCCCACGATAGGGCTTGGGCGAGGCAGCCACTCAGCAAGGAAATCAGGTCAGAGTCTGTAAGACAAGAAATGAATTTGAAATAGAGATCTCAGCTGTACTGACTTACAACCAACTTGAGTTACAACCCACAGGCTCTGTGTCTAAAGAAACATGCTAAAGAAAGAAGGGAGAAATTGGTACACTTAGGCTATTTTTGCAATCAAAGGCTCACCTCCATGGAAAGGCCGCTGCCTTTGAAGAGGGTTAGGAGGCATCCTCAAGTACTTCCTGCTCAAAGATCATTTCTGAGATACTCAAACTGCCTACCATTACAGTCACTGCTTCTAGAATCTCGTGAAATCTTGAAGATTTAATACCAAGTGTTTGACAGATGTAATACAATTACACCCTATTGGTGCAATAGGATGGTTGAAAAATGGGTGTAAACTTCATCCATTTGCTCTCCTAAGTTATTTTTCAACATTATTGCCTCCTCATCAGATGTTTTGTTTCCATCCCTTGGTTCTAACCCTTACCATGTTTTGTGAAGGTGATTGCAACAACATCACAAACTGCTTTCTGTTTCTACTTCTACAATCTATCCTTTGCACCACTGCTAGTATAAAACTTAGACTTGGTCCTATGAGTTCTTGACCTGAAACTCCTGAGGAGCTTTCTATTGCCTGCAAGGTGAGATGCAGGCAGGAGCACAAGAGCCATGTACAGTCTGGCCTCATGCCCTTCAACCCCTTGGAACTCCTTGGAATTGCTTCAAATTACAGCGGTGCTTGATGCTTCGGTATCCCTGCAGCTTGGATACACATTCCTCTTACAAAATTGATCAATTTCTGTTCATGCTCTGAGACTCAGGCTGGGGGTCAAATCCTCTGAGAAGCCTTCTCCTATACCCAGCGCGAGTTGTATTTACTGTATGTTACCATAACATCTGATTTCCTCTCTCTAACATAAGTAACTTTGTTGCTTTGCAGTTGTGTTTAAGATTGTATCTCCCCTCCCCAGACAGTAAACAATGTGAAAGCAGGGAACACTTCCCACCCCCTGGTAGCACAATGCTAGGTGCAGAGCAGGTATTCAGTAAACATCTCCTGAATACTTCCATGAGCTATTCCAGGGCCAGAACTTCCTTGGCACTTTCCTGTATACTATGTCTTTTCATCTTTCCAGCAACAAATCCACCCCTTTCCTGTTACATAAAAATAGGCCAGTTCTTGAAGTATCCTTGAATCATCAGGCAGAGGCACCAGGCACGTCGAGGAAAGAGAACATGCTGAGATGAGAAGCGGATGATGTCTCACACGACCAAGCTGGGCAACAAGACTCAAGTATGCATCTGCCAGAGCCAGCAGCACTGGGATACCTGAGAGACACTGAAGAAGAATATTTGTAGACGGTGTCTTCCCGCTGTCCCCTTCCTTTTGTTGTCAATGAGGACATAGATATTTAAATAGATTAGGTGAGGTAACCAATGTGGTACAAGTCCTTAACAGCAACGTTAGAGTGAGCCATTAGGAGATGCAGTGTTTTCCTTTGAAAAGCTGATACTCATTCTGGGAGATAAAAAATCAAACACAGAACATGCTGGTATCAATAACAATTATGTAAGTTTCCTGGCCCTCATAGAATACTAACCAGTTTCAGGAAGTGTAAAACAAATGAAGAGACTTGGCATAAAGACTGAAATGCTGACGGCTGTCTGAGTAGAGGTAGAAACCAGGAAGTCTGGATGTCACCTTGAGGTTAGTGCTTGTCAGGTTTGTGGGAGGTGGTGATGGGCACCGGCAGGAGGCCAGCAGAATGGGAGGAAAGAGCCACTGCCTGGGAAGCACTTCTGTGGCTCAGGGAAATGCCAGGCTGGCTGGCTGTGTGGTGCCGGAAGCTCCTTTCAGCGCATCAAGCAGAACTGTGCCACCCACCGAGCACTGAGGCCCAGCGGTGGTGGGTGTGCATCAGCTGGGAGACCATGGGCACATTCGAGTATGTGAGCCCAAGTGTGACCTGGAGAAAGAGGGCCGAAGGTGCTGACACGTGGTGGTCACTATAATTACACTCACTTCGTGACAGGCTCATACACAGCAGGGATTGAAGGCCACAGAGTCTCCTGGTTTTTAGCACTCATTTGATAAGCTCACAAATGAATAAATGAGCAGATGAATTCCCACTTTGATTTTCTTCACACCCAAAAACTCTCCATACCCCCCCCCCCCCCCGAGCAATGGAAAAGTGACGCTCAGCGGGGCATTCACATGTGCTCTGATGGAAGAGGCCTCGCACTCCCTGGCCTCCTCTTACATTGCTTAACTGAGAGAAGAGGGGAAGGGGACTAAGTTCTTAGCACCGATGAATGAGGAGATTTTAGGAACCAAAGAGAGAAAGAAAGAGGCCTTGGACACCCATCTCTGAGCTTCTGAAATTCTCTCTCTCGAATCAGCTTCGTGGAACAAGGAGCCTCTGACCCTTATACCCTTACCAGTAGTAACCAGAGATTTTCTCCTGCTCAGACTTCAGGGAACGATCCTACATCCTGGGTAGGGTTCCCAGCCCTCCAGGGGGATCTCGTCTCAGTGTCGGCTCTGAGACAGCTCACTGGGTCTCCTAGCTATGCTCTATCTTGAGGAGAAAGGGGAAAGCTCCAACCCTGGAGGAACCCCACAAGGGAACAGAAAATTTGGAAAAGGGGTTCCACAGTGTAAAACATCAAAAAAAATTAAAGTTGGATGCATCCTTAAGGTCATTCATTATAAGGGCTCCTAGACTTTGAGATTTCAAGAACTAATACAACTTCTCAAAGCAAAACAAACCAAAAACAGAGATGTGACAAAGGCTGTCTATTAGCTTCCTAGGGTTGCCGTACAGATCGCCATAAAATGGTGATTCACCAACAAAAAGCAGTGTCTCTGGGTCCTGGAGAATAGAAGTCCAAGTTGGAATTATAAGCACAGTTGGTCCCTGCAAAGGACTTTGAGATAGAATCTGTCCATGCCTCTCCTGCGGCGCTTCCTGAAAATAACGACCTGCCAGGAAAACAGTTCTTAATATCATGCTAGAACTTGTTCTCTGGGTAGGTCTTATGTTCAGGAAGACAGAGTAGCTTCTGCTGGTTTTCTGGTATCCTTGGCCATTCACCTAGTGTCTTACATCATCCTTCCCTTTGTATGCATCTGTCTCTGTGTCCAAATTTCCCTTGCTTTTATAAGGACACTGGTCTTTATTACAGCCCCCCTGAATGATCTCATCTTAACTCCATCATCTGAAAAGACTGTATTTCTAAATAAGGTCACGTTCACAGGTACTGGAATTCGTATTTTAACATCTTCTGAGGAGACATCATTTGACCCGTAACAGCTCCCAATTCATCATTTAGCTAAATGATGACATAGTAAGAGAAAAAACTTGCACCTTACTACTTTCATAATTTCAAAAGGGAGAGATTTTAACACCAGAAATTGAAGGAATGTTACCATTTCACTGTGAAGGGCAATCTTGCCCAGGAAGAGCAGGCTCACACTTCCTGGTCTTATGCTAGCTGTCGAGGACATTGCCACAGGCTGGCCAAGGCCTGTGGGGAGGCCCCCTTGGTCCAGTACAACTGCTGGTCCACTGCTTACACCTCCCTGCAGCCTCCCTCACCTGAGGTTTGCAGCTGGAATTCTGGAGGGTGACAGCAGATACAAAGAAAATAAGGATTTATTCCGTGGGCTTGACTTCATGTTTCTGTTCCTGAAATTATGCTACACCTGGTTCCTTTCCTCTTGGCTGGGTTTTTTTTCCACCCATAAATATGCTGTGCACTGTTTCTGTGAAAGATACTCTTGTTTTTGTGAAATCTCAGGGCAGGAACCGACAGCAAACATTGTTAACACATCTTATCAGCATCAGGAATCTAAATGTCAGTGCTGTGTCTACCTTCTTGTTTTACAAAGTGATGCTGATTTAATCAACCCTCACATTGGGTTTTCCATTATTAATTTTGCAGCTGTGTGGAATGAGGAATAACCACTATTCAAAGACAATGACTCATCACGAGAAAACACATGAATTCTGGGACCACTTTTCACTAATGCAGAATTGGAGAACACGGTTCCTGAAGAATACTAAGCATGCTGACCTTGGTTTGTTTGAGTAGCTATTCGTGACCAGGCACTGACTTTGCTTAGGAATTTCCAGAGAGACTGGTATACAAAGACAGCGCACTGTCACCTGTCAGATAGGTTTGACAAAACAAGACAAAGATGAGTAAAGATTGTGGCTTATATATCATCTGTTCAATTCTCTTGTTTGTCATTTCTTTTATAAAATTGTATCCCTTTGCTGCTGGTGCTGGGGGTAGTATGAAGTGTTAAGCTATCAAAAATGAGAAAAAAACAAGATAAGAAAGTCACACAGTTGGTAAAAAGATTGAATTTTGGTCTCTGCTGGATGTAGGGGTGGGATTTGGAGAGAACTTTCCAGAAATAACAGTAAGCTAAATATACTTTTGCCTGAAGGTGAGGATTGATCTAAATCCCATAGGAATTGTCATTCGTCATGGCATTTCATTAAAACAAATTTTTGTGGAAAAAGAAACGTATTTAAAAAAGTAGAAAAGAACTAGACATCCTTCATATCAGACACCCAGAGTGTTGTGACATGCATCAAGCTACTCAAGGTCATATAGGAAAACAAGAATTGAAGTCATGGGCCGGGGATGTAGCTTAGCAATGCAGTGCCTGCCTGGCAAGTGTGAGGCCCTGAATTCAGTTCCTGGTACCAACAACAACAACAAAAAAGAATTGAAATCATTTTCTCGGACTTGTGAGCACAAAATATCATTTAGTATGTAATGGTGTTATGGTGCTGGTTATCACAAAACTACATAAGGAAATTAAATTTATGAGCCCCTCCCCAAAAACCTTGTTTTCCTTTCTGACCAAAAGCAAAAATGTGTTTCTTGGAATTTATAATTTAATTTCTGAAAAAGAAACAAGATGTGCATTAATTTTGCTGTTACATGCAGATTAAAACTTTTTAATTTTATGAATAAAACTATTGCACTGAAGAAAATGTTAAATGGGACTTGGAGGATGCAGAAACCACAGCAACCAGCACATCAACTTTCATTCCTAGAAGCAAATATGCTTTGCCTGGAACATTTGGAGAATTTCATCTTGGCAGTAGTTTTTTTTTTTTCTCCTTAAAGTCTTTTATTGGTACATTTTAAGTAAACAAGTGGCAGTAGTTTTTAAAGGAATGTTTTCCTGACTTATTTAAACGTTCTGTGTAATAAAATCTTACCCATTCACAGGAAAGCCTGGATTGGGCAGGGCAGTGTTCTTAGTCATGGGAAAGGCATTCCACATTTCTTGATGTACATAGGAAGCTAAATCCTACTTAAAATAGTGCTTTCTCTGATCCTGTCACATAGCAGATTAAGGCCGAGTTTGGGGAAGTCCTTGTGAGGGGAACTGGTCAGAAATTACGAGGAAATGTGTGCAGAGCAGAACAGCAAAGACCCTTGACTCCATTCTGAGCCCTGTGGCCCTGCCTGCATATCTGCTTTCCCTGCCTCCTTTGTGAAGTAAAACAGAGACAGAATGTTGATGACCTGTGGGAGAGAGCAGTAAGGGCTCTAGAATGAGTCTAGAAGGATCCCCTTATGTAGCTGCCACTTGAGTGCAGACCAAGGTCTCAGCCTTTCTGAGCCTCCTGTGTACCAGGAGGACCCAGTGTACCCTATAGGGTATCGTGAGGATTAAGTTTTGGCAATCTAAGGTGCCTGGCACCTAGGAGGTAAACCATCAGCTCCTACCCGTAAAGGTCTGCTGTGGATGTGCTATAATATTATCTAGTAAAAAGATACAAAGCTAAACTAAGAAATCTCCCTGCTCCTAAGGAGCTTTCGGTTCACAGAGGATGAACAGGAGGGCAGGGTTATGCTGATCCTGGGAAAGCTTGTATAATTTATATATCTAGGTGGACACTATAGATTCGTTTTCATCCTTAACCATTTTTCTCCCTAGACATCTCATTTGGCATTGAGTACCTGGTGTGTTGAACAAATGTCAGCCAAGCCCTCCTCCTCCTTCACCTGTGCCAGACACTGTGCTGGGAACCTCCAGGATACTATCCTCTTTAAACCTCAAGGCAAACTGGTAACATAGGGTTACTATCACCATTTCACAGGTACACAAACTCAGGCATAGAGAAGTCAGCTGGTACAACTCAAAGTAACAGCTAAAAGTCCTAGAACTAGTTGAAATGCAGGTCTATCTTCTTCCAAAGTCTTTTTCCTCTGGAACTCCATGTTTTACTACCTCACCTCCCTGTATCTCATACTAAAAGTTGTGCAGGTGGTGTCTCATAGATGATTACAAAGAAATAAATTGCTGCCCCAAGAGTTCTTTTCTATTGTGAACTTACCCTCCTTAGCTGTGTGTGACTTCATAGAAAAGATTATGCTCTTTGTGACCTCCCACTTCTAAGTGGCAGCTCAATGTCTTTTCCCCAGACTTGTGGCAAGAGTCTCTCTCATATGGTTTTCCAAGTCACAAAAAGCACTTGCTAAACATTTGTTAAGACTTCTTAAGATCTCTTTCGAGATGATCTCACACTGGCATAATTTTGTAAGTTTTCCTTCCTTGGGCTATGAGTAAGGTTGTAAGAAAGTCCGTGCTATTTTTATGACTGTTGTTAGAGAAAAAGAATGCTATGTACGTCTGTGAGCTCTAAAACAAGCGAACTATATCAAGGACAGAGTTTCAGCCCTGGAGGGCAACTTATCTAAAATCACAGAAGAATTTATTATGGCACTGACTCTATTCCCATACCCTTGGGTTGTGGCAGACATCATTGAATATCCCCAGATTTAAGAGCAAGATAGACCTTTTCCTTTTTTGTTTCGATCTTAAAATTCACCTTTATCAATTAAGAAGAGCTAGGAATGAGAAAGAGAACAATGCTGGGAGCACTAAGACTTTAAAATATACTGAAGTTTTCTCACTGCTTTCTTAATATTGAACTAGAGGTCTGGAGGTGCATTTCAAGTTTGTGAATGCATTTAGATGAAAATAGAATTCAGGAAATGTATCCCCAGATCAATCAGAATAGCTGTGGGATCCCTTCATTTTGTTAAGCACCCATTATCTGAGTGCCTGGGTGACAGACACATGACAGTCCCTCCCTGCTAGAACTTCGTGGTCTAGCACTAGACACAAAGCATGGCTGGTTACCATGGAACAGAGTACATTTTATTGACAGTGAAATTGCAAATTCCATTCGAAATCCAAAGGAGTGCCACTGCGGGTAGCCAGGCAGGGAGTCCTTCAGGGAAGCCCGGCTTGGAGCAGGTAAAAGTGCTTCTGCCAGATGGCAGAAGTTGATGAGGCAAGGAAGCAAGATCCAGAGACCAGCATGCAGACTGATATGCAGAAGATAGGGGGACTTGTTGTGTTTAAGGCACTGAAGGAGCAGAACCAAACAAACTCTCCTAATGCGGGTACAATCGGATGCCACTGGAATTGGAACTCTATGAGAAAAACTAGAAAGAAAACCAGAGCCAGATCTTGGAGGGCTTTCTCTGCAAGGCTAAGGAGTTTGGGCTTTGTTCTAAGAGCAATGGAAGTGTTTTTAGGAACTTGGTGGAAACCAACTCTCAGAGAAAAATAGGTCAAGGAAGATGTGTGAGAAAAAATAAAACTGTTAGAGTAATAACAGGCAGCCTCTGCAGGATGCATATTTAAGTGCTAAATCTGACAAGACAGCATGCAGGGAGGGAGAAGAGTAGATGGGTCTCACAGATGAGCAGATGGCAGTGCCATTTACCAAGAGGGTGTGCACAGAGGGAGTCTGGGAAGGGCAATGCTCAAGGCCAAGTGTGACACTCACAAATGGACCAGTATTTTGTGCTGTAGTTTTGTGGCTACTTCTCTGGTCCTCCTCACTAGTTTGTTGAGTGTAGTAGATTGATGTAGGAGTCATCTCAAATCTCAAATCTACCACTCACTGGCTTTCTTATCCTCAGAAGATCACTTGACCTCTACAATTCTCAGTGTTCCCATTGGTAGCATGATGAGAAGAACACTCTTCATCACAGTATTGTCACAAGCAAGGCAGGAAAGAGCAAAATGTGTTCAGATCTTGACCCAAAGTGAAGGACAAAAGAGCGCTAGTCATTTGTGCTATTAGCAAATTTGTTGGAGACTCAGAATGGAGGGGCTCTACTTTCTTCAACTCTGTGCCCACATTGCAGTAGGTCAGGAAGCCATTGTTGGATTGAGCTGGTGAAATGGTAGGACATGGAAACACCAAAGGAAGCTCTGAAAGAGAGGGAGAATTGTGTATGATTAATATCTAACTTCAGTTCAATAAGCCACCTGACAAAGGACAAGAATAGCATTTGGAGATGAAGAACAGGAAATGAGTAATGATATGAAGTAAAATGGGAGGTAACTCCTAACCATCAAGACATTATTAAACTAACCCAAGGGGAGGAACCTATGAAGGGATCCTCGAAAACCTGGGGCTTTTAAGAGGAAGTGAGTATTCCGACTGTTTTCCTTCTTATCTCAAGATTTTTACCAATATGTCAGATCAGAAGCTCCCAATGCATCACCACTGCAAAAAGAAAACTACAGGTCATAAACCCTATGAAAAGAATAGAATTGAAAGTGCTAGAATAGACTAACCTAATCCAAACATTGATACACACGTATTGTCCCATTGGCATCATGGTTTGTATTTCATTCTTAGGTAAGCCACATTGCTTATATATACATATATTTTTAAAATATCATTTTGTGTACTAAGCTTATTTCATGGAGAAATAAAATAATTACAGTTATCATTTATATACCATAAAGTATAAACCAACAAAATGGAGAACAATCTATTAATGTACTAGGCCTGGATTTTGATTTTGGTGGGTTAATTTGCATGTTGCTAAAAGACTATTTAGCATATATCTCACTACAGTAGGTCAGCAGTATGTAAACTGAATCCAAAGTGACATGAAAAATGGGATGAACTTTTCCACACCAGATAAATCCAGCAGTGTTCAAGTACTTTATTTTCTGCCAAACTCCTGCAGTGCCTGTGTGGTGTGTGTGTGCGTGTGTGTGTGTGTGTGTGTGTGTGTGTGTGTGTGGCAATAATGCCTCTCTCTTAGCAAATTTCTAGTGTATGGTTAATATTATTAACTGATTAGAAGTAGTCCTCATGCTATGCATGAGATCTCTAGACTTACTCATCCTACCTGGCTGCAATGGGTTCCTTTTTACCTTACCTCTTCCCATTCTCTTCCTCCATCCTGAGATTTTAAATCTACCTGAGAGACTGGAAAAGAGACACGTGCTATGGTACAATGAGAAATGAGGCCTTGATTTGTGTCTGGGGAATTTCTCTGGGTGGAAAGATGATGTGGAGCCTAGGATAGAGCAGTGTGACTGCTTCCCTGTAGACATGTGCAGATTAGCAAAAGAGCCTTCCTTTGCTCTTCTGGCTCCTGCTGTGAGCTACACATGCATGGCAACTTGCTGCAGCCTGGCCGAGGGCTGGCCATGGCAGTGCTGAAGAAGAACAGGACTTGACAAAATTCCAATTACAGAAAACAAGGCCCAGTTTCTCACCATACATCTCCTATGGATTAAAAAGCTTGGGGTGGGAGTGGAAAAGGAGAAGGTGTAGATCAAAAGGAACACACCTATGGTCATGTAGGATAAGTAGGTCTGGAGATCTAACCTACAACACGAGGACTACAGACACACACACACACACACACACACACACACACGGTATGAGATGAAATGAGACAATTGCTTCATTTGCTTGACGTTAGGAACCATTTGTCTTTCTAAGTAGAATTCCTGCAGCCTCCTGGTGTACACTTCATAGAGACGTTCTGGGCTTCCTAATCTTTCCTAACCTTCTCTGCCGTTTGCTCTAGGAGCCTGTTATTCGTCCTTCCATCGTGGCTTCTCAGAGGCCTTGGATCTGCCTGAGGTGGCTAAAAGCCATCTCCAAGCTCCCCTCAGGACCTTAAATTGCCTCCTGGGACACAGCCATGCCAGTTCCTTCTTACCCTCAGGCTCCTCAGGGCTGTTCATTGCCTCCCGGAAACTCACTTGGAAGAGGTCCAGGGTGCTGCTGGCCACAGTGCTTTGTGCTGCTCTGCTGATTTGCAAACAGTCAGCACCCACAGCTCTGTGGGCTCTGATTAACACTAAAACAAAAAATAGTAACAGGGTGGTTGCTTCATCACTTTCCAGTCAGGATTAAATTAAGAAGCTGCCTTTTCCCACCCTTTTTTTTTGAGTTACTCAGAGAGTTCTAAATAGAGTCTCATATCCAAACATAATGGAAGAAAGCAAATATTTCTCTGCTTTCTGTTCTTGTTTATATGCTGGTCTATAGTTTGTGTTTAAACATGAGTTTTGGAACATTATGAAATAGTGCAACCACCTAGCTAGAAAATGACAGCTAATATAAATCAGCCAGCCCACATGTGGGACAAAGTTTTTAAAAATCTTCTTTATATCCTTTCCTATACCACAGAAAAAAATACCAAGAGCTTGGAAGTTTAAATAGAGAAATGATTTAGGGACTTCATTAGACAGTAAGTAGAGATAAGAGTAATAAACAGTCTTCATCTTAGAACCTATAATTGTGAGCATAAGTCCTTGGGTTCAATTCCCCAGCACCTTATAAGAGCCAGGCATGGTGCTGCACACCTGGAATCCCAGTATGCTGGGAGGCCAATGCAGGAGAACCACAGCTTTGAGCCCAGCCTTCCTGCCCACTGGAAATTTACAAACTCCCTTTCCAGGACTCTTCCTCATCTATCCCAAATTTTTCATGATTTCCTCTTCAAGCCCTGAATCTCAAGTCTTCTACCTTTCAGCTTTTCCGGTGTTACCCCTCCCCACCCCCAAGTGGTAAGAAGTCCTTAACCCATGGTCTCTGAAGTTAGACAAACCTGGATCCAAGGGCCAACTCTACCACACACCCTTGGCCAAGTACTTCATTCATTCATTCACTTGGGAATTTTATGGTATTTATTGAGCACCCAGTGTGTGTCGGGCTCTGCACCAAGCATCGGGGAGGGGATAAAGATCAGTTCAAAGTTCCCATCCTCCTGAGGCTTTTGTTTGGGTTGCTGGGGATGGGGAAGAAAGCATCTGACTGTGGAGAGGAGAAAGAGCAGGGTAAGTCAGCACAGGGCGGGGCGGGAGTGGACAGGGCAGGGGCTTGTGATTTTGACAGGTTGTTCAGAAAAGGCTTTTCTAATAAGGTGACTTCCACACAAGGCCCACATTGTGGAGAAGCGGGCCTTGCAGCCACATGGGAACGAGTGTTCTGGGCCAAGGATTGGCCAAGGAAGCTGGGAAGCTGCGGGAAGGTTTGAGAAGAGCAATGACATAATTCTGCACTCTTAAACGATTGTGCACTGCCCAGAGGCAAATGCCAGGATCCAAGAGGCAGCTCACAAAGGGAAAGTTTCCAAGAGAGGTGGGAGCAGCTGCAATTCAGTAGTGGAAGGGGAGGTGCGGGATGTGGAGCAGAACCGCAGTCTCCTCTTTGGGAATTCCTGGCCCTTGACGCTGTATCCAGGTCTTAGCTCAGGCTGCTCTAACAAGGTACTGCGCACGAGTTACTTAAACAACACACATTCATTTCTCAGTTCCGGGGGGTTGCGAAGTTCAGGGTCGAGGTGTCCAGTGAAGAAGATTCTCTTCCTGGTCTGCAGGTACCTTCTCCGCTCAGCCTCGTGTGGCAGAGAGACAGAAAGGACGAAGAAATGCCTTTACGGTCCCTTGTCCTGATCTAATTATCTCCCAAAGGCCCATCTCCAAATACAGACACTTGGCAAATAGGGCTTCAGCACCTGATCTGTGGGGGACACAAACGTGCATCTTTCTTAAAACACTATACTCACATATGAGTTCATTTTAGCGTTACTGCTCAGAAGAAAAGTTTAATGAATAATTGCACGATGGATTTAAAATCATTTGACAGACAAAATATTACATATTTTTGATGTTTTGGGTGATGTTGCTAAATACAAATCCATTTTCGCACTCTAGATTTTAATCAAAACTTAGCTGATCTCTGGTCACTAAAGGAGGTAGAAAGAATCTAATTCTTTAGAAGCAGACAGATTGGGCTGCAGTGTTGTGGGGAAGACGATCTTAGAGTAGTCAGACAAAGTGAAGAAAGATATTTGATGTTCCGTGGGACATCGTTTTAGTATCTGCAAGAGTTGTGGTTAAATGAGGAGGAATATGATAAACGTAGAGGCGCGCGCCCGAGTTCCCACCTGTAAGAACATCAACTGGAGTTGCTACAGGGATAGAGGCACCCAGACGTCTCTCCGGAGAGGGGGTGTCCAGTCCTCTAAGAGGCCTCGAAGCCTGGGCGGAGTTTCTATCTCGCCGAGGACCAAGGAAGCGGGCGTCTCTAAGTTGAATTTAAGGACAAGAGTGAGGAGGCCCTTAAGAACCAGCACAAATGTAGCAATCTAAAGCAACACAGGGCGCAGTCTGCAGATGGTAGCTGAGCGCTTCGCTCGGGGTGGGGGGTGGGGTGTCACTAGGCTGAGGTCGCAAGGGTGCAGCCAGGGCTGGAACCCCAGCTGAGCCCCCCCTCCCGTTTCGTCGCCAAGGCCCGTAGGACAGTAGGGCTGGTGACTCTGCTGCCCTCTTCCCAGGCCTGCTTGATTAGGTCAGGCCCTTCAGGAAACTTTCCCTTTTTGGTTCACTCGCAATCAGTTGGTGAAGGGGCTTCATAAACCCGGGAGATTCCTTTTGCAATATAACCTAACGTTTAGTGTAGGAGTGACACTGGATGGCATTTTAAGTCCCACCCCCACCCAAGGGGAGACAATGACACAGGCCATGTGCACCCGGACAGCAGCTACGGGACTCACCTTGGGGTTCTAACTCAGGGCACCGACTTAGGTGTGTAAGGAGCAATATGCTTCTGCAGCGTTGCTCATAAGGACCCCAAAATTATCAGGAAAGTGAAATTACTGGGGATGATATAATTGCTTCCTCTTCTTACAATGATGGCCGAATTTGGTATCCAGTATTAAGAATCAGGAATTGGTACTTATTTAGAATTTTAATTATTTAAAATATTTGAGAAAATTTATTAGAATAACAGGTCAACCTCATAATTCCAAGTTGAAATGTATAATTGAGTCATTGCTTTAGACTTATAATTTCACATAAATTTCATTTAGAGCATTGAAGACAATCTAAGTTTCATCATACCTATGGATTTAATTTATCAGATTTGTAACAATAACAAGTTCTTGGAAAGTTTGCTAAGGTATATAACTGATGTACTTAAAAATGAAATAAAATGGGACAGACTTGTAGTCCTAGTTCTTTGAGGAATCTCCACACTGATTTCCACAGTGGTTGCACCAGGCTGCACTCCCACCAGCAATGGAGAAGGGTTCCTTTCTCCCCACACCCCCGCCAGCTATTCTCCTGCTGGGGATCTTCCCAAAAGAATTATAAGGATCATACTACAGCAATACATGTGCACCCATGCTTACAGCAGCACAGTTTGTAAGAGCTAAAGCTTGGAAACAGCCCAAGCGCCCATCAACTGAAGCTCGACAAAGAAGATGTGTTTTTTTTTATAAAATGGAGTACTACTCAGCCATAAAGAATGAGAAACTAGAGACATTTATAGCTAAATGGATGCATATTGAGG
>NW_004624742.1:25336792-25371872 GCF_000247695.1 Heterocephalus glaber
ATTTATTTCACTTAAGAGTATGGCCTCAATATGCATCCATTTAGCTATAGATGTCTCTAGTTTCTCATTCTTTATGGCTGAGTAGTACTCCATTTCATTAAAAAACCACATCTTCATTATCCAGTTTCCTGTTGATGGGCACTTGGGCTGTTTCCAAGTTTTAGCTATTACAAACTGTGCTGCTATAAACATGGGTGCATATATATCACTGTGGTATGATTCTTCTAATTCCTTGGGGAAGATCCCCAGCAAGGGAATAGCTAGGTCAAATGGGACCTCTGGCCCTAATTCTTTGAGGTATCTCCATACTGATTTCCACAGGGGTTGCCTGAGGTCGGCTTCCTTAATGACACTCTTGGAATTCTAAATTCAACCTGTCCGTTACTTTGTGCCCAACTCCAGGAGAGCTCAACTATAAAATTCCCGCAGATAAATATTTTGGTGATCCATATACGTTGAATGAAGGAATAAAACACTCAGTCATTTACTTATTAAGTATTTACTAAATATGTGGTTGTGTCCCACATTGCGTGGAAGTCACAGCTATAGAGGTAAGAAGACACTGCCTCCTGTCATCAAGGAGTACACAGTCTCAGAGGGAAAACAAGGAGGGAACCAACCATTATAAGTGCCTAAGTAGAAGTGTTTAGAAACACAACGGGAACCTGGAGAAGCAGAGGCAAAGTGCCTGGTGAATGTGAGGGTGGGTGTCACACAGGCAGTGAGGAACAGGGTTGGGACAATTGCAAAGAGCTATGTTCAGTATGCTTTTAATGGAGCTATTTCTTAGAAGCATCTTCAATGAGATGAGAATAGAGTCTAAAAGAACACTGAGGCAGCCAGACAAGTTTGATATCCAATATGGCGCTCAATCAGCAGAGAAGCTGAACCTGAAATAAGGACATTCCATCTCTATCCTATTGCCTGGGCAACTGTAGAAGTCCAGGTTTGAGTTGTGGTTCCATCACAAAGCACTCTCAATCCTATGCTTCCTGGGGAAATACTCAAGCACAAGTCTGATTGAGCTGCCAGCGCCCTCTTGTGGTGACTCACTTGCGCCAGAAGGCGCAGCCACCCAATTCCTCCGCCATCTTCCCAAGCGCCCTCCAGAGGCTGGGTTCTATGACAGCTGCTGGAGCCAAGGAGCTTCGAGACTCCTGTCAAGACACTCACAGTCCAGCCGTCGCAGTGTGAGACCACAGATGGATACAACTGTGCAACAAGAGAGAGTTCATATAGAAAAAGGATGATTAACTATTGAGCTTGGGGGCTTTGATGGTGCTTTGATCAGTGGCTGACAAAAGAGAAGGTGTCATGGTGGGTGTGGTCTGGCTCTGAACACAAGAGAGAACTACCTAAGTCAATTAACAGGAGATGGGCTTTCCCGGAAGAGACATCAAAGTGGTTTATTTGGAGAACTAAAAGTAACTCCACACTCTAGAACCGTTGAAACACAATTAGGTAGATTTTTTATGGATCTTCCTGAGGGAGTTCTAAGTGATTCCCAGTGTGTGTCTGAAATCTTTAGCTCAGCGCACATTTATTAAGCTTCTTCTAGAAGCCAAACCCTCCTTTTAGCAATGTGGTCTGGGACCCTGCCGGAGCTCATGGGCAAGCATTAAGACCGATGTCCAGGCAGAGACATGAAGAGCTGCTGTCTATAAAAGGCAAGTTATGCACAAGTAGCAGTGGACAGCAAAGAGAAAGAGACATTCCATGAACAGGGCAGTCAAGGAAGGCTTCCCAGAGAAGGAAGTGCATGAGGTGAACTTTGAAGAACAAACAAGTAGGAATTCTCCAGACGACTGTCAGGGAGAAGGTGCACCTTTTTGTTCCTGTGATGTAGGACGGGCTGAGAAGCTTCCTGCTGTCTAGTCTTGGGCTGCTATCCTCCTCTGGCTCCTCTTCTCCCCAACCCCCAGGCTGCCATGATGGATCCCCACCCCAGCCCTCAGGGTTCTATGCTCAGCCAGGCAATGAGCATAACTTTGCTCTCCCCAAGACTTTGTTCACATGAGCCTTCCACTGGCACTCATGAGGTTCAAATAATGTGCTTAGTGGAGACACTTCAATACCAAGAATGTGGTTTTGTACCCAGAAAATCAGGCTGTTGCTCATGAAACACACTCCACACAGAACACACCAACTTTAATTTTTACCTTTTAGTAGCCCGATTCTGATAACACCCCTAACTTACTCCTTTTTAACCCCCCCAAATCCAGTGCCTCTCTAACATCTGCAACACTCTTAAATCATTTTCTTTCTGTGTCCACTATTATTGCCTTAATTTGGTCCTTCATACGCTCCTGGTTGGCTGATCCAGTGGACTAATCTGTTTTGAGCTTGTCCTGCCTCACTAGCCTCTAATGGAAGATTTTTAAGAAGTCTTGTTTTAGATGGTGTCCAGCCCACTTTTCTTAGGTATATCGCTTCTGCACCCCTGCAACCATCCAAATTGGATCTCAGGTCCCTAGGATGGTAGACAGCCCTCCCTAGTGGCCTCATCTGTGTGCTGTTTCATATTTTCCTGCTTGCAAGTGCTGTCTCCCTAACTCTTTCCACATAGTAATGCCGATGTATCCCTTGAACCTCAGTTTCATGCCCCTTCCCCTAGTAATCCTTTTCTGACCTGTCCTTTTGTATAGAGAACCACTTTCTACTGTGCTGCTTCTAGACTACTTATGTGCATCCATTATTAGGTCATTTCCAGACAACCTGCTTACCAATCTGCGTCCCTGACTCTAGGCCACAATATAGTGTAGGAAAGAAGAAAGAATGAGTTCCCGGCCTTGCCACCTACCACTGTGAACTTAGGCAAGTTCATTACTGCCCTTTGGTGTCCTTTCCTCATTCATAACATAGGGATCATAATAATATATTTTTGCCTCATAAAAGTATCAAGTGATTAATATTTCACTAAAATTATGGGCCTAATGAATATAAAGTGCTTGAACAGTACCTGGCTAATAGGAAATAAGAATTTGCTCTAATTTCCAACTGTAAGTGTTTAGGTTTTATGTCTTATCCCTCTCAGTTCTCCCAGGGCCCTGCACAGAGCCTGACATGGAGCCAGAGATTATGTGAAACAAATGTTTCTTTAGAGAAGAAATGGCTAAATCTCTGCCTCTTTCCTTTTCTTCATCCTAATATCCACCAAGTTCCTAAATCCTGTTGGTTTTTCTTTCTAATACCCTTTGCACCTATTTTTCTCTCTATGAAAACTGTCACTACTCTTTTATTGATTCAACGAAAATAACTATTCATCAACAGAGTACAAGACACTCTAAGTGCTGAAGATGCTTCTACTGATAAGATAAATTCCTTGTGCTATGACGCAGGTATTAAATAGCTGCACATTAGTTGCTTGACTACAAGTGTCATTCACTCAACAGGCAGGTTGGAGATCTTTCCTCTTGCAGAAGAAATTTGACAGACATATGACAAAATAAGAAGCAAATGGCTAGAGTATGGCTATGAAAGCTGCAGTGGGGAGCAATCTAGGCAGGGGGAATGTCGTGTGCAGTTAGCACATGTGAATTTTGTGTTTCTTGTGTCTGGATTATTACTACAACTGCTACCTGATCCCCTGCTGCTCTTCAACTTCCTGTCATGTGACCTCCATGCTCAAGAATCTCCCAGGATTCTCCACATGTACATATTTCTTTGCTGTTTTTCATGACCCAGTGTAACATGGGCCCCAGTGTTACTCAGTTTTATCTCTAGAAATTGTTAGTATCTCTACTCTAGTCATTCTCCACACATTTCTTATTTTTTTCCATTTTCTTACCTCTCTCAGGTTGTTATATCATCAAAAAGATATCTTTCTTCTCCCATCCATGCTAGTTAGTTCATAAACAAAATTTATCTGCTGTGTGTGATGTGCTTTGTTATTTTCTACTTTATTCTATTCTATTTCAGCTTTTAAAATAAACAATCAAGTTGTTTCAAACCAAAAAGATTTCAGAACTCAATAATGGGTCTTGACCCCCGCTTGAAAATATTGTCCCAATTAGCCTTAAAGATTTTTTTCCAATATCTATGTAGCTTGAAGGGGTTTAGCTTTGATAGAGTCTAAGTTTTGTTCCAGCAGTAGAATTCCTTAACTCAGCTTCCTCTGGGGTATGAAGCATCTGGGTTCTCTAACAACAAGTGGTAAAACTGTATGAACATGTGATGTGTGGGACCCCTAATCACACAGACCCAAGTCACCCTGAGGACCTTCAGCAATGCATTTTAATTTGTAGGACACGTCACCCTTGCCTACTTCAATGCTGCTAATGTTCTGAACTGCTAAATGTATTGAGCTGTTCCAGATCAGATACTGGGCAAAGATGAACATGAGAGAATATTTATTCCAGATGTTCTGAGAAAAAAATCCTCTAATAGGAAAGAAATCCCTGGCAACCATATGCAGCCATAGCTCGTGACATGTAGGTAGTAGGTGTATTTTTGCATTTTAAATTCACTTTATAATTGCCCAAGGGAAATGGATCTTTTGTAATAATCATCTCCAAAGACTCTGGTTTACAAAATGGTTTTTAGTATCTCAGTTAATTTTCAAAGGATGTAATTAATTATTTCTTAAATTTTAAATTTTGCACCTTCAACACCTGTGTCTGCATCTGGAAAATTCTTCCAGTTTTTGTTTCTATCTCAGATTATATTCTTGCATTTCATTTCTCTGCATCCTCCACTGCAAATGCATACAGCTATAATGATGATGCCGTAGTCACCCAAATCTCCCCAAATCTCAGCAGTCTAGAAGTGAATTCATTGCCATTTCCCTAAACAATCTCTCCTCACATTTCCTTGATTAAAGAATGGTCCATGATCTCCAGCTGCACCAGAGACCATGGCGGTGACCTCCTCCCTCTTCACCCTTCATGCCCCAGGTCCTCTGGTTTTGTGTCCTTCCTGTCTTTCAGATCTGTCTACTTCTCTTCTCCCTCTTTGCCTCTGTTGGAGTTCAGACCTCCAAAATAGTCCTCTAGGTTTTGTTTTCAGCTCCTTTAATGACTGATCTATTTTTCACTCTCCTGCTTGGTTCTCTCCTAGTCCCTGGAGGAGAGTCCAACAGATAGTATGGAAAATTGTTTGCAAATGTCCCCCCTGGTCTGTGCTTGCTAAACTTTCCTGCCTCACTTTGACTCCCTTCTTTCCTCTTCTCCTCTTCCTCTCTCCCTGCATCCATCTTCAACCCCTCAAATACTTAACGCAATGCTTTTGTACTTCACGCCCCTTTTAGGAGGTTTGAAACATGCTCCTCTGTTTGGACACAACTCTTACTCTTTCTTCAAACCACACCTTGGGTATCTCGTGGGAAACTCCTCAGACTTTCGAAGTCCAGGCTCTGAGATCTTCCCTGTCCTCTCTTTATCCCCTACAGTTCACCGTTATGCTGTTTTGCTGTAATCATTCACTTGGGTTCAAATAGCAGGAGCACAGGACTTATTTAACCACATATCTCTAAGTCCAACACATTTAGGAATACAACTAATATTTCTACATAAGCAAGTAAGATCTCATTTGCTCTCTGCCCACCAGTAGAGAGGATTCTACACAAGGGTCCTATGGAATCCATCTAACTCTGTCTACACCAGGATGGAAGTCTGCAAACTGTTTAGAGGGCAGATTAGGTCATGACTCCAAACATCTTCTCGGTGATATTTTAAAATCTCCATCTGTTTTTGATGTGTCTTATTTCACAAACTCAGGAGGAAGTTAAAAAGGATATTAATTTGGGCTCCCTAAAATCCCCCCATTTCAACTCATCTCTTCTTTAGACAAATTTGATTATCAACTACTGTGGCCGGTATCCTGACCCTCAGATCGTTGGTGCTTTGATTACAGTTTAATTCACTTCTTCTCACTCATCCATCTCTCACTGATTAAACATCGACTAGCTGCCAGACCCTGGAAATATTACATGGGTAAAATGTCACTCCATGCCTCAAGAACTAGTCTATGCAGGGCTGGGAGGAAGGAAGAAGACAGGTGTGTGAGCTGTTGTGATTTAGTGTCTCCAAAGTTGGCCAAACTTGAGCTTAACCTCAAGTGTTAAGGGATGAGAAAATGTTTGTTTTCTGTATGAAAAAAATAAATGTTATGAATGATAATTTTCTGAAAGAGAAACACAGCAAACAACAGATACCATATGGAGAAGGATTTTTCTTATGGAACGTGAAGATTCTCATTGCATCTGCTACCATTTCGTCAGCATTGTTTGAGTTAATTGCCCTTGATGGAATTCTAGTCATACCTAAAAACAGTCCAGCAAAGTCTAGACATTTCTTCAAAGATATGAAGGCAAAAGGTACCGAAAGTGGCACAGGGGTTATTCCTGGGTGATCAACACTTACTGCTTGGGCCAGTTATTGAAATATGAAAGTTAAGGGTGATATTGCTAATGTGGCACCCTTAACGTAGAAACATATTCTGTGTGATTCATGCTCTGAAATGAGTAAGACCTTTCTGAATAGAGTGATTCTACATTTTTCCCAAGCCAAACATTCTTTACAATGCATTTCTGTGGATATTGCATGAATATTTAGAGCTTCGTTGAATTTCTTGCTATTCCTTTAACATACATTGCTGTAAGATACTTTGTGCCATTGTTGTTCTTTCTTAGTAGTATAGTCTCTTGCCTCTAGGTGCCTGCTAAACTCCAATGTGACCTCTTCTGTAAAGCACAAGATAAATGCAAATGCTTCAGGCTGAATTACTTTCCCCCACTCCTCATGGCCATATACTTTGTGACTTGCTTTTCAAACTGCACTGGCTGCATTATATCATCCTGATTCACAGATGTGTCTCTCTTCCCTCACAGACGCTTAGCTGCTCAATGAATCCTGGTCCACAAAACCTAGCGATGCCTGAAACATTAAAATCTCCGGAGAAGCAGGTGGCAGGTTTATAACAGAAAATGACCAAATTCAAGACCATACTGGAGAAGTTTTAAAAGGATGCCTCTTATATGGTGATACAGTTTTCAAAGCTCAAAGTTAATTCATCCTTTGCTCCTTCTAAGAAGTGATTTTTGGAAGTAACCAGCAGAGCATGAGTGTGGGAGTGTTGCATGCAGAGGGCCTGTCTGGAAAGACCAAGGACAGACAGTGGCAGCAGGGCCCTCCTCCCCTGCCCTCTGTTTCGCTGGCACCTGGCTCTGTCCCACAGGCTAAGTGAGCAAACAGTGGAGAAAAACACAAACTCTGAGTACCTTGCTGGCTTTGACATGTCACAGTTTATTAAGATTTTAACCTATGCAATTCTAGTCAAATACCAAAAGCAAATAAACCAATATTGAAAAACTTTAGTAGCATTTGAGTAAACATTAATTTCATTAACTGTATAACATTTGCAATAACTAAAGGTAATTTCCTTACTTATTTTTCCTACAGATAAAGCTGTGAGATAGCTAAAAGAGATACTGCCTCTATCTTACTTTAACAAAAGTTGGCAGGGGCTTCCCTGGTTTTCAGGGACAGAACACAGGCCCTGACTCCGGGGCATGGTGACAAAGATGTCTTCTGTCCCTCCTGACTGTGATGTGGTCCTCATCCCCACTCTGATCTGTTCAGACGTCTTCTGTTACCCCCTAGTCACCTGTGAAGCCAAGACACCCACAGTTCCAGGAGATGAACTGAACTTGTCCAGCACCGTCCCTGGGAAGCATTTCCCCGACTCCACAGCACCCGTTTTTCAGAGAATTTCACCCCATTTACTGCATCCCATTTGCTGCAGTTCAAAACTGGAATTATACCCACCATGCAGAGGCTTCCAGATTATAGCAATGTTAGAAAGCTCATCTTACAAGAAGTGATTGTAAACCTTTTCAATTTATTGGAAATATCAGTATATGTAGGGACCAAAGTTTAAAAGCAATGCATTCATTTCATCTCTGTTCCCTTCTTCTACATACTTTCTGAAGACAATGCAAAGGAGCAATAAAATGAGCAAAACTCACTAACCCAAACAAAGCAACAATATTTTTCTTAAAAATTATAAATTCTTCAGCCCAGTATGTGTTTGTCTCTGCCTCCTCTAGTAGGAACCAGCCTACAAGCTTGAACCTGACCAAGGGGTGACAAGGATGAAAAACAGAGACAGAGAATCAGGTTAAAATCTGGAGGGTGAGGGGACTCTTGTCTCCCTTCGACACAGAGCCCTGAGTGACTGGCGGCACCTGGGCTTTATCCCCTCAGACACGGGCATGAGCAGCCAGAGCTCCACAGGACCCATCTGTCTCCCACCCTCCGTGGAACTTGTCCGGTTATTCAATGGGATCTCAGGGGTTTCTACTTCTCCCTGCAGTACGTCAGCATGCTTGCACGCCCTCTTCCTCTTCAGTGCTCACGAAGGGGGCCAATTAAGCTTTAGTCTTCCCATCTGGCTTGCCACAAGTCCTATTTTGCTGATTTTGATGTGAACTAGAAAGTGAGCAAGTGAACTTTCTAGGATCACAGAGTTGAAAGTCAGCTGAGAAAACATACTGACAGTTCCTGTATCATCCACTGAATTTGATGGCTATCTTTAAACATAGCATAGTCAAAATTGAGAATTTTGTTTAATAAAGCAATAAAGAAAATATATCAGCTGAGGTTATACCCTTGAACTGAACTAGATTTATGTTCTGTGAGTGATAGAGTCTTCTACAATTAGGTCTAGTCATGAGTTACTTGTAAGGGCTTTTTATACAAGACATACAAATTAATTAAGTGAAAAAACCTGAAAGTATATACATATTTATCTTATATTAAAGTTCAGAAACAGATATTTTTCTATTAGCTGAAATCTAAAAATAAATAGCTTATATGGAAATATTAGAATTGAACCTACTGGCTTTGTGGAAAGCTTTCAACAATGTCTTTTTTAATAGAAAACATGAATGTGGTCAAATTTTATGCAAGGCAGAAAAAAAAACCCAGTTATATTTTGCTTCATACCCTTGGAGGGAATCTTATACTAGAATTGCTTGAGAATGCAAACTTAGACAAGGACCCTACAAGGTTGCAATTAAATTTCACAAATAAAACTCTCCCGGTAGAAGGTAATGTGTTCATCATTAAATTGTAAGGCAGAAACACATCTTTCTCAGAGCTCCTGAATTACCATCTAAACTAAATAACAGCAGTTAAAAAAGACAAGTTTAGTGGTCTCTCTCTTTTTTTCACACATTTATATTGAGGTCAGTGTGTGAGAGAAGCAAATTGCAAATACATGCACCAATCTAGGTGGCCTCAAGAAAGCTATGCTCAAGGAAAAGAAATCTTTAGGATTATTCCAAATCAAAAAAATCCTCAACGTATTTTCATATCTTGGCAACCACATCTGTCGTGTCAATCACTGGGCTGCAGAGATACAACACTACACAAGAAAATTCTCTGCATTATTCTTCAATCACACACGGATCTCCAATCCACTTTTACCCCCTTTTTATTTTCCTTCCCCACTGTTCCTACTCCCCTCTGCCTCATTAAAATTATTTCAGCAATCATCATAATCACCTTCTCATAAACACTTCACAACACCGAACTCCTCTTCCCTACCAGGGTGGTCTCGTGTGAGCAGAAGTAAAGGAACTGTGGGTTACACAGGCATAGTCAGCTTGTTAATATGTAATTTCCTTTCCGTGTGCATTTTTACTTCCCAAGTAAAACCTGTACTTGGAGTGGAAGAATGCGATGTTTTGATACATGATGCACAGAGTGTGTCTGTGTTCACATCAGGATAAGCTCCCTCCTCCATCATTTACCATTTCTTTGTGGTGAAAACATTTGAGACATATTTTTTCTAGCTTTCGTCAAATACACAGGGCATTATTGTTAGTTATGTCACCCCTAAAAGCAGAACTGATTTCTTTGATCTGACCACAACCTAGTTCTCCTGAGTCACGCTTTGCCCACCCTGCCCTCTCCCCGACTCTCAGCTCTGTTTACCACTATTCCACTTTCAGCCTCTGTGAGATCGGTTTTTGGGGACGCCACACCAGTGCAATCGTGTTGTCTGTCTACGGCTGACTTCCTTCACTGAGCAGGTGTATGCATTTGGCCAAAACCACTAACTTGCATATTTACGAGTTATACATTTTGTTGTATGAAGATTTTCCTTAAAACTTTAAACAAATATTAAATTCCAGTTCATAGGTTTGTTTTCTGCTATGCTGTGGAACAGCAGCTCTGAAACTGGCTGAAGTAAGAGTAAATATGTTAAAGGGAACAGGCCTAGTAGTTGAAAGGGAAGTTACAAATGAGGAAAGAAAGCGGGAACATCGCTTTCAGACTGCAATATGGTTTCTAGCTAGCATGGGCCCCAGAGTGCTTATACTCCCAGAGGCGGGGCACCTGAAAGGATTGTGCGGGTACTATCGCTGGGGGTGCCGCTGGGAAGTGGGGTCCGCTTGGGAGGTGTCACTGGCATGCCACCTGGAAGGCCCTGTCTCTCTCCTGGCTCCTCCCTTCCCTCTGACTGCGCCAGTGGAGCAGGCTCTCCTCTGCCCACCAACAATGGACTAAAAACATGAGTCAAAGAAACCTCTCGTCCTTGAACTTGCGGTGTCAGGTATTTTGCCCCAATGACAAGGAAAGTGACTAAGACCATTGAAATTAAAAGTATCAGCATAAACCCATGATTTTCAGTATCTGTCAGTATAGCTGCATAAATATAGAAGTGATTATAGATAAACGTGTTAGGTGTGTGTGTGTGTGGATATATAGAAAGAGTAGCTCTGATCTCTGAGATTGTTTAAGTGTTACGACACAGCATTAGCAACGAGCATACTGAATACTTTGATCTTGATCTTTACTTTCCTTCTCCATTCAAGGAAACCTAAACTTTTTACAGAAAGAAAAATTACTATTCCAAGGCTAGGTCAGCGAGGACAAGGACCATAAAAAGTTTTGGTAAACTTAACAAAAGTTGGCTATGGTTTGTTGATTTAATAACAGCTTTTTTCCATTGCAATTTTCCTGATTTTGTTAACTGTACTGTTATGTAAGAGAACGTTCTTGTTAGAAGATATTCACTGAACTATTTAACAACAAGGAGTTACCATTGTCCCCAATTTTCAAATGAATCAGAAAAAAGTCATGGGGAGAGAGAGAGATACAGAGGGAGAGATCAAAGCAGGTGGGAGAAAAATGAAAACTATTGTTGAATGTGAGCAAAGCTATTCCTTATACTCTTCAGTTTGCCGTAAATTTGAAATTATATCAAAAGTAAAAGTTACACTAAAACTACTAGAATGGCGTTCTGTGTCGCTCAGTATAAGAAGTGGAGTTCCAACAATGGTTTCCAAGTCTGCATGTGCCCCGGGCCCTGATTGCATCTCTGACACCATCTTCCTGTCTCCCTCTCGAGAGTCCCTGTTACCTCAGAGATGCCTTGTGGAATCTGTGTGACACCCACCTTCTCAGCGAGCCGCCCTCCTAGCTGTTAGACCTCGCACTGCCCCACACGCCTCCTCCTGTTCACCGCAATTTCCTGTGTCCTTACTTTGCCATGGCACGAGTCACTTTCTAGCATCCATGTTGCTTATGGAACGCATCTTCCTTTTCTCATATCTTTAGTCTGCCTTGCAAGTTCCCCAAGGCAGAGAGCTCTGTCTCTGCTCAATATTAATGTGTGTGGTAACGCTAACTCAGTGAGGTTTTAAATGTCTGTTTTTGAAATCTATAAATAATATAACTGGAGTAACTTGGAGAAGCCAAGGATGTTGCTTAGGGAGGCCCTGTGGGTCTTGCAAGGAGGCAATCGGTCCCTCTTCCCATCACCTGCTTGTCAGCCTTCAAGGTCTAAAATGAGATGCTGGCTCACACTAAGCAAAACACTTGAGAGGAAAAAAGCTAATTTAAAGAGTTATGGTGAGAAAAGGAGATGTCATGAGTATCAGAGCCCTGAATACACTGCTGAGCCTCTCTGTTGGACTCTGTCTTAGTCACTTTAGACTAAATCACTTTACACTAAGACTTAGACCCAATACCCACACCGCTCCGGGGAGGCGAAGTTTATTTTGGCTCATGGTTTGCAGAAGTTTCGCTCCAGAGCTGGCTGGCTCCAAGGCAGAGGGGCGTGGCAGAGGAGAATCAGCTACACACAGAGAAAGCAGAGGTCAAGAGAAGGGTGGAGAACATGCAGACCCGGGCCGCGCCCCCAGCGACCCTCTCTCGTGCCCGGTTCTCACCCCTGTCCCCCTGTAATCCAGTCACCTTCCAAAACCCTGCCTATGAGCTCCTGAGGCTTCAGGGGACATTTTAGATAGAAACCGTAACAGAGTCCATGTTAATTCTCTTCAAGGAGTTTACATGGAGTTCAAAAGACAAGTGTCAAGCTGCTTTCATAAAATCAGAAGGAAAAGAGTGAGTCCAATCACACGAACTGATGAGTCCATGTTTCATCTAAGGAACACAGGATTAGGAAATCCACTTCTGTTCCGGCCATTCTCTCACTTCATAATGCCAAAATAAAATATGTCAAATTTGCATTTGAAGAACTCCCCCTTTTCAGGTTTCACATTAATAATCAGCTCATATATTTCTTTCAGATATGTTAGTATGTATCTAGGCCAATGGTGGTAGACTTATGCCCCGGTGTTGTTTTTCTTGTAAGACAAAAGATGTTAATGTATGAGTTGTTTTTTCTAAACTAAAGCCTCAGTATTCAGGTTTAATTGCAGGGTTGGCACTTTGTGGAAAATAAGTGGGTTTTGGGCTGCAACTTGGGAACTGGCCTTCAAAGTTTCCCCATAATGGCCCTAGGCTATCATGCAGCCCTGCTGCTGCTGTTTCCTGAAGGAAGTCAGGGTGATCTTTAAAGGTAAGTTCTACAGTGGGCAGATCAGATCGCATGCTGAGTTCATTACTGTGGCTGTTAAGAGTCAGGGGAGGCAGTTTCCCCACTGTAACTTATATGATTCTATTATATGCAACCAAATGATAAAGAAATGAATGCTTAATCAAAGTTGCTTAAAGCCTCATCAAATAAAAAAAAATGCTTGAACAAAGTTAAGAACTTCATAGAGTTCAAACACCTCAGTAGGCTTCTGATTCAGTAACAAGATGAAGTAGATGCATTTCTCCTTACTCCTTCCACTAAGCACAGTCAAAGCCCTGGCTATGATACCTTATGAAACAAACATAAAAAGATTGTAAAAGTTGGATGGAAGAAGATGGACTACGGACCTTAGAGTGTAGGAGACGAGTTACCTGGTATTATGGTTTCAATCTAAAATGTCCACCAAAATCTCCTGTGTTAAGAGGTGGGATTTTTGGAAGGTGATTGGATAACGGGGCGCTATACTCATCAGTGGATTCATCCATTGATGACTCCATAGCTGAATGTATGTTACGAGGTGGGGCTCATTTGGAGGTGATGGGTCACTGGGGACATGTTTAGAGGGTGTATCTCTCACTCTGGCTCTCTACTCACTGTCTTTTTCCTGCTGCCATAAGGTAAGAAGCTTTACTCTGCTATGTCCTTCTGCCATGATGCTTGTGTCTTGGAGCCAGCCAACCATGGACTGAAAGCTCTGAAGCTATGAGCCCCAAATAAACCTTTCTTTCTTTAACTTGTGGGTTTCAGATATTTTGTCCCAGTGACAAAAAAGCTGACCAATATACTTGAGTTTTCTTTTTGTTTCATTCTCCTGGACTGGGTGCTAAAGAAGCCAGAAAACATAAAAAGAAAAAGAAAAAAAGGACAGGAATTGCCAAAAGATAGAGCCCTCAAATACACTGCTGTCACAACCAAAGGACCAGAAAATGGAGAGTCTAGCACGGTGATGGCAAACCTTTTAGAGCTTTCAATGATACAAACAGCCCGCTGTGGCATGCGTGCCATAGGTTTGCCACCACTGACCTGGCAAGACAAAAAATCCTTTTAGATAATTACAGCCCTATTACCAGTCTTACATCCTTTCACTGTCTGCAGAAGCTCAGTGGAGAAGGCTGGTGGGATGAGACTCTCATCCTCAGCTGGCAGTGTAGGTCACATGGGGGTCCGGCCTTCCTCTCCACTGGGTGACACTGAGGCACCTCCCTTGCTCCATGGGAGTGGTTTCGGGGCAGACCCATTGGAAAACCAGGATGCTCCCCACCAGCTAGCAGGAAAGTGATTTTCCTACTGCGGGGTGAGTGCAGGCCAAAGTAAGGAGTGATAATGTGAACCTCCCCTCTCCCAACCAGGAAGATGTCAGCAGAACTGAGAGAAAAACCTGAAAGCCCACTGCCACTCAAGAGTAACTGGGCAGTGCGGGGCACCGTGGCACAGGCCTGTAATCCCAGCACTCAGGAGGCTGAGGCAGGAGGATTGCCGTGAGTTTGAGGCCAGGCTGGGCTACACAGTGAGTTCAGGACCAGCCTGGACTACACAGAAAGACCCTGTTTCAAAGAAGAAAGAAAGAACAAAAAGAGTAACTGGGCACTGCTGTCTCACTGGTATGTTAACAAAGGCCCACTGAGGAATTGGATGTTTACCCTCACTTGGCAATGATAAGAAAACAGCTCCTCTGCCCCACCCCTGGCTGTCCAGTGCTAGAGGGAACCCATCAAAACAGAAGATTTAATAAAGTCAGAGTCTCACACAATTTCATCCAAAGTGTCCAGGATAGAATTAAACATCACAGCGCATGAGAAAAATCTCAGCTTTAATGAGAAAAGACATCACGTGCCAACACAGAAATGACATAGATGTTGAAATTAATGGACAGGATTTTTAAAGAGGCCATTATAAAAATGCTCTACAGAACACACTTGAAACAAATGAAAATGGGAAAGAAATTACCTAAGTAATGAAAGACACAAAGAGGAACAATTGTTTTCTATTTTAAAACTGAAAAACAAAATAAAATAAGAAGCTCATTGGATGTGTTCTGGAGCAGAACAGAGAACAGAGAAAAAAGAATCAGTGAATTTGAAAATAGTTCATTAAAAATGATCAAATCTGAACCAAAGAGAAAATCAATTTAAAAAAAAAGGAAGACTACCAGGGACCTGTGAGCCAAAGATCTGAACTTCCTGTCAGGCTACCAGCGTCAAAGGAGAAAGCAAAGAGGCTGGAGTGGAAAACCATTGAAGAAATCCCCCAAACTTGGCAAAAGACAGCAGCCAACTGTACTACAACAAGATAAACCCAAAGAAACCAACCTAAATTAGAACTTAAGAAAACTGAAGATGAAGGAAACATCTCAAAAACAGCAAAAGAGAAATGACCGACCAGTCATCTGTCAGGTTAAAGAGAATTTCAGTGACAGTGGATTTCCCAGTAGAAATCACGGATATAAGAAAGAAATGGCACATTTTTCAAGTGCCAAAAGCATTACCAAACTCCAATTCCACACCCAGCAATGAAAACAATAGACATTTTCAGAAGAATGGAAAATAGGAGAATTTGTCACAAGCAGATGTACTCTAAAACAGTGGTTTATGGGAGTCCCCGAAAGAGTAAGTTAATGAATAAGGTGGACTTGTAGAAAATTGCGAAGAAAGGACAAAAATGGGTACTTACCAAAAGCTTTCTTTACCTTGGATATTATAAATTTTAATAGAACAAATGATACAATATTCTGTAATGTGGATCTCAGTATTTCCAGAGGATATGTTTAAAACAATTATTTTATAAATTAAGTGAGTAAAGGGACTTAAAAGGAGGCAAGTTTTCTATGTTTGGTTTAAACTAGCAAATAGATGCCAGCAGATCTTTATGGTAAGGGAAGAAATCTGTATCTCGCCATAGTGTAGTCACAAGGATCTACATACCTGTAGGATAAAGCGGCAGAGAATTATGTATGACATTGTGCCAAAGACATTTTCCTGGTTTTGTCATTGTACTATAACTCGTGCAAGATGTAATTAGTGGGGAAAAGTAGGTGAAAGATATGCAAGAGCTTCCCATCTTTATAACTTCTTATAAACCTATAAAAATGAAAAGAAAACAAAGCTTTAAAAAATATTTAGTAGGTCATATTCTGAAAAGTATAACTGTGAAAAAACAATAAAAAACAACAAAGAGTTGGTGTAAAATTACAAAGCATATTTTCTCAATAACTGGATTTTTTGATAATCACTTTAGATCTACTTGATACGCAGCATGCAATTATGTTTTGGTGTTGATGTTGTTACTGATTACTGATTTTTTATGTCTTCAAAAATAACACTGTCACAGCAGGCGAGTCGTGCTACCAGCAGATCGTGAAGGGAAAGCCTTTAGGCTCTGCAGCTTCTGGGGCACGGTGGCAGGGCCCTGGAAGTCTGTGAGCAGCTTTCCCCTGGGGCAAGGAGAAAAGGCTATGGTAGAAGTCTTGGTGCCTGTTGGTGGCACAACCAGAGGGTGGCATCAAGCTGTGACTACCAAACACAGGCAGGTCATGTTATCAACCTGAGTCTGTTCTTCGTGCCCACAGTGAAAGCCCTTCTTGTCTTTTCTGATCTGTAGCAAATGTTTTGGATGGCTCTCCACAGCCCATACCACTCTTCCTGGAGTTGGTCCCATTTCCCCATGAATCTCTCGGAATTATGTGACCTGAACCAGTTGCAAATGCACTGAGGTAGGATTCTTCCTCCAGAAAATTTGGAATGGGAACCCACAGATTCAAACTGAGTAAATTTAAGGTTCAGTGTGACCAACTGGCTATCGTCTTTGCTTTTTATCAATTGTGAAATATTACAAACCTACACAAAACACCCAGTTATTCTCATTGCCAAATAAAGAACTGTGTCATATGTTTCAATTTTTTTCTAAAAAGTTAAGAAAATTTGGATATAGATAAAACTTTAAAGAAACTAATACTTGATTTTCTTACTGTTAAAACAATTACCAAGATTTTTGCACTTTTAAAATTTATTTATTTGTAACTGTGGTTAAAAAATCACAACCTCTGGGCTGGGGATTTTCTCAGTGGTGCCATGCCTGCCTCACAAGTGCTAGGTTCTGAGTTCCATCCCCGGTACCAGAAAAAAAAATCACAACCTCAACACAACATGTTTAGCAAAATATTTGTCATCCTAATGGGTTTTAAATGTATAGTTCAGTACTGTTAACAATGTTCACGTCATTGCACGAGAGAATGTTTTCATCTTGCAAAACTGGAATCCTACATCCTCTGAATAATAACTTCCCATTTCCCATCCCACCAACCCTGGTGACCACGATTCTGAATTCTATGAGTTGCACCACTTTAGATAGCTCATGATATGATAAGTGGAATCACACAGTATTTGGCTTTTTCTGACAGGCTTATTTCACTTAGAAGAATATCCTCAAGGTTCTCCCATGTCATAGCATGTGGTAGGAAGGATGTACTCTGCTTATTAGGCTGAATAATATTCTATAGGTAGGTAGGTAGGTAGACAGACAGACAGACAGACAGATAGATAGACAGATAGATAGATAGAGATATATGTCTATCACATTTCCTTTATCTGTCAATGGACATTTTGTTTGTTTGTACCGCTTGTCTCTGGGGAATAATACTGCAGTGAACATGGTGTGCAAGTATAACTTACAGATTCTATTTTCAATTTTTTTAGATATATGCCTAGAATTGAGATTAACAGATCACATGATCATTATTTTTTTTTTAAATTTTCAGGGAAATGCTCTACTGCAACTGCACTATTTTACACTCCCATTAATAGTCCTCACCAACACCTGTTATTAATGAGTATCTCAGAGCTCATAGCTTGCAGCTCTGATTGCATTGTCTTTAATGGTTAGTGATATTAAGCACATTTCCCTCTGCTCGTTAGCCAGTTGTATATCTTTTTTGAGTAAATGTCTGCTTGAGTTTTTGTCCATTTTTAAATGGGTTATTCGTTGTTGAGTTGTAGGACTTCTTCACGTATTTTAGATCCCCTTATCAGATGCATAATTTAGAAATATTTTCTATCATTCTGGAGTTTGCCTTTTCACTCTGTTGCTTTGATGTGAAACATGTTTTAAGTTTCATATAGTCCATTTATCTATTTTTGCTTTTGTTAACTCTGCCTTTAGTGTCCCAGCCCAGAAATCATTGCCAAATCCAATGCCATAAAGCTTTCTTCTGTTTTCTTCTAGGGCTTTTCTATTTTTAAGCCTTACATGTAGGATATTTAATGTACATTTTGAGTTATTTTTATATGGTATGAAGAGTCAAAAACTGCTTTTTCACGTAGATATCCAATTTTACCAGTACCATTTGTTGAAGTATTATGTGGTCTGTACACCTTGTCAAATACTTGCTGATCACATGCATTGAGTGGTTATTTCTGGGCTTTTGATTCTATTATGGCCTCTACTTGTTTCTATGTCATCAGCATCCTTTGTTTACTGGACTTTTGCATCACTTATCTTATTTTTAAATATTTTCCTTTTTATTTCATAATATATTTCTTTTTTCTTTGTCAACAGCAAATATTGGACAGATAGTATGATTTTATCCTTTCGTGATTAAGTGTGAATCCCTAAAAATTATGAGCACATTCTTATAAAGTCACAATGTCATTGTTACTCATTATAAAATTATAAATATTTATTTGGTATTGTTTCATACTTAATCAATGATAAAATTGTCTTAAAAATCTGTTTTCACTTATTTGAATCAGGATTTAGGCCAGGTCCACACTTAAAACTCTCTTCCCATTTGCCCACATACATTTGACTTGCAGACATTGGATTCATTCTCCTACAGACCAGCCTACATTTTGGATGTTTTTGTTCATTTCTATGGTCTATAATTTAACTGTAAACACAAGTTAATCAGTGGTTCAGTTGTATGATTGTTTAACCATAAACTTTAATTAGCTCATGAACCTTCACCTGTTCATGCTTATTTCCAATTTTGTAAACTTCTTTGCAAACTAGAGCTTCTCAGGGCTTTTCCCAGGTACATAGGGCATTCTCAGAAATGTCTCTCCATGATTCCACCCGAGGTCAGAAAGCTCCTCTTCTCTTAAAAGTGAATATTGGAGGACTGGGGATTTAGCTCAGTGGTGCTATCGCCTGCCTCACAAGCACAAGGTCCTCAGTTCCATTCCCGGTACCAAAAAAAAAAGGGAAGATTGGAAAGATTTCTGTGCCTTGGGCTTGCGGGTTGTTGCATGGTTCATCCCATTCACTTCTCATTGTTCCTGCCACCCAAACCTGACTTGTTCTACTGCTGAAGGTGATTTACTGCTCCCGTTCATAACCTGCAGTTTCTAGAAATTCCCTGCCTCTTGGTTTTTAAAAATACGTTTTCAGTGGATTTCTCATTTGCTCTCCTAATTGCTTTGTTTGTTTTTCAGGAGTAATTTTGGGCAAACTGAAAACCTCCCTTGGCACCCAGATCGCGCCACTAGAAGTTCTACTCTCTTTTTGTGAAAGGAAAGAAAACACTCACGCAACACTCACCTCTCAACGTGTTCTTTCACTTCCTCCTCCAACGCCCACCCCGAAGGGAACCCCTATCTGGATGTTGGCATGTTTTGTTTCCATGCGTGTTTTGTACTTTTACTCCATGTGTATACACCCAGTTATGCCCTGTTTTCTGAGCTCAGAATATTTGCATATGTTTATATCTATATATATATGATTTGTTACTTTGTTTTCTTTACTCGAAATTATTTGTTAAGATTTATTCATATTAAATTATGAAGCTCTAAATTGTTAATTTTAACTGCTATTGAGTATTCCATAATTTAAACAAAGCATGATTTTTTTGTTGTTCAGTTCTCTGCTATGGGGAAATTATTTCTATTCTCGCCATAAAAAGCAGGGCTGCAAAATAACTACCAGCATATATGTTTGTATATGTCCATCTGCATGAATTCCTCTAAAATACACATCTAGGAATGAAAAATGATGTGCCAGTGACTATGTACGTCTTCACATGCCCACATAAAATCACGTGTATTGATGCCAACATGTATGAGATTTTAATTTCCTACATCCTTGTTGCTGTGAAATGGTATCCTATTGTTTATTTATTTTCTACGTTCTGGACTAAAATGTGAAGTTGAGCATGTTTCCAAGTCTTATGGATCATTTGGTTTTCTTCTGTGTGTCATGTTTATGAATTTGACATTTTGTCTTCTGGGTCAGATGTCAATTTCTTAATGATTTGAGAAAGTTTCAAAAATATATTCTGGACAGCAATCCTTTCTTGTGTGTGTTTATTAAGCACAATGGGTTCACATAGAGTTTAGTGTGAATTTTCTCTCCCCCTTTCCCTCCCTGCCCTATGTCTCCACCTCCACCTCCACTCCACCTCTATCTCTGTAGCCCTTTCTTTCCCTATAATTCAGAATTTGTCCACAGAAACAACCTAGGAAGCAAACAGAATAGTTTCCATTTCCCCAAATCTCCATCTGCAACCCACTACCACCACTCAGATCCCTTCATGGGACATTCCTTCCCCTTTCTGAAGGCACTGACACTTATGACAACAGATATTGGGGAAGAATTGCTACGGACAGCCATTGTGGCCTAGACCCTATTCTACCTAGTTGTTTGACTTCAAATGGAGCCGTTTCTCCCTTCAGAATGCCTCTTATGCTCTTCCTTCTTTATGGACCTTTTCTTTCTAGATTTCATAGCATTACGCAAATCTAATGATTGGAGTAAGCAAAGTATTTGGTGTACAATTGGTGCCAATATGGATGACTGGAAAAAAGAAAACTGAATTATAATTACTTTTCAAACACAGCCCATATTTTGATAAGAGAATTTGATGTTCTTGACAAAATAATTTGGATAGGTGATAATGACAATTTATTGTAATAAGTGGATTTGAAAAGAGAAAAGTTCTAGGACTCTGTATTTTAGATCATAGTATCGCATCACCTCCACACACACAAAAATGCCATTAATGTATAAATTCTTCTATAGTTTTGTGTGCCAGAAGCAATGGCATTTTTAGAAATTAAATTTTATTTTTAACTGGTATATAAAATGGTATAGCAGGTGATATTTTTGTTTTGTTTTGTTATTTCATTCTTGTGTTTTGAGACAGGGTTTCACTATGCAGTTCAAGCTGGCCTGGAACTCACACTATGTAACTCAGGCTGACCTCAAACTCCTGACAGTCCTCCTGCCTCAGCCTCTCAAGTCCTGGGATTACAGGTGTGTGCCACCATACCTGGCACATGTGATATTTTGATATGTGTATATGTTTGTAATGTTTAAGTCAGATTAAATACACCTAACTCTTCAAACATCTACCATTTCTTTATAGAGAAAACATTTGAAATCCTTTCATCTAGCTTTCTGAAATACACAGCACATTACTGTTACCTGTAACCACCCTATCATGCAATAACACACAAGAGCTTCTTGCTCCTATCTAACTATCACTTAATGCCCATTAATCACTCCCCCCACACACACACACACACACTCTCCCCAGCCTCTGGTAACCACTGTTCTGCACCCAGGTTCAATATGATCGACTTTTTTAGGTCGGACGCATGAGTGGGTCATGCAGAGCCCATCCGGCTGTGCCGGGTTTACTTCTCCTACCACGATGACCTCTGGCTCCACCCACGTTGTTGCAAATGACGGATTTCCTTCCCAGGTGGGACTGCATCTTTAGCCCACGTGAAGTGAGGGCCTTGACTTAGCTGAAAGGCTCAGCTCCACCTCCAGCCTCTCACTGGCATCAGCTGCCGGTAACCCTGGTGACCCATTTGCTCCCCATCCGCGGGTGGTACCACATCCCACTTTCAGCTCCCTTTTCTCACTTCCCTTTCTTTCTCCTTTTCCCTCCTTTTCTTTTGCCATCAAGATTCTCTTCTTTTTATGCAGGCCAGGAGTACATTTAAAAAGCATATTCGTCCCTGTACTCCACTGTGAAACCCACTGGATGTTTCCGGTCCATCTTACAGCAGGAAGCGGGAGTAAAGAATCCATTCTTCTTGAAAATTACTCAGAGGTGGATTTGTTTTCTTTTGTTTGTAATGCTGTGCTGAGACTGGCCGCAAAGAAACTGAGTTCTTTCCAGGTTAGATTTTTCCAGCTTCTTTCCGTAAAAACCCCAACTCTGGAAGTTCACTGTGTTGCTTCTATGGCATCTGCTCTAAAGAGACGGGTTAACTCTCTGTAGCCTCTCCCACAGTGCACACACCACTGCTTTCCTCTTCAAGCCTCGACATTCAGCGGGTTCAAGTTTAATACTGCTGCATTGTATTTACACAGACATTTTTGCAAAATAGACTAAACGCATATGTGCATGTGCGTGCAGCAAGCTGTAATCTCAAAACTTTTTTTTTATTATTTTCCCACATAATAAGAGAAAGGGTCAAGTACAGGCAACGGAAGATTTTTTTTCAGAAAACAGACAATGTGTGTCTTCGGGAAAGGATTGCAGATCTCAGACTGCTTAGAAATGAAGTTTCCTAGCAGAAGCTTTCCATGGTTCATGCTAAAAGGCTGCAGGGTGTTTCCAGCCTTGCTCTGCAAAGAAGGCTGCGGAGAGGGCTCAGGCAGAGCCATGTTACTGGGTACAAACTGTGTTCCCAGAATATCCCTAGTATTATGCAGGCAGAGTGGGAAGCAGGAGTGATCGGGTGACTGCTCAGAATGTGGCCCAAAGGGGCTTGAAGAGGACAGGAACATGGCTTTGGAGAGTTGTTTGAACAGCAAACCTGTGTCTATGGCCTGTACCTAGGTCACCTTCAACAATTTCTCTTCCAGGAAGTGCTGGACAATAAACAAGTGAGAGCAAATCAGCAGGAACCCCAGTCATTTCTGGCTTGACTGGCCAATGTGACATCATTTTCTAGCCCTGGAACTGGGTTTTAATAATCCCTAGTTTTCTTTCTCATCTGCTTTGTTTAGAAATTGAACCCCCAAGCCATGAATGCTAGTGAGGTTCCATAACGTCTCTTCAAGAGCTCAGGATGTGAAGGCACCAATGTCAGCGCTGTTACTTTACTTCCCTGAAGCTTTGGTCTTGTCAACACAGATGCCATCTACTTGTTACTACTCCAGTTTATAAAATAATGGGTATTATACCAACCTCAATAGATTACCATCAAGCTAAAATGCAGGTGTTCACTAACTTACTGGTCCCTTTTCACTGAGTGTGAGCTAATTGCATGCAATCCCTCTTTGCTCACAGGATGGGCTTGATGTTAGCCGCCATTCACACAAATGTCTTAGGAATCAGCCCGCTGCACACACGTGACTGTGCTTGGTCTTCCTTAGACAGGGCAGGTATTGCCCCGCCTCAGGGTCGCTGACAGGCCGATCCCTCTCCTGTGCACATGGGCTGCCCTTTCACCTCTGTGACCTGTGCACATCACTTCCCACTGCTCCCTCCTCATTCTGCTACTGAGTCCCCGACCCCTCCTCATTCATGGCTTTTAATTTTTAAATATTTTATTCTTTCGGGGACTGAGGATTGAACCCAGGACATTGTGTGTACTACCATTGAGCTACATGCCCACCTTTCTGTTTTTAAATATACTCTTTATCCTCTAGAACTTTATAACATTTTGTTTTTATGATGTTTATGGCTCTTCTCTGCTCCTTTTGCCCCAGACTGGCTACTCCAGGAGGTCTAAGGTTTTTAGTGGCTTACTTTGGTCATGCAGCCCAAGCACCTGTTTTCTGCTATGTGGTCAAGGCATAATAGCTATTTTTGAAGGAATGACTGTCCTCACGCATCTCAGACCAAATCAGACAACAGAGCTTACTCAGGAATGCACAGGGCCTGGAAGTAGCATTCTTTTTTCTGATCTCTAGAGCCTGGAGTGTGGAAAACATGAAATGTATGAAATGGATTAAAAAATGGATTCAGGTAGCACACAGCATCCCAAGAGGCCTGGAAATTACCCAGGCTTGGGCAGACTCCATTCTCATTGTTCTCTCCTTTCTGAACCAGACAACCACACATACGGACTTGGGATTTTTTTTCTTTATTTGACTGATATTATGGATTCAAAAGGTCAGGATAATGGAGTGAACAAAAACTACACTCTTTGAGCTAACTTTGACAAATGTTACAATGAAAATGTGTGCTCACCAGGGCCCCTAAAGTTCAAATGTTGACCTTTAAATTAAAACTGAAGTAATGTTTGTCATTTTGGAAATAGAAGAGCAATATAATGAGACTCAGTGACATCCCATCGCGGATAGTCCTGTACTTGGCTGTCATTTCAAGCTTAGCTGAGCAGGGCTAACCTCAGCTCACACAGTGGTTGAATCCATGGCTCCCAAGTGGGGAGACCCAGCTGAAGAAGCCAGCACTGAGAGTCTGTTCTTTGCTCTTGGGATTTTGTACTCTGCATAGTATCAGAAAGGCAGTATGTAGTGCAATAGTAGGAAAACAACACTCTTGCTACAGTCAAGAGATGACACAGCACTTAGAGAATCAAGGAGTGGGGTAGGGAAGGAAAAAGGAATGAAGACAGGTTGTGTCCAAGTACCCACTCCGCACATGAAGTGTAAACCTTATGTCCTGCAAACACATACAAAAAGGGAATTAAGATGGATGAAGAAGGGAGGGAGGGAGGAAAAGGGTTGAGAAAAATGAAGTAAGGTATATTCGGTACATATAGCAATTCCCCACAAGGAATGTAGACATTACATACGACAAACATGTACTAATAAAAAAGTGAAAAAAATAAATGCCATTGAATGAGTTATGGGAAGGAATTCAAACTATGAAACAGAATAAAGAGAAGTAATACATACTACAAAAACACGGAAACAAAGTTCACAACAATTATACTAAGTTTTTGTCAAGAGAGCTAGAATTCAGAAATGTTCTTGTCTTACCTGACCTTTCTCTCCCTCCACTTTCAGTAGTTAAAATAATGATCTTTCCCCCTAAGATCTCTCCAGAATGGATACTTTAAATGCATTAATCTGATTCCACCCAAGTACTATGCTCAGTTATATGTACTTAAGATGCCATGCATGCCTAAATGACCAGCAACCATGCAAAGGCTTGATGTGATGCTGGTATCGGTCCTGCTTTATAACAATTCATTTGTCAATTCAGTGTGTCTTGTCTCTCCTCTGGATATCAATATAGTGACAAATTTCACAAAAACCTGAGCATAGTACCACACAACTACAGTCCCACTTAGGAGCATTTCAAGTATAAGTCTAGACTGGACAATTTATCAAGACCCTATCTCAAAATAAAATAAAAGGGGCTGAGGATGCAGCTCAGTGGTTCCGCACTTGCCTAGCATTTTGGAGGCCTTGTGTTCAATCCTCAGTGGCCCCCCACACAAAAAAAAGGAAAACAAGAAGAAAGAGTAGGAGGAAGGAAAGGAGGAGGAGGAGGAGGAGGGAGAGGAGGAAGGGGAGAAGACTTTCTTAAGCTTTACCTAAGAACAGTGCTGTTGGTAAGCACTGAACTTCTCTTTGTTCTTCTTCATCATGAACAAACACAGTTATGCACATATTGGAACACAGGGTCAAGGAAATATGCAATAATTTGCTGAAACAATGTGAAGAGAAATGACTAAGCCAAGCCTTCCTGTAAACAGTTAGACATATGTTTTAACATGTGTTACAGTCTCAAGGGCTAAAAGCCAAATGTTTCACTTTCGAGCTGGAGCTCCTAGGTGGCACTGATGAAGCCACTAAAGTGACTGGATTCATTCTAACCTATTTAAATGAGACTGCACCAGGGGGCACAATCGAGGGCTCAGCCAGCTGACAAGAGTCCACCTTTGGAGAGTATTTGTCTGTAAATTTTACTCCAAGGCACACACAAGGGGATAAATCAAAATATAAGATCATAAGCCCCCAAATATGCGTTCATGAGCAAAGATGACTCACCCTGTTTAGAGAGCCCTGTAACAAGTGGAAGTGAAGAAAAGCAGATAACTGCCTGCTCCCCAAACCCCGATGACTTAAGTATCGCAGTAGAAGAACTACATTGAGCAGTTCATGCTTAAAGCCTCTTTGGAGGACAACTAATCCAACCTCAGCAATTTACAAAAGATGTAAATGGGCTCGGAGAAGTCAAACAATGTGCTGTTGAGCCATAATTCGTTGGTACTGGAGAATATGCAGAAAAACAATAAATTATCTTTGCCATTAGGATGTATCTTGATGTGTTATCAGGGTCATTTAATGTCGTAGGGGGGCATGTGACACCTAATGGTTGACTGGCTAAGTGTTTCACTTTGCTCTCAGAACTTATTGGTGTGTTTTTATTGCCGTTGCTTATTCTCTTGTGATTTATAATGCCCTTTGCTTCAATTAGATTATTGTTCCTAGTCAGCTTTTCTTCTGCCAAGACATAGCTATTTCTATAAGCAGGTGATAAATGGGGTCCCCAGACTGTCCTTGTTCAGTTATGCTGCTTTCTCCTTTGCAGTTAAACATGAAGAGTTGAACAGACAGCACCAAGAAGGAGGGCTGGTATCAGGGGATTTTTAAATATTAAACATTGGCCCAGCAATTAAATTCAGCCAACCAGAGAAGCAATAAACTCTATGGATCCAGACCACTGGCTGACTATTTCAGATGCAACAATTCTGGTTACACAGTGAAAAAATAGAAGCCATAAGACTGCAGTAACTGTGACTTGCATTATGCCCATTTAGCCAACAAAGCACAGCCCTTCAGAGCTTAAAAAGCTGAGAATGTGTAGGCCAGAAAGATAATTGACAGCTGAACCAGACTGAGAACAAATAATTTCTCATATGAGTCCAAGACTGTCTCTAGTCAATCTCTAACTTCGAGAACAAGGCAGCTCTGGAAGGGATTTGTGTGCATTTCTCTTCATTATGTGGACCAGTTAGATGCCCTCACATACTTTCCAGTAAATCCTGGTTGAAGTTTTATGGATCTTGGTTTATTTTGAAATTTCAAAGTATTTATAAATTTTTAAATTACTGAGTTAGGCTAACTTCTGTTTGTTTTAAAAAAAAAAAAAAGGAGAACAAATAGCTTTACGTTGCAAGCTGTTGATCCAAAGGACTTGGATTATATCAATCAAGGACGTGAGAAAAATCAAAGGCCTCAGCTACAGTAGTAGCAAATTTACTAGACTGGATGAAAGGTTTAAAAGTAAGTACAAGGAAAGAGAGAGAGGATGAAGAAGAAGAGAAGCTGAGAAGACAAGATTTTCTTAGGAAAATCCTCTAAGCTATTTTTTTTATGACAAGGCTCTAGAACTTAGATGAGCCAGAATGACTAACTTATTCTTCCAAAAACTGTTTATGAATCAGGCTGTTGTTTTCTAGCCTCAATCCAAGCACTGTTCACCTCATGGGTTAACGGATCAGCCAGAGTGAGGAAGCAGCGAATCCACTCTGGGAATCCACCATGAGACCCATCTTATTCTCTGAAAACAGAGACAAAATACTGCTCCTTTCTTATTGTCATTTTCCAGTCTTATGATGCCACAAAATAGTGAGTCAAAGTCTCAATCTGACAGTTCGAAGCCAGGACTGCCTGCCAATCCCAAATGAGCAAACAATACACTTTGGTTATGCAAAGTCACTGGTATTTGGGAGGTGTGTTATAGCTACTCCTATTACTTACCTTGAAAATGGGAAATGGTTTAGTTTCTTTTTTTTCATGTAAGTAGTTTCTCTTTTTCCATGAGCTAGACATTTTACATATTTTCACGATGTCTTATTCTTTCCACTTCTGTACACCTAGCTTCCGATTACTGGCTTTCTTGAAATTCAACAAAGCCTTGTACTAGTTTCAGTGAATAAATTATAAGTGGAAGTTCACATGGCTGAGGCTGTGGACCTCTTGTATCTCATTATCCAGGCAGACATTTCACCTGCTGTGGTGACTGGAAAGTTTTACTTTTGAGCTACCTCATACCATAGTAAGGCCCCTGTTGTCCCGAATTTCTGAGTGACTCTGTGGAGTGGAGCCTCTTGTCCACTAAAAATAAATGAATAATTTGGGCAGAAATAAGGTTTACTGAGATAAACCACTGAGATTTTGAGTTTGTTAGCATAGCACGATCTACCTTATTCTGATTAGTAAGTGACATAAATGCTAAAATATATGTGTATATATGAGTACGTGATAGGTGTTTATGTACATAAGCATCTATGTATGTCTATGTGTATATTTATATATACATAAGTATAAATTCCTGCTTGTACAGTCAGGTCACTTGATGATTGGGGTATTATTGGGAGATACTGTCATTATACAAATGTCACAAAGTGTACTTACACGAACTAGATGACCACAACATCACAAGGTAATATGACCTCATGGAACCACTGCCATAAATGTGGTCTGTGGCTGACCCAGAATGGCACAGGCATAAATATACATAAGAGGTGTATTAGTAGAAGATGCATATGTATACACATTACTAAATTCTATGAGGAATTTTGATAATACAATAGAACAATGCTTTGTTTTATAGAAAGTTTCTTAATTATGCCTAGCAGACAAACTAATTTTCAGCTACTTGGGTTACTTTTAAAAGTACCATGCCAGAAAGGAACCCACAGGCTAGATGGCAACCTCTATGGGAAGTTCAGCAGCAGCCAATTTAACTCCAGGGTTGAACTAGTATGAAAAACACAGAATAGATGGAATTGTGAGGTCTCAAAATATTAGCATTCTCATGCTAAAGAATGATCAAAGCAGGTTTTCGGCTTTAATCTGTCCCCTGTGAGCCCCCTGGTCATTTACTTGCAGGGGGAGCAAGCAGAGAAGTGGGTCTCCCTGGTGAGTGTACCTGTCCTGCTGCAGCTGCTTGCTGTACAGAGCAGAGACAGAGGCGGTCAGCGGGCACTGCTGGAAGCCCTGGTGGGGCTGGGGCTCTGTCTAGCAAAGATCCACAGCTCACCCTCACCTTCAGAGAAGTAAATGCTGGGCGACCAGAAAGACAGGCTTCCGGTGTGCCTGCAATGCTGTGTTCCTCCCAGAGAAATGCTGAGATTTTCTTTTGTCTGTAGAATTCTGAGAAGCTGATTAAGCATGTCAGCCCAAATTTTAAAAAAAAGAAAAAGAGCAAGGACATCTATTTGGGATTACTATTCTATTCTCACTGCAGTGAGAATACCCATGCCATGGTGCTCCAGGGCAATTCAAAGAGGGTGAGGCAAGAGGAAGTTTTTAAAAGAAAAAAATGAGGATTACATCGGATATTTTGAAGCAATCATTGGTCAAAAATCCTTAGGCACAATGCTGAATAACCACAGTGGCGTTAGTCCAAGGTCGGACAGATGGGCGCTGGGCAGACGCATCTGTAGAAACGCCTCTTGTCTGTGGGGGTGGCTGCCTCTGTCCGCACTTGTGGTCCCTCAAGTCTTGTGTGACAGTTCCTATCAGTCAGTCATACATAAGAGTCTTTCCTTCACAACCTCCCAGTTTTGTCTCCTTTTTACCTATGCCATGCAGGGTACACAAACGTCTGCATTTTGACTCTGATAACGTCCTTATCTCTTCCACAACAAGCTTCCTGTTCTAACCGTAAAAACCTCGTCTGAGTCTTCTACATTTTGCAATTACTATTACTCAACGCTAAAACCTGTCTCCCCCTACTAGAGAGACAGGCTAAGTGTAATCTGATATCCTGAAGTGCATCCTGAAACAGGAAGAGTGTTCTTGGAAAAACCAGTGAGCTCTGAATAAAGTCTGGAGCATCCTTGGTGGTGACAGACTGATATTAGTCCCTCCCCACCACTCCCAGAGCTTTCTCAGCTACATCCCCAGCTCAATTTTTACTTTTTATTTTGGGGCAGGGTCTTTCTAAGTCTCTGCGGTGCCCAGACTGTACTCAGATTTGCCACCTGCCTCAGCCCTCCCAGAGTGCTAGGATGACAGGCGTGTGCCACCCCATCAGGCCCTGATACTAATTTCTTAACTTTGATCAATGTGTCATAGTTCTATAAAATGTTAACATTAAGGGATCCTGGATAAAGATTATACAAGAACCCTCTATATTACCTTTCTAATTCTTCTGTAGATCTAAAATTATTTCAAAAGAAAAAGTTCAAAGGAAAAATATTCATCTTCTATAAGATAGCAAGCCTGATCATTAAATATTTAATTTGATGAGCAAATTCATGTAAAATCCTCCCCAAAGGAAAAGTAAATGAAAAAGGATTAACAACCAATAATTGATACTTTGAAATAGGAAAAGGTCCAAAGGGGTAGGGGTGGTGAGAGGAGATGGGGAAAGGAAAGAATGGAAAGGAAAAATAATGAGAAAAGAAAAAAAAGTGGAAAAGAAGTCTATGTAAATAGGGAAGGGTGGAGGGGTGAAGGGCTCACAGTTAATGGGGAAAAAATAAGAACCAAGCTACATCATGTACAGGTACAAGCACCCAGTGATAAATGTAAATGTATTGTACACCTAAAATGTACCAATAAAAGAATTTAAGCAAAAAAAAAAAAGTAAATGAGATGGGGTAGGCCTGAGAAGATATTTTGGGGCTCCTCTTTTAATATAAAAATAATATTCTTCTTGTAATATTCTTCATGTCTTCTGGGTAATGAAGCTAGGATGAAATTGACATTTAAGTAAATCTGCATTAAAGTATAGTGAATGATACAAGAGTCAAGTATTTCAAAATGCTGGCTACAATAAGCGTGTGATTTTGCATTAACTTTGTGAACCGTAAAAGTTATACTCTTCCTCTTTGCTCTCATATTTCCTCCTCCTGGGGAAGATCTTAAACTCGCAGTATCCAAGAATGGTATCCACTCTTCTCAACTTCTAGATCAGGTTGGGGAAAGGGGGTTAAAGTTTTATCCTCATAATTTCTTTTAAAAAATCCCATAGACACGGAACATTATCCCTGTTGGATGTAACACCCATGTCTCTACATTACAAATAACTTTATTGTTTGTGTATTAGATATAAGATGGTCACCAAAGCTCAAAATAAGCAATCTCTTGCTACTCAAAACAGGAGAGAAAATAGTAAATAGCTTTGCATTCAGAAAGAACTACATATACATACTAGATGTGTCACTTTCTAGCCAACTTTTCTTAAGAAAAAGATTTTATGTATGTAAGTCTCAGTTTGCTTTTCTATAAAACTATTTATAAGGAGCCTATTGATAGGGTTACTGTGAGATTTCATGTCATACCACAAGGAAGCCAGTTCCTGGGATAAAGTGCACCTCTTAATCTACAGGTTCCTGGTTGTCTGTAAAGAAGTGGGATTAGATAGTAGGAAAAGTATGGCCATAAGACGGAGAAAGGGCCAGAAGTACAGGTGCACGACTACGGGTGCCTTGGCCGTAAGATGTATACTTCATCACAGCTGGACTGGGGTCATAGCTGGACCCCAGAGAACCGTTCAATCAGTTCTGCTCTGCCCTCGTGCTATTGCTTGTGACATCGTGGAAAGAAGGACAAAATGCACAGCTCTGGTAGAACCAAGACCCATTACAAGACACAACCCAGATGCTTATAAATGGTAGCTTCTTTTGTGTTCATTGCATAACCACAGCCATCTGAGTCAAAATGAATTTGCTGGTACTGCTCTAGAGCTTTCAGAACTCACATTCAGAAGAGGAAAATAATTAACAAGATGCATAAAAAAAACAGTGAACATCTGTCTAGCTGAGTATAGGGACTTTGTCCACTTAAGACAAAGCGCATCAGTGGCTTTGAGCTCAAATTCCAAGTAATTGGCCAGTGATCCGGGAAAAACTCTAGCAACAGTGATCATAGTGGTGACAGCTTGTATCACATAAAAGAGCTCCTAGCAAAAGGTTTCAAGGCCTTATAAAAGCGATTAATGGTGTAATGATGTTTTGCTCTGTTTAATTACCATCATCCTGCAGTGTAATTAACCCCACTGGGAGGCGGATAACAGCACCAAGATGTGGACAATTAAGTTAACCACAATATACATAAGATATATTTACGTACCACATAAATCTTCCGACAGGATGGATTTAGAGCTTCCTTAGTTAAATTATGTATCTTTCTTGCTTTTGAACATACTAAAATGATTCTGTTTTTATATTCTAGGGAATGGGATAAATTGCCAATGATATTGTTCCTAAAAATCTATGGTAAAATTGACTGATACTTAAAAAGCATCTTTAAAGTTGTATTTAAGAGACTAAAAATTATTCCCTCTACTTCAGGAACTCAGAGAAGGCCTTGGTGAAAATAATTTTTTTCTTTGAAAAAAATCATACTATTTAACATATATAATTATCTTCTTTATAAAATTGACTTGCAGTACATTTATATATTCTGAGTAATGATTATTTATCGTGTGTATGTTGCGAATATCTACTCTCATAGGTATAGTTTTTCCTTTACCTTTATCATATTTTTGAGATATAAAAATTTAACTTTGATTTCCATAAATTATCAAATTAAAAAATATAACATAGTTGTGTGCCTTTTTAAAGAATATCTCCCCCATCATGTGGCAAAACATATTCACCTATTTTTTCTTCAAATAAAGCGACTTCTCACATTTAAGTCTTCAGCCTCTCTGAAGTTTATTTTTGTTTCTGGTGAAATCAGGACATATATCATTCCACTTTTTCTGTGGAAATCCACTGACCCAACACACTAGGGGAGGGGGGTACCTGGGCAACCAGTTATTTTTTCCCAGCACTATTTTTAATAGAATATCTTTTTTATTGTTGGGTCATATCATCCCTCTCATTTATATCAGCTCATTATATACTCCCACACCTTCTACTCCATCATGTATTTATTTTGACAGTTTTCAGGTTTGTTGCTTTTGTGGAGGAATGCCTTCTCAGAGCCTCTTTTGCTGACATCCTAGATTTCTTCTCTGTATTTTTTTCACATATTTACCAGTCCCTAGTGTTTCAATTGGGGGGAAAGCTTTTGTTTGTTTCTTTTTGTTTTTGTTTTTGTTTTGTACTGGGGGTGGAACTCGGGACCTTATACTTGCAAGGCAGGCAATGGAACCACTTAGCTAAATCCACAACCTACGAGTGTTTTGGGTTTTTTTAAACTAATTTTATTGGTACATTTTAGGCATACAATAAATTGACATTCATCATTAGAAATTTGCGCCTTTATATCATCTCTCTTGGTTCTTATTCTTCCCCATTCCCCTTCCCTCCCTTCAACTCCTCCATCTCTCCCTAGTTGCAAAGATTTTGTTTCCATTTTTTCCTTTTCTCATATTAATTCCATTTCCTTCTTTCCTTTCCCCTACCCCACCCACTTCCCCTTCTCCTTTGCCCCTTTTTCTCCCTATTTCACATTAGCTATTATACTTTTTAGTCCTTATTTACACTTTCAGTTTCTCACACTAGAGAAACTATTCGGTACTTACACATGTGTGTCCTATTTATTTCACTTAAGAGTGTTGCCTTAGTGTGCATCCATTTAGCTATAAATGTCTCTAATTTCTCTGTTGGGCTGCTTCCAAGTTTTAGCTATTACAAATTGTGCTGCTATGAACATGGGTGCACATATATCACTGTGGCATGATTCTTTTAATTCTTTGGGGAAGATCCCCAGCAGGGGAATAGTGGGGTCAAATGGGACTTCCAGTCCTAGTTCTTTGAGGTATCTCCATACTGATTTCCACAGTGCTTGCACCAGTCTACACTCCCACCAGCAGTGGAGCAGGGTTCCTCTTTCCTCACAGCCCCACCAGTGTTTGTTATTGGTTGATTTCATGATAGCAGCCATTCTTTCTGGAGTGAAGTGGAATCTCAGTGTTGTTTTCATTTGCATCTCTCAAATAACCAGTAATGTTGGACATTTTTTCATATATTTATTTGCTGTTTTACTTCGTCTGAGAAATGTCTGTTCATTTCAGATGCCCATTTTTGGATTGGGTCTTTAAATTTGGGAGGTTTGATTTTTTAAAGTTCTTTATAGATTCTAGATAGTAGACCTTTGTCTGAGGAACAGCAAGTGAAAATTTGTTCCCACATTGTGGGTTGTCTCTTCATACTGTTGGTGTTTTCTCTTGCTGTGCAGATGATTTTAAATAGGAAGAGATGCCACTTGTTGATTGTTTGTGCTAGTTCACAGGCAACTGAGGTTTTATTCATAAAATCTTTTCCTACACCAATGTCTTTGAGAGTTCTACCTAACCTCTGTTCCAGCCGGTTCAGCATTTGTGTTTTAGTATTCAGATCTTTAATCCATTTCGATTTTAGTTTAGTGCATGGTGAGAGATAATAGGTCTAGTTTTAATCTTTGGCAAGTTGAAACCCAGTTTTTCCAGCACCATTTATTAAAGAGGCTATCTATCCTCCAGTGAGGGTGCTTGGCTCCTTTGTCAAAGATGAGGTAGCTGAGTGTGTCTGGCGTTGTTTCTGCATCTTCTAATCTGTTCCATTGGTCCTCAGGCCTATTTCTTTGCCAATACAATGCTGTTTTTATCACAGGAGCTTTGTAGTATAGTTTCAAGTTGGAAGTTGTGATACCTCCTGCCATGTCTCGGTTGCCTAGAAGTGCTTTTGCTATTCTAGGTCTCTTCTTGTTCCAAATGAATTTCTGGATTGTTTTCTCAAGGTCCATGAAGTATGCTGCTGGAATTTCAACTGGGATTGCATTGAATCTATACAGCAGTTTTGGAAGTATGGCCATTTTCACTATGTTGATTCTTCCTACCCAGGAGCAAGAGATGTCTTTCCATTTTCTGATATCATCTTCAATCTCTCTTTTCAGAGTGCTATAGTTTTCAGAGAAGAGGTTTTTGATTTTTTTGTTAGATTGATTCCTAGGTATTTCAGTGTTTTGGATGCTATTGTGAAAGGAATTGTTTGCCCTGTTTTTCACTCAGTGAATCTGTTGTTAGTGTAGAGGAAAGTGATGACTTGGTATCCTGTTACTTTACTGAATTTGGTTATTAAGTCTAGAAGACTATTGGTGGAGTTCTTGGGGTCTTTGATATAGAGGATCATGTCATCTGCAAATAATGACAATTTGACATCTTCATTTCCTATCTTTCCTTTTATTTCTTTCTCTTGTCTAATTGCTGTGACTAATGTTTCCAAGACTATATTGAACAGAAGTGGTGACAGTGGACATCCTTGTCTTGTTGCTGATTTTAGTGTGAAGGATTTCAGTTTTTGACCATTTAGTATGATATTGGCTGTTGGTTTTTCGTAGATGGTTTTTATCAGATTGAGGTAGAGACCTTCTATTCCAATTTTTTGTAGGGTTTTTATCATAAATGCATGTTGGATTTTGTCAAATGCTTTTTCTG